>JACAZE010000002.1:2400000-3000000 GCA_014461115.1 Mycena chlorophos | reverse complement strand
CCTCATGCACTGACATGCAGTCTACCTTTCTGAGTTATGGTGGTCATACAAGCAGAGCTACAGGATTCAAAAGAAGCAAACTTACACACTAAATTGTTCTATCTATAACGGTGCAAGGGACCTCCAGAAAAGATGTCCTCCACTTCCAGAGAAATCCTTTCACGTGCTGTACAGCTTCCCATGGTTGCATGCCATATGTTCCCATCCCTCTTGATACAAGTTCTGTTGCACTGGTCTGTGGTTAGATATCAGTGGCAATGGGAATTGGTGCATGCAAGATCTCTCAACTGTGATCTGCATATGATCTGTCGTCCTTCTTCCCCAAGACACCACTGATATATATGATGGCCCAAGGTTCTAGGCTCTCTTATTGTGCAGCAGCAACAGCAGCAACCAAGCCACTCCCAATGAAAACACTGATGCAGATGCGTGTTTCATATACCGCCTCAAGGCTCCAAATGGCAACTAGATTCTTGGTCTCCATTCTTGCAGACCCGGTCATTGTCTAACACTACTAGAGATCATCGTCAAAAAATCTGTACAGGAGCTTTTCTGCTGTTAGATGAGGATCAGTGCCTCACAATGCTCCTTTTTAAGTTGTTCCCGAAGCACAAGAATCTTTTTGACCACCAATATTCTGGGTACATAAAATGGCTCAGGGAACCTATATTCAAAGTCTGAGGTTAAGGAAATTCCTGATCTGAGGCA
Source organism: Mycena chlorophos (assembly GCA_014461115.1). Lineage (NCBI taxonomy): Eukaryota > Fungi > Basidiomycota > Agaricomycetes > Agaricales > Mycenaceae > Mycena > Mycena chlorophos. Next base: position 2,999,292 of record JACAZE010000002.1, on the reverse strand, counting down.
GCCTCCAATCAGTCAGTCGTTCGTCGTCGCAAATCTCGTGTTATCTCAGTTTGATGGATGTGTGACAAATGTGATGATTTGTGACATATGTGACGCGAAGAGTTGTGAGATTTGCTCCGACGAACGCCTGGCACCACTTGGCGTTGGTCTTGTTTGGCTCGGACTCCATCAGACCTGTCAGCGTCATCTCGCAACGCGAGCCGTCTTCAGTATTCTGCCCTTGACTATTCTGCCTTCCGTGTTGGCCACTGGCGTCCGCCGTCAACAGTGCTGCCCACTTCCGCCGCCGCCGCGTCGAGACGGGCCAGCCGTGCCCTTTGCTGCTTGCCGCGCCAGCTGCGCCATTTGCGACACTCTCAAGCCGCAGCTGTTCTCTCAGCAGACGACCATACCTCAAAATTTGAATGGGACAGGCGTAGAATGGACAGGGACTCGGAGAGCGGTGCAGTGCCATTCGGAGGATAGACCCCGGTATGTGGCCTTGACCGACTTCCTGCGACGGCTTGCTTACGGTCTTCCTCTACCCATCCGAGGCGTCCCTGCTTCCGACCCATGGCCAGCTCCTCCCAAATCCTCTTCCCGCTCCCCTCCCAACCTGCTCCCGCATGTCGCAACACTTTTACTTAGGGCCATCTTGCCTATCCCGATACTTTTGCTTCATTTCGTGTAGCCCTTTTGCCACAAATTAAATTGCTCCATGTACTCTTTGGAGGATAGACACAATCATGATATACGAGCTCTCTTGCGGCGATAGACAAAGTAGTCTGCCCAATGTGCGACGCGCTCGCGCTACGAGATGACGCTGACAGGTCTGATGGAGTCCGAGCCAAACAAGACCAACGCCAAGTGGTGCCAGGTGTTCGTCGGAGCAAATCTCACAACTCTTCGCGTCACATATGTCACAAATCATCACATTCGTCACACATCCATCAAACTGAGATAACACGAGATTTGCGACGACGAACGACTGGTTGGAGGCTGGCTCTGAGGCAGAAAATCAGAGAGATTAATGTTGGTGCTGTGACTGTCTGGACTGGACAAAAGCTCAGAATATGTCAATTTAAGGCGAGTAGGGCTCAGCACCGTACATAGGCACTGGCACGGGTTAGGCTGACCCGCGGTACCCACGGGTCTGACCCGCACGGGTGCGGGTACGGGTTGCCATTCGGCAACCCGGCAACCCACGGGTCAGCAATCCCATGGCTGTCAAGCCAGTGTGTCGGCCATCGACACTGCTGGAACAGCCCCTGGGAAGCCGGAACCCACGGGTAAACCTGTACCCGTACCTGCAGGTCGCGGGTCGCGGGTCAGTGGCTGTGCGGGTACAGGTATGGGTCAGGTCCCGGACACCCGTGGGTTGACCTGTGCCATTCCCTAACCGTACAGTAAATGGGGATGGCCGTGAGACATTTATGGCCGTCCGGCCTCCAAAAGCTGGATGGCCTGTCCCCCATTCTCGTGTCATCATCTGCATACAAGACGGCCCCGTATAGCCGTAAACCGTACTATATACGGCCGTACTCTGTGGCTTTCCAAGCCATACTCGCATAGTTCCATGGCATATGCACTGCCAAGGCCCTTGTCCAGCATCTCCTCCATGTCTTATCTGCTTGGCAACCAGCCTCCGGCCCGGAATTGCAGATACAGGATTGAATCACCATAAAGGGTGTATGGCCATCCATCAGCAAAAAGTGCTGAACCCGGCGACACCTGGCGATTAACACAAGAGTTTTATGCATCGGCAAGGCTGCGCAAGGCGTCGCCGGACGTTGTAATGGAGCCCCAAATATTTTCCTGCTGCGCTGCTCTGGAGTGGGGTTTGTCTTTTGTGGAACAACCTGGTTAGATGTTGGCAAATAGCTCAAGGGTTGGGTTGGGCTATTGGGAAGATGATGCAAGAACTTCGCAAGCCTGTCGTGGGCTTGGCAGAACGACGGCGATCGCATGAGAAGTGACGCGCGCGCACGATTCTTTGACAGATGGTGCTGTGCGGCGGGCATTTATAAGGAGCGTTGCCCTGCGTCGCCACTTGTCTCCTCCCTTCGTCCCCCTTCCCTTCTCCCCGTGCCCAACCAAGTTTCCCCGTCCACCGTCCCCACTCAAGAGTCAAGGCCCCGCCTCTCCGGCTAATACCGGCTCTCAACCTCGTCCTCCCTTCTGCCCCGGGCTTCCGCCGATGTTTTAATTGACTCCACCAAGCAAATCCGCGCCGCCGCGTCGTCAAGCCTGTCAAGCCGCCGCCGACGCTGAAGAGTGAACTCCTCGAGTCAACTCAAGTCGAAGTCCGTCACCATTGAAGCTGGAAGTTGTGCTGTCATCTCGCTCCTGCCGACCGACACTCAAACTCAAGTTTTCAAGTTTCCGGAGTCCCAAGCCCGCTCCTTCCAACTTCTTTTCGCTTCAGCCGCGCAGTAAAGATACCGCCCTCGACTACCCCGAAGCCAGCATCCGGATCCCCACTTATACCGCGGCGACAGCAATCTTCTTGGCCCAACACCGGCACCGAGCGACGGCTCAACAGCAGAGAAGTGGGATGGCGAGCTCTGAGCGGACGTGTTGACGTGTTGGGATGGCCTGGCTACCATGGGCATAGTTCTATCCGTTATGGTGCTGTAGCATCTATAAGCTAGCCGTGTACTGTAGCGACGCAAATGCATGTGTTTTACTGTTTTTTTCGAGCATGTTTGAGCAGCAATCCAAGGAAACAACAGCGGTCAAAAGCCTTCGCAAGACCCTTGCAAGGCGCCGCCGAGTTTGTCAACTTGACAAGACCCACGACCTCAGTTAATAATATGCAACCCGTTCCAGCCCGTTAGCGGTCCGGAATGCTGGCGAATGTTTGCGGATGATTTTGATGCTTCTGATGGTTTTCAAGGCACGGCAATGCATTGCACCAAGTTTCACTTTTTGCTGATGTCCCGGATCCATACCGTATGATTCGGCTCTGAGGCCGTGTACGGTACCCGTATATACAGGCCAGTACACCCGTACACCTAAGTGTACGGTGCCGAGCCCTACTAGTAAAGGCAAAAAAAAACGGTGTATACAAGGATTCACTCAGGAATGCTTGTGAATGCTCGTGGACCCTCTAGATTTGCTCACGAATTGTCATGATCCTACCAGTTTGGGTGTTTCTAATTGTGAATCTTGCACGCTTCTTCCACAATTCTGTACAACTTTGAATTCTATGCATGTGGTCAGGGGATACATTGACATCAGTTTCCATCAATTTCTGATGAAATTTGGCAACCCGCCCGATGATGTCATTGACAGATCCGTTAGACATTACAGGTGTGTAAAATCCTGGCGTGCATTGTCGAGGTTGCTATATGGCTGGCGGATGAAACCAAAACCAAACCCAAATACCAAAACCACTAAATGTAGTTTCAGTAAAATGAATCTAATTAAAGTTCTTCAACTCCAATCCTAATACAGTTGAGGACAATCAGACATGACAAGCTTTATAAGTCAAAATTGGCTCGTGGGATTGAAACACAAAGTACTTAGGGTGAAAGAGCGAATTTTTTAGTGCAAGAAACCACCCTCACATGTATCAAAATATCAACTTTTGATATCAGTTCATCATCAAAAGTTGGCCGTACGCCATTTCTCACGCTGTCAGGTCATATGGGGTACCAAAAGAAAGCTCTCAAAGCGTACTTTCCAATGGAAAAGGTTTTGGAGCGATCGCACGAGCCGTTGTAGAGAAATCAGCATTTTGATCCCCACTCCTGTCATGAGAAAAAGCCAGATAGCACCTCCAACTACTGATATCCAAACACAGATAAGACGGTTTATCCAGCGCTCTTGGAGATTTATGAGTGCATCTCGCTTGGGGTTGACAGGGAAGGTCGCAGCATGGGCAGTTCGTAAGCAGAGGTCGCACAGGGGCCTGTAGTCAGACTTAGGGAATAGCACGGGTAAACCCGCGGGTACCCGGGCCCTGACCCGTACCCGTACCCGCACAGCCACATACCCGTGATCCGCGGGTACGGGTACGGGTAACCCGCGGGTTTCTGGCTCAGGTTGGCCTACTTTAAGGTCAATGGTATTGTTTGGTACTTAAGACAGCTATATATGGTACGATTGAGGTGTCCGGCTCTCTGACAGCGGCTGTCACCACTGGCAGATGGCCGCCGCCAAGAAGGCTAATCATCTCGGGTACCCGTGGGGTCGCCGATCCGGCTACCCGTACCCGTACCCGCGCGGGTACGGGTAGTTCTACCCGCACGGATTACCCGTACCCGTGCCATTGCCTAGTCAGACCATTTTTAATGAGATAGAGAAGACAGGAGTGAGTAGGAAGTCAGTTTAATGTATGTCCAGTCGTTACAAAAGTTCAAAATATTTGCCAGAGCCCGCAGAGGTACACACAATTTCTGTTCAGTCGGCCCAAAAATTTGGCCAACCCTTATTTGTCGTGGGAAAATTCAGGAAAAATCATTTTTAGGGGTTTTTTGACCTTCTGAATCTGAATCTGAACTCAGCTTGCCAAAATTATGGACAGAATCTGAGATAGTGACCTTTGTCATGTTTGATTGTCCCACCTGTTAAGCCCACATATCCTCTCTACTTAGAAGGACTATACCCCCCGTGCTAGTCATTCTAACTAGAAGGGATCTCCCAGATTCCCCATTGCTGCAGTAAATACAGAATAAATGCTGCGATAAACAGCCAAAGGTAGGACTTGGTGCAGACACAAGTCTCTAAGTCAATGCTATCGTGATGCTGTGATAGAACTGATGCCTTTGATGTATCTTTGATGATATATCCATAAAAGGCAACTTGAGTGATGGCTAGGCTAGATGTGAACACATTTACAACTAGGTACAAACTATCATCAAATCATCTGTCAAATCACCAGGCCGCTGGATTTGTTACAAGTGTGACATAAGTGACTACATTCTAAAAAGGAAATTTCCTTAACCGGTTTGCTAGAAGCTGACAAATGTCACAGATGTGACCAAAAAAATGAAAGTTGTAGATTTCATCATTGCAAACAACCTTCATCAATTGACCTAAGCCAGCATCCTAACCGTTATTGTGCTAAACAGGTATTATACTTTGTTCATCTGTGACACGATAATTGCTTAGGCCAAAACTCTTAGTGTCAGCTGCCAAAGGTATTGATGAACATAGGGAAACCTTTCGGCATACCTCTATACTACTATAGTACTTAGTATTAACTCATCATGCTCTTTCTAGCTATTACATCAAACCTTTGATCTATAGAATGTTATTATGTCGTTGTTCAATGGATCAGGCATCAAATATTACTTTGGATGCTCTAGTATGATCAGCATTCTCAAAAGTCTCTGCCAGCCAATTTTCACGTCCCTCCATACACAAGGCAAGGTGTTAGAAGCATATCAACTCTTGGTAATACAATCTGACCTGAATCAATGTGGTATATCAAGCCTCTGAGAACACCAATGATGCCCAGCCAAGTTGGATCATAAGCATCATACTCTTTAGATGGCACTGTAACCCAAATCAGGATTTGTTCCCATCACATCCCCTGTCTATGCTGTGAAATGTGCTTAAATAAAATCCGGAACTTTGATCTCTTGAATATCTACCCCAGATCATCATATTATTTGTTGATCTCTTTTGATCTGAGTCCATATAATAGGCCCGGACCCCTCCATCAAATTTCACTTGATTCCATCAATATCCTATCATACAATACCATTGCATATCAGCTCCTGTGTATTATTTTGATCCTATCAGTTATCAGCTGACTCTTGATGAATACATCATGGCATATACCTCTTTCAGCTCAAGGACAAGTTACATAAATTTAGAGGAAGAGCTGAATATTTGTAGCTGATATCTCTGTAGGCAAAGATAAGACAGATTAGCACATTGTGAAAGATCCAAGATAGCTATGAGGGTGATTTCAATGCTAGACAGCAGAGACTGAAGAGTACTACACCTTTATATTCAACCCTATGAGTTCTCTCTGAAATAATTGTCGACCTGCTGTAAAGCTAGAGAGTGAACATTTGGGCACAAGGATACTAACCTCATCCTCTGGTCTACTATTTGAACAGTAATGCAATTGCAGGAAATTGCAATCCATATTGATGGTAGACATTGAAGTACACTCATCTGCACCTATAGCATCCTTCCACTAAGCCTCTAGAGTACTACCTTTGCATTTGGTGAATGTCTATTTGAGAATTTCGGAGTTTTACCTCTTTTTAGGTATGTAGGAAGATGAAAAGCCTCAAATTCCTAGGTAGGAAGGTTGGGACACACATGTCCAGTCGATCTAGAGTCTGGGTTTTCTTATCAAGTCACAGATCCTCCATATCAAGCCTAATCAATTTGAGGTTTTAGACATATTTGTACTTGCATATCCACAGGGGAATATGCATGAGAGTCAGCAGAGCTCAGGAGGGTGAATATTAGACCATGGGCCCTTGGTTCCCACCCAAACACTGACAATATTTACTGAAGTCTGAGTGAGATACAGCATTTTTGATATAGAGTAGTATATCTGATACAAGGCCAGTAATACCAAAGCTAAAAATATGAACTAAGTCAGAGGTCCAGGCTAACACCTATATCTTCCTGTTGCTTATTAAAGTAGGAGGATCGGCCAAGGAATGGATGAGATATCAAGGGATCAAGCAGAACATCAGGCTCCTTTGTGCTACAAGTACAGCATTTGCAGAACATTTGCTAGGAATTATTGAGTGAATGTACTATACAGGATGACAGGACTCTCCGTAGGATGTACCTAGGTGTTCAGCTACTAGAACTCAGACTTTAACTAGGTATAAGAATGAGATCAGGAAATATGGAAGAGTGCGATAATATCAAGACTTGATATAGCTAATCTGAGAGTATGATGAACCACACAATAGTTACAATAGTTTCCGAATAAAATGAGAAGTTTGTTCATAGTGATAGCAGCTGTCTAGCGGGAGATAGAGCATGATCAGTGCTAATATTACAGATCAATAGTGTCTGATAACTGTTTAGCACAATAACGGTTAGGATGCTGGCTTAGGTCAATTGATGAAGGTTGTTTGCAATGATGAAATCTACAACTTTCATTTTTGGTCACATCTGTGACATTTGTCAGCTTCTAGCAAGCCGGTTAAGGAAATTTCCTTTTTAGGATGTAGTCACTTATGTCACACTTGTAACAAATCCAGCGGCCTGGTGATTTGACAGATGATTTGATGATAGTTTGTACCTAGTTGTAAATGTGTTCACATCTAGCCTAGCCATCACTCAAGTTGCCTTTTATGGATATATCATCAAAGATACATCAAAGGCATCAGTTCTATCACAGCATCACGATAGCATTGACTTAGAGACTTGTGTCTGCACCAAGTCCTACCTTTGGCTGTTTATCGCAGCATTTATTCTGTATTTACTGCAGCAATGGGGAATCTGGGAGATCCCTTCTAGTTAGAATGACTAGCACGGGGGGTATAGTCCTTCTAAGTAGAGAGGATATGTGGGCTTAAGAGGTGGCTTGTCCTCAACTGTAGTATGTCTTGTTTTGCGAGGTATGGGTCCGGTGTGCAGGAAACACACAACTAGATTTGATTTGGAGCTCAAAGCTAGCACTCTTTGGTCCAATCTGGGCACTGAGCTTTCTTTTGAGAGAGACAACAGGTATTTATTTTGATTTTATTTCTTTTCTGTACTCAAGGGACAAGGAGCTAATGGCTCGACTTCAATCCAAATCCTGAGTTATGCACGAGCCAATCCAAGTAAAAGCTCAAATAAATCCAAGTAAAAGCTCAAAAGCTAGTTCCAATTCAAAGTTCGCGCGCCGCTGGGTTTTCAGAGTCCGAGTACGTTCAAATCCAATGTAATTCGCGCGCTAATCCGTGTAGTTCTCGCGCTAAAATCCGTGTTCTCGCGTACAAAGCCAAATAAACCCAAACTATTCTTCTATTTGTAGCTACACTAAAAGTCCGAATGAACCCGAGTGCGGCCGAACACGTGCCCGATCCCGAATGCTGTGAGCTGGGGGGTCTGCGGGGGTGTGCTGGCTCGCCCGTCTCTCCCCTTCGCCCTTTTAACTGAGGTGCGTGTGTCCGTGTTTTGAATTTCCTGCTTGCTGATTGGCCGGGCTGTTGCTTGGCCTCTTGCCGCGGCTCGGCAGGCTGATACAGCGCGTGGTGAGTCGGAGTTGCTGCCCCGAGCCGCATGTGGTTGCTAAGTCGTTGCTAGGAAAGCTGCCCGCCGCAGCTATTAGGTGTGCTCAATTCTAACTTCCTCTTTCTTTCAGAGAAGAGAAATGTCAAGAGAAAGCTAAGCGGCGTTGCCGAAGCTTCTGCCCAGCCTAAGCGACGGGAACCATCACTGTCGGACTACAGAAACTGCTAGCTTTGGCCCAGCTGTGTCCCGTCCGCTTTCAGGGCCTCGGCGCGAGGAGATTTAGGATAAGGTAGGTAACACATGCCAGTAGCAGAAAAACTAGGCCCCAATTGCGTCTCGTTGGCCCGGAACACATCGTCCCACCAGTGAGAGGGTCCGTGCGCTCACATTGACGGCCACGCTCGGCTAGTGTTACTAAGGGTTACACTTGAGATTCCTCTTCTCCACGGCCACGCTCGGCTAGTGTTGCTAAGGGTTACACTTGAGATTCCTCTTCTTCCAGAGAAAGAGAAAGTTAGAATTGAGCACACCTATTCCCGGTGGCTGTTTCGCGCCCGAAGCGCCGAGATGACGCGTCATGGCGCTATTCTTGGCGCGCCGTGAATATCCCGACGCCCTAAGGGTCCCTCCTGAGCCTCCGGATAGCGTAGATGGTGTGTATGCTCATGTGTCCTTGGTGGGTATGGCACACACTGACCAGTTCCCAGCAAGAGAGCAAGCTCTCGGAGCGTTGCCGCTCTGAGCCCGAGCTTCCCGCAGGCTGTCGTCAGCGTGAGAACGCCAAGACCGGCTGCCTCGGACAAGGCACCGGCCCTCGAGATGAGTCGGGATGGCCATCTAGTTTGGTATTTACTCCCGAAATGCTCCAATCAAAAGAATTTAGGGCGTAGCCCAGCGGGCTCATCAGCATGTTCTTCTGAGCCTGAAACTTTTACCTGCTAAGACTGGTTGGATCGGCCTTGACCACAATCTCTTTAAGACTCTAAGAGAGTACTGTACTATTTCAATCAATTAGTCAGGTCACAGTCACTTTTTTTTTTTGACTAAATATTAAGTCAGGTCACAGGCCACAGCCAAAATATTTGGTCCTAAACTGTCCCAATATGGTAATATGTCAAAATTTTCGCACTTATAGCACAACTAATTCCCTTATATGGTAACAGGTCACAGCCAAAACAGGCCTTGACCAAATTCAAGATTGGTAAAGGATGTCACAGGTTACAGGCCTGACCAATTGAATCAAATGGTATAGTAGGGTCCAATGGTAGGGTCCATACATAAGTTGGAGGGTAGCATGGAATGTAGTGGGTAGGGCTGTAGGCCGTAGCCGTACATACGGCGCACGGCCGGACGGTACGGCATCCGTAACCATAATGTATGGGCTCGGAGCGGAGGCCGATACGGTACGGGTACGGTATGGCGGCAAGCCGTATAGCCGACTGCTGATCTACATCAATTCAGATGTAAATTGGCGCCGTCCACGCCGTATGTACGGCTTATGATTTTCCCTAGGTGCTTTTCCATGTTACACAATTATTCACTGCTATATGAAACACAACCTGCTTGATTTGCCTTAAAGAGTTGCTCAAGACATGACTTCATTAACCAGCATTCATCTGAAAATGTAACAAATACACTAGGGAGCTCACTGACATTTTTGCCTGTGAGTCAGGATCCTCAAGTGCCCCTGAGTGCAAGATCAGAGTCATTGGTGGTCGGGGAACATCCAGACATGAACATGGTACAGGTTGCACTGTGTGGGGACAGGTTGCACATGGCGGGTACAGAAATCAAATGTCAGGGGACACTAATACATTTCCCTATACGGTACGGCCTACAGCCCTAGTACTAGTGGGTGCACCAGCAGCATTTTGGAGTTGATCCGATCAAACTCCACATGACTTGTGGAGATTCTGTATTATTAATTAACCGGACGTGCACAACCTATTAGGAATTGGCTCAGGAAAACTTGTGCAGTTCCCGAGTGATCCTAAACCATGAGCATTTAGGTGTGCACACTAGTCTCGGAAACCCAGACGTTCCTGCGCAATCCGAGAGGGCAAGCGCAGAAGAGCGCCGGAGATGTGTCTATATCTGGTAATTCTTGACATTTTTGACAGTTGATTCGGTTTTGGTGATGCGAGATTTTTGGGCGTAGGAACGTCTGGGCCACTGATCATGGCAGCACCTACCATCACCCGAGGTCCGCGTTAAGCAAACACGTATCGCGCCGCCCGGGGCAACGCAATGGGTCGGGACGCGCTGCGGGGGGTCTGCGCGAGGCAATTGGCGCCCGCCCCCACTCAGCTCTCCCCCGATTTGGCCCGAAAACGCGTCGGACGTGCCTCCGATTAGCATCAGGGCGGGTTACGGTAGGTGGTGCCATGCCGAGTGGCCCAGACGTTTGCACGCCCTTAATTCCCCCATCACTCAGAATCAATCAACTGTCAAAAAGCTTTCGAATTAACAAATCGAGTAAAGTTCTGTGTCAAATGTTGTATTGCGTCTAGAATTGCGTGCAAACGGATGGGTTTCCGAGACTAGTTCACACAAGCATTCCTGCGTGAACACGAGCAAAAGCTCGTGTTCACGCACTTTTGTTCAATACTGTCAACCATATTAGTGCATTGATTGAAGACCCAAGTTGCCTATACTTGTAGAGAACTTGCAAGAAGACAGGTTCAAGTTGCCCCAGACAAGTTTGCAGTTTTGTGATGAAAACTGAAGTTGCAGTCAGGCTGTTTGCATTGTCACCCAAAAGCGAGTTGTGTTAGTCGTAATAATAATGTTACAGTATATCACCCACATAGTAAAGTCATCCATGGTGTTCTTAACGTGTTTACCAAAAGCTTTATTATTGAATGAGACTTCTTCAAACACCAGGTAGAAGTATACTCAGCTGCACAAACCGTTTTGAAAATGTAAAATCACATTGGTCCATGCATACTGCTTGAGATTCCTGTGCCAGAAAGGTACTTACATGTAAATGGTGTACAAAATAAATGATTACTTGTAAACTGGGGCTTTTGTAAGGCAGTTTGCAATAATATAATTGCATTCTGCTTGAAGTTGAAATTTGTTTAGCAACAAGTGCATGTGCAGGGATTATGCTTGACTCATGCCCTTTCCAATTTATTGACTCTTTTGATCAAGAGTGCCATTTGTTCGCGAAGAAGGTACACTTCATGACTGAGTGGCTGCTCTGCTGCATAGAGTAAGGTTGGAGACCAATTCTTGTCGTCAATTTCTGTATATTATTCAGTATTACACCCTAGTTTCTTTTCATTAGGCATCAGACCTTCAAAACTGTTATTGGATTCAGATTGCGACAGGCCACTTTCAGGGTCATTGAGGGGTTGCTTTCCGGTATCTGTTTTTAAGATCAGTCATTGCATGAAACCCCAAGCCTTGATATTCTTACGGTGTTTAACTAAGAATGCTGCAATGATAGAAAACAAGGTCCACACAGTGGAGACCATGGCAAATGTTGCCACAAAAACACTAGCAATGGCAGATCCAAGTGGCTTAGCCACTGGAATAGCCCGCAAATACTCCAAAACTGGAACTCGTTGAGAGTCGTTGAAACTCAGGACAGAGTCCTGCCATTGTGCCATCAGAGTTGTATTGGCTGTACTAGCCCGGATATTATTGATAGCAGCTCCAGCAATGGTCCCAAATGGAGTGCCAGGATTATTCAGCACATTAGCTGGAAGCTGAATAGGTACCATGCTCTTGTTAAACATCTGAGGAGAACTGTAGATTTGGTTGGGCCGGAGCACACCCAAATCACGCCGGAGTAGGTGATAGAGTGCTTGAAATAAGTTCCGGAAAGGGACATCCAAGATGGAGAGATCTGTAAAGCCAATATAGCCGGATCGAAGGTCATCTGGAAGCCCAGAAAATAGATCTGTGGTGTTGGTGCCACTCCATAAGTAACTGTAGCCCCATGGATCCTTGATGATGTGTCATTGTTTCGTACACTTCCACCTAGTCCTAGAAATTGAACAGGATTTGAGCTGCATGGAGCTTGCAGAGCATTGGCTGCCTCTTGCTGAAGAACAATTTCTGGCACTGTTCCATTATTGCCAGTACAGTTGCAACAAGCCCGTACAGTCACTGTAATCCTGATATCAGAACCGTTACGAGGTTCTAAGACACTGAGTTAAGGTGTAAGTTTTTCAAAATGCTCAGTATCAAAACAATTACTCGGAATATAGAGCCATTTCCTGTTTATTTAGAAATAATTGTCAATAATATTGCAGGAGGTTTCTCACTGGTAATAACCCACCAAATCTATTCCTAAGTCAATAATATGTGGCCACAATAGTCCGTCGTCAGAACTTGAACTCATATTCCAAGTCATTTCAAATGTTGCCGGCCAAGAGCACGTTATATAACCCTAGGAATAATCAGAACATGGGATTGAAAAATGAGAAATCACTTACTGAGGCTGCCCATCCATAATATTGGTAGTGTGGGAAAGTGGAAGTTGTAGTAACTTCAATCTGAGCTGTACTATAGTGAACTGGGAAGAGAAAAGTCCCGCCATTTCAGCAATATCGCGGACAGCAGGAGGTTTACAGGGCTCAAACTTATTGGGCATTTAGACAAGATGGCCTAGTATTCTGTGAAATATTTTGAGACTTTCTGGCTCAGGGATCAGTGAAGAAATAACTCACTACTCTCACCTTCCATTTTTGGAAGGTACCGAAGCGAAAAAATCGTCGTTTGTAGGCCACTGAATGGACATCTGGAAGCAAACCTTAGTGGATGCAAGGTTACATAGGCCAGGTCGACCCTGTGCAAAGTCGGACATTGATTCAGAGCAGGACTTTGGAGCTTGAATGGATTATTCTCCACGCCATTGCCAAATGAGGAAACAGCGGGATTCAATTATTTAACTGGTGCCCATGGGTGTACAAGGTTGAGATTTTGAGGAGAGGATCTCACTATATTGGTGCAATAACTTTAAAATTTGCGAGCAGATTAGCCCCCGGGAATGCTGATTTTTCGCTTCCCGGTATTTCTCGCTTCTCGGTTTGTTACAGTAATGTTTGTCTTGGATTATTAATCATCTGAATTTGAATGCGAGAAGACTCTGCACCACATCACAGCTGGTAGAAAAGGGAGTGTTGTAGTAGGGAAATGATGTGACACTGTCATTGTGACTATCCAGAGCATTGACGAGTGTGTAGGAAAAGACAGAGTTATTCAGCCTGAATGTGTCACCAACATGTAGTGTCTGTGGTGAAAAACCAGCTGGGAGAGTTTGCATGAAGGAGGGAATCATTCCGCTGAGGGGAAGAGGTGAAAGAGTTGCATTTGGAAAGTAGGTCATTTCCTGGACCAAATCATAGGCAGAAAGAGGAACTGCAATGGATTATAAATTGAGTGGCTAATGGAGTGTAGAACCCGAGAAGGTGACACACTATTGAGGCAAGTTAGCAGAACTGTGCTTGCTAACATGAGGATGAATGCAAGAGGGGTGGTCCAGCGCCATGGGTATGCTAAGGAAGGATTTTCAATTCCAGATCCAACCAAGTTCGTTAGAATTAGGACATACGCTGCTTGGGACTGTAGCCTACGCGGTAGGCAAAAAGTGAATTTGTCATGAAAAGTGCGAGAATTTAAGAATGCGGGCTGCCGCCCTGCTTTAATACCTCGATGCTTTATATCTGTCCAAGAGTGCTGCGGCCGTTTTCATTGACGCGTATTCTAGAGATGAACGATCAGCGCACGGGAATTGCAAACTTGAATGGACTTCTTTCTCTCGTTATCGGGACTACTCATCATCACAAAAATTAACCGGACATTAGCTTATAAAATGAGATGGCATCATTTATTGCAAGTTTTATGACCATATTTGAGTTTCTCTATCAAACAAATCATGATTTCTCGACTTTGATAAGAATCTCCACAAAATCCACTGTGCTAGGATCATATCTTTTAAAAAGGCTGGTTTGAACAACTGTTTCACAATGCACTATCAGATCATCATGATTTTCAGTCAAAATCACCAAAAACATCTGAGAACCATATCCTCCAATTTTCAGAAGAATTGATAAAGCTGAACATCCACAACTGCACAAACAATCCTGAAGACCATGAAATTATTCAGTAAAAAGGACCCAAGTTGAGGTGAGTTTTCAACGGACATGCCATTTTGTTTTGCTCCCCATGTACCTAAATCAGGAGCTAGAACCTTGAAGTCTTACATGAACATAGCCAAGATGGAGTACTATCGTGTGTGCGAAAATTGTAGTGATGCCATCATTTGTCAAGCAGCTATGCATCAATGTCCGGTTAATTTTTGTGATGATGAGTAAGTTACAGAAGACTCGAAGGTCGACTTGGCAATATACCAACTGCACCAGAAGCAAACGTCGAAAACCCACGATCCGCTGCCATGCAGATAGAGTATGAGCATCCAGCCAAACCGGTGGCTATATCATTCAAAGCGGGAGTTGTATCAATGCGCGCTCGTTGCTGCGTGCGTCTCGGGGGTACGTGGGTTGGTCATTGGGACTCGGAAGGGGCCTATCACAAAGGCCCCACCCGCGGCTTGGTAGTTCAGCGTTTCGGCGCCCGCTGAGGCACTTGGTAGAGGTCCGAAGTGTTGCATCCACGCGCATAACGACTCTGGAAATGAAACGATTCGTTCTTCGCTGCGTGCGAGAAATAGACTGTGTTCCTCGAGTTGTTTGAGATTTGCCCACCGCAACCGTTTACGCCGTTGCGAGAAGGCGCTTCGACCGTGGTACAGTACTCAATCAGAAGACGACTGCACCGTTGAAATTGATGCTGCTTCGGGTTTGAGTGGCCCGCGTTCGTTGCCAGCGTGAACCCCGCCCAAATTACGCAGTTGCTCCTGCCCATTGAACAACCAGCAAGCTAGTGTCCCGAGCCGGAAAGAAAACTCCGAGTCGTTCTCCTAGCGAGTATATCTGCCAGTGAACACTCAATTTTGCTTTGGAGAGAGGCAAGGCACCCACCGACCCTAGAAGGAATCCCGGGCCCGAGTCACACAGAAAACACGGCTTTGTTTTGTCGAATAGCGCAGTGCAACAGAAAGGTTATACGCGTCGACGCAAACGTAAGCGAGTAGGGAGGCTCAGGGTTGGATTGGATCCCAGATTTGTGAGCATACCATAGCCGTCGCAAACGAAGAGTCTCGGAACACGTGAACGACCTGAGGAGGAAGTCCTCTGAATCCCAGTCCCACCAGCAAACTCGTACATCACACTCATCCCGCACCCAGCAATGACGAAGGAACAACGAAACACAAATAATGATATTGAGGAGCCCGAGTTGTGCGCGCGCGGGCTCTTCGCGCTTCGTACGTACGTACGTGGATAGGTAGCTAGGCCAACGAAAAAAAAAAGGTAGCGAAAACACAGCAGTGCAGTAAACAGCTCTCGCCGGTAGTACTCGTACAAGTAGTCTGTAATCTGTATCTGGGGTCGTTCTAGGTACACGAAAGTATGCTTTGAAGCAGGCAGGGATTGTTTGAATGTATGTATGTGTATGGATGGATGTATTCGTCCGAAGTCCAAGAGAGAAAAAGGAAAGCCACGACGGGGAGCCCAAGGGAATGGAATGGTGGTGATTGTGGAGCGAGGCACTGGCAGTTGATGCCGCGCCGCCAGGAGGACGAGATGAGACGAGACGAGACGGGAGAAGGATTGGACGAGACGTGCGATGATCAGGAACGGGACGGGAACGACGGGGTTGAGCACATCTAAAATGGAACAAGTGGGCATATTCGGGCATAGTACGTAGATGGTTGGTGGCAGTAGATGTAGTACAGCGAGGGAGGAGATAAATAGCAAGGCAAGGGGAGGTGATACAATTTGGTTTGGTTTTTCGATTCGATTCGATTCTTTGCGCCGAGAAGCAAGCAAACAGGGAAAAATGCAGGTGGGAGGGAATGCGAATGCGAGTTGCGATTGGTGGTGGAGAGAAAAATGTAGATCGTGGTCGTCGTCATGTCGAGCCGGCTCGACAAGCAGCAGCAGCAACGCAAACGGGCAGGCATCTAATAATGCATCCCGGTGCCGTCGTACATTTCGTCGTACGGCATCATCGGTGGATGGGCCCCACCGCCGCCGACCATCCAGTCGTTGCTCTCCATCGGGAGCATCGGCGGATGCACGCTGTACCCCGCGTTGTTGAAGAACGTATGCGCATAGTCCTCCTCGACGGTCGCCGGCAGCATCGGCGGGTGTACACCGGGCTGCTGATGCTCCTGCACGAGCATGGGCGGGTGCCAGAACGAGTTAACGCCGTGGTCGACCGAGCCGCGCTTGTCGGTGGTGCTGTTGTACCCGACGTTGGGGAAGCGCGAGAACGGGAACTCGGACGAGTACTGCGAAGACGAAGCGGAGTATCCGGTGCCGTCATTGTACGACGAGTAACTCGTCGCGCTGCTCGGTGGCTCGCTCGCAGAGTCGATGCTCATGCGGCGCCGCTTGTTGACCCGCGTGTCCGCATCGGCCGCAACGTCGATGCTCGCAAACGGCAGCGCGTCGTTGAGCGCCTGGTCGTGGAACGAGAATGGGTTGACGAAACCCCGCGGACGGGTCGGCGGCTTGCTCTCGTTGGCACTCGTCGAGCTGTCAAACGACGTGTCCGCAGAGAGCACGGGCGAGGAGCGGCCGGTCGAGTCGGACGAAGTCGATCCAGACGCGCCAGGGGCAGGAGACGCGCGGCGACTGACGCCAGGACTGGCAGTCGGGGTCTCGGCGTTTGCGGACGGACCTCCACGACGGGCATCGTGGCGAGAACGCTTCCGGATGACGTCGCTCTTCATCGAGATTGGCCGGGCGGAGCCGTGAAGCTTGTAGTAGAGCCCGCACCTGCCAAACTCGGTTGGAAATGAATGGAGATACGGGAATCTGGGACGCACGCGTTGCAAACAGTCTTGCCTTCGTCGTCTTTGCGCCAGAGAGGGGTCGCGGTGGTATGGCAGTTGTAGCACTGCGCCATGACGTCGACCGCCTCGGCGCGCACCGACTGGCCCCGGCCTTCCTGACCGCCGTTCTGGCGCATCGTCTTGGGACGGGGACGTTTGTGCTGGAAACCGGATTCAGATATTGCCAAGCCACGAAGAAGGAAAAACGCACGAGCTTGCAATACAATCCACACGCGTTGCAGTTCAACTCGTCGTTGAGCCCACGACGCCACAGAGGCGTATGGGTCGCGCCGCAGTTGCTGCATTCGGCTTTGACGCCACCAGGGGCAGTGTGGCTGCCGGCACCACCCGACGAAGCGGGAGCAGGAGCCTGCGCGGGCGGTCTCGCCGAAGCGGGAACCCGGACGCTCAGAACAGGCCGTTTGGACGTCGGGGCACTGACAGCGGACGAAGTCGGACGCCGCGGGGCACTCGCACTACTGTTGGCAGACTTGCGGACACCAGACGTCGAAGGGCCGGAGCGTGACCCAGCACGGGGACGAGTAGCGCGTGTCCTCGCAACCGACGCAGACTGCTCGTAAAAGTCGCTGTCGGCCGAGTCGTCCCCGCCGTCGTCGGACGAGTCATCGTCGTCAAGAGCAGCCGCGTTCCGCTTGCTGCTCTTGCCGGACGACTTTTTTGCTAGTCGTCGCAACGGGGGCAGAGGCGACGGCGCGGGACCCGTCCATCGCGTCGTCTTCGCCGAAATCGTTGGCAAAGTACGCGTTGGGAGACAGGTGCGGCGAGCGCGGTACGTTGGTCGGGGTCGAGGCATTGTTGTTCGCGCCAAAGTTAACCCCGAGCGCCGACGAAATGGACGACATCATAGGCTCGTGCTTGGGCTGCGGGCCAAACGCCGCATGCGGGTCCAAGGTGAGCGGGAGCGGGGACGCGTCGTTGGGGCCAGGCGAGGGACCAAACATCGGGAAGGAAAGACCGAAGCCATGAGCGGGGTCAAAGGTGCCGGCAGATGTGTTGTTGGTATGCATGTGCGTGCTGCCGCGCATGAGCTCGTCCCAAGACCACGGCTGGACGGGCTGCATGTGACTGCTCGTGTAGTGGTCGTCCGTAGACGATTCCTGAGCATCATGCTCAAAGTCGGACGCAGCCTCAAGGTCAGCGTTGAGCAACTCGTCCAGCGGAAGCTCGATGGTGGGCCGGGAGATGCGCATATCTCCGGGAGAAGAGCCGGAGGCGTGGTTGCCGGTCGTGTTGAGGTAGGGAGAGTGGGAATCGCCGTAGTTCTTCCGGGGCGCTAGCGACGACTGGGTTGTAGCCAGCAACGCCTCGGGACCAAACGAGGAGCTGAAGACCGTCGGCAGGCGAACCGAGCCACCCGCATTGAGCTTGCGTTTCGTGCCGCCAGTAGCGGGTGAGGTCGTGTTCGTGGTGGTCGTGGCGGTCGTGTTCGTGTTCTTCGTGACGTTGGTCGTGGTCGCGGCAGCCGCCGTCGAGACGGGCTCGACGGCAAAGGTGAACTGCATGCGCTGGATGATGTGGTCCGGGGTGTTGGCATGGGCCTCGCGGACGCGCTCTTTCTCGGCAGCACGCTGGCGGATGAGGTCGGTGGAGGGGTTGCGCTGGAATGCGGGCGCGGGAAGCTCCTCAATGCTCCTGGAGTTGAGTTAGATGAAAGGTAGTTCGACGTATGAGGAGGGAGGCAAAACGCCGTCGGTGCCAACGGGGAGAAGGCACCGAGATTTGATAGGCGGGCGCGACTCATTAAGAGATGCGCGAACGTGGACTGGGGAAGGAAGGGGAGAATCGACTAAGTACTCACCGGCCCTTTTCCTTGTCGAGCTTGTCGCCCATGCACTTGGAGAGCTTTTTAAACTCGCGCTTGGACTTGGCATTGTCAGTGTCGACCATAAGGTTCTGCAGGTGCCATAGCCTGACGACAGTGAGGCAAGAACGAGACGGCTGAAAGGACCACGTACCGCCACGACAAGTTCTCGAGCCGTTGGCCCTGCTCAAGGTAGCTAGCGACCTTCGTGCAGACCTTTGTGGGCGCCCGAGTCAATCGGCGTCGACAACGACAGCAACAAACGCACCTTCCAGGTCTTGGTCAACGACTCGGCGTCGCCGAGGTTGCTGAACGCAACGAAGGACTTGTTACCCTGTGTGGTGGGCGCCAAAATAGACGAGAAAAAAAGGCAAAAAGAAAGGGAAAACGCGCAATCAGCTTCGGGGCAAGCAAGCGCAGCAAGTAGAACGCACTTTGAACTTGAGGTTGAGGATAGAGGGCATTCACTGGGGCAGACGATGGTGGAGAGAGACAGAAAAGTGATCACGGCTCATGAGGGACTTATAAAGCCGAAATCGGCAGGCACGTTGCAGGCCCCAATAAACAGCTTCTTCCCGGCTGACTCGCGCGTCCATCTAACTGCGCACTAGCTCCGAAATCCCGCCGCCACCGCGGCCGACGCTGTGGGGCCAGCGCAGCAAGCTCTGTGGACGCTGTGGACGACCGCGAGCAAGCGCCTGGAAACGCAATCTCCGATTGCCATTAGCTGCCAGATCTTCAGCGCGCTTCGGCAACAAGGGTTAAGGGCAAGCAATCTTAGCGAGCCGCCTCGAGGCACCGCTCGTGATACCACTCGGCGCGGTTCCTCCGTACCGTTCCCCATTGGAGACATTTCACAGGGCAACCCAATCATCGGACCTTGCGCTCAAGACCACACACTGGACGCGCCTTGAATTTTTTCCTCTTTCTACGACGCCCCAGTCCCTGGCTTCAAGCATCAGAAACGCCTACTTGATATCCGTGTCCACCTGGAAGCCAAGGCTAACACGACACCGGCGGGCTTTCAACGGCGCTCCGTAGCATTTGGTGCTTGTCGAGTCGCAAACTTCGCGAAACTGACTAAAACTCCAACGTGAACAATTGCCGGTGTTCTTCGCGAGCCTGGACTTTGTTCACGGTCCCCACCACCTTCGAACGCGTTCACAAAGGAAGGGGTGCTCGAAGAAAAGAGAGGCGGCACTGACGTCGGGCATCACGCTCATCCCGCGCCCAACGGTTGCTGAACTATGAAAAACAACACTCAATTGTCGTCAGTCGCGCCCGTTCCCGCCTTCCCTCGGCCCTGGCAGGACTTAAGCGCGGCGACGGAAACAGCACGGTGATTAAAAAGGCTCAACAGAGTCAACGTTAACCCTCTTCGACGCGCCTCGTTCCACCGCCGGTTCCCCTCTCTGTCCCACAAATTTCGAATTGCAGCTCGTCGGACGACAGCCCCGCAAAGCCGCATCTAATCGCGAAGCACGCGAAGTCTCTCATCCCCAATGCATCAATGAATGGGCCTGATGTTCCCATTTCCGGCCCGGCTTCATTTGGTCGCTAGTTGGCTGTTGGTTGTTCTCAGTTTCTGTTGGGGAAGGGAACCAGAACCGCATCGTCCATATGGCCCGGAGGACGCTTCGCATCCGCGGATTCTGTTCCTACGTTTCCGTTCCGCACAGCGTTGGCGTTGCAAGGCACTTTGCGGCTTGGCTTCGTGGATTCTAGACCGCAGCAGGTTGAAGATGCCCCGTCACATGTTCCTCTCTGTACACTTGCTGCGAGGCGGGCCCGAAATTCAACCTCGTCGACTCGGAGGAGACTATGCCGCAATAGTGCGGAGACAACACAGACCCAGGCTAAGAGATCTAAGCGAGGGAGATTAAGACAGATGGCGTGCTTGCAATGTGTAAACTAGGGCCGTGCGGCTTCCTTCATGATGCGGATCCTCGGAAGATTAAACAGCTCGGGCCGAGAGCCGGCGGGCGTGAGAAAGGTAGCTTAGAGTGAGAAGAGGCTAGGCAGATGCACAGGTAAGCAGCTCAACGGGCACTTGGCGCAGTTGGTAGCGCGCACGCTTCGCATGTTAGTCTGCTTGCGTGAGGTCCTCGGTTCGAACCCGTGAGCGTCCAGCTTTTTGCGCTTCCGACCTTTTATTTTCAGCCCTTTTCGTTCCGTCTTCATGAGCCACCAGAGACCATTGCTCCATTTGTCGTTTTCCAACTGCCGACAAACATCTTGACTATAACGTTATAACTCTCCAATGGACGCATGTTCAATGCTTACCTCAGGCTTCCGAAATCAATCCTCCCCTGCATAGTACTTCGGAGGCAATCAAAATACTCTGAGATGAGGCATATTCTCCACGCAATAATATTCCCCGCACACGTCCACATTCCGAGAATATCTCCCAACTACATACACGGACCCACAAACCGGCGGCCCGGCCCCGATTGCCCGAAATCGACCCCACGGGATGTTCCCTAGGCTCTCAGCCTGAAGGCGCTTCTCCGCTTCTTGCTCCGAAGTCCGGCCACTTGATCGTGCAGCGTCGCCGGCGCTTCGCAAGGACGATGCCGGCGCTCAGGCTGGCGCCGCGCCACCCACTTGGTGCTACATACTTCAGGTTGCATGGGAATGAGCTGCCCATCGAAGACCGGAAGCCTCTCGACTCCTTCAGATCGGCTCAACCAGGGGCCGGCGGACCATGGCCACTGGCAGTCGCTGGCAGGGAAGCAGCCCTCAGCCCTTGGCTGGACTTGGACTGTGCAACGCAGCAACGGCGTGCTGTGGCGTCAACGTCTTTTTGTGGGCCTGATTCTGAATGCCAGTGTCAATGCATGCGCAAATCGCTCCAAACTCCAGACTCCAGACTCCAGCGAGGGTGCCTTCTGAATCTGAATCTGTATTCTGTCCGTGAATTCTCCGGCGCACGAGCTGCACTCAGACTGCTGAGTGTGAATTGTTTGATTTAATGTGCCTTTGGGGTGCATGGATCCCGGGCGGGGATTCCGAGTTCTAGTAGCCTGAGCGCGTTTACATCTTTCGTTCGGATGTTGCCAGAGCTGCGATAGCGCAAACACCCGGACAGCACAGCACAGCAAGAGACGAACACGAACGAACGTGTTCGCGGGCTCATTCACTTAACGCACATGTAGATTAGCGCCCGAGGGAGTGAGTGAGCGGCAGAGATACCCAGCCGTGAGCCGCCACTGGCACAGCCTGGCGACGAGTCCAGTTTTGCAATCCGGAAGCAACCTTCGTTGTCCTGCGACCGTGCGCAAAGCCTGAGAGAGCTCAACGCTCAGCTCCGAGGTTCTGCGCACCCTCGAGGCGGTTAAGAAAAGCCTGAGGCACTATCGCACGCTCAGCGCGTCGAGATAACCCGCCGGGCTTTCGGACTTTCGAGCCGCGGACTTGGATTTCCCAGGATGCCAGGTGTCAAGGGACTTGAGGGGAACGGCGCGGTGGCTGCGCAGAGTGCGAGGTTTCTGCAAAATGAATTTTTCGAACGCGGGGTTGTTCCTGATCGAGGTTCGCTCGGTGGGCCTGGATACGCATGCGCGTTCAGGCTCTGTCTCGGAGCCGTAGCTGCAGCCGCAGCCGCAGCCGTAGCCAGGTCGAAGCCGCACGCAAGCAACGCGTAGATATGACGCGTCAGCATAGCTCATCCGCTTCGCAGCCCCGGCCAGACCCTCATTTGCGCCGGCAAAGACAGAGAAGCGGGCTATACTTACGTTCGTGTCCCCTCGATATCGCGATCTGCCAACGAGAAAGGAAAACTTCCTCGTTTGTGCGCGCCTTCACACTGCGTTGCCTTGAAGCGCGAGTGCGAGTTATCGATGATCGATACTTTGGCGCGGTCGACGTTCTGTGTGAGCACCGCTGGGTGCGTGTTTCGTGGCGGTTGCCAGTGGTTGGGTCGGCCCTCGGCTGCCGGACACGTTGTAGTTGCGGCTGCTTCATCCATGTTCAATGATGTTGTCGACTTCCGTGCCACTGGGCTGGTGGAAATTTCGTCGCCACCGCGTAGGCCAGGCTATGGCAGATGAGCTGCAGAGGATCAGCTTCTAGGTGAACGCCGTGCTAAGCGATGCGGAGACCGTGTTCTCCGACAAGCCGCATGTCGGGCACGAGGGGGTTGGAGGCCACCAGTGGGACGAATTGCAGAGCTCGAGCTTTGACTTCATTTCGTTTCGCTGGTTCCGAGGCCTGGACTGAATGACGACGACGCGTGGAAGAAGGAGGAACAGGGCGAGGGGCAAATCTTGTTGCTGTCCAGCTCGATTCTCGAAGTTGCGACGGGACGGGCTGCCAGTGGTCATGACCTCGCGTGTCGGTGTTCCAACTCCAAGTTCGGCGCGAGGTACTGCCGGTTCTTTGTCATTCCGACGATCCGCGTCTTTCCGAGAGGAAATTAAAGTCGCCGTGCACGACCCGGACCGGTGGGAGGCGAAAACTTGATAAAAAGCCGGTCGCGGCAGTTTGAGAGGACATTTGAGGTCGAGTTTGCGCGTCTACGAGATGGAAGAAATCCACAGTGGATGTAGAAATGTGTTCGTTGGTCCATTTGGGGTGTCGTCGATGAAAGTCGAAGCCAACATCCATCCGGTTCGGTCACGAGAATGGATGACAGCTTGACTGTCACACCCAGGAGTTGCGTTGAAACAGGACATTTTTTTTTGATTTTTTCCCTCGTAAATAAAGTACAGAAAAAGAGGTGTAATTTATACAAAGTGAAAGTGTGTCTTGATAATTGCCCCTGATAGATGCCCATATACACCATAAATCTTGGTCAAAAAACAGGGTTGAGATAAGAAGAGCATCTTATTGTATATAAACCTCCTTTATTGAACAGAAAAAAATATCTAAAAGCGGAATTCATCTTTTGAGTCCAAATCGAGGCACTAAAAATGAATGCCCAGATACAAGTGCAAAAAGGGCCCTTTTTCCATGTAACCGCATGAAAAAAGCCATCTTTTTACAGTGGGATCTGGGTGTCTTGTTTTGGCGCCATGATCTGTATTAAAAAGATCAACCCTGTTTTTAAGCATTTTTTTCTGTTCAATAAAGGGGTTTTATCTAGAATGAGATGCTCATCTTATCACAACCCTGTTTTTCGACCAAGATTTATGTTGTATATGGGCATCTATTAGGCGCAATCATCACAACATACTTTCACTCTAGATAAATTACACCTGTTTTCTGTACTTTATTGACAAGGGAAAAAATCAAAAAATGGTCCTATTTAAAGAAGAATACCAGGTGTGTCTGTGCTACGACCGTGGCCCACGATTTGCCTGGATGGGAATCCCTGGTGTTCTGAGTGGTACGCTCTCGCATGGCCAGCTACCGCAGTGGAGCCTAACTCCCGCAGATTCTCGCCTCGACGGGCATCTCCCGCACTCGACAAATTCGAGGCAAATTCCAACGGCGCCCGGGCCCACGTTTTCCGCTGCGGCGTCGATGTCAGCCCTTGCATTGTCCAAGCCACTGCAAAACACGAGAGCCTAACGCGCGTCTGGCTCGGAGAGCAAGAGAAACCCGCACCAAATGACGTTTCTGGCCAACACGTCCTTCTCGCGCTGTGCCGAGTACGAGCAGCGGCTCTTTCTTCCTCTTCGCGTTTGGCGGACCCGAAAGGGCTAGCCACAAACGAGGCTGTGCGCTAGACACGGGCCTGCGTGAGGCGGCGACCGGTGTCCTGAAGGACAACGTCGAGGCGTATGGGTTCGAGGGTGCGCAGTCGTTTTTCATAGCTTCTCCTCTGCTCATAGTGCTCCGTAGGCCAAATGGAGAGTCGGAAGCCTGGTTGGCTTCTCCCAACGGTGCTGGGACCGTAGACGCGATCCTCACCGACGACGTCGATGCGTTTCTCTGTGGGACCAGAAAGGTTCCCAAGAAAGTGCGTGCCCGTGCATTCTTTGGCTCCTTCATTGATTCGTCACAGCCATGGCCTAATGCACAACCGCGCAAATTCGCCAAGGAATGCGCAGGGACCTACATCATCCAATCATGTCCCGACCTCGAGCTCCCGCGAGGACACGATCTTCATGGCCCTCTGCGCTAGAGGCGACTACGACTTCGATATTCCCGCCGGCGATTGCGGACCCGAGACCCAAGACCGCGCTTGCGCTTGTCAAGTGCGCCTTCGCTCACGCACTGTCCCAAGCCGTCAACTCGGAACCCGCCAAACGGAACGTGCCGCCGCAAACTTTGCGGGACAAGGTCCACGAGGAGCTGCGAACAAACCCCAAGCGCCGTCGTCTTAGGCGCAAAGAGAGCACTGGGCCACCCTGCCAAATAACATCCCCGAGACGTTCCCCAATATCCCCGCAATAACCTTCTCTTCCGAGTCGGTTCCGAAACCCACGCGGACTAGAGAGCTCGACGTTGCTCGCTCATTGATTGGTTTGGTGCTGCGTGCAGCACTTGGGGCTGGGAAGAAGATTTGGCCCGCTACTTATGGTGGTCGATCTGCTTTTCCGCCGTGCTCTGAAGCTGGAGAAGCTCTTGGAACCAGGTGCCTCGAGCTCAGGTCCGAATCGGTACTGGTGGCGATGGGCTTTTGGGTGTGGTCCAATTCCGACTCGAAGCGGGAGAATGTGTCTGAAAGTGTGCAGTCCAGTGTACCTAAGCGAGTCTACTAGGCGTAGCGGTGCTAGTTATGCAGAGGATTTACATGTAGTGTACTGTATCTACTTTCCGTGTCGATTATTTGGCTGCTAGTTATGTGCGGGAGAGTATAATTTGAGAAGGAATTCGTAGGTCACGTGGGTCGAATTTTTCTAGGCAGAAATATAATGCGATTAAAGCGACGAGATAAAAAAAAAATACATTCAACGAAGAGAGATAATTTGAAGGATAAATATCGTACTACATTCCTCCCGTTCTCAAAGCCAAGATTCACCTCCTTCCCGCGGCCGCGGCAGCGTTCCTCCTAGCCTCAATCTCCGCCTGCACATAGACACTCTTCGTCTTGGAATGCCAGCCCCGGCGCGTCGCCGTCTCATACACGCACTCCTGCCCGGCGGCCTTGCACTTGGCGCACGGAACCGTGACGTCCCCTGCGCCGTCGCAGCGCATCTTGCGGCTGCGGCAAAAGTTGCATGCGATTTTCAGAGGCTTGGGGCGGCCTTTGTCCGAGGGGGTGTAGTGTCCTTGGTCGTGGAACTGTGTGTCCGGGTCCTGGCGTTTGAAACGACGATGAGGAGCACTAGGTCGTGCAGCACTGGCGCTGGTAGGTGCCGCGCTGACTGGGTACGACTGGGAAGTGTACTCGTTGTTCGTCGCAGACCCGGGTTGTTGGGCGCTGGAGGGATAACCAGGCCATACAGCGCTCTGTTCGCCGGCGGCACCAGTAAAGTTCGTCGGGTGGCCGCCTGTCCAAGGCGATTGACCACTGGCGCCCGAGTAGTTGGTCGCATATCCCGGGAACCCGCGATGGTACCGCGTCGGGGTGGTACTGGGATCAGCCACACGAAAAGATGCCTGTATAAGGTGGTTTAGTTGAATAAAGCACGATGTCGAGGCTGGGCAGAACGTACAAAATAGGGTCCCGTTCCTTGTGGTCCCATCCCAGGTGACCCGGTCTGTCCAGAGTGTGTCGAATGCGTACGCGTGGGGTCCGATTCGGCCATGTAACCTGCACCCGAGCCAAGAGGGTAATGGGCCATGGGCAACGAGATGCGAAAGTCGGGAACGGCGAAGAAGACTCGAAAGCACCGGCCAGGAAAGCCACAGTCGTACTCAGTCCAGAGTCGCGCGCGGTTTTTATGCGCTCCGCCATCGCAACATGAGCCGCGGCCGCGGTGCTAATTGACAAAGGAGAAATAAACGACACGCACACAAATAGCAGTGCACGAGAGTGACCTTGTTCTGGACGTGAAAGAGCCGCATCAGAGACGAAAGCTTTGGTTGCCTTTTGCGCATACCCTTGGCTTGTCTTCTTGGTTGACGTCGATTGCCGTTGGAGTAGGTCATGGCTTGGGCCCCGGGCTGCTTGCCAGCGTCGGGCATGCTGGACGGGGACTGAGCCTGAGAGGAGAAAGACGACACGAATCGTCATCAGCGCCGGAACGGGGTTGCTATACAGGGGATTCACGATTCGTTCTCCATGGCCACACCTCATCCTGAAACGAGAGACTGCGCGCGCGCGGCGTTGACCATTTGAGGAACAAAAGCCTGCCAGGGTGGGCGCTCTTTCATGCGACTTTTTTTGGGCTTGTTGGTGATGATACGCCGCTCGTAGGACTGCGCGCGATGTCTCGCGTATTGGGCTGTGGTCGGATGAAACGACTTGACTCGGTCGCGGGCGACTTCGTGCCGAATTGGGCAGTCGCCGCTGAATGAGTGAAAGATTGCGTTGGTAGTGTTTGGTGCCCAGTTGAGAAACACCGTTCAAATTGGTTCGTCGATCGCCGTGCAGCAAGGACGCCAAGCGGTGGGGCAAATTTGAAGAAGAAGCGCATACACTGTGGTGTGGTTGCGGAAGAGAAGTGACGCTGACATCAAATCATCAACAAAAACTGCGGAACACTCACGACGGACGCTCCACGTCTTTTCTGGCCTTTCCGCATAAGTTAGCGCCTGCCAGTGCATAAAATCCTGGCATGTTAGCGCCGGTACTTATAATGGGGACCCGATTCCTGAGTCCTGACAAACCCAGGGAACCTCGATGACAAATTCCTCTTCCCCCGCTTGTAAGGGCCTTTAAAAGCCCTCAGGCTTGTCTGTGGCTGCATCTCCTCGGGCCATGGCTCCAGTAACCAACGGACGCGTATTGTTCGCTGCTATCCCCACAGGTACGCGCTCGCTGTGTCTGTCGATGATCATTGACTTCACATACCTACGCAGGCTTTCCCGTGCCCGGAGAGACCCTCGTCTACGACACCACAGAGACCATCGACCTCGAGAACGTCCCTCTGCACGGCGGCTTTCTCGTCAAAGTCCTCGTGCTGTCCGTCGATCCGTATTTGCGCGGACTGCTGCGGCCCGCAGACGTTCCGTCGTACATGGTCAGCTATTTCGGGTTTGAGAGTTTTCAGTTGGTAGGCTCACTGACCAAAAAATAGCCTGCGTTCACCTTGGGAGCGCCGTATGTTTCAGACTCTTATGTAGAGAGCGAAGGCTGACCATTTGCGGCAGGATCGTCAGCGCCGGCATCAGCGTCGTCCTGCGCTCAGAGCTTGCGGATGTCCCTGTCGGGAGTTACATCACTGGATACTCTCGTGAGCTCCCCCATGCAGTCGTTGTCGACGCTTTCTCTAAGACTATCATGATATCATCACAGCCCACAAGGAATATTTCGTCGCGCAGTCTCTCGGAGGCGCAGCCCGGCTTCGAGTCCTCGAACGCGACCCGCGATTACCGTTGTCCGTCTACATCGGCGTGGCAGGCATGCCCGGTGTGTCGTCCTACGCGCCGTGCCTCCGATTCGATGCTAATTCGCGTGTGTGGTAGGCGAAACCGCGTACATGGCCTGGAAAGAGTTCTCCAAAGCCAAGAAGGGCGAAGTCGTCTTCGTCACAACTGGCGCTGGCCCCGTTGGCTCGTGCGTCTGCCTAGCTACTTCGCGCTCCTGCTCGTCGTCTCAGGCTGCTGATGGCGGCGTAGGATGGTCATCCAGATCGCGAAGAACGAGGGACTGAAGGTCATCGCGTCCGCCGGCTCCGAGGACAAGGTCCAGTTCATGCGGGATATCGGAGCGGACGTTGCGTTCAACTACAAGACCACCGACGTGCGGGATGTGTTGAAGAGAGAAGGGCCGATTGATATGTATGTGGTCTTTTTGCGTTTCGGTGGGAATAGAGACTGAGATTTTGGAGTTATTGGGACAACGTCGGTGGAGACACGCTCGACGCGGCGATGGAGCATTCCAACAATTTCGGCCGATTCATCGTGAGCCTGAGTTTCTTCGTTAAATCTGGTACTTGGCGCTCACGCGCGAAACAGGAATGCGGTCAGATCACAGGCTACAGCACCGGCGTCGAACCCATGAAGGTATGCACCCCCTGCCTCTCACCTTCCACCCTGCATTGACATTGACATACAGAACCCAATGCTCATCGTCAGCAAATCCCTCACCCTAAGCGGCTTCCTCGTGAACAACCTCCGACCCAAATACACCGACGCCTTCCGCGCCGAGGTCGTGCCCAAGCTCGCGGACGGGACGTACAAGTACACGGAGGACATCACGCGTGGGTTGGAGAAGGTTGGGGAGGTGTTGCTTGGTGTGTTGAAGGGGAGGAATACGGGCAAGGCGGTGGTGGTGGTTGCGGATGAGTGAGAGGCTGAGTTCTTGATCTCGGACTTTGTCTCCTTGAGGTGGATACAGCAGTGTACATTGAAGTAATCAGCGAAGAAATACAGACACAGATCACGTGATAAAGGAGGAATACACCGAAAGCTACATCGCCAGCAAACCTACAACAGATCCAAATAGACTCACAGAAAATACATCCCAGCAGCGAGATTCGGGTGTACAGGACCGAAATCTCGATTCCACTCGTCTAGACTGGCTTCACTATGAACACTCGAGTGACCCGACTCGGAGCTGCTCCCGCCGTCCGTGAGGAGTTTGAGCCGAGAGTCGGGGTTGATGTGGTACTTGGCATGGTCGCAGGCGAGCTATAGTAGATGTAGATGTGGATGAGCTTAGAAGGGTAATACGGGCAATGGGACGGACATCGGCATCTGTAGGGCCGTGATTGAGCATACGAGATGAGATGAAGGGAGATCGACGCACAATAGACAGGTGCTGGAATAGATACTGAGCGTGTTGCCTTGGCGTAGGCATGGCACAGAGCATAGGATAATTCTTCCAGTCTGCGTGGAGGTCACGTGTGAGCTGGACGACCAGTCGACACATACTTGTCCACATCCTCATTGAAGTTATCATCCTGAAGAATCGTATAGTGGCCAGAACGCGACGCTAGCCGAGCTCAATTCACTATACAAACTCATAAAACAAACACCACTCACTGCCCTTGATCGCCGCATGAGATTGCAAATAGAAGTCCTTGAAGAGCGGATTCCGGAGGTCCTCGTCGACCGCAAGGCCCGGTTTGCAGTTCCCCGTCTTGTCGCCAGCGAAATCGGTGGGGCTCTTCGGGAAGAACGACACGTGGTGTCGCTTGCCGACGACGATGAACGTCAGTCGCGGCTTGTCGTCCGTCAACTTGCGTTCGGTCCAAATATCGTCGAGGGCGTCTGCACCGTCGAGTAAGCAACAACTCTAGTATCACACAAGCGGCGGCATACCATTGATCGCCTGGATCTCGACCTCCTTGACCTGCAAGAACTCGCCCTCGGACACCCCATCCCGGTAAAAGAAAATATGCCCCGGGGTGTTCCTGTACTGCCTCCCGAGGGACTCGTACGCCGCGCGGAACATCGCCTTGAGGTCCTGGATCATCTCGACGCGTGCGGATTGCAGACGCGTCACCACCCGATACATGGTCGCGCGCCGGTCGTGCGACCAGACGAGGCTCGCAATGGATGGATGGGCGGAGCCGGGGGCGGCATGAGCGACGTCCGCGCCGACGACCATGAACGGCTTGTTCCCTCCGTATAATTGGAGAAGCAGTGGGGAGCCGACGATGGCGTTGCAGCCGCCCATGCGCGCATTGAGCCTAAGAAAAAGTTGGTAAAAGGCCAAGGTCTTGGAGAGAACCGCACTTCAGCGCGATGTTGTTGTAATACTGCGACGCCCGCCGATCTCCGTCTTTGGGCAACTGCGTCTCTTTGAAGCATTGCGTCCGAACGCCGAACATGACGTCGCCGAAGTACTTGACCCAGCGTCGCGTCTCCTCCGCCTTTTCGGGCAAAATGACCAGCATGATGTCGAGATTGCGATTCTCCTCGACCAGTTTCTGCATTTTCTGGTCCCAGAGTAAGCATGACGATGAATGCGACAGCGAAATCGGATACCGCTTGTACTGAGGGCCCATGGCCACCACCCCACTCCATCGGCACGTGTCCTGGGATAGCTTGAAGGTACCCTTAGTGCATATCGAGCATACAGCGGAGAGCTTACTCATTCCTATAACTCGTCAGCACACAGTAGACCATCGAGAGACCGCTCACCCAGATTGCGACAACACGTCGCCAACTCCCACATAATATTATTGACGCGCTTGTCCTGCATGCCGGGCACAAGCACGAGCACGGCCCAGCTGTTGATCGTCTGCGGGATGTAGAACTGCTTGTCGAGCACGTTCCATGCGCCGTTTTTCGGGTTCTACGTTGGTGTTAGTACTGGTTGCTCAACAACAAATCGCAGTCGTACCACCACCGCGTCGCACCCGTATTTCAGCGGAGGGGCCGGCAGGATACGGCCCCTCACGACCAACGGCTCAGTGTCAATCGAAACGCCTGAACGAGAAATAAGATCACCGTCGACCAAGTCGCCCAAACCCACTCACCTGCTTCGACCAAATGCTCCGAGGTGTTGTACGTGTTTATCGGCGACGAGACGCCATGCGTGTCGCCGGTAATACGCGCGAGGCGTTTGTCGGGCTCGAGTACGGCGAACCTGGTGACTGTCGGCGCCGCTTCTGGGGGCAGCTTCTTTCGGTACGGCTGGCCGGGGACCATCTCGCAGAGCTCCAGCGGGACGATGACCTTGAATGGCGCGCTGCGTCCAGAGAGGACGACGCCGATGCTGTCCGGGTACTGCAGACGGATGTTGTGCGCTTGGTGGTAGTGTTGCTGCAGCGAATCTCATCAGAACATGCAAGTCAGGAACAGAAAACGAACCAGAATCGATTTCTGCACGCCTTCTCCGAACATGATTTCCCCAACGGGACCGCGCTCCAAGTCGCGGATGGTCTTGACGCGGGTACCATACGTGCGCGGGACGCGAATCTGGCGGCCTTTGAAAAAGTCCAGCAGCTTGCGGAAATCGCGATCGTCGCGGGACTTATTCGTCAAGGACAGCGCGCGAGTGTTGCTCGTCCTCAGCACATGCATCGCGACGTCGAAACACGCCCCGCTCATGTACATCGCACAGATCGTCGTGTCGATGGTGACGAGCAGCCGCCCCGGACTGGGGCGTACCGCCTGGAAGTACCCTGACCAGAGTTCGATGCCGCCCGAGTTCAAGACTTGCTTTTTGTCGGGGAAGAAGAATGCCTTCTTGTTGTTGGAGATGGTGATCTGCCTCTGGCTCTGCGTCTGCAGAAGGAGCAACTGGATGACAGCAAGTGCCGCTGGGGCGTTGCCGCATATGGCCTGCCTGAACAGTCTGTAACGATTCTGGGTCAATAAACGTCTTGGAAAGCCTGCAAAGGACATACGCAGGAGTGATTTCCTGGCCCACAGTGCGTGATAATCGAATCCTAAACCAGCCTGGAGAGTCTGATGGCGCATCTTGACTAGTATCGTGAACCAGAAACTGGCGACGAGTTAGCAAGGCGACGGGAGACCGACGAAAATAACAGACCTCAGACGTGTTGAGAGTCTGCGTGGTGAGGAGTATAAAGCCGCCGTCGAAGACGGCACGACCACCGAACTGCTGAAGGTGGTGTATTTGAAGGGCATGGATTAGTCGTTGGCGTTTGTCCGGTCGCACTTTGAGATCTGGACGTAGATTGACGGGAGTAAAGACTACGAGGAAGGTTCAGTCCGGTATGCGATTCATACTGCAGGGTATCGCGCACTGACTAGCAAAAGTCAGCAACACGACCAAAAGCTGGATATATGCGCATACTTACTGTCGTTCTGGTAGTACGTGATGTTGGGCAGACTGTACGACGCCGAAATGAGCCAGGAGAATACAGCAGAGAAGGCTGGTCGCGCACCTCTTGACCACGAAGGAATTGGTCTTGACCGTAACTGCCCGTACCTCCTCAAGCTGGGGAGCTTCCGACTGGGTCGCAGCAGGAGGGTGTGCACCATATCTCTGGGATGGTGGATATCGCTGTCCGTGGCCATGCGAATGCGCCGAGGGCGGTGGGCCGTATCTCTGGCTCGATTGTGGTGGGCCTTGTTGCGGTCCTCGCGACTGAGACGGAGACTGAGACGGTGGCAGCCCGCGCCCCGCTGGCGCGGAGCCTCTCTGGTACGGATGATAACCGCGCGGACGGTCCATCGCAGCCCAAGCCGCCGCCGCGTGCCCGTGGTGGAAGCCAAGAAGTTATTCCGGCAGGCGGCGAAAACGTGGCCTCGGACGTGAGCTGACTATTCGAGTCGCGTCAGCTGCGCGCGCCGCATGGGATAATCCCTCGAGGCGCAGAGGAAGGTATGTTCTGCCCAAACTGGGTTGGACGACTTGGACGTCAAGAGAGAAGCCTCAGCACATGCCACACAAACACGCCCAAACAAGTCGACGAGTCGTGAAAATCGTGATTGTCTATTTAGTGACAGTAAATGGCCTGAAGAGCCTCGAGTACAGTACAACAATTCGATGAGAGATAAAGGGAAACGAGTCCCGTTAATCCGTTCGACTTTAAGTCGCGAACCTACTGATTCTTGTACGCCTCCTACGCCAAGAGCGTCAACACCAGCACCACCATTCACAACGAAGGGAACACACCTTGATTTCATCCGCAAACGTCTTGGCAATAACCACACGCTGGATCTTCTGCGCGGCCGTAACCAGCCCACTCTCCGGCGTCCACTCATCCGGCCCCAGAATCACCGCAGTGAGGGTCTCCGTCCCCTTGAACCCGTTCTTCTTCCCGAGGGCGTTGCACTCCTTCAGCACCAGCGCCGACACGCGCTTGTCCGCACACAACTCCGGCAGGCCGGCGTTGGCGTCGACGTCCGAACCGGCTGCGCCGTTGCGCAATGCAGCTCGGAGGTTGGATTCGTGCGGGAAGATCACCGCGATGGGCGCCTTCGCGTCCTGGCTCGCGTGCACGCAGATGTTGGACACGAGGTTGCACGCCTTGTACGTCGACTCGAGCTGCTCGAGGGCGATATATTCGCCGCCGGCAAGCTTGACCAGGTTCTTGATGCTGGATATATGCGTTCAGCAAAGTCGACTTTGAGACCAAAACCCAACTCACCGGTCAATGAGAGTAAGCGTCCCATCAGGGTTCCACCGCCCAATATCGCCCGTCCGCAACCAGCCATCGCCCGGGAAGATATTCGGGTCCTCGTTGAGGTCCGGACGCTTGTAGTATCCGGCAATGACCGAGGTGCCGCGAATGCAGACCTCTCCGCGCTCCTCCGTGCTGCCATTACGCCCGCAGCTGAAATAGCCCGCCTCGGGAACGTCGAGGAACTTGATCTCTGCACAAGGGACCGGCAGGCCAACGCTGTCGTAGCGGAATACCTCGGGCGGCATGATGCAGCACATCCCACACGTCTCCGTCATTCCGTAGCCTAGGCTTTCTTGAGCAAACAGAACGAATGGAGAAGAAACACAAACCTTGCAACAGCATGACCAACGCAACGCTCAAGAACTCCTGCGTCTCTTTGCTAATCGCCGCACCACCGCTCATCGCGATACGGAGCCGACCACCCGTCGCCGCGCGAACGCTGCTGAGGATGGCGCTGTCCGCAATCTGCGAAAGACCCGGAATATTGCGCTTCTTGGCCTCGACCGCTCCGCGGAAAACGCTGCTCCGGATGGACCCGCCAGCCTGGACCTTCCCGACGATGCCCTTGCGGATAGTCTCCCAAACAGCCGGGACACCGACCATG
The DNA here is from genome assembly GCA_014461115.1 of Mycena chlorophos. Lineage (NCBI taxonomy): Eukaryota > Fungi > Basidiomycota > Agaricomycetes > Agaricales > Mycenaceae > Mycena > Mycena chlorophos. The sequence goes on along the minus strand of JACAZE010000002.1, from coordinate 2,964,784 downwards.
ATAGTTGGCCGGAACGCCTTGATATCTCCGTCGCAGTTGCGAACACTCGCGTCCGTGAGCGTCTTGACGCGTCCAAACCCAATGGGCATGCCCGCAAACATCATGATCAACTCCACGATGTACTCGAGGATGTGGGCCAACGGGAGGTATGCGAGGAACGCGTCATCCTGGGTGAGATGGTGCCCGAGGAGTTTGTGGACGCCACCAATGGACGCGATGAGGTTTGCGTGAGTGATGACGACACCCTTGGGTGGACCGGTCGAGCCCGACGTGTACATGATGCAGCTGACGGTCGCGGACGTTGGTCTGCGGCCCTCAACGATCGACATGGGCAAGGCCCGCCCCCGAGCGCGGAGGTCGTCGATGGTGAGGACCTGGATATCTGGACGCGACTCGGAGATGGACGCGAGCACTTTGGGCGACGGTTCGCCATCGAATACGATGTATTTGACGGAAGGGGTGTTGGGGATGACCTTCACGAGGGTGGAGAGCAATTCGGCGTTGGTGAAGAGGCCAACGCAATTCGGCTCATTCAGCGAATGGGTGAGACCGGCAGGGCCGAGAGTGTCGTATGCGGTCGCAATGGTGGTGGAAATGGAGGAACAGGCGTGCTGAATGAGTTGCCAGTTGAGACTGTGGATGCTGTCAGCGTCCCGCACGCAGGAAATGAAGAGCAAAAGAGGCAAAAACGAAAGCGGCTAGAGTCATGCTCCATGCATAACGCTTGACGCGAGGCAGATGCATGCTCGGCGACGCGATGTTCGTCATCGACGCCAGTCGCCCGACTAGCCACAAAAGGTCCGCGCAGGCTCGGACTGGCGAGAAAGGATAGAAGAGAGGCGCACCACACACCTCGTCTGCGAGAAGATATTGAACACATCCTCCGTCGTAATCCCAATGTCGACGAGGCCGCGGGCAACCTCGGAGACGTGCTCCTCGAGTTGGACGTAGCTGAGGTACTTGTAGTCGCTGAGCTGGAAGTATTTCCACGTCTTCTGCTCAGTGACTTCCTTGCCGTCAACGACCTTCTTGACTTCCTTCTGCTCCTCGATAATCTTGATAATGTCGCGCCAGCCGACGGCGTCTCGTGTCCCGTATGTCTTGGCGCAGTATTGGAGCAGCTCGAAGACCGTCTCGACGCCCCTGCCGCACCCGGTGACGAGTGCTTCGGCCGAGATGGCTAACCGTCGTGTCGGTCCCTCGTTGTCGGCAGCCGGTGGAGAGACCTCGACGGACCCTTTGCCATAATACCCGGGCTTGTTGGTGTGTGTGGGGAACTTGCTGCTCATTGTGGGGATGCGGGCGCCTGCTGTCCGAGACGGGACTGTGCAGGGAAATGCTGTTGTGGGGAGTTGGTGGGGAGAGGCAAGGACGTCAGACCGGCACGGCACGTCAAATTTACAAAGTCACGGGCAACCCCAAGCAAGCATCTAGCTCAAAGACTCTCAAGATAGGGTATATGTCCTGCGCTAGCGCCAACTGCGGAGACTCCAGGACTGAAATACAGGCAAAACTAGGCCACTCAACCCCAACAACGGTCCGCCAAGCTTCAAGAAACCCCCGCGTCGATCAGGGTCGGACACAGAGGAGGATTATCCACGGTGGAATTCCCAAATCATTCGTCCGCGACGACGACCACCGCCTTGCCAGTATTCGTCCCTTTCAGCACCCCAAGCAGAACCTCCCCAACTTTATCCAGCCCAGGCGTGATGTCCTCCGTGTATTTGTACGTTCCGTCCGCGAGTTTCGGGACGACCTCCGCGAAGAAGCTTTCCGTGTGCTTGGCTCGCAGGTTCCTGACCATGAACCCGTTGAATGTCAAGGATTTGTTGACCATGAGCATGGGGTTCTGGATAGCGTATTCAGCGACTGGTCGGCGAGTGGCGGGGAGGGCTACCTTCATGGGTTGGACGCCGGTGCTGTAACCGGTGATTTGACCACATTCCTAGCGGCGCGTGAGGATTTTGCAAGACGGACCCGACGAGGCATACGTACGATAAACCGAGCAAAGGCATTAGCGTGCTCCATCGCAGCGTCGAGGGTGTCTCCACCGACATTGTCCCAGTAGCTTCAAAACGTTCAGCATGCAAGCTCTCAGCAAAGTTCCACAAAACGCACATATCAATCAGCCCTTCCTTCGACAACACATCTCGCACTTTGGTGGTCTTGTAGTTGAACGCGACATCCGCTCCGATGGCTTTCATGAACTGGACCTTTTCGTCAGATCCAGCGGACGCGATGACCTTCAGTCCCTCGTTTTTCGCGATCTGGATGACCATCCTACGGAGTGATAAGCAGACGACGGGCGCCAAACAGAAACACGCACGAGCCAACCGGGCCCGCGCCCGTCGTGACAAAAACGACCTCGCCCTTCTTGGCCTTGGAGAACTCCCTCCAGCCCATATACGCGGTTTCGCCTAGTGTATGGTTAGCCGAAGACACATAGAGGTGTTACAAGATGTACCAGGCATCCCGGCCACACCGATATACGTCGACAACGGGAGCCGCGGGTCGCGTTCCAAGATCCGGATACGTGCTGTACCACCGAGAGACGGCGCAACAAAGTATTCCTTGTGAGCTGCGATGTAATTTGAGAGAACAGCGCCAGAAAAGGGCAAGAAAACGCACGAAAGGATCCAAGAATGTAACTCCCGACGGCAACATCCGCAAGCTCTGAGCGTAGAACGACACCAACGCCGGCGCTGACGATTCTAACAATGAACGGTTCAGCTCCAAGTCTCCGTGGCAGCAGCAAGGCACGTACGGCGCTCCGACGGTCAACGCTGGCTACTTATCGCGGCTGCTCAGCAACCTTGAACTTCCTCTGAATCGGGACGACTGACAATGTACGACGAGACCTCCGGTGGGCGCAGCATCCCGCGCAAATACGGATCGATGGAAAGCGCGAGGACCTTAATGAGGAAGCCGCCGTTCAGAGGAACGTTGAGATCAATGGTTTCCGTCGCGTCGTAGACGATGGTTTCTCCGGGAACGGGAAAACCTGCGTTGCATTCAGATTTGAGCGCAGTAAATGAAGAGTGCCTCGCACCTTTCGGTATCGCCGCAAATAATGCGCGTCCATTCGGGATGGGGGCCATGGGAGATAAGATACAGGGCAATGAGGGCCAAGGTCTTTAAAGACCGCCGGACTGGCAAGCAAGCGAGGAGGAATTCGTCATATGGGGAGGGGCAAGGCCCTAGGCGTTGATGGCAGCTGACATCAGCCATCAGCCAGCCAAACGGCCGTCGCACCCTGTCGTTGGTGTCTGCGGCTGATGCCAGGCTGCCCTTGCCCCCGATTTCTTAGTGTAAAACATATTGTATTCTCGGAGGATCTGTAGCTAGCTGTCCTCAAAATCTCAGAAAATTTGAATTAAAATATATTGTGCTATATCGTCAACAAGGCCGAAATCACGGCCGAAATCAAGCCGCTGATTTTGGCCTCAATTGCGCTACGACTGTTGAAGCAGTGCGGCTCAAAATTTTTGTGTGCCATTGGATGGATAAAAACTTCGTGTTTAAGACCCTCCCCACAAAAAAGAAGAGAACTGTGCTTGCCCTGAATTTTCAAAAAGTCAGAGACTTTGATGCTGCATCAACTACTGATTGCAGGCGGTTCTCTGTCCACAGACAAGGCCATATGGTCCCAATTTCTCTCTGAATGGCTTCATCATTGGACAAACTGCAGTTCTGCCAAATATTATACTCCAATTCAATAATTTACCCTCTCAAGCTATATCCCAAACTCACACATTACTTGCACTCACTCGGTGTTCATTTCAGACATACCAACATCGATATCCATGCCCTGTATCACAGATCCCGGACCCTCAACCATCTCCACATCCATTTGCGGCCCATCTTCTGTATCAGCATTAGCAGCAATGCCTCCCCATTCCGACCCATCATCCATGTCGTCTCCTTCATCATTGGGGATGTCGAGCTCGTCTGGTTCCACGCTGTTTTCTCGTTGACGCCGCGCGTTGTCCATTCTGATATTCGCAGATCAGCAATGGCTCTGAGATGTCAGAAACTTGCGTACCTGATAATATGTCGCGCGGCAGCTTCCTTGACCGCTTTGAGTAAGGCGTCCTTCTTCTTCAACACATTTTTGTTGGGAATCGCGGTCAAGACTGGGTCCTTGAATATCTTCCAGTGAATGCGCATCTGGATGTTCAGTTGCTTGACATTTAGCATGTTAATTTTCGGTGCATCCAAGATTACCGGCGTCGCGATAAGAAGTGCACGACGTTCAGCCTCCTCCTGCAGCCGTTGCTCACGCCGAGCTGTGTTTGCTGCCGCCTTCGCAACCAATCGCTTCGCCCGCTCCAATCGAAACCGCTTCTCCGAACCATTCCCATCCTCTTTCCGTGCCTCTCGCATCGCGTACACCGTCATATCGCGGCTGCTGGCGTGCGCTGCGATGAAGTCCTCGGTGCCGTTGCGTTGATACATTGCACGCGCGCGGAAGAGTTTGATTGTTCCGGACGGATTCTTGAGCTTCTGTTGTCGAGTAAACCCGAGGAGGCCTGTGATGCGCAAGATTAGCGGTAGAAAGGGACAGGAACGATAGCGTGTAACCTTCGTTCTTACAATTCGTCGAGTCAATGTTCATGGCCGCCTTCTCCGCGTCCGTCAGCTGCGCGATTGCGCCGTCTTCCTGGAATTCCTCGGTAAAAATATCCCAGCCCTTCACCCCTCCTCGAAAGACGGCCGTTATGGCCTCCTCCAGACGCGGCAGCTCTGATGCCCGCTCCCGCACCTTCTGAATCACGAACGCGTCCATGAACGGCTGCCGATCAATCGTGAGCTCAGCATCGGGTGTCGTTGCGTCGAGAAGGAGATGGGGGTTTGCAGCCAGTCGTTCGCAGAACGGGACCAGAGAGCGGTGCATGGTTACAGTGCCGACAATGATTGATCAACCCGCCGCCGTCCTTTCCACCTCCGCGTGCATATCGCATGTACGGTGCCGACACGCAGACAGAGTAGAGTGCGATTGAAGCAAGTTCAGTCCGAGTTTTCGCGCAGTTGTACCCCTTGATTGAGAAGATTTGCCTCGACGTGGTTGAGATCTCCCGATTTGACCTTCGAGTCGGCGACAGTCTGGACGAGCTTGATGTAGAGCTCGAGGAACTTGAACAGCTCCGCAGCGCCTTGACCACCCGTCTGAAAACGGCAGTGTTGGAAGTCGGGGAACGGTTGCGCGGGCTTGACAAGACCAGCGGCGATCTCAGTCGGGTAGAGGTCGCGTTTGCGGAGCTCGAGAAAGTTTTCGGTAAGTTGCTGGTAGCCGGTGATGTCGTTTGCGTTTCGGAATGTCATTGCAGAGAGAGCGACAAGCTTCATGGCGCCGCAAGTGCTCGACTCGAGGGCGTTTTGAACGGCAGCCGACGATGGGTCCTCGGAAAGACGGATAACGGCATCGTTGGCTTTGTTTGCAAGTAGTGCGGGGCGATCGTCACGAGGCCACATCGCTTCGAGCGCGTCGATGGCGTATTTGAAGGCGTTCAGGTCTTTGTGGCACATGCAGCCGGCAAAGAGAATGTCAGCGTCGCGCTGTTCGCTCTCCGGGAGTTGTCTGAGCGTCGTTTCGCCAATGCGCTGGATGGCAAGCGCTTCACGTCCTTCCTTGCGCTGATCCAAGGACCTGAAGTCTTCAGTTCCATCCGAGCTTGGAAGCGCAAAGTAAACTGACCATGCTGCGACAACCTTCGCAGAAAATTCTTTCTCCAAGTCTTTGTCGCTCACGGCACAGACAGCGTTAAAGCGGTCCAGTTCCTCCATCTCCGCCCACTTCACCTTCGCCAAGTCCTCCCGAACGACCCACAGCTTCGCCGCGCGCGTCAAATCCAGCTTCGCCTTTCCGTCAGCAGCATGGTCCATGTTCTGCCAGCGCATCTTGCGTAGAAAGTCTTTCGGGTCCAGCGGCGCGGCTTCGGCGTCGTAGATGGGCGAGTTCCGGTATGCTTCGGTTATTGCAGCACCAGCGGCCATGTCGCCTTCGAATTGGCTTTGCGCAGTGTGATCGTGTGCGTGGTCGAGGTCCAGAACCATCGTCTTGAAGGCTGGGCTTAGATGCTGGGTTCTTGTAGTCGGGAACGCGTAGCCGGAGGTGGCGCGCTTCGTAGGTGATGCGCTTTATCGATGTGCCGTTGCTGCTGGCGCCGATCTCTGTAAAAACGAATAAGAACTCGAAAACGGAACAAGCGAACACATACTCTTCGCGAGGGCCACCTCCCGCCCCAACTTCACCTTACTCAAGATCCCCGCCTCCTTCACTGCCATGCGAACCGTCCGTGTACTCGGAACGCGCTTGACCCGGACTCCAAGCTCGTTTGCGACGATGGATATGACTTTACCGACGTGCTTGCTGGAAACGCCGACGCCGTCGAGCTGGCGCATGAGCCGTTGCGTATGACTGCCGTACATGTTGCGGTTCTGCGCATCCACTGGGTCCCAGTTTTGAAGCGCCTTGAGGGTCTTCCGCGTATGCTCGAGAGATGTCTTCGCACGTTGAGCTTGTTTCTTGTACTTCTCACATTCGGCTTGGATTGCTTTCGTCTTCGCACGATGCTCGTCGGCAATGAGTTTCGCCTGCGCCAGCTGAGAGTCGAGTGCGGAAGTGTGGAGGTGCTGAAGCTCGATGGATGCGTCCTTCTCCGCCAGCTCTTGCACCAACGTGGCCTCCCTTGACCCTGCAACACCCTTCGACTTCTCCCGATCCCGTTTCAGCCGTGTAACCTTCGCCGACTCCTTCTTCAGCCCGTCATACACCCGACCCAGTTCCGACGCCAACTCCTCCACCTGAACCTTTGAATCCGCAAGCTGGCTGGTTAGAAGGTCGATTTTCGACTGGGACTCCTCGAGGTGACGACGTAGGGCTGAGATTGTGCGCTGGTGGGCAGCAATTACGCGTTCGTGGGCTTGACAGAGTGCCTCCGCCGTTGAGAGGGCATCGTGGGCCGCAACGAGTTCTTCTTGGACAGAATCGAGCTGGGATCGAAGAGAAGGGTGTTTAGTGGTCTTCCGAGCCGGATACGCAGCTTCTCCATCGTCATTCTCCTTCTCGTCCATCTCCCGCTCCGCCTCATAGCGCTCCGTGTTCTTCTCTTGCAGTGCCCGAAGCTGAGCCTTTTGCGCGGCTGTCCGCCCCATTTCACGCGTGTACGACGGGTCCGAGAGCTTCCCTTGAGTCCTGAGGCAGTCGACGCGTCGATGGACGGAAGAGCTGAAGCATGAAAGTGGAGAGAAGGAAGAGGGTCGGTCCGAGATGACACCTGTCACCGCATGCACACGACTGCGCCCGTTGTGGGAGCATTTCGCGGCGGATTTTCGTGGTACCGGGCTCATTTGAAGCGAGTTCGTCGTCCCTCTCGTGCCTTCGCTTCTGATTTTCGTAATTTGAGCTCTACGCAGTCCAGTAGACTACTCTTCCGCCAATCTCACTACCCACTGGCATAAACTGTTCTTTCTCATAATCAGAGCCGAAGATCGTGTTCTAATACATCTCAAATGCTCCTCAAATTATTTTCAGATTTTTAAAGGCAAGGGTCGTTCCAAAATCCTCTCCGCCATCCGACGTGATAACGACGACGACGGCTCTGAGCGCTGATGGCTGATGTCAGCCTGCCATCAACGACATCGCCCACGCCCCTCCCCACGTCATATCTTGATTTGTCAGGGTATCCACTCGGCTCCGATGTGGATCCTGGTGGGTTTTGCGGGACCGCTCGTGAAGTGAGAGCGCAAGATAAGTGCGGGGTGCCGAATGTTGATGTTCTGATGTTCCCGCGATCACGACGAACCGGCACAGGCATCTCTGAGTCTCAGACCATGCTGTATGCACACAAACAAGCCCAATCCCAGGCATCTTTCTCCGTCACCGCGCGCCCAAGAAGCGCTCATCCCCAAGCAACCCTGTCCTAAATTACGCTGCGCATGACGGTGAGTCTCCTCCCATCCAGATGAAACGGCCACTGACGCATTCATATCAATGTAGTACTTGCGCAACAAAACGGCCAGTACATGGATGCACCTCACTATGCAATTCTTTTCCAGAGACTGCAATTTGTACCAACTCAATAATTTAATGAAAATGGCCAGATCTAAACATTTGCTTCTTGCAATCCCTCATTGGACGCACTCTTGCCCTCCTTCTCCGCTAACACGTCCCGCTTCTTCGGGTCATTCTTCGACGTGAAGTACGTGCAGTTCAAGAGAACACAGCTAAGTACAACACCGTCAGCTCCCATCCAACGCAAGCAAGAAACAAGACGAAAAAACGCACGCAGTCCACTCGGTGAACACACCCAGCATATACTCAATCGCAGTAAAGCGCGGCGTGAACCCACCAGCGTCGTAGTTCTCGGGGTTGTAGTACGACATGCTCCAGTCGAACGCTTGCAAGAGCCCAAAGATCCCGCGCACGATGAGCGGGAACCACGCGATGAGGAGCAGGATGAGCGTCGGGTGGACCGTGCCCTTCCGGTTCCGCGAATCGCCGTCGCGGCGGTTGTTCCGTATCGAAACGAGGATGAAGATGAGCAGGAGCGCGTTGCCCACGAGGAACACGGATTGCCCCGCGGTTCGCGTGATCTTCGAGACGCGGATGCGGTTCAGCGTGTCAGGGGAGTTGGGCTCTGAGTAGTCTGCGCCGGCGAGGTACGACCCGCCGACGATGATGGCGACGTTGGCGAGGATGAGGGCCGAGTGGAAGAAGACCATGGGGTTGTCGTGGTAGAAGAGGAATGCGAGCGGGCCCAGGAAGGCGAAGATGAGCACCTTGCGCTTCTTGTTTGTGTTTGGCGGATCGCGGGGCTCCAGCCAGCTGCAAAAGAGGATGAGAAATTGCGGAAATCAAACGAGAGGATAGCGTACGATTCGCCCGACGGCAGGTTATGCTGGTGCCATGAAATAAGGAACCGGAAGGCGCAGAGGACCAGGGAGAAGTAGCCCTCAGCGCCGAGGACGAGGAACGCCACAAACAACCCCGTATTGCGGAATCCCAGTATACCAAACCCGATCCCGGAGCCTTGGGACGCGAGTCGGATGGTAACGTGGAAGAGCAGGGCCGAATAGCGCGAACGCCACTTGATTCGGTGGGTGAAGAAGCCAAAGAGCATCCACACGAAGACGGCTAGGTACTGTTGAGGTTTAGAAAACAGACCGCGCGCGTCGAAAACACGTACGCCGATGAGGAACGCGAGGGCCGCTCCGGCCTCTCCAGTAAAGGGGTACATCGTGGTGGGTGGGTGGGTGAAGTGCGGAACTTTGGCGCGTCTCGGCGCGTTTATATACGTGCCAAGTAGTCGAATCCACTCCAAGAATGGAAAGGAGGCTATGACGGCCAGCGCGTTTGCTCGCGCAGCAGCCGTTCGTGTTTTGCCCTAAAAGCAGCATCACCACTTGAGCGTCGCTCCTGGAGGTGCTGCCACCGACCTTGCACGAATGTAGAGCGTCTCTTGCAGCAACTCGGTCCAGAGGAAAGGATGAAAGCGCGACGAGCTCGAAGGGTCGTCGGCAAAACCACATCGGCCTGCCAACGAAAGCTGTTGACGGTTTGCTGCGCCGCTGCGATCAATCTCGATTGCAGGTGTGGCCGTCGGGCCTGGTAGGTGCGCGCAGTTCTTGCTGCGTCGCGAATACGCCTCTTTGGCCCAGGGTAACTTGCGCACGACTCGGAAGTCCGCAAAACTTGGAGTTTCGGCCTCGACAAACAGAGATCCGCGAAGTTGCGGTGAGGGTCATGGTCTTCGTGTGCTACGCGTGGTTCTTCTTCTTGGTGCGCAGGTGGTCTCTCGAAGTAAACAGCAGATGAGGGAACGACGGAGGGTTGGGTGACTGGCGAGGACTGGCGCGATTCTGACGAATCAGTCACCATCACCCTTGCCGGTCTCCGACTACGTGGCTTGTCGTGCCGGGCCACTGCCGGTTCTCAATCTTGAGCCGATGTCGACTCCGTTGTCGGCTGGCTGTTGCCATTGGCATCGGCGACATTCCCACCCGGGAGCAAAACGGAAAATCTCGTTTTCAGAAACCTACAGTTGCTGGCTCAGTCGGACGCGTCGGCATTAGACCGCATTTGCTTGGCCAAGCAACTTACTCTCTTGCCTTCAATTCCAGCCGCCGCGCTCCCTAACAAACGCGAAAGGTAGCGTTCTAACGCGTCCTGTTTCTCACAAGCGGTGTTGGGGCCGTGATGTCATGCTGTTACCCGCTCACCTTCTCGCCAACTTCACTGGGTGGGTAGCGAAAAAGAATGGCCGAGGATCGCGCCCTCAGGCTTTCGTCTTTCCGCCCATGTCTTCCGTCGAGCCACCAACACAGACGAACAACGGTGCCCGGGCCCATCTTCACCGCGAACGCCTGCAGCTGGCAGTCCTTTGCTGGACGTTGTTTACCGGCGGGTGGAACGACGGCAGTAATGGGCCGCTTATCCCGCGGATGCAGCAAGTCTACCATGTATGTTCCCGGAGCTCTTGCATGGCCTTCTTTCCTAACTATACTTGCGCCCCGTAGGTGAACTACACGATAGTGTCCCTCATTTTCATCTTCCAATGTTTTGTACGCGTCGTCGCGTCCCTTTCTTGCGCGTCATTCACCAGACCGCAGGGCTCGACCGTCGGGGCCGTGGGCAATATCGCGTTGATCAAGAGGTTTGGCTTCGGGAAGGTATGTGGTGTACAGAGGACTGTCTACAAAACGCTCACGTTCGCAGCTCGTTATTTTTGGTTCGCAGTCATGTAAAACCCCCGGCCCCTGCTGAAGATCTTCCAGGTGCATGCCTGCAACTCGTTGCATACGCCATTCAAGCCTGCGACCTTCCGTTCCCGGTCTTCCTACTCGGCAGCGTCATAAACGGCATCGGAGGCGCAGTCAAGGTGAGTTCTTGTCCGAATTCCAGCGAGCACTCACTCAATGAACCTTCTCCACAGACCGCGCAAGCAAACGGATACGCTGTTGGCCTCAGCACCAACGCAGAGCTGAAGATTGGATTGCTACAAGCCAGCTACGGTACGTTCCTCGTTCAATGAATAAACGGACTAAGCTTAAGTGCGCGTCGCAGGTGTCGGCGCGCTCATCGCTCCGCTGGCAGCAACCCAGTTTGCGCAATTCTCCGGGAGAAAATGGGCGTTCTACTACCTCACGTCTCTCGGCGTCATCGTCATCAACACGATCAACCTTACATTGGTTTTTCGAGGCCGGACACAAGAAGGTAAACACATGCGTCTTGTTTGGGCCACCTACTTGATGCTTTCATTTAGATTGCCTTGCGGATATCGGCCAAGAGTTTCGAGAAAAGGAGAAGGAAGGCAACAAGGGACACCTGCGCCAGATCTTGTCTACCAAGGCTGCGCATATGCTCGCGCTCTTCCTGTTCGTCTATGTCGGGACCGAAGTCTCCATTGGTGGTACGTGTTTTCATCAGGGCTTTTTCGGTATCTTGACGCGTCCTCAGGCTGGATTGTCTCGTTCCTCATCTCAAGACGTGGTGGTGGCGCAGCGACGGGATACGTGTCAAGTGGTTTCTTCGGAGGTGGGGTCGCGTCCCTCTCTAGTTGGCCGAAAGCTCACTCCTATAAGGCCTTACTCTCGGTCGAGTGATCCTCATCCCCATAAACAAGCGCGTCAGTGTCCCTTCCGTTTTATCGCTCCCAGGCTCACTTTCTCCAGCTCGGCGAAAGACGAGTCGTATTCATCTACGGGGTCATCGCGATTGGGTTCGTCTCAAATTACACCCGTTTCTTCACTCAATCTTCCTCAGACTCGAGCTCGTCATCTGGCTCGTCCACTCGCTCATCGGCGACGCCATCGCCGTCTCCTTCGTCGGCCTCGTCATGGGCCCGCTCTTCCCCATCGCCATCACACACACGACGAAAGTGTTCCCTCCGTGGCTCGTCACCGGCGCCGTCGGGTGGGCGACCGGCGCAGCGACGGTGGGCGCGGCGATTATGCCGTTCGTCACTGGCGTGATAAGTAACCGCGCCGGGATCACCGCATTGGAGCCTGTGTATGTTTTTCTGTCGTCAACAATGCATGTTGTACTGACTTTTCAACGGAACAGCGTTATTGCCATGCTCGCTATTATGGTGCTTTCTTGGATGCTCGTCCCGGGCACACAGATCGAAGCGACTGAAGTGGTGGTGGAAGAGGCGCAGTCAAAAACAGACTCGGACGAAAAGAGTTCGGTTGGCGAGCAAAGTTTGCCTGTCCTGTCCATCGCAGATGGCGCAACAGACTAGAATTAGTAGAGCTAGACGCTGCAGGCATGTATCATACATCTCACATCTAATCGAATTAATCTACCACAAGCTGATCCCGAAGCCAGCGCGTGCCAGAGCCGCCGCAGAGCTGCTTTTGTTGTGGGTGAAACAAATCGATAGCATTAAAAATCTTAAGTACTTTCATGCACATGCAAGGTATCTATGTGGTATGTAGTCCGACTTCGGGTGCACCAGAATTAAGTAAACAGCAACACACAGAAATGGAAGGTCTAAATCGCGTGGACGAGCGCGACCAAGAATCCAACGAGCAGCGCCACCCGCCGCCAAGATACAGACAACGCGTCCGCCGCAGAGGTCCCGCTAGGGCTAGGCGTTGATCCCGACTGCGAGCTATCGCCCGGCGATCCCGACTTTGAATCGGACGCGCCAGACCCATTACCGCCCGTTGTCGAGTTGGTGGTCTCTGCAGCGTTCTGCTGGGTCAAGCTGTATGTCCGGATGTACGGAATCTCGAAGTAGGCGTTCGCGTAGACCGAGCCGTTGCCGATAATATTGTCAATCTATGCCTCGTCCTTCAGCGTACGGAGCAAGAAAAAAAAGGAACATACACAAGTCCCGGGACACGTCTGCGCATAAATCGACGGCACGCCCGCCCACAACCCACACAGCGTGATATCCAGAATCATCTGCTGCGGCTGGAAGAACTCGGTAATGTTGCACGTCGTCGCGGGGTACGCCGCGCTCGGCGTCCCCCAATCCGAGACCTCAAGCGTCGAGGTGGCCGTCGAGCCGCTTATCGACTTGGGAATGTCGGAGCGGCTCCAGAACCACATGTAAATCCCGTTAACGTCCATCTGGACCGCGTAGACTCCGCCTCCAGCGGTAGCGAACCCCTCGCCCAAGGAATTGGGTTCGGTCGCCACTGTGATGCAGCCGTTGTTGTTGGTCCCGCTCACGTCGAGGCAGTTGTTGACCGTGGTTTTGCCCGTCTGGGTGACGTTGGCTGGTTGTGTGCATCCAGCGGTGGTGTGCATGGAGAATTGGTTCGCATCCGCGAGATTGATGCCCTGGAAAGTTTCTCAGTCTCTTTTATTTTTCAGGGACAAGCAAACGCACCTCGATGATGTCTACCTCACCCGCGTTCGGCCAGAGACCTTGCCCGAGCAACCAGAAGGACGGCCAAACCTAGAACTCGCTCAAAAAGAACCAAACAAGAAACACATCCGACGCACCGAGCATCCGTACGGCAAATGCACGAAATCCGCGACAATAACACTGCCCACCCCATACATATCCTGCGAGGTAATCCGAACCTGCGCCTCCCATAAGCCTCCATTCCGCAAACGAAAGAAAGCTCGAGGTGCTCACCGAATTGCGATGAATCAAAGTCGCAGCCGCGACCATGTCTGTATCATCGACGCGTATGATAGCATTGCCCGCGCTGTTCACGCTAATAAGCTGCGTCGAATTCGCCGTCGCCTCCCCGACGAAGGTGACGTTCCCCCAGGTCGTATCGTCCACATTGTCGTAGAAACTCCAAGAGTCGAAGAACGTGTTCCCGGAATACTCCCTCACGGGGTAGTAGATCGCCGCAGCGGAACGAAAAGCGAGTGGAAGGAGGAAAAGAGCGGAATGCATGAGGGGAAGAAGAGAGAAAGGTAGTCAGCGCCGCGCCTCGGGAAAAAGCCCGCGCAGAGAGGCTGTTTCGGGGATTAGATACCGCGAATGAATGGAGCTTGAAGGGTGTACGCGCGAAGATCATGATGAATGCCCGATTCTCGACGGACCGAGTGCGTGCGTGCCAAGACGGAGCGCGAAGAATCCTCTATAAGCAAACACAAATACAGCAAGCGCGTCCTTATACAATAGCCCAGAGCTTGCGGGACCGCAACAACCGCGCCGCAGCGAAGAACACCGTTCCTGCCAGTGCAAAGACACCCGAGAATAAAATCAAGTGCCTGAAGTTCTCCACCGTCGTCTTCTTGATGAATACACCCCCGATGGGCGTACCCGCCAACGCCGCAGTCGACATGAACGCGAACGCCATCCCAATACGAGCTCCGATCTCAGAAATGGGCGAGATGGCGACGATGCAGGGCGACATGAGCGCGAAGAACGGGCCGGAGAAGAACCCGTACAGCGCCGAGAAGGCGATGAGGTTGGGCTGCGCCGTCGAGGTGTACCATAGCGCGAGGATGAGGATCCCCGCGATGAGGTTGGTGACCACCATGACGTTGTACCGTCCAACGCGGTCCGCGATAAAGCCCGGGCCGATACGCCCCACGATGGACGTCGCGCAGAGAATGGCGAGGTAGTACTGCGTGAGGCTGGTGGGCCCGCCGCTTGCGACCTCGCCGTACAACCCGACGTAGAAGATGGGGTTGAAGACCGAGATGATACCGCACCACCCGCCGAGGCAAAGGCAGACGAATACGGGGTCGCGGAATGCTCGGAACGCGAGAAGTTGGGAAAGACGAGGAAGGGGCTTTGGCGGACGTGGGGTGGTGATCGTGAGGGACCCGACGATGAAGCAGAACAGGACGACGAACGCGATAACGCGAACGCTCCATCCCCAGCCGATCCGCGGGAGTAGCTGGTTGAGGATGGCAGGGAAGATGATGCCGCCAAGACCGGCTGCCGCGATGGGAAAGCTTAAGGCGAAGGCAATCTTGCGCTTGAACCAGTGGGCGCAAACAGCGATAGAGGGAAAGAAGCTGGCGTTGCTCGTTAGCTTGCGGAAGAACCGGATAGAAATCACGCACGCAAAAGTGGCCCCCAGAGCATACAGGACCGCATGGGTGAGGTATTGCTGGTAGATGTGCTGCGCTTGAGTTATGGAGAGCATGAAGAGGGCGAATGAGGCGACGAAGCCGCTCAAGGGGATCATAAGTCGTGGGCCAAGCGCGTCAAAGACGGCACCAGAGACGCTGGCGACTGGACGCGTTTAACGAGGTGTCATTTAGACGAAGACTAGCACTCACAAACGTAGAGGAGGAACACTTGAATGGCGCCAATCATCGACACGAGCGTCGGCGAGTAATTTGAGAGGTACGTCGATTGGTAATAGTCGTCGAACGCGCCGTAGCCATTGACGGTGCTGCTGAGCGTCAGCGCATGCCACGAACACGACTGCAGACGCACCCGAAGGTCGCAAAGGACACCAGACTGACACCGAGAATGGCCAACCAAGCCGCGGTGCCACCGTCGGGCGGCTCTATTGGTGCCGGTGGCTTTGCGGGAGCCGTGCTCTCTGGTGCACCCGCCTCGACATCGGGGAGCTTTTCGACGGTGGTGCCAGTCGGAGAGGCCTCCTCTTGCGACATGGTGGCTTTTCGAGAGAAGGAGCGCGGGCCTACTTGGGGCCCACGCTGAAGCGAGAAGTCGACGGTGCCGATTAACCGCACCCGGCAATTCAGTCGGGGACATAAGTGGGACCTTATCCACTCACGTCGCTTGCACGTCGGCGGGCGACCGGAGCTTCACTTCAGTCGACTCTGAGAGGAAGGCAGTCGCCCTCGGCCTCAGCGGGTTTGAATTCGCGTGCCAAAGGACGAACCTCGGGTATGAGGAGGCGAGGACCTTGCCGCGAACGACTTCGCCAGCGGGCAACATAGATCCGAAGGCGCGTCAAGGTGCAGCGCTCGGCGCTCCGGTGGCCATGAAGGCAAGACGGAAGCAGGACGGAAGACTAGTCCGGCTTACGTGATAAGCCCTGATCTCCTCGTCTCTCCCGGGAGTCTCCCCTGATCTCCTCGTCCCTCCTTGCTCTCCTTGAAGCTTGAAGGCTCCTTCGTTTCAAAACGATATCCAATTAATAATAACAGTAAGTAAAGTACGCTGTCCTCCTCCCGACGCTGAATCCCTACCGCCGCCAGCGGCGATTCCCGAAAGGATTACAGCCCCATTGGCCCTTGTTGGTGCTCGACGTTGTACCTAAAGTCGTCAGTCCCGCGTCGCAACCGGTTTCACGACGCGATATACCTTCCCGGGTCGTACTTCATGTATGTGGCCTTCAAAAACTCGTACTCGCCGTAGCTCGCAAACGCGTTCTGCTTCGCGTCGCATTCGTTGACAACTGCATGCAGACTCTCAGTTCCCCTTCGCCGAGCAGCGATGCCACCTACAGATCGGCAATCCTTCTGAGCGCGGTACCCTACGAAGGTCAGTTCATCTCTTCTTCCTCGTGCGAGCAGTACAACTCACTGCTCCAACCAGAGATCCATCCCGTCCTGAACAGACGCAGGAATCTCCTGTAATCCCGCGTTGAACTGCTCCGCGAGCATGGCCATCGCATACGGGGTCGTCTGGCTCCCGGAGAGCATCGAATTTCCCCCGTTAAGCCGACCCTGCTCGATCTGCGACGCCAACACCGGCGTAAACCACAGCGTGGTGAGATTCAGCCCCGAACTAGGTGCCGACTCCGCGCTCATAAACGTCTCAGTAAAATTCTTATACCGCGTATAGGCGTTCAGGAAGAGTTCCTCGTCGCCATGCAGCGCCGACCCGCCAAAGTGCTGCGTGAAGCCTCGGAGCGAATTTGTGGCGGCGCCGGGGGAGGGCTCGTCGCCTACCGGGAGAACCCGCGTCCACGTCAGAGCCCCGATCTGCGAATCAAGCGCCGGGATGGCGAGAAAGTCGCCAAAAATGGAGGGAGGGAGGGAGCTGCCGTTGTACATCAAGAACGACCAGGTGTATTGCTGCGGGAGGCCGTTGACGATGGCTGTGGTCAGCGTCGTGACCATCGCTGCGGGAGCCATAAAGAAGGTGCCCAGCGGCTTGGAACCACGCACAAGCATTCGGGTCGGTGACCTCTTTCACGTACTTGGCAACCGCTTTGACTAACGCGACATTCGCAGATTCCGTGGCATTGTACTGGAAAGTTGAGCAACCCGGCGATAGCAGCCAAAGACCCTTACAAGGACGAGTCCTCCGTAGAAAGGCGTCTCCTCGGGCGTCCCGACATGCGCCGCGCGTACCTCGTAGCGCGTCACGATCCCGAATCTATTCGCACCGCCTTTCAAGGCACGGAAGAGGTCAGCGTACTGATTCGTCGCTGTCGCGGTCACCAGCCTCCCGTCCACGAGCACGACGTCGACGCTGATAAAGTTGTCTGCGGCAAAGCCGTACGACGGGCTCAGGAACGACACCCCGCCGCCTAAAAGAAGACCTGTGCCGACGTCGCTATTATAAGGAGCGGTAAGCACACACACCCGCATCTCCATTCCATCCATTCGATGCTCACCCGACGCGGCCTATTGCGCAGGAATCAGCAGCGGCTAATGCCAACGTGCCAGTGCGCTTGCAACGCACCTCCGACGGGGGCGACGCCGTACTGCGCCAGCTGCGCCGTCGCGTTTCCCCAATGGATCCCAGGTTCGAACGTGATGGAGTCCCTAGAAGCGTCGTACGAGACGTTCTGCATCTGGGAGAACGAGATGAGCACGCCGTCCTGGATGCTATCCGGTTTGTCAGTCACGATCGCCTCTCCCCGTTCTTTCGCTGACGACGAACGTATTCCAGCCCTGCATCCCGCTATGCGACCCTGCCTGCACCGCGTAGTGCGACCCCGCCGTGTAAATCGCCCGCATCGCCGTCTGCACGTCCGCCGCAGCTCGCGGAAAGACAATACACGTCGGCTGGTAGAGCGTGTTTTGCAGGTTCCATGCGTTGTGGACTGTGAAGTTGTACAGCGCGGCGTTCCCGGTGGCGGATGCGATGGGGCCAAGCGCGGATTGGAGGTGGGTGCAGGCTTGCTGGGCGCTTGACTCGCTGGATGAGGTTCTTCGCGGGAACAGGCTTGGGTCCGAAGCCGCCGCTGCGGATGCGGTTGTGCTGCCAACAAGGAGGACGGATGCGAGGAGAAGGGAGCCCAATGCTGAGAGAGACATTGCGGATACTGTACCTTGTTTGTCTTGAGTTTTAAGTATACCGAGCACTGGCATGACGCCGGCATTCCCGCAGGCAGAAACACGAAATGAACAGCTGCGGCCAGAGGACGGGTTAACGCGATGCAATGCGCCCCTGGATTTGACGTTGATAATTGAGGACGGGCTCGTGCGATGTCGTGCTTTGGCGGGAAACCGATGGATGGGCGGACACTAGGTAAGTGAAGTGGGCGGGAAGTGATAATTTCATTGAAAGCGATGCGCATCCTACAGACACTGAGACAGCGGGGACACCGGGCGGACCACTTACGGTTTTAAGTTGCCAGTGTGTGCCGCTCCGAGTCTGCCAAGGCTCTGCGTCCACGGACATCGAATTCCCGTCGAGTTACATCCGAGTCCCTCTCGGTTGCAGCTCAATACCAGCCACGCTCAGGCTTTTGCAAGCACGCCATACATAGACTGGAAGCTGTGGCTGATCCTAGGCGGGCAGTTCCGAGATATGTTTAGGTCTCTTAATGTATTGAGCACAAAAATCTCCTGCTTCAGGGACCAGGCCTGGCGTCGCCCCGGGGACGCTTTCGACATTCAGCTTCGGGAGTGTGAGGACTGGAGTTGGTCTAGATTCGAAACTTGCTCGCAAATTTAGTCGCGCAAACTGCTCTGCCTATGGCGGTTAAAGTGGGGAAAAATTAAAAACACACACACTTTGTGTATTTTTCGTGTTTTTCGCAGCTTTTCGAGTATTTTTAATGTTTTCGCCACAATCTTTGTAATTTTCATAGCTTTTGTGCGGAATGGGGCTTTTTCAAAATCCGCAGCTCACAAACTAGGGTGCTCAAAGTTCGCAACTATTAAATTCCGCAACTTGGTTAGTCATTGAAAATCCGCAACATTTTGCAACTTAAAAATTCCGCAACTTTGCGCTCCAATGTATTTTCGCAACATTACTTGGTTGTTCCAATTTCGCAATATTGTTCTCATGTCTCCTTTTCACTGTAAATATCATCAAACATTGATCATTGCATCATTCCTTTACTAGAACTAGCCAACCATACATCAACAGCTAAGCTTTAGGCATTTCCTCATCCCCTTCCCCATCCTTGATAGAAAATAATTTTTGATGCAAAGAATTCCATCCTGAATAAGGTCCTCCTCTTCCCGGAAGCCATCTGCTTGACAGGCTGTAATCATAGCATCAATGCAGGATGCACACATCTTGACCATCTTTCCAGGCTCTGCCAAAAATGCTGGGAGCTCATCCAATGGTGTATAGACCCTAGGATTATGCACGGTGGGCCCGGGCATGACCACACGATCCCAGGTAGTTTCCCAACCCCGCTTGCAAGCTTCCTGGCTTTCACATTCCCGGCCTGCTATAAACTTCACTGGTTCAAAGCCTTTGTCCTTTCGAGCTAGTTCAACTTGGGCTCTAGTGTTGAGAATAACAGCAAGGGATTCACTGCCAATCCAATCAAGATCATGTGGTTTCAAGCGAATAAAGTTGAACTCCAGCAGTTCCACAAAGGTAGGAACAATCCAATCATAAATCCTGTATCTGCGGGCCAGATAGAATTTGTGTGGGGCCGCAAGCCGCTCCTTATAGGGAAGACCTTTTTCAAGCTTGAGTTTGGCACGGCGCCGTCCAGTTTCAGAGCCAAAATAATCTGATGCTTCTAAAAGGTTGACATAGTAATCTCCAGTTTCCGGATGTTCACTGCACAAAGTTTGAATATGTACTTCACCATATGGAGGACCACGTACTCTGGACTCAAAAGTGCAAAAGTTAGATAGCTTCCAGAATAGAAAGCTGAATATCAGGAGGGATGATAGGATTGTCATCGCAAAGGCCTTCTGCCAGGACTTACGACCCCGCTGCCTCGATCACCGCTCCAATGCGGCGCTCCACGCGTCCTCGACCGGTTGCTCCCCCATCCCCCAATTATCGTTCTTTGCTTCCGTCCACATTGACACGTCGTCACCGCTTCTAGATGCGCACACTTTCCTCATGTACTTATCCCTCACTGCATGGACACTCACTCTTTACGGGCACTCACATCATTCCCTTACCGCATGGACACACGCTCTTTAACTGACGAACACTCATCCACACACTCTCCTTACTTCTTATCACACTACCTTACACTCGGTTTAACTTGTATATAGTCTACTTTCTATGTTACATATACTCGATACCGTGTACATACCTCAACCTCTATCGTAGAACTCAGCTAATGTTATCTGGTGCTCACTGGCCCTTAGACTCAGACTAGTAAGTTGGACAAGGCGTGCCGTCGCTTCGCTCCGGCCCAAGAACTTGTGAGGCACTCAATTTCAGCACAATTTAATTTTCTATTGCTCAACCACTGCACTAAAGAACAGACACCATGTATTAAAGTCATCCAGGTCTCATATTTTTGAATCGGCCTCGTGGCTGAGCCCTAGCGTCGACTCGCAAATCTGCAACTTGAAACCGTGTGGGACGAATTTTCTGCAACCTGGAAGCGGCGACTCGGAGCTGGGATGCGGGAACCTGATGCATATGAGAAGTTAACACCTAGCAATGCAAATTAGTCCGGACTCAAAATGAATCGCTAACTGCGATGCACCTTTTCAGACGCTCCGCAGACGCAGGGAGTCGAAATTCTGCAAGTATAAATTGGCGCCATCGTATGAAATGACTCGGCGGCTTCCCGCGTCCGTCCATGCAGACTACACCTACAGTACTGGCGAATTTGGGCCCGCCGAGAAGGAAATTCACTGAAATAAACCCATCCGCTCTGACAATCTTGTCTTTTTTCCATGAGATTCGATGAAGCGTCAAGTTGAAGCTGACGCATGGCCGACTATAAGGAATAAATTCTCGGCCGCAGAAATGTGAGTGTTGGTAGACCACGAAAATGTGTTCTCACCTCGATTTCGCGTTAGCATCGGCCAACAAATAATAACTGCGACACACCTGTAATTGCCCCCCGATCTATTACTTGGGCCCGGGGCTCATAACATGCGCCGTGCTCGTCCCGTCCCACCTTTTGCAGCTCCGCTCCGGTAGAACGCGTGCGCGAAATCTTCGGAGGCTTCGAGTTCAATAGAATCTGGATCCAGCGCCGACGCCGTGAGTACAGATGTTTTGGATGCACAGCAGTATCAAACTTGAAGGAGAACACACCGCTCATGGAACCCTGTCGCGCTCGACTATCGTCGTCGGTCCGTCGATGGTCGCCTCCGGAGCTCCTCGACCATCATATCGCCAGTCCGCCTTGAGCCATGGGGCCGCCGCGTAGAGTCGGTACCGTGGACCCGCCGCGCGCAAACTTGAAGGGATGGGTGTATTCGGTGCGTGGTGGAGGGAAGAGGCAAGACCGTCTCCGCGCCTGGATGACTCCCGCTTCGCAGATGCGAGGTGTCTGGCAGTGCAAGCGGGCTCGATTTCTCCCGGAATCTGAGCACGGAGAACGTTAATCCGCTTCGATTCGTGGAGGTCGGAGGCAAGCCGCAGTCAGGCTGCGTCAGAGATGACGATGGGTGATGTCACCCAGCCGATGCGGCTGCGGAACTCGTCCGAGTTCGGCGTAGAGTAGTAGTTTCTCATGCCAGGCAGTGCAATATTCGTACCAAAAGCTCCCCATGTAAAGGTAAGTGCGCACAGGAATGTGGCGCGGGTTCTAGGTTCGTGTAGTTTGCTTAATAGTAGAGTAATCACAGTGAATTAGTGCTGGCCAAAATTATATTATGGAAGATTATTATATGAGGATAATCAGATTACTATGGATATATTATGCTCCAGGGTCAACCAAGGAATTATCATTACATTATATTATAGTCCAATTATAATGAATTATAGGAGATTATGATGGTACTGCCTGATAAGTGATGATATCTCTGATGGAACCCTTGCATCAGTGATGAATGCCATCAAATTTCCTGATTAGGCACTCAGACATGCAGAAAAGGGCCTCTCAGCTGCAGTTTGGGTGACTGATGGACTAGTCACAGCATATGATTGACTTATGAGCACCATGATTTTGGCTTTTGTAAGCCTACTAGTGCTCCAAATGAGCTTGTATCTGTTTCTCAGCTCTATAAGGTCAATGTTAATGCACAAATCAACATGATTTGTATGCAAAAGGCCTCACGTCTGCGCCTAGAATATAATATATTAGAGACCTTGCAATGCAGCGGTTGGAGCATTTCAACCGCTGCCGATCTCGGTCTTTAGGTATTGCACCACCTCAAAAATTTGTGAGGGGATGGATATGCATGTCCCAAAGCCACCCACAGAATTTTGTGAATTTGTGCAAGCACAGTGTCGAGAAATCGTACAGGAGATAGCGGTTCAACCGCTGATCGCAAGGTCTCTATTTTATTGATAATATAATAATTATGTGACAATTATGTCACACAGATTATATTATGATATGATTAAAATATATTATCCATTTTTCATAATTATATCATAATTGGCCAGCACTACAGTGAATTTTGACCTGGTCTCCGACGGGCTCAAACTTAGACAGTTTTTATGTGGTGAGCCCAAAGTGTTGCGAAATGACGCGCGCACACAAAAATAAAGCTGCGAAAAAGTGCATGTGCGAACAAAGTTGCGGAGCGTAGTAGAAAGTTGCGAAAAATGACCCCGAACACAAGTTGCGGAAAATAAAGTTGCGAAAAATGGTGCGCTTCCGCAACATATTCAAATTGAGCCTTTTCGCAAGATTACCTGACAATTTACTTAGAATGTGCTGCGGAATCTCTGAATAGTCATAAGAAGCTGCGAAAACACGAAAAATACACAAAGTGTGTGTGTTTTTAATTTTTCCCCACTTTAACCGCCATATCTGCCGACTGAGAATGCCGGTGATTTTATCGGAGATATTTTGGTTGAAGCCTGGGCTGCGGTTCGACGATGAGTACTCGACGTTAACTTACTTCTGGACTGCAATAATTCGAGAGTAGAAGGTCGAGTAGACAAGGTTCGAGGAATCAAGAGCCCAGCCTCTCACTCATCCGCTACCACCACCACCGCTTTACCAGTATTCGTCCCCTTGAGCACCCCAAGCAAAGCCTCCCCAACCTTATCCAACCCACGCGTAATGTCCTCGGTGTACTTGTACGTCCCGTCCGCCAGCTTCGGCATGAACTCGGCGCGGAAGTCGTCTGCGTATGTAGGTCGCAGGTCGTTGACGAGGAAGCCGTTGACTGAGAGGGATTTGCTGAGGATGAGCATGGGGTTCTGGGTGGCGTGTCAATGGAAGGTTGGTGGTGGAGGTGGCAAGGGGTCACGGTGCATACCTTCATGGGTTCGGCGCCGGTGTTATAACCAGTGATCTGACCGCATTCCTGTCGCGGGCGTGAGCGCCATGTATTAGATGCGAGGACGGGGAAGCTTACGATGAATCGGCCGAATTTATTAGAATGCTCCAGCGCCGCGTCGAGCGTGTCTCCGCCGACGTGGTCCCAATAACTTGAAAGATATGAGCTCCGATACCGGGAGAAAGAAGATTCAGACCACGTACATATCAATCGGCCCTTCCTTCTTCAACACATCTCGCACGTCGGTAGTCTTGTAGTTGAACGCGACATCCGCGCCGATATCTTTCATGAACTGGACCTTGTCCTCGGAGCCGGCGGACGCGATGACCTTCAGTCCGTCGTTTTTCGCGATCTGGATGACCATCCTACGGAGCCTGAGCAGACGACGAGTGCCAGGTATTGTAGCAACACGCACGAGCCAACGGGGCCTGCGCCAGTCGTGACGAAAACCACTTCGCCCTTCTTGGCTTTGGAGAACTCTTTCCAACCCATATACGCGGTTTCGCCTGGTGTGTGTTTAGCCGAATATACACAGAGCTGCCGTGAAACGTACCAGGCATTCCTCCTACACCGATGTAAACCGACAACGGCAATCGCGGGTCGCGTTCGAGGATTCGAAGTCGGGCGGCGCCTCCGAGAGACTGGGCGACGAAATACTCCTTGTGGGCTGCGATGGTATTCTCAGAGAGCGCCAACCACGACTGCAAGGGACACGTACGGGACATTCCAATGATGTAGCTCCCGACTGCGACGTCCGCGAGCTCTGAGCGCAGTACGACGCCGACGCCGGCGCTAACGATCCTGCAGCGGAATGGTTGAGGTCCAAGTTTCCGCGTAGGCGTCGGTACACGTACGGCGCTCCAAGGGTAAACGCTGGCTATTCTCGGTCAGTGAAGGTCGGCTCCAAACTCTCAAGATGGCGGACCATGTACGACGGGACATCTGCTGGTCGAAGCAGACCGCGCAAATACGGATCGACGGACAGCACGAGCACTTTGACGAGAAAGCCACCGTTTAGAGGAACGTTCTCTGGATCGATGGTCTCTGTCGTGTCGTAGATGAGGGTCTCTCCGGGTACGGGAAAACCTGTGTAGGAGTCAGTGTCGTCCATATGATGCAGTGAACCAAGAGTCGCGGCGAATCTTACCCGTGGGGATAGCGGCAAACAATACACGTCCGTTGGTTACTGGAGCCATGGCAGACGAGAATTAAGAACAAGCCTGAGGGCTTTTAGAGGCCCTGGGGAGCATGCCGGAAGAGGAATTTGTAAGATTCTCTAGGTTTGTAAGGCATCCCAGGCCATTTTACCGGCGCCAACAGGAACATAAGCGCAGGTTGTATGCGGAACCGCCGAAAACGATGGGGTGTGTTCCTCCGCCATGGTTGTTCCGCGCAAACCTTGGGCGGACACGTGATGTGGCATTTGCTCCTGACTTGATGTCGCATCTCTTCCGCAGCCACAATGTATGCGCCTCCTCGTTGCCCACACGGCTTCCTTGCGACTCGCTGCACGGTGACCAAACCAAGATATCCCGACAAGGCAACATTGCCGACAGCATCCTTCACGTATTCACCGGCGATTGCCTAACTTGGCACGGATTCGTACGAAGCCAGCCGCGACCACCGAGCGGCGACCCGTCTCGTTTCATCCGAACACAGCACAATACGCAAGACATCGCGCCCAGTCCGTCCATCGGCGTATTGCTCAGCATCAAGCACAAAAACTGGCATGAAAGAGGGCCCATACTGTACTGGCAGGCTTTTTCGTTCGCCGGAGGGTCACCGCCGCATTCTCTTGTTTCAAGCTGGAGTGTGTGATCATCGGGACGACTCGGTTGTAGCAACCTCGCTCTGGTTACCGTCGTCATCGTCGTCGTCTTGCTCCTTTCCTGCGCCCAAGGTCGCCCACCAGCATGGTTCGACCAGCCCATAGTCGGTATTTGACACTGCAATAGCAGTGGACGCCAGCCAGAAGGGAAATAAACAGGTATGCATAAATGGTTTTCGAAGCTTTCAGCTGATGCGGCGCTTTCAGGATGCGTATAAGTGGTATAAGGTCTGCACCACTCTTTTTCGTTGGTCAAAGCACCACTCATGCTTGGATAGCCATGGCATTTGACCCTTTGGCTCTGGGTGCATGCTACATATCCGAATCAGAGTCGGCGCGTATACGCTCGACGCATTCAGCGTGGACCACTCTTGCAACAAGTGCCAGTGGACCAGCTTGGACGGGATCACTAAGGGCGGAAACGCCTTCGGTACGTTCTACCAAGCCTCGACGCTGCGCTGGATTAAACAAACCATCTCCTGCAGTTCTCGTTCCCGGCGACTGACCACAACGCCGCCCCGACGCGGTACCACACCGGCTTCTCGGGACACTCGAACGACCATTCTTCGGGTCACTCGCCATGGAATAGACATCCGCCCGGCCACCTACCTGCGTCGCGCGGCTATCCGACGAACTTTGGTAGCCCCGAGCCGGGCGTGGGCTGGCCCGGTTATCCCTCCAACTCCCAACAACCCAGCCTTCCGATGAACAACGCCTACCCTTCTCAATCGTACATGGCCTCAACGCCTCCCAAACCCCGACCTACCGCCAATCGTCGAACTAAACACCGCGACACGACCGCGGCCGCCGCCCTCCAACCCCAGTTCCAGTTCCACAATCACGGGCACTACACGCCTTCAGATCAAGGCCGTCCCAAGCCGTTGAAGGTTGCATGTAACTTTTGCCGCGGCCGCAAAATACGCTGCGACGGGAACGTTCCATGCGCCAAGTGCAAGGCGGCCAAGCGGGAGTGTGTGTATGAGACGTCGCGCCGGGGTCGGCGTTCGACGACGAAAGGCGTCCATGGGCCGGTGGAGAATGAGGCGAGAAGGAATGCGGGGACCTGAGGTGAATTGCTCGGGTCGTAGGACGCTCGAATGATGTGGCATGATCGGTGTTCTTCGCTCTATCTCTTTGCATTGGCTAGAGTATGTTTAATAGTCCAGAATTTTTGCCTAGATGCCTGCATGCCGCGATATGCGGCCAGACCCATCTAATCGATCTAATCTACTGGAGCCAGTGAGAGATTTTGATCCGACAACTCGAAGTCATCCAGAACGGCCATGTACGACGTCCTCAGCCAACTCCCGGTGCCAAAGTCAGGCCAATTCGTGTCCGCGGACAGTGAGCTGCCTGACCCTTCCCCCTCCAGACCTCACCCGCCTCACCAGCCGTCGCGGTCCTCAGCACCGTCCGGGATAACGCGAAGAAGGCGAAGCGCACAATATTGAGCTCAATTTCGGCCAACGGGTCTTCGGAGTGCGCGAATGAGGTCGACTCGGACGTGGTCGCGTCGATATATGCGCCGAAAGAGTCGATTTGCTACCCTCGACGCGCTGTTTTGCGCGGAAACAAGACCAGCAAGGAGCGCAGACTGGAGATTTGGGTTGGCAGCACTCTTGAGGTGGCCAAAGACCTCACGGAGATTCATGGGTCTATATATACCGACGGTTCGTCTACTCTGTCCCCGTTTACATCCAACGCAGCTAACCCGCAAACGCAGACTTTCTGTCGGGCTTCGTGTTCTCCCCGTCCTCGTACGCGTTCATGTACGTCGCGGAAGCCAAGGAGGCCGAATCCCCAGCGAAATACCGATTCACCCCAACCCTGGGCGAGACTTTCGAGGGCAAGAAACGGCCCACCATCTTCTTGTTCCGTTGGGACCCGCTCGAGGTCGACGTGCCCTCAACCCTTGTCCCCATTACACCCTCCCTCCCCAACAATCACACAGTCCTCTTCGGACAACCGGTGTTCTCCCCGACGAGCAACGCCATCTATGCGACGGGCTACGAATACGCGGCCGACGGGAGGCTACTGGGGCTGGTATGGTGCTACAATCGTCCGTCGGGCATTTGGCGCATCTCCATCCCAGAGGCCGACGGTGACGCCGCAACCTCATGCACGAAACTCACCCCGGCGGACCATTCCTGTCGTTCCACGCGCGTATACCACAACCCCACTCCGCGTCAATCAACTCTCGTCTGGCTCTCGCATGCCTCGGGCGGACCACATTCCGGGACGTTCTCCCTGCAAGCAGCCGATCTCAATCCAGAGGAAGACAACGAAAGTCCGACGCGCACCCTCGTCGACACGGTCTGGGAGCCCCGCACCTCGGACGGATTTCCCGGGCTCTATCCCGAGTCTGGGAACCTCCCTGCTTCGGCGTTTCTCGTTTTGGACGACAAACCGCACTTGGTCCTGGCGTCGGCTTGGGGAGCACGAACGACCATCCTGCTTGTTTCCCTTGTCGACGGCCAGACGACCCAGTTGACTCCCGTCGAAGGCTCGACCTTGTTTTCATGGAGTTTTCTCGCAACGGATGGCTACAATCGACTTCTTTGCTCCCGAAGCGCGCCGAATGTTCCTCGTGAAGTTGTCCTGGGCGAGGTCGATGCCACTGGGTCGTTTGTTTGGAAAGTTTTGAGCACGCCATATCTTGCCCCAGCCGGTTCGCGCGTCTTCCGTTCTCTGGCGTTCACCAAATCTCATCGTTATAGTCAAAACTGCGCTTGTGCAACTCACGACCTCCATCATCGGCATTCCCGAGCGAGGCAAGACCGAAACCATCGTTCTTCGGTTGTCAGACTCGACGACGGTCAACCCATGCATGCAGTTCATCCATGGCGGTCCGCATTCATACGCGACAACAGCATTCTCGCCAGAACTCGCGGCCTATGCGCTCTGGGGATGTAAGCTTTTAATTCCTTTGCCTACATCTACTATTGGGAGCTAACTACGAGAGTAGACACGATAAGCTCGCCCAACTACAACGGCTCGATCGGCTACGGCGAGACGTCCGTGCGGTCCTTGCTCGGCAAGTGCGGGACCCTCGATGTGGAAGACTGTATGGCCACAGCCCAGCACATCGTCAAACTGGGCATCTCCTCAAAAGGCAGCGGGAAACAGTTCGTGGTTGGGGGCAGCCACGGTGGGTTCCTCGCAGCGCATCGTACGTCCCAATAGATGGCATGCGGGTCGGAACTGAGAAACCACCCAGTTGTCGGCCAATACCCCGACTTCTTCACCGCCGCCGCCATGCGCAATCCCGTCATCTCGGCCAATCCAGCGGCGTCCGACATCCCGGACTGGGTGCGTTTCTTCGCTCGATGGACGATCCAGGGACTTTGCTGACTGCGCGGTCGCAGTATTTCAACGAATGGGCCATCGAGTACCCGATGTTCTCTTCTCCGCTTGGCTTCCCCGCCACCAACAACAACACAGCACAACGGACGACCACCCAAGCACCGCCTCGTCGCACTCCCGAGGAGTCTCTAAGGCTCTTCAAGACCGCGCCGATGGCGTACGTCGACGCCGTCAAGGCGCATGTCCTCCTCCACATTGGCGCGTCCGACCTGCGCGTAACGCCGACGCACGGAATCGACTATTACCACGCGCTGAAAGGCTTGGGGCGGACGCGGGAAGGGCAGCAGGACGTGGATATGATGGTGTTTGCGGACGAGGGACATCCGTTGGATGGGGTCGAGACGAGCAAGGTCGTATGGGAGTCGACCGTGCATTGGTTCGACAAGTACCGCTCATGAGGCCACTTGGGGCTTGATCATGGTCATGGACGGAAGACCTGTCGTGAAGTCTTAGTGGAGGCCGACGAGCAATAACGGCCGCATACCGAGCGGAATTGCCATGTGGGACCATCAAATGAGCGACCAGACATTCCCAGCGACAGAGCCTGGAAAGCGTCAGTTGCAGTAGCCCGAAATGAAGTCGATGTGTTAGCTACCTGCTGCGCGTTGGCCACGGCCCACAGCAGCGGAGCGAGGATCTGCCAGTGGACGCGTAACCGGAATCGACAAACTGGGCGCGCTTCGCACCACGCTTCGAAGCGACCAGCCTGAGGGCCTATTTCCGCTTCCGCAGCCGCGCAAACGACCGTCGCAGTCGTTAACAGGCTAATATCCGCTCATTCCAACAAGGAGCCTAACAGATTGAGGTGAAATGGATGGAGCCACGAGTGGGATGACGAGCTGCTCGACGTAAGCCTGAGGCTTGCGCGGCGTTCACGACCGAGGTGGAACGAGGCTCCGCTTGAGGACGAATGGGTCGGGCATCTGAGAAGTCCATTTGAGTACAGATGTTCTGCCGAAACTTCTAAAAACTTGCCAGGTGCAGTTCGTTTGTTGGCAGTATGCGGCGGTTGATAATAAGTCACGTGGATGTATTGTGACTCTCCTCCGAGTCCGCTCCTCGATGAAGGCTCAGCGCTCAGCGATCTGGAGGGGCACTAGAGACCCATGTATCGACCCAAGTGTATCGGAAACTTGACGCGGATATGGGTCACGGTGCGTGTCTTTGTTGTGAAGCGCGTTTATTACACCCTTATACTGAAAAAGCCCAGATTAAACTAAACTATGTGCTACACTCCCTTTAAACTCCTACGCCCGAGCCATAAGCAATTACCGATAAAGAAACGTCCCAAGAGTCGTCAGCGCCGTAGACGATGGATGCCCCACGACCCATATCGTCGTCGGTTGGTTGCACATCCGGCCGTTTCCTATCGTCTTCTTGGGTGACAACTCCCTTCTGCGGTATGTGATTCAAATCCACGTTTTGAGAGCAGACATAGAGCTTGATGCAGGAAACGGAGACGGGCTTCACCGACTGCAACAGGAACGGTATCGTGTGCGCGTCGCCTGTAGGACCTGCACCACCGCAATGGATCACTTTAGTCGACCCGGGTCCAAGGCATGGCGTCGTGCATCCGGTAGCCGGCGTGTACAACGGCTGTTAGACCAGTAAGAACATCCTCCGACTGATGACTCGGTCACTTACAGTAATTTTCAGGGTATCTAAGTCAAAGCAGAAGACGTACAGGAACCACGAGGTCGTGCCGTTGTTCTTGATTTCCAGGCCGGGGTGACATTGCTCGTTCGGCGCCAAGTGCAGCGAAGCCCGTCTTGAAACGAAGCAATTGTCTGATTCCTTGACCCAGTGCCGAGCAGATTTCGCCATCTTGAACAACGCGACTTCGACGTCGTTGAGGGTCGACGTAGGGACCCCCACTTGCAGCTGGTACTTGAAATGCGCTATCTTGTTCAATGCGTCGGGGACCGATCTGGAATCTGAAGGAACGCGGATTTCGACCGAGGAAATAGGGCCGAGGAACGAAGGATCGATGATCCAACGTTGCGCTTTCGAGAACCCGACTACAAGCGATACCTCGCCGGGCTGGTTACAGTTGGCAGCAACATCGGCCTCCGTCACGGTTGATTCGACCAGCTTCAGCGGATAACTCGCCGCCAAGCTCGAGAACGAGTCGCAGAAGACGCGGTCGAGGATGTCCCTTCCAGAGACGGAGATTCGGAGCTCGCCCGCATTCCACTGGGCGACGTCGACCCACGTGCTCGCAGCGCGGGTGTCCACTCTCGCCGCCTTGGACGATAGTTGACCAACCTGCACACATTTCATCTCCACACCCGCTGCCGTCGAAAAGATTGTTTCCTTCACGACACCGTGGATTTCCCCAGCGGAAACAGTGACTTGCTGCGCTTTCAAGTTGGATCGGACGCGAAACCGCCATGGCGATACGCGAGTCGCGAATAACATCCGATCCTTGAAGCGACCGGATGCCTCCGGGGTCTGCTTCGAGATACGCAGCAGCTGGATGAGATTCGAGTAGCTGATGTCGCGATCTTGCCCTTTGCGACGGAGTTCGCGCAGCTTTGCGTCCAAGGCCATTGAGAACTGCCCCGACTTCTCGTCAGTGTCGCGGTCGCGGTAGTCCTCGAAGGCGCGTTCATCCTTGCTGCAGGCTGCAAGGAACAAGAAATCGTCGCCGTCGGCGCAAAATCCGAATTCCTGGCTTTCAGCCTCGTCCGTCAACGCTGGGTAGTCGGACTCCCCCAGAATCGCCGCATCAATGTTCAAGGGGATTGTTCCGCCCTCGGGCAAGCGCGTTTGCGTCCGAGGCTGAAGGCCTGGTGAGTCGCCCAGGTCGTCTTCTACACCTCGCGATATCCCCCCGGAATGGCAACAGTCGCAAATGAACACCTGAACGTGAGTGAGCGCCAGCACCGACAGTCGGGAGTACGGGAATGCGCACGATGTTGTTGCCTTTGACGCGCGCGAGGTTGCGAAGCAGCGCATTGATCGTGAAGTCCGGGATGCAGAGTGCACCGTCGATACCCTCATCTACTGGGCATAGCGTCTCCACCCAGACGTCTCTTCGCCAGCGTCTGCTCCGAATGCGATATTCACGACACCGCCATGCCCCGCATAGCATATGACGATCAAGTCGTTCCTAAGCACATCCCGGTCATTGACTAACTGGTCCCGAAGTAGGGACACGATGTTGTCACGAGTCGCATGCTCGTCGAAGAGGTGATGCTCGGAAGCGGGTTTGCCGTAGAAGTCCTGCAAGCAGCGTTGCAAGAGTCGAATATCATTGACACAACCGCGTAATGGCGCGAAATTATGGTACTGTGGGACGTCAGTTTTCATTGGACTGTTGCAACCGTACTGCACTGACTTTGTTGATTGCAATGCCCACGAAATGATATCGGACCGACATGGGCGCGACTTGAAGTTCGGGAGGGCGGCGAACAGAACTGTGCGGCCTTCCCGAGTACGTAGGAGCGGAAACCTTTTAACTTCCGACTTTTAGCGCCAGCCCACGGCTTCAAGTTCCCTCGTCTGAATCCAGATTCAGCGTCAACAAACCCACTGCCCATCTAAAATGCATCCCAGTCTCCCTGCGGACTTGGACAAGATCGTAAATCTATAGCTACCTCCAGATGGCGGCGCTTGCTATTGGCAGAGCAACAGACTCCATCACTAACCTTCTTTGCCAGTGCTTAGTCCCTGGAATCGCTGTTCAGTGATCGTTTACCTCCGCCCGTTTGAGCAGTACAACGTATTCTTAACGCCGGGCACGTTGCGGAAGCTTGAACATGAGGACCCCACGAGACAGGCTCGCAAAGCAAAGACTGTTCAACAGCTCAAGCGGCGGTAACCACTTACTTATTATACTTCGAAGGTCGTATTACGAGGTCGTAAGTCGCTGACAGGCCTGTCGCAAGTGACAAGTGTCGTGTACTCCGATCAACACGTGCTCCGGCGGATGCTCCCCATTGCAGCCCGCTTGGCCGCGGGTGCCTCAAACTTCCTTCTACCGCTCACGATCTCAATTAATTACCTCTAACCACTTATTCCCAACTGATAGCCTCAGGCTGGAATCGAGCAAAACCGGCGCTTCGCATGTAAGATCGAGACGCTTATCCGTAAAAGTCGCCTGCTCGCCGGAGATTATATACTCCCCACTGTTATAAACAGTGCCGCACGTCCGAAGACTGCCTTCTTGCCATGAGTTCCCAGCTTTTCGCGCTAATAATCGGCATCGACGAGGTTTGTGGATATTTTTTGGTCCACAGGGACCCACATTGACCCATGACAGTACACCCATCCAGATATCCCGAGCCTCAGCGGCTGCATCAAGGACGCGGATGGTCTCCGGGACGCGCTATCACTGCGATACCCCGTGGCTTCAATTTGCACTCTCACCAATCAATCTGCAACACGCGCCGGAATTATCGAAGCGTTCCGAGCCCACCTCAGCGATAACCCCAAAGTTGCTCCGAACGACGCAATCCTCGTTTATTTCGCCGGCTACGGTCGGCGTTACAAAGCTGGAGGTCGCGAGGTTGACGCGCTCATACCCTCGGACTATGGTCCTGAGGTACCACCCATTTTCGATGTCACTCTCCACGGAATTTTAGGAGAGATCGCTGAGAAGACGGGCCAGAATGTGGTACGTGGCGAGGCTGCGAATCCAAACCTTAGTTGATTAAACTCTGTCACAGACTCTCATTCTCGATTGCTCGTTCTCTCCGTCAATTGCTCTATCTGCGGTTCGCCGCATTGTGGACCCCTTCTGGCCTGCTCATCTCACCATGTCGTGCCAAGGAACCAAGCTTCCAGATTATCCCGGCCTCTACACAAATGCTCAGCGCTACGCGTTCATCGGCGCTTGCCCAAAATACGGCCACTGCAGGGACTCGCCGAATGGCGGTCTCTTTACACAAGCGCTCATCTCCAGCCTTCGGTCCCTCTCGCCGCTCAGCTGTCGTGAGCTCACGGTGCTCACACAACGAGCCCTCGAGCCTGAGGGCACGCTAGTGGCAATGCCTGTTTGCTATGGACAGCACCTCGACCGCGGTTTGTTCTCAGTGCCGCAAATGCGTCCGCTCCAGAAGCTGCGGGTCTTTCCGTGCGAAGTCGAGCTCAAGCCCCAACTGGAAGACCCGTACCTCATTTCGCGGAGGCAAACGGCAGAAATAGCTGTTCGTGGAGCCAGCGAAGGCCGCGCACTCATTCAGCGCCTCAAGGGGCCGATCGCTTTGCACGGCAGGCCACAGTTGGAAGTTGCGTCGGCTGATTTGCCACAGATACTGGCCGGTATTGCCTATTTCCAGGATTTTCTCGGGCTCGGATCCGTGCAGGCGAGCTGGACGCAGAGAATTTGGTCGCGCGTCCGGCGCCTTCTCGGATGGCGCACCGACATGTCCCAGCAGCCACTGGTCGAAGTTTATCACTACGAGCAAGACGACGACCACGAGGTAATTGGCGAAGTGTCGCAGAACATCCTCCGAAATGGAGTCGCCAGTCTCGCCAACGTTCCCAACGACCACGTCTTTGGCATGAAAATCACGAATTCGAGCGAGAAGCCGATGTACCCATATGTTCTGCATTTTGATTCGGCGACGTACGAGATTAAAGTGAGTGCCTGTCCAAAACGGTCAGGAGTTTGACGGTCGTTCAGGTTCTACACTCGCCGTTTCCTAAGAACGGCAACAATCCTCCCGCAGTTCTCGAGCCTCACTCGGAGTTCATCTTTGGACACATTCCCGACGAGGACTCAGATTCATCCTTGGGCAACGGACCGTCGCTCCGCGTCAATCCCGACGAAAGTACGGAACGGACGGCCGAACTTCTCAAGATAATTCTGTCGGAGAAGCCGATTGATCTTGGGTACATGGCCCAACCATCCCCCATGTTGGCGCCGCGGGAGAGAGCAGTGCCTGAGGTGATTCCTGGAGTCTGGACGGAGGAAACAGTGGTGCTGGAGGTACCTGCGAATCACTTTCATTGAAGAAGGGACGGTCACATAGCGCATACCTATTTTTGCCCCCAGATTATCATTGCTTTGTTCTCTTTTCAATTGAGCGGAGTTCAAAATGGTGGGAAGTAGCCCAGAAGATGCGCCGATGACGCATCCAAACGCTTCCTTGCGCCCACGGGCCACACGGTGTTTGATTGTGTCCGACGAGAGTTGGCGGTGAAAAAAAAAAAAAAAAAAAGACAAATGTTGGGGTTCCATGCACTGTGCCAGGTAAGAGTGGTACAGTAGGCGGAGATGCTCACAAGGACAAAGCATCCGACAAGAAGGGGCGGCGAGAAATCGTGCGGAGAGATCACGTGTAGGTGACTCGAGCGCCCCCGGCCGCAGCCATAACTGTGATTGTCTCCTACATGAGCCATACCAGAACGCCCCAAATAGAAACATCAGAAGCCGAATTACAAGAAAAGACATTCCAGGCACCTATTTATGACCCCCGCGACCCAGTCAAGTACCTCAGCGTGTCCCCAGACGCAGGCGGCATCCCCGACGCCACCGAATAAACACTACTCTCGCGCGACATCGTCATCGCCGGCCGCGGCTTCACAATCAACGGCACCTGCGAACTCCCACTGCCTATGCTCATCCCAGACGCCACCGACGATCCGCTCGACGACGACCAAGGCCCGGATCCACGAGGAAGGACCACAGTAGGAGGAGCAAGGAACCGCGGGTCGTCGGGTTGCGCAGCAGTAAGATAACTCGCCGCGTCCGATACCGAGACCTCTTCCGCCGCGAACCGTGCCCATCCAATCTCCCTCCGCTCGCGACTGACCGACTGTCTGCGTTCGCGTCGAGCAACACTGGGCAGCCGTGTGAGATGGTCCTCCGGTTCAGAGCCGAACCCGGCAACGGCTTGAAACGCATTGAGCACGCTCGCCCTAAGAGTCTGTGTCCAACCCTCCGACTCTTGTGCACGACTGGCATCCTCCTCCGGTCGCCAAGGAACGTCCAAGCCTGGCCCAGACAACGACATAAACCGCGGTCGCGTCTCTATCTCGCGCGGCGTTCCAACAGGTCTGTCGAGGTAGTCGTCGTACTCGGCGTCGCTTCGAAGTTGCTGGGCACCTGGAGCAGGGTTGGCAACACGGAGAGTGCTAGCGCTTGCGAGGTTGGACCGAATGCTGCCCGTGCGACTGCTGATGCGACTGCGACTGAGGCTGGGCGTATGTGTGGGCCCATTCGCGGGAAGCAGGTAAGGACCATCGCTATGGGGAGCAACGGGAGGCAATGGATACGCGGCGCTATCGGCGAGCGGCGGAATCTGGTGGGGCGAATAGTACGATTGTTCCTCGTACGCGTGGGCGAGTGTGCTGTTGGACCGCTTGGGCTCGCCCACGTCACGGTCTCCCGCAAGCGTCAAGTCGGGCACGAACACAATGTCCGGCTTCTGCTCCGGCTGGGGAATCGTGACCGGGTCCCACGCGATAGGATTGCGCTTAGCCTGCCGTCGAATGCGAATGCAGTAAGTGACCGCGCCCGCGATCGACGCGATAATGGAGAGGACGCCGAGCGACACGCTGGCGTAAAACAGCGCTCCGTGATCAAGGTGTGGGGTAGCAGAGTTGGATGGAGAAGGGAAGGAAGTTGGGGCCACGATACTCGTGGACGAGGGCGAATAGCTCGATAGAGAAAGAGCAGATGAACTCGTCGAGACTAGCGATGACGACGACGATGGCAAAGAGCTCGACGACCAAAAGGATGATGTCGACGGCAACAGCGACAAGCTCGAAGCCAGGCTCGCTGACGCCAGCGGCCCAGAAGCTGCGCTGGAGCTCGTCCAAGTGTAGGAGAAGCCGGTCCGCTGCGAGTATTGCGTCTCGCTCGACGTCGTTGGGTCCGTGTTGCTGGTCGCCAACGGTGCCATCGAAGTCAAGGCCGCCGTATCCGTCGTCCCCGCCGTCGAGAACACGGCTTGCTGCACGCCTTCCTGGGTCGCGACGCCGCCTTCGTCGTCCTCCAAAGCCGCAACCTCGCCGAATTCGGGGCCAAAGTCGATTTGTTGGGGGGTAGGTTTGCGAACGCGTCGCATGCGACTGGACGCCATTCCAATGAAATAACGCGACTACTTCGGCCTGCGAAGAGAAAGATGAAGGAGAGAGAGACAAGAGCGCGGAAAGCTCACCTCAAAGGTCTCGGATGACGAACTCGTCCCTCCTTTCCGTGTCTCTCATCCACATTCAGCCACAT
This sequence comes from Mycena chlorophos, assembly GCA_014461115.1. NCBI lineage: Eukaryota > Fungi > Basidiomycota > Agaricomycetes > Agaricales > Mycenaceae > Mycena > Mycena chlorophos. The sequence continues at coordinate 2,927,998 of JACAZE010000002.1, read as the reverse complement.
AGGTTGGCAAACACCACAGAAAACCATCCTTCTATTGCGCTGGAGGCGAGCAGGACGAGAGGATGAATCTTCAGGATGAGAGTGGGAGACAGAAGGGTCACTGGCACGCCAGTCTCCTCCCACTACAGTACTTCGGCGCGTTGACTTCTCAACACATCGTAGCCATATTTCAGTTTAGTACCACCCACTTTTCGAATTCAACTCGACGCACTTCGCTGCTCAACGCTGCAACCTCCGCAAGTGCATTCATGGCATCCAGGAGAACACACAACCGGAGTCGTACGGCTACCAACTCAACGACCATAGTTCGCTGGGACTATCAACGTCACCGTCTCTGTTCTCCACACTCCAGGAATCTCCTCGGGGACGACTTGTTCTCGAGGCGTCGACATCGGAGAGGCTTGTTGCATGTACCCAAACTCAATCGGCTTCTCCGACAAAAGAATTTTGAAGATCTCTGCTGTACGCTCACCACTCTTGTTGGGGACGATCCGAAGCGACGCGAGGTTCGCCCATGAAAACTTCTCTTCGGGGGCATGGCCAAAGACGAGCGAAGCATGTGGCTTAAGCCACCGGGGTGGGCCTTTGCCACCCTTCGGAAAAGGCGAGTACAAGACCTGGATTGGTTAAATCTACGTTGCTTTTGCCGAATGGTGCTTACATTGATTGCGTAGGTCTCCGAATCGAAGTTCAAAACATACGGATACACTTCCTTGTCGCTCTCGTTCGTGATCTTGAGGCCAAGGACGTGGTCGCGCGGAAGTTCGGCGAGATCAGCGACACCGTCCTGGAGGATATTGGATGATACTTGACCTAGCAAGGCGGGTTTTCGGCCCTTCTCCTCCTTGTAGTGGTAAAGCTCGACGAACGGCCGCGGAGGACGGGCTAGACCCCAACCAAGCAGCGTTCCCACCCGCGACCACAAGCTCTGCACCCAACCTGGGTTCGCCGGACCCAAAGCGAGAAAGTGGTGGAAATACGCGATCCCATCGAGCACCTGCGGCAGGCAGGCGCAGTCAACAGACAACTCGGGGCTGCCGTATCGAGCAATCGGGCTTCGCAAACGCTCGATTATAGCTCTACCCTCGGTCGATGCACGGACAGCTATTTCTGCCTCATGCTTTCGCGCAACGAGGCAGAACGTGTTGTGCGGAACACCATCTTCCCGCTCGACTCCAAGCTCAGATCCCTGCGCAAAGACCCGCAGTTTCTCGATCGGATGGAGCTGTGGGACCGCGAAGAAAACGCGGTCGAGGTGCTGTCCGTAGCCCATGGGCAAAGCAGCTTGTTGCTCTTCAAGCGCTCGTTGTGCGTGAACGATGAGTTCGCGGCAGCTGAGCGGCCACGACGCCTCGATCCCGGAGATGAGCGCTTGCGTAAAGAGACCGCCGTTCGCGGAGTCGGTGCAATGCGCATCCTGATGACCGGCGCTGAGTAACACGTAGGGCAAGGATGCTGTGAAGAGACCGCGGTGATCTAAAGGGCTGGCTACTTGGCAGCCTGTCGACGAGAGGTGGGATGACCAAAATGGAGCTTTGATGCGCCGAACGCTTGAGGTTGCAACTCGCTGTGAGAAACTGCAGTCCAAAATGAGCGTCTATGGATGTTCAGGTTGATATCCGTCCAGTGAATGTAAGTAAACTGACCGCATTTGGACCCTTCCTATCAGTAAGTTCCCGCAAAAGACCGTCTAAGCTGGCGTCGAAGATACCGGCGATAGTCGGCCCGTAGTCGCACGGTAGAAGTGCATCGGCGTCGCGAGGCAGGTCCGGTTGGGCAGCGAAGCGCTTGCCATACCCGGCAAAATAGAAAAGCATTGCGTCGTTGGATGAAATTTGCGCGTTGTCGGACAGCTGAGAGCGGAAGGTCTGGATGATGGCGGCTCTTGTGGCGTCCTGGTTGGTCAGAGAAATGATCGACGCGGCCGGGTAGCGTCGCAAGAGTGCACTTTTAAGAGTCTCGACATCCTTGACGCAACCGCTGAGACTTGGAATATCAGCATGTGCATACTATTCGGGTTGTGGGTCAATGTGGGCACAAGTGTCATTGATATACAAACAAACCTCATCGATACCAACGAGGAGAGCGAAGAGTTTGCGGGCGGGGTCCATGAGAGAGCAATCAAACAGCTCAAGCTCGGTATATATCGGACGAAGCCATGCGATGCCGTCGCGCCAAACTGCCAGATTCTCGACCAAAAGCCCCAGCTTAAACGCCCAGCTCTCCCGGGCCTACCTTCATATGCCGCGCGAAGCAAGGCTTCATTTAGCCACCTATCTTGAGGGTACAACGTTGTTGGAGCGATGAGCTGGCGGCCGCGTTCACATCAACGCAATCCCACCAGGAAGCGTATTTTCGGTTCAAGCTGTCGAGCACTCTTGACTGGCGAACTGGCACATATGCTTATTAATAGAGGTGGCGCCGGGCTGCCGTGCTGCCGCCGCCGCGCCACTCGCAGGAAGATGTCCTTCCTGCTTGAAGTCCTTGAATCCGCCAATGAAAGACTGCGCTTGTACAAGAAAAGATATTTCCTGAGAGGAACGCGGAGGAATGACGAGTCGCCTGGCGCTCGATCTAAACGAGGGAGGATCAAGTGGCGCTAAGTTAAGCTCTAAAAGGCTTGTGGTTGGGGGCGGGCGACCCACTGGCACCCGGCACCGAACCGCTCTGTTTCGCCCAATATGCAGAGACCTCCTCATGAACTCCGATACCATCTGCTTCGCATTGCTATTGACAAAGTAAGTTCAAGCGTGGGCTGTGTTGAGTTGGATTATTTACGCGGTCCCTACACGTTCATAGTATCAAAACGGAGCAGTGTTTCCCGTTTTACATGGCTGTCTGAATGACGCGGAGCACGTACGCCGTTGCTTCAAGGAACTCTACGGCAAGCCCGTTTCGGACCATTACCTCTTCAACGGCAAAGCCACGCGGAAAAACGTGTTGTTGGCTTTTCGGGGCCTAATAGACAACGCCAAGATCCTGCAAAAGGACTTGATCATCATCTTCTATGCTGGCCATGGAAGCACAGCCAGTCTTGTCGACGTAGGCGGTCGCCGCACATTGGGGACGGTGGAGACGCTCTGTCCTGTCGATGACGCGACGCGCGATATCAAGAGTATCCCGGACTTCACGATCATCGCTCTCCTCCGTGCCCTCGCGAGCAAGAAGGGAAATAACATTGTGTGTGGGTTCGCAAACTGCGATTGAGGCGGCTGACGTTCGTTCGAGGTATTCATTTGCGACTCTTGCCACGCCGGTGGTCTCGCTCGTGGCTCCGAGGAGTCGGAGGACGACTCTCTCCGAGTCCAACGTCGAACCCACCCAGCCGCGCTTCGACACTCGTTCGATCTCGACGTCGACCTCGAAATTCTGACGGATTGCGCTCGCATCGAACGCGTCCCGAACGGCTTCCGCGCGAAGAACGACGCGTTCGTTTTTCTCGCGGCTTGCGGCAAGTTTGATCTCGCGTACGAGGACTATACGCAACATCCCGCGTCCGGACGGTTTACGAAGGCGTTGATCTCGCGCCTCGGTGATCTCCGCCACGAGGGGCGTCTAACGGACACCAGTTACTCGAATCTCATCGAGCAGCTTGACTTGAGTTCGCCCAACTCCCGCCAGGTGCAGACCCCAGAGGCCCATGGCAGATTTGTCGACCGGATTTTGTTCACGACGCGAACGTCGCAGATGCGGTTTCGTGTAGGGGAATCCGGCGACATTCTCCCCGTATCTGTTGGCCTGATCCACGGAGTCGTCGAAGGGACAATCTTGTTGACGTCGGAGACCACCGAGCTGGCGTGCTCGGGTGTTGGTCAACTGTCGGCCCAAGCGCAGCGGAATCGAGGACGTGGTATTAATCCTTGGCATTCGTCTTCGTGGGCCAAGATACACAGGTGGAATACCGGTGCGCTGTCCTTGTCGGTCCAGGACGGACTTTGGCTGGACCGGAGGACGATCACCTCCACGAGCCATCCGCTCCGGATTGTCACCGACTGGGCAGATGTTGTCGTCCGCCCGAAAGACGCATCGAGCGTCTCTCTTGCAGTTGTCCGCTCGGACAAGCAGCTATGGAAGAGCATTCCTGTCCAGCTTAAGACCGTGCTTCGGCCAGAAGTTTGCGTTGACCTGCAATCGGTCGCCGGGGCATTGGACGGGATAGCGCATTTCATGCATCAACTTGGGGTCGGCGTTGGGAACGCGGCGCTTCGAGGCATGGTGAGATTGACGCTTCATAATGTCACCGTCAAGAGGTGGCCGCAGAGCTACGAGAAGGACCCGAAAAATGAATTCGACCAGGACGGGGAGGCATGGCTGGACATACCTGCAAGAAGCAAGTGCATGATCGCGTTCGACGTGGAGAATATGAGCACTACCGCGTGGTATGTGTACGTCTTTAGCTTTGACTCCGACACCTTCAAAATCACGGTGAGCTATGTATGACCTTTGAAGACGGGGATTGTCTTACAATCTTGTTAGCCCTTGTGCGTGCCTGCTGTCGGAGCCACAACACCGTGTCTTCCTGGCCGCGCGACGAAATCCATCGGCTTCGACGGTATAAGGGCGGGAGGCGTCAAACCGTTTAACATGGAAACGTCTGCACCGATTGCGGTCTCCTTCATCAAGCTTTACGTCTGCGCTCAGAACGTCAACTTGAACCACATACCGCAAGAAAGAATCTCACAGGGAGGGCATGGAGCAGCGCGTTGGGAACTTTCAAAGACGAATAAGAGTCGGGAGATTACGCGCGGCGAAGCTGTGGACGAGTCTTGGGACGTATCGGTATCGACGATCGTTTACGGGCCAGGCGTGTCGAAGTACAGGCACGTTTGAAATTCAGTGGCGGTTGGAGTCTCTGTGCCGATGCTAGACGCGTCAACCCAAGTGGTGGGAGGGAGACCGTGTTGAGACCGTGACTTTGCTGTTTCCCGCTCTCATCTCGTCATTGAGGTCGTCTTTTCCACTTGTCGCAGACGCAACTGGGGGAGATAACTTGTCGTCCTGCTCGCCTCCAGCGCAATAGCAGGATGGTCCACGCGGTTTGAAGAATGTGTGTGGCGGAATGCGGAGGAGAGAATGGAAAGGAGAATCGTCCGAAACTTCCGAGGTGAGCTTTTCCGCGCTCTTGTCCTTCTCTGATTCATCTTGCATTCATCTCGCTCTCTTCGCAGGCCGAAGTAGTCGCATTATTTCATTGGAATGGCATCCAGTCGCATGCGACGTGTTCGCAAACCTACTCCACAACAAATCGACTTGGGCCCCGAATTCGGCGAGGTTGCGGCTTTGGAGGACGACGAAGGCGGCGTCGCGGCCCAAGAGGGCGCGCAGCAAGCCGTGTTTTCGACGGCGGGGACGACGGATACGGCGGCCTTGACTTCGATGGCACCGTTGGCGACCAGCAACGCGGACCCAACGACGTTGGGCGAAACGCAATACTCGCAGCGGACCGGCTTCTACTACACTTGGACGAGCACCGGCTCACAACCAGCTTCGGCGTCGCTGGCATCAGCGAGCCGCCTGGCTTCGAGCTTGTCGCTGTCGCCGTCGACATCATCCTTCTTGCCGTCGAGCTCTTTGCCATCGTCGTCGTCGTCGCTGGTCTCGACGAGTTCATCGGTTCCTTCGCCCTCGTCCACGAGTATCGTGGCCCCAACTTCCTTCCCTTCTCCATCCAACTCCGCTACCCCACACTGTCTCGACCACAGAGCACTGTTCTACGCCAGCGTATCGCTCGGCGTCCTCTTGATCATCGCGTCGGTCGCGGGCGCGGTCACCTACTGCGTTCGCATTCGACGGCAGGCCAAGCGCAATCCTATCGCATGGGACCCGGTCACGATTCCGGGGCCTGAGCCAAAGTTTGTACCCGACTTGACGCTTGCGGGAGACCGTGACGTTGGCGAGCCCAAGCGGTCCACGTACGAGGAGCAATCGTACTATTCGCCCCACCAGATTCCGCCGCTCGCCGAAAGCACCGCGTATCCGTTGCCGCCTGTTGCTCCGCATAGCGACGGTCCTTACCTGCTTCCCGCGAATGGGCCCACACATACGCCCAGCCTCAGTCGCAGTCGCATCAGCAGTCGTACGGGCAGCATTCGGTCCAACCTGGCGAGCGCTAGCACTCTCCGCGTTGCCAACCCTGCTCCAGATGCCCAGCAACTTCGAAGCGACGCCGAGTACGACTACCTCGACAGGCCTGTTGGAACGCGGCGCGAGACGGAGACGCGACCGCGGTTCATGTCGTTGTCTGGGCCAGGATTGGACGTTCCTTGGAGGCCGGAGGAGGATGCCAGTCGTGCAGAAGAGTCGGAGGGATGGACGCAGACTCTGAGGGCGAGCGTGCTGAATGCGTTCCAAGCCGTTGCCGGGTTCGGTTCTGAACCGGAGGACCATCTCACACGGCTACCCAGTGTCGCTCGACGCGAACGCAGACAGTCGGTCAGTCGCGAGCGGAGGGAATCCGGATTGGCACGGTTCGCGGCGGAAGACGTTTCCGTATCGGATGCGGCGAGCTATCTCACTGCGCCACCGCCCGACGACCCGCGGTTCCTTGCTCCTCCTGGGGCGCTTCCTCGTGGATACGGACTTTGGTCGTCGTCGAGTGGATCGTCGGTGGCGTCTGGGATGAGTATAGGCAGTGGGAGTTCGCAGGTGCCGTTGATTGCGAAGCCGCGGCCGGCGATGACGATGTCGCGCGAGAGTAGTGTTTATTCGGTGGCCTCGGGGATGCCGCCTGCGTCTGGGGACACGCTGAGGTACTTGACTTCGTGGCGATGAATGAATGTCTTTATTTGTTTCTCGATTTGGGTTCCCATACCCTCTCAACTTGCAGAGCAGCGATTGCGGGTCGAGGAGGCTTTCCTGTCCTTGTCACGTGATTTGCTATAGTACCCTCCCATTCTCTGCCCTTTGAGGCGATATGTCCGCCGAAATCCTTCGAAACAACACAGAGTTGATCTAAGCAATTAGAAGGACTCGGCTCCCTCATAGTAATCCTTCGGTACCGCTACAACCACCGTTTCCGTCGTCCAAATCCCGGGAATCGCTTCATGCATCGACCCAGGGCTCTCAGAGTCCGAGTCTCGCTCCCGCGGAACCAGCATCGGGGACCCTTGCTCCATATACTCCACAGAGATCGGTTTCTCCGAGAGTATCACTTTGAGGATCTCGGCGGTCCGTTCTGGGCTATCGTCTGGGTTGACGCGCAGCGCCGGTCGGGTTTCCCAGCTTTGGTGCTGGTCGGGGACGTGCCCGAAGACGAGCGCCGAGTGGGGTGAGATGGGCCTCGGCGGGCTCTTGGCGTCCTTGGGGAATGGTGAATGCAGAACCTAGACGATGCGGCATGAATAAAATGTCAACAGTGAAGAAGATTAGTTGGCTCACTTTGACTTCGTACGTTGATGAATCAAAGTGCACGAGATACGGGTACATCGGCTTGTCGCTCCAGTTCGTGATCTTCAAGCCGAAGACGTGGTCGTTTGGAACGTCTGCGAGACGCGCGACACCATCCTGGAGGATGTTCTGCGAGATTTCGCCAACGGCTTGGCGAGGTCTTTCCTCCTCGTAATGATACATCTCGACCAATGATGGCGGGGAGGAGTGGACGCCGCGACCGAGCAGCCGTCGCAAACGCGACCAGAATCTTTGCAGCCAGCTGCCAGTGGCCGGCGTCGGTCTAAGACCGAGAAAGTAGTGGAAACGAGCCACCGCGGACAAGATCTGCGGCAGGTCTGGTGTGGTGACGACGATTTGTGCCCGACCGTGCGGAAATATCGGGGTCTTGAGGCGTTCGATGAGTGCGCGACCCTCGTCGTCCCCATGAACGGCTATGTCTGCCAGTTGCTTGCGCGAAACAACGCAGGAGTCGTCCAACGACTTGGGCTCGACTTTGCTGAGGAAAACCCGCAGCTTTTCGATCGGGCGCAACTGCGGGAGGGCGAACAAAATGCGGTCAAGGTGCTGCCCAAAGCCAACGGGCATGACGCCCTCCGGCTCGAGGGCTCGTTGTGTGAGCACCGTGAGCTCGCGGCAGCTGAGCGGCCAGGCAGACTTGAGGCTGGAAATGAGCGCCTGTGTGAAGAGGCCCCCATTTGGCGAGTGCTTGCAATGCCCGTATTTAGGACTGGCGCCGAGGAACACGTAGCGTTGGGCGTTTGTGAAGAGGCCGTGGTAGTCTGGGAGTGCTGCTTGCTTATACGATGTGGTGAGATGTGCTGGCCAAGACGGGTCCACGATGCGGCGAACGGCTGTTACACTCCTTGACTGCGCGAAACAGCAGTCGAGGATGAGGGTCTAATATGATCGAGTTCAGCTCTGAAGCAAGCCCACGGCGGAGAGCGCACCATGTTTGAGCCTTTCTTTTCGACGATCTCTTGCAAAAGTCCGTGGAGATTCGCATCGAAGATTCCGGGAACGTCTTCACCGTAGTCGGCGGGTATAAGCGCGTCAACCTCTCGACCGTGGGCCTTGTACCGTTGACCATAGCCTGCGAAGTAGACAAGCATGGCATCGTTCGGGGAAATTCGAGGGTTTTCGCAGAGGTGGGTCCGAAATGCGTCGAGAATGCCCGCTCGTGTTGCGTCCTGGTTGTTGAGGATGCAAAACGAAGCCTTGGGGTAGCGAAACGACAGCGCTTCCTGAAGGCCATGTACGTCTTTCACGCAACCGCCGAGGTTTTGGATGGCTGGATGAGCGTACTGTTGCAATGGGTCAACACGACGCCTAGAGAACGACTGTCTGGACGCACCTCGTCGACCCCAATAAGCAACGCGAAAAGATTGGGTCTCGGGCCCATTGTTGTAATTGCCTTCCTCCACCCAACTCGGAAGGCACTTTATAACCTCCAGCTCCGCCTGGCCACCAGGAGGACGATTGGAGGGAGTCATCTCTGAATAGCTTCCCTCGGGCGCTCCGCGCAGTCGTTTATAATGCGACGTGTGGCCAGCGCGTTTTGGGGGTTTGAGCTCCTGTAACGGCCATGGAAGGTACGAGGCGTGCGGCCCAGTGTGATTGCAGATTGTGGTTGGGAGCAAGCCAGGAATGCGTTACCTGGCTTGCCAAACACGGTCATGACCTCCACCCATTCCCGCCCTGAAATACGCGTCGCCACTGCTTCAACGTTCTCCTTCCGCCTAGAAAGGAACCAATGCATATAGAGCGACTGCAATGCTCTCAATAATGTCGTGCTCGTCGTGAATTTGCAGCGAACTGACGGGCGCTGCCGCGGCTGATCTTCGATTCTTCCTTCCCTCTGGAACAGAGAACCTCGTCTCGTCGTCCAGGAAGCCTTGCTTCCATCGAGGCCATATCTCTCGTGGTCGAAACCCATTCAAAAGACCTATCTGACGTTCCCGACCCGAAGCCCAGCACTTATAAAGCGGACATGGAGTCGGGAGCTCATCACCTACTCGCGCGGCGATGCACGTTCCTTACCTCCATGTTTTTCTCTTCTACGGACTCAACCTGGTCGCCAACTGTGCGCAGACGATGCTCAAAGCGACCAATTCGCGATTCCGCGAGCATGGTGAAGAGCGGCGGCGTTCGATAACGTCCATTTTCTCGATTATCGTGGCGAAGACGCTGCTCTTTGTCGTTGCGTTCCCGGTAGTCCATGCTGTGGTCTTCGGCAAGGAATGGAGCGCAGATCTTGTCGTTCGCTCGCAGCTTTGCGGAAAGTACGTCGTCTCTGCTTCTTTTGAACGAGACTGACGGACACCAGAATTCTGCTCGTCGTCTATACCTTCGACCTAACCTACCGACGCGCAAACACTATTCTCTGGATCCATCACACTCTCACATTTATCGCCACTTTGGGCTTGCTTATGTCCACCGTCGCGGTCCCGGAAGCTCCGGACATCGCCCGTCTCTGGTGCTCCGTCCCACTCACGCTTATTGGTGTCGGCGTCGGAGCAACAGACATCGGCGGAGACGTTGCTGTCCTGCTGTACTATCTTTTCCCGCAGAACCTCTCAACTGCACGCGCCATTCGCTCTTGTGCGTGGTATCTCGTGCTTGGACGCGCAACTGCATGGTCCATCGTGGTCACTTTCTTTATGCGGGGAGATTGGCGCGCACTGGAGCTGGGATGGATGCACAAAGTGTCTGTGCCGGTGATGCTCGTAGGCTGGATCTCAGCGGAAATCGAGGAGATTTTTGCAATTTTGGGGATGAGTGAGAAGATGCGGCTTAAAGCAAGCAAAGTCGTCGACGTAAAGTACTAGGACTACACAATGCTATTCAATACCTTTCAATACGCTTGGATCCATTTCTTTGGCCGAAGGAGGGTTGCCGCTCGCGTGCCAGTGATGGGCGTACTGATGATCGCTTGGCGTCGTCACTCACTACACTCCACTCATTTACTCTCCTTGCTCTTGCCTCCATGCTGCCGACGCTCTTTCTGGCGGTGGCAGCCCTGTTGCCCCGGGCGCAGGCGTCCATTACCGTGTACACCGCTCCGAACCAAATAATCTTCACGACGATTGGCGTAACACCGACAGCGTCCGCGTCAACGGGCTCGTACACAGGTATTATGACCGCATACATCCACAACTACGGGCTAAAAAGCACCTCCAGGAGTGCAGGCATACAACCCTACAACTCTCAACCCACCCCCGGTGCCCACGGGCGTCCCCACGTCCTTCAATGTCGACCTCGAGGAGGGCGTTCCGGCCGGCGCCTCGATTGAGCAGACGGGCGACTTTCTCGGGTTCAGTGTGGAGATGAGTGTGTCCAACCAAGTTTGTGAGTGGTATTATGGACGGTCTTGAGTGGTGATTCTGAAAATCGGCACCAGTGGGCAAGAACTCGACACAACTCCAAGTCCCCTTCCTCAACCTCATGGCCAACATCGTCCAGCGGGCAGGCAGCGTGCGCATCCGTGTCGGCGGTAACAGTCAGGAGAGCGCCACTCTGGTCGAGGCGGCAGACATCCCCAACGGACGTATCCTTCAAAAGAACTTGACGGGGGTGACGGGCACGACACAGACACCGCCGCTCGAGTACTCGAACGACCTCATCTACATGGTGAGTGTCGCAATCGACCACACAAGAACAAGCACTCACCTTGTTCCAGATGTCCAATATCTCGAACTTGGTCAACGTCAAATGGTTCCTCGGCATTCCATGGTTCGTCACCGACCCCTTCAACCTGGCCATTATCGGTGCCGCGGACGCCATCCTCGGCGACAAGATCATCGGTTACCAAGCTGCCAACGAGCCGGACCTGTATTTCGCCCACGGTCACCGTCCGAGCACCTACGGCCCATTCGACTACTTTGGCGAATTTTCGGACCTCATTACGCAGCTGGCGTCGAGTGGGCTCGACCCCGACGGCCGTGCGGCTACCCTCATGCTTGGTGAGTGTCCTTGTAGTCTGGGAAACGGCTGTGCTTACCGAACGACAGGTCCCTCGATTGCGGACTCGGGCTGGACGCCGGAGGATGTTTGGAATACGGGCTACGTCGACACGTACAACGCCAACCTCGCATTCCTCGCCGTCGAAAAGTGAGTGGTCGTGGTGGTTCTGCTTCAACCCCGTTCAGACGGCGGATTTATGCCGCATCACTGCTGCGCGTATCTATTTTGATTCCAGCCCGCTAATTATGTTGCTCCCAGATACCCAACCGACAACTGTGCCGCTGCATTCAACACCGGCGCCACTATCATCGACCCGCAGACGGTCTTCCCCGACTTCCTCAACCACTCAGCCCATACTGCTCTGCTGGAGCCGTACCTCAACAGCACCGCGTTTGCGCAGACCAAGGGCAAGAAGATGCTCATGTTCGAAACCAACACCGCGTCCTGCGGTGGTTTCGGTGGCGTTTCCGACGTATTCGGTGCCGCTCTGTGGGGCCTCGACTACGGTCTCCAGATGGCCTACTCGAACTTCAGCGGCGGCCTGTTCCATGCAGGTGGCCAGAATGTACGCGTTACTTCCTTGCCTCGATTCCGACTGATCGTGTTGCAGGTCTTTTACAATCCATTCACCTCCCCGTGGGTCTCCCTGATGACTGGAAGCTCTTTGGCTAACCATTTTTCGCAGTCCCACCAACGAATCTTCCTTCCACCAATGGAGTGTCGGTCCCTTGTATTATTCCGCCCTTGTCATGGCGGAGGCCATGGGCGCGACCAACACTTCGCGGGTCTTGGATCTGCAGCAGAACGAGTTCACCCCCGCCTATGCCATCTACGAGAACGGCCAGCCCGCCCGTGTCGCGCTCTTCAACTACATCACCGACCCGACGGGCACGAGCGACGTCACTGCCAACATCACCCTCGGCAGCGGGACCCCGACGTCCGTCGCGGTGAAGTACCTCTCCGCGACGAGCGTCTCGCAGAAGGGCTATTACACCTGGGCGAACCAGACGTTTGGCGGGTTCTTTGAGTCCGACGGGCGGCCGATGGGTACGGAGGATGTGCAGACGGTGCAGTGCGACGGGACGTGCCAGATCAAGGTCCCCGCGCCAGGCTTTGCGCTGGTGTTCCTCGGCGGCACCAACGCCCTCACGGAGAGCAAGGGCGGGCCAAGCGAGACGTACTCGACGACCAAGTTGACCAAGAGCGTCAACACCGCAACCATCAACCCTAGTGTCCTCGCTACGTCGAACGGACATGGTGGGTCGGCGGATGGGCTCAAGATTAATAACGAGCTGGGGAGCACAAGTCATGGGAGCGCGAATGCCGCTGCCGGGCTTCAGCCCATGATGTTGTTGGTGACTGGTAGTGCGTTGTTGGTTGGTGCGATGCTCGTTAGACGGAGGTGATGAACGGTTCCATTTGTATATTACTCGCACAGACTCTTCGATACCCTGGTAGTTAGCTACTTGCCTGCTATCGATTCGCATTCTTTTAGACAGACCAAGACCAGACTCTGGCGATCATGTAACATTACATGGCGGCTACTGCCTCTGCCATGGGATAAGTAGGCGGTGTCCGGAAACACGCCTCTTAGGTATACTTTGAGGGCGATCATGGTTTCCGAGGCCATTTTAAATTGGCCGCGCCCGCCTGGTAAGACTGCGGGATTGGGTGTAATTACTGGTTCGTAGCCAAAAAGGACGATATATGCGCGACATACGCGCTCGATATTGGATGTATGCGCGTCCTGAGGCAGAGAGGGAGGGAGAGATTCCATCGATGACGTCAACGAGATTAGATTGTCACCAATATTAGATCGCGAGGCAGCGACGCCTTGACGAGGCTTTTCCTTCGTTTCGGTCTCCTGCGTCAAGTGGGCGCAAGGGCCAAACAAGCCCAGTATCGTTTGAGGAGGGCACAAACATGGACAGCAAGAGGTTTCGGAGATCATGATGGCATCTGTCCAATTGCGCGTAAATCTCCCGCTAATGAACGGGTGCGCCGCACGTATGTGCGCATGTCGAGGTCGAGTAAGAGATTTGGACCTGGTTGCAGGGGCGGCTACCCGTCGAAAATGCTCGGTCGAGAGGCGAGGTGATAGTGCAAATCCAAGATGCTGAGAAGTCCATCGTGATGTATCCGCATCTTTCCTCTGTCCCTCATATGTCTTGCGCATGGGCGCGACGGGCGCTAATGGCGCATATAAGGACGACGTTCCTGCGCGGACATAGGCCACCAAACTGGCAGAGCACCGGTCGGTCGTTGCCAGGTTACACAGCTTGACCGGGACCTCGAAACCCGACCAAGCCGGCGGCGATTCGAGAGGATGGCCAGCACTCGCAACGGCAACCATCGAGACCCTCGGTTCGATGGTGAGCGGCGAACACCCGCGGTGAGTGTTCTCTGCCAGAAAACAAAAATGTCGTGTCGGTTCTCATCGAAGTCCGCGCCAATTTCACCGCCCTTGCTTCCTCTCCACCATGTCCTCAAAACAGCCCCGCCCCGGAGACGTACCCACTGCCGTCCGCAACCTATTGGAGTCGACGAAACAACTGCCGGACGCCCTCAGAAGATGGGGGTATGGGGAGGCCTCGGAATCCGACGTCTCTGACGTCTATGTCGCCGTCGGGACCGATTTCAATACCATGGTCCAGGCATTTGCCGTTCATCGCATCGATTTGAGGTGCGTGTGCCCATCCCGACGACCGAGTACTCGTCTCAAACCCACGAAACAGTGACCTACATTCCGTCCCCAACGATCTTCGCGCCGTGCTCGAGCAATGTCTGGCTGAAGATCCGACACCACAAGTCCTTGCGTCCTTTATGCCCGACTTGCGCGCAGTCCTCGTCAGACTGCTGCGCGGGCTGCAGGCAAGGCAAGACGCTTGGCAACGCGCCAAGGCTGCCATGGGGAGCGGCGGCAGTCCCGGTGGCCACGACTATCGCTGAGCGGACTGGCCCGGACTCCCGCACCGCATTCAACGCGTCATTCGGAAGAAGATGGACTCTGTACCCAACCCATTTCCCTCATTCGCATCTTGTATACCTCTGCATTCCCATTCACCCTTGCTTTCTGTACCACCCTCCCTGTATTCCTTCATCTCATGAAAACTGTTGTTAAGGCTACAAAGTTGCTACATTTACTATTGCTACACAGGCCAAGTCGGACTATCTTCACCCTTCTTCCGCTTCCCATAATACGTCCGCGGGTCCACAGAAAACTCCATCTCCGACTCGTCATCGCGCCGGCTCACAACGCTCGAAGCCTCGCTCCCAAACACTTCGCCCATCCCCTTCTCAAAGTCAAAGTTGATGTCGAGCCACTTGTGCTGGGTGGCGAGCTGGACAGTGCTCACCACCGCCACACCGTGCCCAAAATCCAGCGTGTCCACCTCCGAACCGTCGTCGTCGTCCCGCGCGGTGGTGCCCTCGATCTCGAACGCCGTGGCTTTCCGCAGATTGAGTAGCATGCGCGTGGTGAGGATGCCGATGGCTGCGTGGAATGGGCCGTAGCTGAACCACGGGATGCCGGTGACGTTCTGTACCTCAGCAATCAGCGGCGCCCATGAAACGTATGAAGACATACCACGACCATGAGCTGCATTACCCAAGTCAGCAACGCGTCTGAGAGGGAAAGAAGGATCGCACGTTATTGAAGACGAGCAGGACCGTCACGGCCAAGAAATACACCACGTTGTCGCGCAACACCAGCGAAAGCAGCGAGTACTTCCTCGAAGCGTGGATGCCCCGCCGCGTCTCGTCCATCGTCGCGCGGATGGCTCGCACGAGGGCGAACAGGAATAGGTAGCCCTCGAACACTGTCGCGGGGACCCATTGCGCCCATTCGATGCCTGAATGCACGTCGGGGCACCCGGGGAGCGGAAGACGGATGACATCGGCGATGACGGCGGCGCGGTGTGAGTGGTTCACGACGAGGATCCACATGAATGCTGCGATGGACGCGAGGAAGAAGAGGAAATTGGTAAGGGCAATCTGGAATGAGGTCAGAAAACCAGAGCACATTCAAGGCGGAACGCACGCGTTTAGAGCAATTGTACAACGCGTAGACGCGCAATTGCATGATAATCTCGACGCTCCAGAGAGAGACGGCGCCGACGACGCGGATTATAGTGTCCATTGCGATGCATCTAATCAAGATGAGAGACAGCAGGAGGGCAACGTATGATGACAGACAGTCCGTCGGAGGTTATTCCGGGCATGGAAAAGACATGGATTTGGATGGCGTCGAAGGCCAGGAGAAGGATCGTATAGTATCGAATCTGAAGACAGAAATGAGTCCGAGAGATACCGAAGCGTCTAAAACGCACCCAAAAGTACATGGCTTTGCTGAAATGCCATCGTTGCGGCTATTGTTTCGTTAGCCAGCGCGCGACGAGCGAAGAATCGACGTACCCAAATGTACCGAACCTCGAATCGGGGTAAACGAGCCAGTCGATGAAGTCGTAAATAGGGCGCGTACCTCGTCTTCAATGGTCACGACTGGCGAGCGTTCAGCGGAATGGCTTGAACTCGAAGAGAACGGGCGCACAAAAGTCATGAAGGACCCATGTAAGCCCCACAACTGGCGAGAAGGTTAGAAATGAAGGGAACGCGGAAGTGGTATGAACACTCACGGACGACGTAAAGAGGGATGAGGTTTCCCCTCACAAGCTGAACATATTCTCCTTCAGTGATCTCTGGCGCGCCGATAAGGATTTCGGGGCCAACTGCTTCCATGAGCGATGGGGTGAATGAAGGGCGGGCTGATTCCAGATCGAGCCGTTTGGAAAGTCTTGCAAAACGTCGGTCTTCGCCGCTACTGCCTCCTGGTCCTCATTTGCAGTTGGGGCCGGTGGGAGGCGGAGAGAGATAACGGGAGAAGCGGGAGAGCGGAAGAACATCTGTTCGGGATATAAACACCGGGAGTCGCTCGAGTCGCTCAACCGTTGCTCAGGAGGCAGGGTTGGTTGACAAGGGGATGAGATAAAGCAGCTGCAGTTTCGCCGTCTGTCGAATCCGATTTGTCGATGCCTGGGCTAATGGTTGTCGTGCTTGGCGCTGGAGTGCTTGCGTTTGCGGCCGACTGGTCGTGGAAACAAGAGGGCAGCGGGATCCTTATCATGGACCCAGCAGACCCAAGGGGCTGCCTGACAGCTCTGGGAATAATATCGACCCCTCCCGGGTGGTCGTGAGAGTTTTGCCTCGGGAACTGTCGGAGAGCTGTTCCGAGTGGTCCCACGCCTGATATTCGCGGAGATCAGCAGTTGATATGCCCAGCAGCGATACTTTTCTCACTGGCCAATCTTATTATACTGTGGGCAGGGATCATGTACAGGAGGGCCAAAACACAGAGCAAAGCCGGGGGATTACAAGAATAAGAACTGACAGTGCCTCAACGGCCTCAAGCGTAGGGAGAAATCCAAGTCCACACAAAAGGTCCAGAGTGGAAGAGTAACAGTAGTAGTTTATGTTTGATGTATTACAATGACCATCTCAGGTGCTAGGAACAAGCTAGGAACGCACGACGCGACGCGCCGACGCGAATATCAGGCGTGGGACCACTCGGAACAGCTCTCCGACAGTTCCCGAGGCAAAACTCTCACGACCACCCGGGAGGGGTCGATATTATTCCCAGAGCTGTCAGGCAGCCCACCTCGCGTGGTTTCGACACATCAGTAACATAACCCTCACGTACGACTCACGTACAGCGCGACGAGAGTTGGACCAAACGACGAGTTTTGCGCCAGCTTGGGTCAAGGAAGGCCATGCAAGTGTCTGGCCATGTATATATGAGCAAAATGAAGCTTTTCCGCCAGGTAGAATAGCTGCAGAGAGCAAAGAGAGCTTGGAACTCGTTGGCCCGCTGGCGTCAGCACTGCTTACGAAGTCCGGATATATGTCCTAATTTGGGGGGAGGGGGGGTTGCTCGCGTCACCGTGGCCTCTGATGGGTGCCCTCTTGCGTGGAAAGCAAACAGGCCGGCCCACGTGACACTGCGGCCAACCAAGAGCTTGAGCACCGACCATGTCGCAAGCGGCAAGCCAAGTGAGCTGAACGTGCCCGGCGCCGGCCATGCTTCTCTTCGGTGGGCTTACTGAGCCTGACCCAGCTTACGGTGATGAGCGGCCCGCTAAATTATCCACCAATCGCGCAATTGCGACATTGGGACTTGACCTTCTATAAATCCTGAGGGCATTGAACTGTTAAGACACTTCCCCGCCATGAAGTACGTTGTTTCTTTCCTATGCACCACTCGCAAATCACCTAATTGAGCTCGCAGAGTCGCTGCAGTCCAGGCTGAACCTGCCTGGTGGGACCTGAAGGCCAGCGTGGCCAAAAGCATCTCGATCCTCAGAGAAGCTTCCGCGAATGGCGCGGAGCTCGTCGGATTTCCAGAGTCCTTCATCCCAGGCTACCCCATGGGCATTTGGACGCATGGCTTTAACCGACCCTTCCTCACGAAATTCAAGGCAAACGCGCTGGCCGTTGACTCCCAAGAGTTCAAGGAGATACTCGAAGCGGCCAAGGAGGCCGGTATATGGTTTGCGCTCTCTTTTTTGAGGAAAGCCGGGATGACCTTTTCGCGTCTAGGGTCGTGCTTGGGTTTACGGAGCGCGAAGGCGGAAGCATGTACGGCGCGCAGGTCATCATCGACTCGAAGGGTGTCGTGGTGCTTCACCGACGCAAAATTAAAGTAAGTCTCGTCAGGCAGATGGTATCTCGAGTTGATTTGCTTGTAGTCAACCGGACAAGAGCGCACGATATGGGGCGATGGACCGGGTGAGTCTCAACCTCCCATCGTGTGGTCAATGCGAACTAACTGGTGCCAGCGGATTCGATCCAAAATGTAGTCGAAGGTCCAAGAGGACTCAAGCTCGGGGCTCTGAATTGCTGGTCAGTGTGATATTCGAGTGCGGCCCAACTCGCTGTTTATCACTCGAATGCAGGGAACACCTTCAACCGCTTCTTCGATACCACACATACAGCCAAGGCGTCCAAATCCACGTTGCGAGCTGGCCACTCTTTCTCTCGAAGAGCTTCGGGCACGATGACTTTCAGTCGTCTGCCGAAGGCAACGCACTCCAAGCGCAGTTCACAGCTCTGGAAGGCCAGACGTTCGTGATTTCGAGCACACAGGTGCTTCTTCCGGAGAATGTGGAGCGCGCTGGGTGGGTGGGATCGGACGCTTTCGCTGGTTCCGCATTAGCAACTGACTCGTGGATAGGCTCAGCGGGGTAGCGATCTGGGAGAAGGTCCGTTTGCGCTGCGTTGGAGAGTGCATTGCTCATCCTCGCACTCGATTAGGGAGGCGGCGGATTCGCTGCGATCTACGGCCCTGACGGGAAACAGCTGACGCCTCCGACGAAGCCAGACGAAGAAACCATCTTATACGCCGACATTGACCTCGGGGAAGTCCATTCGGCCAAGTTGCTTGGCGATCCGGTTGGGCATTAGTTGCGTGCTGTCTTGCTACTTCTGACCCTCGGGAGCGGTATCTGATTTCAAGCAGTTCGCGTCCAGATCTACTGTCCTTGCGCGCCGACCCGCGGCCGCGTCCATTTGTTCTCGAGGAAGGCTCGGATGGGTCAGAAATGACGCTCATGCAACGCTTGCATCGCCTATAGATGCAAGATCTCGTTATCTTATCAATCTTATCTTATCTCTTCACGCATCACTACACCCTCAAGCGGATTCGCAATTCTCTTTCGATTTCTACTGCACAACAAACACGACTACAGATACAACATGTTTGCCCCATACTTAGTACTTGATCGTAATCTTTGCGTTCGTCGCGCCGTTGGTGTTGACCGTCGTGCTCAAGCCATCGGCAGAGTCCTGGGTGGTGCTCCAGCTGACGCTCGGGACGTTCCCGTTGGCCAGCTTAAGGTTGATACCGGAGAAGACGGTGCTGCCCGACGGGTAGTCCTTGGTGCTCGCGAGGGCGTAGGCCTCCACTAGTTACAGAATATCGTTAGTTAGAGTGGTCGCAAGGATGGAATAGAAGTTTTCTAACGTGTTTCCGTGGCCCAGGTGAGCTGTGCGGAGTTGGAGGCGGTGAGGGAGGTGCCGCCGATGTTGGTGAAGGACGTGACGTAGTTGTAGTTGGAGCCGGACGAGGAGGTGAGGGTGATGATGCCGTCGAGGGTTGCGCCGGCGGAGACCTTTACGGGGTTGGTGTAGAAGGTCGAGCTACCGACGAGGTACCAAGAAGCGACTACGAGGGAGTTAGTGAACGTGTCGGAAGTGACAGAGTTGGCTTGGCTGACCTGCCCAGTACGAGCCACCACCTTTATGATTCCATCAGCATACACACACATCAAAGATGAGAAAGAATCGTCGCACCAGCAGCAGAGGGACCGTACTAATGAAGGGAAACAGTTAGCCTACGGCAAAACTCGCGAGAGAAGACGTGTTAGAACTCACCTGGAGAACGGGTTGCAGGATGGCGTTACCGCTGTTGGGCTCGATGGAGTTGAACAAGAAGACCGTCTGGCCGTTGTTGGCGGCCGGGACAGGGGGTACGGTCCAGGTCGTGGTGAAGGAGGAGATCGCGGACGAGCCCTCGTTGAGCCAGTCTGCGTAGGTGATCCACCCGGTCTCGAGCGGGGATTTGGCAGCCTGGGTCTTGCTGGCGCGGACAGGGGTCTGGTCGACGGCGACCTCCTTGACGAGGTTGCCAGCCGAGTCCAAGACGTGCACGGTGGAGTCATCGACGTGCAGGACGCTACCGCCCTCGGGGACGAGGTGCGCGTTGGAGGCGAGGCGCTTGCCACCGGTCGGGGTGAGGACCGTCGCGGGCGTCGGGGCGGCGAAAGCCACGCCAGCGAAGAGGGCACCGAGGACGAGGGCGAACGACGAACGCATGCTGGGAACAAGTCAGCCCCAAGTGCAACAAGTTGAGGAAAGGGATTGCGCACGCAGTGAGGGTAGAGAATCCGAGGAAGGAGGCTCGAGCTTTCGGGGCCGCGCTCGCATTCCATTTATACCCTCCTCTAGCCCAGTGTATCCCACGACAACCAACACCGTGTGCACATGCGACCAATGCTTCGATACAAGTCTCCATAGGTCCCATGCATCAGAGGAAGCCTGATTCTTAGCGCCGCGCGCGCTGCTGTGGGGTTCGTCGTCATTGCGCGCCTTATCGAGTAGATAAGACGCGTCGAACTGGCCGGTTGTTGTGGGCTTTGTGCTGGGCGTTGTAGCAGAATGCGATGTTCTGCGGCACTATCGAGTGCATGAGCGGCATTCTGACGCAATATTGGCCGGATACAGCGATTTAAGCAACGACTTGGCGACAACCATATGCATGGAGGGAATCAACTTCGGTGGATCAGGTGGTCCCGAGGCCGCGCGATACGTTCTTTATCCACGCGTTCGGTACTCCGCAGGCAGTGACATGGCGCCAGCGGCCAATTTTGCCCTCTTGAAGATATCCGCGGAAGGAATTCTGGCCGATCTAGCAAGCCGAATGGGCAAGTCGACTTTGTGTCGGCAGAGCAGGCCAGATGGACTAGCCAACATCGAGAACTCGGTGAGAGCGACGGATAGCCTCAATGACGGCCTCGACGCGTCAATTTGTGGCGTCGGTGAGGAGAACATGACCGTATCCGGCAAAAAGCGTGCCGATCACGCACCCTGGCCTGCTCCCAAGCACGACACTCTACGCGCCGCTCGCCGGCCCACTCGACACCGACTAAGCATGCTCGCTCGTTTCGCGACCCTCGTTTCCGCCACACTCTTCTATCTCTACATGAAAATCTACACCTTCATATCTCGCCGTCGCCGCAAAGAAACGACACCCAACGACGTCGAAGCAAGTATACCCTGTCCAGAAAAAGCACAGCTGTTTGTCGGCGAGACTCAAGGTGAGCATTATGCGGCTACCAAATACAGCTGTGGCTCAAAGAATGCAGCCCCGTTCACTCAGTCCTACTCGCCCTCGCCACTCGGTACGATCACAAACACCCACGGCCAAGGTCTCGACCAGGCTCGTCTGCGCTCTCCACACAACCGTCGATCCATTAAACGCGCCTCTGCATCGCCCAACCTGCGTTTCGAGTCGGATATCAGCTCGCCCAAGGAACAACAACCGCGTTCGCTGCCTGTTACGCCCAGTCCTGGTTCGGTTGGCTGGCATTCGGAGAAGGAGAAGGTTCTTGGTGAGGCGAGACGCTGGAGTGCTGGGGTGCGCGAGAAGAAAGGGAAGAGGGCCTCGCTTCCGGCATCGCACCCGACCAAGGAGACCAGCAACAGTCCATGGCGTGCCTCCGCACCGGCGATTCTCGACAGTCCACGGCTCCCTCTTCAGGACCGCCTCCAACGCGCCTGCGAAGCGAAACCAGCCATTGCCGAGCGACTTTCGCATACCATCTCCGAAGTCGTCGACGTCTACGCCAACCTGCCGCACTTTGTTGTAGGCAATGACACGGTCGACATGACGCTCATTGCGGTATCGGACGACGGAAACACCTCGCTGGCTTCGGACCAGACTCTGCCGCTGCCACTGGACTCCACTCTGAAGAAGCAGTACATCGAAACCAACTCGGAACTCGCGTATCTGCGTTCGTCGTCGTCTCTCAAGTCTTGCGATACGCTGCCTTTCACGCTTCCTCCTTCGATGGACCGCTGCTCGGATGGGACTCTTGGTGATGTGCTGGACGCGTTGGAGGAGATGATTGGAAGCCCAAAGTGGTTGTCGTTGGTCGATTTGGAGGGCGCTACTGCGAGACACGAAGACCCGTTGTACGATATGCCTCTACCGGTCTTCTGAGTGTGTCTTGTATTCGATAATCTTGGATGTAAACGACCGCAAAAAATGGTTCCGTTCCGCATTTGTGGGCGCTTCAAGTTTCTCGCCGCGGCGGCGGTCGGGCGGCATAAGTTGATGTGTCCCGTGACCACAACTATTTCTGAGCAACGACCACCACCACCGCGGCCGCCAACGAGCTGCGCATCGACCTTCTCGGCCGCCAGTCGCCCGCGCCATCGGCCCAGTCAGTCGGCGACTCTGGTGGTCGTCAACGCGTTCTACGCCCATCAGCTTCGCTCGCCTCGTATGTTCCCGCATTCATTCTCCACCGCATGCCCAAGAAATGAGGCTTCGCTAGTCTGCATACCCATCTTCCATGCCGGCACACTTGGAGACCTCTACGCGACATTTCTTCTCAGCATCAAGGCCGAGTTCTCTGCCGTGGACATAGCCGCGGGCTTTAATGGAGTTTGCGCTTGCCCTCCGCCTCTTCTGAACTCCGTCTCGGCCAGCGTTGCTCGATGTCTGTTCCTGCTCCCGACGAGCTCATTCAGGATGTGCTGCGATGGAACGCCTCCATGCGCCCCGAGGCGCCGTTCTACGTCTTTGCGGGTCCTGAGGGATCTGAGGATATCGTGACGATCACCCACCTCGAGTTTACGAGGGCCGCGCACCGTGCTGCGCGTATTTTCCGTCCCCGACACGACTCGGAGGGCGAGGATGGCCAAGTCGTCGCGGTCATCGCGCTATCGGACTCGGTGCTGTACCAAGCCGTCGTGGCTGGCCTCATCGCAGCGAATATGGTCGTGAGTTTTTTGCTGTTCTACGCACTGAGAACGTTGCATGACGCTGTTTTTTTTAGCCGTTCCCCATTTCGCCGCGCAACTCGCCTGCGGCTGTCGTCAACCTCTTGCGCAAAACATCGTGCCATCGGCTACTCACGACGCGCATAACATTAGACCCGCTCCTTCGGCAGGTCGCCGACGAACTGGGGCCAGAGTACGGCCTTGCCGTCGAGGAAATACCATCTCTCGCGCAGATATTCCCCAACCTCGGAAAAGAGTCCGCGGAAGCAGCCTTCGAGGAATATCCTCTCACGGCCCGCCGACCCGCGCCGGGGGATGTCTGCTTATACCTGCACTCGTCCGGCAGCACGGGGATGCCCAAGGCGATTCCGGAAACGCACCGCGGGCTCATGCAATGGACGCGTCTCGGGACGGGCGCGGACATTCGCGATTATGTGCCGCATCCGATCGCGGCTATGCCGATTCCGACGTTCCATATGGGTGGTCTGTTCGTGCAGCTCCTCAACCCCATCTATAACGGCGCGGCCGTCGCGCTCTACCCGCCGATCGCTACGACGCCGGAGGCCCTCCCGGTGTTCCCTACCCCGCAATCGATCCTGGAGCATACGAAGAGGACGAAATGTCGGTCCATGATTACCGTGCCGGCACTCCTCACGGGCTTGGCTCATTCGCCGGAGGCGGTGGAGCTTCTTGGTTCTTTGGGTTATGTGGTACGTTGTTGGTGCGATATCTGGCATCGATCTCATTGACCCACGAACGAATAGGCGTATTCTGGCGGTTCGCTGCCCGACATCTTGGGCAAGGACCTCGTCAAAGCGGGAGTGAAGCTGAACAACTTGTACGGCGGCACCGAGTTTGGCGCCGTGTCATATGGCCGGCCGCTACCAGGCGATGAGTACGAGTGGGAATACTGTCGTTTCGTCGACGGCGTCAACGTTCAGTGGGACCCTCAGGGTGATGGGACCTTTGAATGCCAGTTCTTGGTACGTGTTTATGTCTTCGTCGCGTGAAGAGGGTGCTTACTGGCGACCAGCAATCGGACCGGCACACGGTTAGCATCGACAACATGGAGGGCGTCCGAGGCTACGCTACCAGCGATCTCTGGATGCCTCATCCCCAGAAGCCCTACCTCTGGAAGATGTACGTCTCGAATCACCCACCATCGACCAACCAACTAACTTACCTTCAGGGTGGGCCGCATCGACGATGTCATCGTACACTCCTCCGGCGAGAAAACCGTCCCGGCACCAATGGAGGACATCATCTCAGGCAGCCCGCTCGTCAGCGGCGTCGTGATGTTCGGCTGGAAGCGCGACGAGACGGGCATCGTCATCGAGCCCGTCCCCAGTGCGCAGATCGACGTCAACGACGCCGAGGCCGTCACCGCGCTGCGTAATAAGCTCTGGCCGATTATCGAGCAGGCGAACCAGAACGCGCCGAATTTTAGTCGGATCTTTAAGGAGATGATTTTGTTTACGCCGGCGGAGAAGCCCCTGCCGAGGACGGGGAAGAGGACGGTTATGCGCAAGTTGGCGTTGCAGTTGTATGCGGACGAGATCGATGCTTTGTATGTTTTCTTGGTTTGGGTGTTTTTGGGTTTGCTGACGATGTTGGTTAGGTATAAGCTCGTCGGCGAGAAGAGCGTCAATGTCAAGCTGCCTGCAGCTTGGGACGAAGCCGCCGTCAACGTCTGGCTCACTGAGCTCGTTTGCGAGCTTCTCGAGCTCAAGCAGATATCGCCCGAGGTCGACTTGTTCAATCAAGGCTTCGATAGGTGTGCATATAGTCATACGCTACTTCTCATTGCTCAACTGCCTCTTAGTTTGAGCGCGACTTTCCTCCGCATCCGTATCGTCGCCGCCATGCGCTCCCTCCCCAACGCCAAGAACGCATTGGACATCAACCAGAACCTCGTTTACACCTACCCGACCATCTCATCGCTCGCGACGTTCCTCGCAGGGCTCGCCTCGGGGAGCAACAACGCCGTCGTCGACCCGCAAGAACTCGTCGACTCGTTGATCGCGAAATACAGCTCGGATTTCGCGGCGGCGATGTCTGCTATCCCGAGGGCGGGTGGTTCGAAGGAGGTCGTGTTAGTGACGGGCACGACGGGTAATCTGGGTTCGGAGCTGCTGGCGTCGTTGTTGCACGACGACCGAGTTGAGAAGGTGTATGCCTTTAACCGGCCAGGCGGGGATACCTCGGCGTCTGAGCGCCAGCGATTGCGGTTCGTTCAGCGCGGGTTGGATGAGAAGTTGTTGGAGTCTTCGAAGCTTGCGTTCGTGGATGGCACACTGGATAAAGAGTCGCTTGGGCTTGAGGCTAAGCGATACGCCGAGGTTCGTGCCTCGTTATCGAACCTTCTTCGCACTCATAATTCGTACAGCTCCGACACTCGGTCACGCTCATCATCCACAACGCATGGAAGCTCGACTTCAACCTCTCCGTCGCTTCCTTCGAGCCGCACATCCACGGCACGCGCAAGCTTGCCGACCTCGCACTGTCGAGCCCCCAACGACCGCGGATCGTGTTCACTTCGTCCGTCGCGTCAGCGATGAACTGGGATCCGTCCAAAGGGCCGTGTCCCGAGGAGCTCATCGGCACTGAGGGTGTTTCCGCGGGGTCGACGGGATACGGGCAGAGCAAGCTCGTTGCTGAGCAGGTTCTGGCGCGGAGCGGGCTTTCGGTGTCGGCGTTGCGGATCGGACAGGTCTGTGGGTCCCTCCCGAATGGCGCATGGGCCGTCAGCGACTGGGTGCCGATCCTCGTCAAGACCAGCGTGACGCTCGGTGTCCTTCCGACTGCTCCTGGGGTGCGTTATCTCTATCCACTTCGTGGTCGCTTGGCTCATTATCTCAGCTCGTCTCGTGGATCGACTTCAACACTGTCACCAAGGGCGTCCTCGATGTGGCGTTTAGCCATGATGGTGATGCCAGCACGAGGATGTTTAATGCTGTCCATCCGCGACCCGTGTCTTGGGACTTTGTCATCACCTCGTTGCGGGATGAGCTGGCTAAGCAGAAGGATGCGAAGCTTGTGCTGGTGGCTTTCGCGGACTGGCTTGCGCGACTCGAAGCGGCAGCTACCAACCCGAAAGCTGATTCACTGGTGGGTTTTGCCTCTTCATCCAAATCTCAAGGCGTGTCCTAACAAACTACGCAGCCTGGCCTCAAACTACTCGATTTCTTCCGTTTCCTCTCGAGCGCAGCTGGGACGTCCTCGCCCGAGTCGGAATTTGGCGGAATCTCGTTCGCCACGGAGAAGCTGCAGGGTGTGAGCGGGGCGGTGAAGGTCGCCGAGCCGATTTCGGTCGAGCAGGTTGGTGCGTGGGTGAGGTATTGGGATGGCGCGGGGTTGTTTTGAATTGCATCCTTCGGGATGTTATTGCTTGTTCCTTGATTCTGGGCTTAGTGGGTGGAATGGGCGGAAGGAATACCAGCCAAATAGAGGTTGGTCAAGATGTGGATTTGTTGTTGTATTGTTTGTTTGTAGACGTACAGAAGTGGAATAGTCCAGCGCGAAGTGTCCAGTATCTTTGGATTAGAGACCGGAGAACTCGACCATTGACCAGCGTCCTTCTCCGAATCGTTTCACTGACAAAGATCGATTTCGGGGAAGGCATGCCATGCACTGTGGCTACGAATCGCGATCGATCTCCCATCCATACCGCGTCCACTGTGTGCGTATATCGTCGAATCGTCCCTTTGGAGTTATACTGGACCGTGACCCACAACGGCAACGAATATACAGGCAAGTCTCGTTGATGCGGTCAACTTGAACCGCATTATATCTGACCCGCATACTTTTCTGTATAGAGCGCGACGCCCGGGCCGATCTTGCTACTTATTCGATTCAAGTTGAGGTGTGTCCCGCAAGAACCTCGGACGGACTCGAGCTTTTAGACTCCCACGTGCACATTCATTGAGTCCTATCCACCCACATACATTGAGTACAGTATAAAGCCGCCTCGGGCCGCAAGCGCCAGCGCTAGCGACAGTTTATATCGTCTTGTCGATCCGGATCCATGGTCGCAGGCCTCGACTCGGATGCCCCGGGCCCATCGTTCCGTCGCGGTCATGAATGCGGACGAGCTCGAGAACTTGGGGTGGATTGCTTACCGTGCTTCCTTTATCTGATGCGGTCGTGCTAGACTCACAGTTTGCAGCCTGGCTTCAAGAGCTGAGAGTCCGGATCCCTCGTTTCCCCTCCGAGTCGACGCAGGCACGTTTACCTCCATCGTCAAAAATATATTCTCCTGGACCGTGCTCGCATCGGACTCGATGCCCTCGGACCCGGAACACCCGATTCAAACCAGGTACGCTTGATGTTTTCGCCTTCGCCAGGCACCCCCACTAGCACTCCGGAGCTTCGTTCCGGCAACAGGGCGCCCGAGCTCGAGGCGAAACCATTCTACACCGCGAAACCATTCTACACTGCGAAACCATTCTTCACCATGATCCAGCCGCGGTTACAGTCCATTCCCAACGCCTAGGTCGACGTACACAGCGTAATACGCAGGCTCCGAGTCGGACCTTTCGCCTTTCTTTCGCCTCAACTCGGACCTCGGGATGTCGGGTATCGAAGCCGGCCGGTGTAACCCGGGGGATCTCCGTCGATCCCGGCCGCCCGAATTCCCGGACTTTCGGAGCATGGCGTGCACTCTGAGATCTTCATTGAAGATCATGCTCCCGCCCCTCGAGCAAAGAAGCAATTGCCGCCACGAACAATCCAGAAGGGGATCGGCCGAAGGTTATTGGTTTTCTGCACGGCGTTTGCGAAGCTAGAAGCCTCCCTCTCTCAGGCACCTCGGGCTCCACAGCACATGCTTCCTTTCGGAGAAGCTAAGAATCTACTCCCAGGAACGGCGGCGATATGACCGCAAGACCGTGTGCGCTCCTTCTGTCATCCTCGGACAGATCCCGAGATCAAAGGCAAATCCTCCACACACGCGATTTTTTTTTCTTTCTCGCCAGTCGTCTTCGCAACTGCAGTGTGCAAGCCATTCTGCCTTCCGCGTCGTGTGTGTGCCTGGTGCCCACATGTCGGCCGACACGAGGGATCGGTCGGGTATCCGAGGGCGAAGTGACTTTCGATTGATAACTTGCGACTTGCGCACGAACGGATCCACGCGGGTGGCATCACCTCGGCGACTTGCAACAGATTCATTTCTCTCATGCCAGGCAGCGTTCCATATGGCCTAAGCCGCCGGCGAGCTTGGATGCTCTTCATTGCGGTAGCGGCAGGCCATCGACGACGGGCCAAAAACGGCTGCGCGCGCTCAAACTCTTCGCAGGAACGCCGGATACGGGAGTGTGGCCGCTCAAGCATACGCTATCACTCGATTTCCTTTTTCGATCTGGGGCCCACCATGGTGCCGTTGCCATCATTTTTTTTTTTTGCGCGTGAATGAAATGTCGTTGCCGGGCTCGCCCCGATCCTCCACTGCGGGGAAGATGTGGGGGAACGCGCTCTCTGAGATGCGCTCGACGCGTCGGCGACAAAGTACTGCATCTGGCTCTGTTGGCCCGTAAATAACGCGCCAAACGCGGCCAAGCGCTACCGCTCACTACCGCGCGCACGGAGCAGCATGCCAGCACACATCATGCGGGCCAATATCATAGTTACGGCAGGGTTGGTCAACTGACCCAATGGCATCGGCTATGAAACGATGGTCGCCGTTAAATAGCGCTCCCGCTGTGCCAGGGTTTTCTTCGTGTCCCCACCTCACACATCCCCACTCTCCCTTCCGCTGCATCGTTGCCCACCATGCCCGGAGGTGCTGTTGTGTTTGGAACTGCCGATACGGACCGTATCGAGGCCCCGGTGACGCTGAAGACGTACCTCATGTGCGTCTTCGCCGCCTTTGGTGGTGTCTTCTTCGGGTACGACACAGGTGAGTTGTCGAGGCGCTTTCTTCCTAGGATTATCCTGACCGTTGGGCGCAGGTTGGATGGGAGGTGTTCTTGGCATGCCCTTCTTCATTCAGATGTACACCCACATGCCCTACCCGGTGCGCGCGCTCGTTGTCATCTCCGATGGCGTTGACTGACCGCGTCCATAGCCCGAACCTTTCTCCGCCTCCAACCTTCCGGCGTCGTTTGCTCTTCCTGCCTGGGAGAAGTCGCTCATGACCTCTATCCTGTCCGCCGGTACTTTCTTCGGTTCCCTGATTGCTGTGCGTCTGTAGTCGATTTTTTTTCGCTTGCTGATTCTTGGTTTCTGTAGGGTGACGTCGCCGACGCCATCGGTCGCCGTCTCACTATCATCATCGGCTGCGGGGTCTTCGCTGTTGGCTGCATTCTCGAGATCGCCCCCAGGGATGCTCTCGCTTGCTTCATCATCGGTCGTCTCGTTGCTGGTGCTGGTGTCGGCTTCATTTCCGCCATCATCATCTTGTACATGTCCGAAATTGCCCCCAAGAAGGTCCGTCCCTGCTGCGTTCGTTTTATTTTATTTCGGGATGTTGATCTCCAATATAGGTCCGTGGTGCGCTCGTCTCCGCGTACCAGTTCTGCATCACGATCGGTATTCTGCTCGCCAACTGCGTCGTGTACGCGACCCAGGACCGTCTCGACACTGGCTCGTACCGCATCCCCATCGGTGTCCAGTTCCTGTGGGCCGGTATCCTTGGCTTTGGTCTCCTCTTCTTGCCCGAGTCGCCCCGTTACTGGGCTCGCAAGGGTGACATCGAGAAGGCCACCGCGTGCCTCTCCAGTGTCCGTGGCCAGCCCCGCGACTCGGACTATGTCCAGGACGAGCTTGCCGAGATTCTTGCCAATCTCGAGTATGAGCGCGAGCACATCCCCACTGTTGGCTACGTCGGCTCGTGGCTTGCTTGCCTGAAGGGCGGGCTTGGCACCGGCAACTCGAACCTTCGCCGCACCATCGTCGGCACCGGCCTTCAGTGCGCTCAGCAGTTCACCGGCATTAACTTCATCTTCTACTTCGTGCGTTCATCTCTTTGTTTCTGTTTCTGTCTTCTTGACGCTGACGATGGATCTTTAGGGCACATCGTTCTTCCAAACGCTCGGCACGATTAGCAACCCCTTCTTGATCTCGCTCGTTACGTCCCTGGTCAACGTCGTCGCGACTCCCGTCTCCTTCTTCATCATCGAAAAACTCGGTCGCCGCCGTATCCTCATCATCGGTGGCACCATCATGGTTATCTGCCAGTACATCGTCGCCATCATCGGCACCGCGACGCCGCACATTAACACCCTCGGCGGCAACCCCAGCGCCGTCAAGGCCGAAATCGCGCTGATCTGCCTCAACATCGCGTCCTTCGCCATGACCTGGGGCCCCGCCGCGTGGGTCGTCGTCGGCGAGATGTTCCCGCTGCCCATCCGTTCGCGCGGCGTCGCCATGTCCACCGCGTCCAACTGGTTCTGGAACTGCATCATCGCCGTTATCACGCCCTACTTCGTCTCCACGGACGAAGCCGACCTCGGACCCAAGGTGTTCTTCATCTGGGGCTCGACCGCCGTGCTCTCCACGCTCTTCGCGTATTTCCTCGTCTCGGAGACCAAGGGCCTCTCCCTCGAGCAGGTCGACCAGATGCTTGCTGAGACGACGCCCCGTACGTCGAGTGGCTGGAAGCCGCACACCACCTGGGCCGCTGAGAAGGGCAAGATCCACGGCGATGCCCAGGAGGAGGTTGTGGAGGAGAAGGAGACGTCATCTGCATAATAATCTCTGTTTACGAATTGTAGGACTCGTGGTGGTTGGTTAACAAGTACTTACACTACACGATGCGCAATCAATATATCCCTAGTGCTCTCTCTTGGGTGTGGGTCTGAGTGAGAGCGGACGTTGAGCAACGTGTTCGCCTCTTGAGTTGTGGGAGTACGTCCTCGATGCGTTCACAGCGCGCTTCAAGCCAGTGCTACAGATAGCATCCAGGAAGCTCGCATTCCTCCTAAATACAGACAACAGTACACACCAAAGTATGTACGACACCTCGTAAGGTACCCAGCCCTGGCTCAAACGGACCGTCACCGAAATAATGTCGCGTTTCCTTCAATACCGGATACTCTCCCCCCGAATTAGCAGCTCTGCGCGCGGTGGGAGATGAGCCGCGTGCGGAGCGAATAGCAGGGGTGCATGGAGCACACAGAGTCGGATGTAGGAAAAGATGGAAAGAAGGCAAGGGGTTGTATTCGTGGTGGACGTCGAGAGCAAGAAGAAAATTTCGTGACCGCTGGCTTACATACGATGGGTCACGTGCGCTTGAGGGCTTCACAGACACTCGCCGCGGCCTGTTGCTCAGGCGTACGGCCCTCGTCCCTCTCGGCGTCAAATAGTCGCGCGAATAAATTCTCATTAAGCTAGGTATGCAGAACACGCGCTAATAGATATCCCATAAAGTATTTGGTCTACTGCGAGCAGACACCCGCATAGACGCAATCGCGCCACGCCGAGTACAGCAGCACAACAAAGTTGTTGCCCTCGGGACTACCAGCGGTATACGGCGTAGTATCCTGCCAGCCAAGCGGGTTCACAGCAGGCGTCGCAGTGCCGTTCGCGGTAATGTGCGGGGCGCCCGAGTCGTCGTCACCACCCAAAGTCTTACGAATACCTTCCGCGAACGCAATGTACTCCGAGTCGCTGCCGAACGTCTCGGGTGCAAGCACCGCCATGCGATACGCGACCGACGCAAGCAAGCTGGAGCCGCTGATCTCCCCAAAGCCGTGTCCGTCGCCGCTGATGTCGTCGAGGTAGTTGCGGAGCAGGCCAGAGCCGCCTTGGGTGAGGTCGAAAGGCGAGGCGATGGCGCCGTCGAGGATCTCCTTGATCCAGCTCGTGAGGTCGCTGATGGCCTGCGCTTGCCACGGAGCGGTCTGCGCGACGGGGGCTTTCAGGATGGTCGCTAGAACGCGCGTCATACCAGCTGCGGCCCATCCGTTGCCGGTGCTCCAGTGGCCGGGGTCGGCGCTTTGAGGACCGACGATATGTTCCCAACGACCACCAGAAGACGAGGTTCCGGCAGGAGACGGTTCAGAGGAATTGCTCAGATAGAGCAAAACCTCTCGTTGAAGACCACACTGAACGTATGCGGTCTCCAGAAGGGTCGCATTACCCGAGTCGGCGCCGTAAAACGCGATGAACGGCGGGGCCATGTACATGAAGTCTGCCCACAGCTCGGCGACGTCCGCACGGTGCGAAATCGCGCCGTTGACCCATCGAGGAACGTTCGCGAGGAGGTACTCGATTTCGCCGGCCGCGGCGTCCGCGAACGTTTGATTTGTTTTGCCGAGCATGGTCGCGCCCACGCCCAAGCTGGCTGGGTCACCGGCGGCGCCGTCGCCTGCGGAGTAAATGAGCAACACGATTTGAAGGGGAGCGAGTATCATGGCATATCCCGACCACATGTGAGTACCGCCCAGAACGAAACACACCATTATCCAACGCAAACGCCCCCGTCCCGAGGACGATTTTCGCCTGCGCATACGCCAGCGCCGGGACACTCGCAGGGTCTAGCGCGGGCACGGGGAACGGAGACGGTCCAAAGACGGAATATGCCGGCGTGTCGAGTTCGAGTAATGCCTCGATGGCTGTACCGAACTCCCAGACGTGCGATGGTAGGGACTTGGCTGTCGCTGCAACGGCGGTGATGTTGAACCCGGGGTCGAACGGCGTGGGGGTGTTGGCTGCGTTGAGTGCGACGAGGATTGTGTCACCTTGCTTTGCAAGGTCCCCCTCGGTGATTATTAGCTCATCTCTTCACGTGCCATCATTGTTCTGACAGCGTGAGCCATCTTCGCTCACCTCCCGTCTACTTTGCCTAGAAGTCGCTACAAACAAATACATCTGAGGTTGCACAGCATCGATTTGATGGTCATCTTCTACTCTCTTTTTCTCTCTTTTTTCAATCTCTTGCCTTGTTTGCCTGTTCCTTCGCACTACATTTCTCCTTCTTCTTCTTCTTCTTGCGTCTCTGTCGCCGTTTTTGAAAAGGAATCAAGTCAAACTTTAAGCAAAGCGAGGTCCGAGGCAGCCGCTAGGCTGGCACCTAGTTAAGGAGGGTGGTGAATGCGGGCGCCATAGTTGTTTTTAGATTAGGTTGTGCGTAGAGGCACTAGGGTGCCAGTGGTGGGTCGCGAAGGCAGGTAAGTCCGAGCAGAGCGCGGCGTTTTATATGCCGCCCCATGGTGCACTCACTTCGCCGTGGCAGCGGCCAAGCCCGTAACAAGCCACGCGATGTCATCACAGAAACGTATCGTCTCTTGAGGAGTCGTTCCCTACCCTCATCGCGAATACATATTCCACTGCAGTCTGCAGTCCTGGCAAGTAAAGAAGAAGAAGAAAAACCGCGCTCATCTCGTTGAACCACCGAGCAGCTACAGCCGATCGGTTATGTAAACCGGACGGACGCCTGGGAAATGCGTTGCTATAACGTGGACCCAAACGCGTCCCGAGTCGATCCCGAGTCGCGACGCGGCTCGCTGACATGCGCTCAAATGTTCCGCGCCTGGCCAAGACCTCCGGGAGAGATATCCCGTGTGCGACAAAATGTGCAGGATGTAGAACCGACGCGGAATCGAGACGGAACAGGCAGTACCGGCAGACACACTTGCGAGACTTGAGAGCAAAGCGTTCTTGAGACCAGTTCTCGACTGGCAGTGACGAGGAGGCCCGGGAAGTCGATTCCGCAACTAGTGAGGATAACGGTTTTGGCTCGTTGCAATTCAAGCTCCAGAACAGGTCCATGCCAGTAATAATTCCCAAGAGTCGTGGTCCCTCCGTCGCCGTGAGCGCGTTGAAATATGTGTTTATCGTGTAGGATGCGTCCGCATCCAACGGATAGTAGGTCGAGTACGCTATGTGCCGTTGATGCATGAGCATGAACCCAAGATTGGGTACCGGTGTTGGGCATTCGCCAGTCGTATCCCGTAAGAATGAGAATCGGTATCATGCGTACGAGGTTGGTGAGACGAGGACGTGGCTAACGACTCCGTAGAAAGGTGGTAAACCGATAGGCGTACGAGGCTGACACCGGGAAACCCTTCTCCCGGCCGCCGAGTTGAATGTCGTGGACTGGCGAATAAGTTATGGAACTTTGTCCAGCCCGATCTTGGAACGGGTCGCCGAGCGCAAGCTCTATACGGTGGAGAGAAATGAGACCATGACACTTATGTACGGAATGATGAGAGATAAAACGCACCAAAAGCTCAGCTCAGATCTTCAAAACCAGAACAAGCAACGCAATCTCGACGACTGCGACAACCGCCGCAACAGCGACCACAATCCAGCCCGCAGTGATGAACGGACGCCCAAAAACCCGAGCATGCTCCTGGCCCTTGGTCTTGATTATCTCCCGCGACCGAATGCGAAGCGAGCCCCATTGGCGTAGATCTCGACCACCACTATACCCCGGGTCGCGGCTCTCCGGCTTGTGAAAGTCGGCGAAATCGTGTCTGCTATGCCGGGCGCGCAAGAACGCGAGGATGTAGAGGGATGCACCAAGCACGGCGAAGAGTAGGCCGACTATATGCGCTTTAGCCTGGAGAAAGTATCGGTGCAGGAAGGAAGAAACCCACTGCCGTAGAATCGATGGTCGAAAAGCCGCAAAATAGCAAGCGCGTAGCCCAGATTTCCAAGCGCAGTGCGGGTATACGCGCCGTGGAACGTACGTTGTCTGGCCCGAAGCTCGACAAGTTCGGTCATGTCGGTTGCCGTGAAGGAAAGAGCACGATGACCACTGAGTACTATTAGCCCAGAAACCGCAGAACGAGGCCGTTCGCGCACTGATAGCGGTGGCTCATGGTTGCCGGAAGCAGGAGGCTGATGGTGACTAAGTTGCTTGCTTGCTCCCAGCCTTGATGTCGTCTTCGTCGAACTCTACCAGCGCCAGCGGGCAGAAGAGAATGCTGTCCGTAACTCGTCACCGTGGTCTCCGCGCGCCAACTGACAAAACTGTAGAGCTGTCCGTCCGCGGACATTCGCGTACCCCTCAGTTTTCACGATGCCTCTTGTCGAGGTAAGGCTGTCTTATGACGTCCGCGGCTTGAACTGAGGGTCTGCAGACGAGAGAGAGAAAGATCTCTAGAGAAAACTGCGGTCTTGTTCGAACTTGCCGCCGCCGCCGCAAGATTTTTTACTGGGGCGTTTCGGTACTGGGGCGTTTCGGTACAACCGCGTTTCGAAAGTCGTTGACTTGACTCCCGGAGTCGAAGCCCAAGACGTTTGAAGAGTCAGAAGACGCTTAAAAGAACCGTTGGCGCTGTCGATGCCTCTCCAGTCGAGCATCGTCTCAAACCGGAAGCGCAGGCCATACGGGTGGCTTGTTTTCGCGCGACCACCGTGTCTCCGGACGACGACGTCGCCGTCGTCTGCAGAGTCTCACGGATATCGCTGGTCTTGCGTCGTGGCCCTGCCATCAGGAACTTTGTTGACGACGCACAAGTCGTGGTCAACCTGTTCCCGATTAGGCTACATGCCGTTCAACAAAGCACCAGACCGCGTCCATAAAAGCCCTCGGTGCTCCCTTAAGACTCCCAGGGCACCCCATCCCCTTGTCGACCTTGCTCTCCAGCCGTCGTCTAACCCCAACCTCACGATGGACACTCCCGGCCCAAGTCGTCGCAAACGCGTCAACTCCGACGCCGAAACCGTCTCGGACAGGTCCCTCAAGCGTACACGAACAATGCCACCACCGCCAGTGCCGCTGCTGTCGCCTGGTTTGACGCGGTCCACTTCCCAGAGCAGCATCGACCTGAACCACTTCCCCTTCGACCCGGAAGAACGAGCCGCCCGTCGCGCCTCGCGTCCACCCAACTCGTCCGCCTCGTCCGCGTCGGGCACGAGCCGCACCTCGGTCCAGACAGACCGGTCCTCGGATACTCGCTCGCTTGTCCGAAGCGCATCGTTCTCGTCCTTCCATCCTCGTCCCCAGGACCCGGCGTCGACGAAATCTCCAAACCTTCCGCATGGGTCTGCCCGATACTACCTCCGCGCGACGCGTTTAACGCTCGACTTCTCGGTCGGGGCTTCCTCGCAGGCGGCGGCGGCGGTAGCTCCCGTTGTTCCCGAGGCGAATGCGACTGTGGCGATTCGCAGGAACCCCGTTCCACTCGCTTACTCGGGTCACCAGATACTCTACTTCAGCCGCGCCAACCGCGTCCAGTACCGCCCGATGGGCTACAACTCCCAGAACGCGGAAGTGGGCCAGCTCTGCCGGATCCAGGACAAACACGGTGAACTGGTAGTGCTTCAGGCGGGTGGCCTCGAGCAGCGGACGGGGATCGTTGCGCTGGCGACCTCCACAGGGAGTATCCAATTGTGGGACACGGAGATGAAGAAGTTAGTCATGGGTTGGACGGTTAAAGGCGTGTCTTCGCTCGCTTGGAGCGGCGCGGTTGTGACGGTGGGCACGGAGAAGGGCAGCGTTCGGCACTACGATACGCGCATCCAGCCGACGACGAAGATGAAGGAACAGGCGATGAAGATTACGCGCCACGAAGGTCGCGTTGGCGTGCTGCAATGGAACGCAGACGGTCGTTTGCTGGCTAGTGGTGACGACAATGGCGTCGTTTTCACTTGGGACAGCCGCACGAGGACGCCGTTGGACGTGGGCGAGTACCATATGCGCCGCAAGAAGATCCAACACAACGGAGAAGTCTCGGTATGCTATCTTTTCTTTCCGACCTCGATGCGACCACTAAACCGTTTTACAGGCACTTGCTTGGTGCCCCTGGCAGCCGAAACTTCTGGCTACTGGGGATACCCAAGGCGCCGTTAAATTCTGGAATGTGGACGACGCCAACCCTTCGTCGAACGCCATGACCCCAGCCAAATTCGAAACGGGTAGCGCGATGGTCGGGCTTCACTTCTCGACCAACTTCAAGGAACTGCTCACGACCGTGGGTCCGGCCGCACCGCGCGAAGTCATCGACGCGAACAGCGTGATCTGGCCGCTCAGCTCGGACGCGGTTTCGACCAACGCCGTTCATGTCTATAGCTTCCCGACTTTGCGTCCCGTTACGCGCGAATCCGTGCCCTTGGCGAACGAGACGAGTGTTGTTGCTGGCAGCGTTCTCAGCCCCATTAGCACGAACGCGCCGCAGAAGGTTGTCGTTGCGCTTCCCGCGGAGGGGAAGCTCAAGGTCTATGATGTGTGGGGCAGCAGGAAGAGGGAGATTAGACGCCAAGCGAGCTGTCTCGAAGCTAGCATTAGATGATGGAATGAATTTACACCTCCCGGGTTTCTACTCGCTTGTGTTTGTACCCTATCGATCTCATTCTTTTCCAGTGAACCCTTC
Source organism: Mycena chlorophos (assembly GCA_014461115.1). Lineage (NCBI taxonomy): Eukaryota > Fungi > Basidiomycota > Agaricomycetes > Agaricales > Mycenaceae > Mycena > Mycena chlorophos. The sequence continues at coordinate 2,890,835 of JACAZE010000002.1, read as the reverse complement.
CAGGTACCGCAAGTGTCTCGAAATCGCGCGACGATCACCTTCTCCGGCTATAGAGTGGTGCCCTACTTGGGTTTCTACTCGACAGCCGCTCGCGTCCGCTGCGACTGGCCTGGTTTCATTTCCATTTCACTGGGGATCGGAGCGACGAAAGGAAGCTTACACGGAAGCGAGTATCGTTTACTGCGTTCCAGTTCCTCTATAAGCCCACTCGTCGGGCGTTCAGTTTCGTCTTTCCCCGCGCCTTGCTTCGCCGACCTTGACTACAACATGGGTCCTGCCGAGGTCGCGTACGTCTTGCGTTGTTTTTGCTTTTGGATTCGCCGCTGACAGCCTCTCTCGCGATCTTCCGTAGACATGGGCCAATGTTCTTGGGGTATGCGCGGGATTCTTACCTTCTTTCGTTCAACTGAGGCTCATAGGCTTGCGTGCAATATCATGCTCTTGGGCATCATGTTCACCCAGTTGTATCTCTACATGACCACCTACAAGCGGTAAACCGTGTCATCATCCAAACCGGCCAACTCATTCCGCGCAGAGACTCGGTCTTCCTCAAGTCTTATGTCGGTATCGCCATTCAACGAAACTCGCGTCGCTTCTCAAGTCCGCTCTCTAGGTTGCCGTTCTGATGTTAGCGGACACTCTCAACACAGGCTTCATGACTGCCTACCTCTACCAATCACTCATAGTCCACTTTGGTGCGTCCGTCCGCCACGTCAATCTGAGGAACCAACGCTAATTCGGCCGCGCCGTAGATGACTTGGCTTATCTCGCAAAAGCCAACTGGGGTGTGTTTATGTGCTTCGATTGGCACTGGAAGATGCTCACGAATTTCTAGTTTTCGCCACCGATCCCGCGATGACGGTGCGTTGGAGGCGGCTCATCAGATGGCCGGAGGCTCATTCGATTGTGCTACAAAGGGTATCATCGGCGCCATGGTCCAGTTTTTCTATGCATGGAGGATCGCTACTCTCACCGGAAATAACTGGATCGTGCTAATCGTCGCTCTATGCGCGTTAACCAATCTTTGTACGAGCCTCATCTTCCCCGTTATCTTATCTGACCTGGACTAATCTAATCTAATCAGTTGGCGGTCTTGCATCAGCAGCAGCGATTGCCTTTGTCCCACAATTCTCGCACTTCCAAGAGTTTCAAGTCCCTGTGATCTGCTGGTTACTTGGTGCCGCAGTCGGAGATGTCATCATCACAACTACTCTCGGTTCGTCGGGTCCCAAGTTCACCATTTCTGGCCCTCTGACGCGTTTCTAGTTATATTCTTCGTTGGTCTTCGTCGGAAACTTATCGGCTTTATCCGCTCTGATCTCTCTCCAGAGGCGCCATCGAACGGGATCCTCCGCAACCGATACTCGCGTTGATCGCATTATTCGGCGTACGTCTGGATATTCTTCGCTTCTTCCGGGGACCAAGGCTTAGCCAAGAACTATTCATAGTAACGATCCAAGTAAGTGGGGCGCCATCTCCTAGTAGAATGACCGCTCAGTGGCATTCAGACTGGAATGATCACGACCATATGCTCAGTCATTGACCTCGGGCTTTTTCTAGGCGACGTGAGCCCTTTCGTTTCTTTGATCCGACCTACGTTGAATCGCGTTTGAAGACCAGCGGGATGCATCTACTCTTCAACCTTCCTCTCGCGAAATTATACAGCAACAGTCTGATGAGCTCTTTGAACTCCCGTGGTGGCTGGAGACGCGCTGAGGGCGACGACTCCGGGGAGAGCAAATCGGTTCCTCTGCATTTATCGGTGCGTTGACCGACTACCAATGTTGCGGATCAGTTTGAACACAAGCTAGGTACACGTACCATCCCAATTGCAGCGGCACGAAACTTCTACTCTCGGGACTGGCGACCTCACCGCTCTGCAACGCATCACTGTAACCAGTGGCACGACGGCACACATAACCACTATGCAGACCGGGTCGCAGAAGTCTTGCATGGAGTCGCCCGTGTAGTATCTCCACAGTTGTTCCTTGCAGATGAAAATCGATGTTTTGTGTTGCCGCGGCCGCCAGCGGGGTTTCTTCCTTCACCGTTGATCGAAAGCCGACTGGCTCAGCCGGCCAGTCGGTTCCGGCATATTTGCGGCTCCGAGCTGGAAGATCCACGGACGCCAAGCCCACGTCAAGCGGCTCTGAAGGCGGGTCACCTGTGAAAATCTTCCGAGCTCGCAACATCTCTTCCCCGCGGCACACATACAAATCCGCTGCACATGAGCGCATTTTAGTTGCCAAGAAATACAGGCCAAAGACCGGAGTTTAGCCCGCGAAACGCGTATTTAAGCCGACGTGCCTTGTCGCGTTTAAGCTCGGGTGAATCACGGTCAACGTCGCGCTCATGCACTTCAAGTTCCTCACTGCTTTTGCGGCCGCTGCTGTCGCTAGCGTCTCTGCTTTCCCGTTCAACGTCACCGAGCTCACCGCGCGGTCCGGGACGCCGAGCAGCACTGGAACGAGCAACGGCTTCTACTACTCGTTCTGGACTGATGGCGGCGCGGACGTCACCTACACGAACGGCAACGCAGGCGAATACAGCATCCAGTGGAGCGGGAATGGCAACTTCGTGGGTGGAAAAGGATGGAATCCGGTGCGCTCAGCGGGCTTGAAGGTCTTGATCAAGATGCTAACAAAATTCTTCAGGGATCTTCTCAGTGAGTTTGTTGTATGAGCTCAGGCATTGATTTTGATATTTTCAGGACCATATCCTTCTCGGGGTCGTACAATCCCGACGGCAACAGGTGCGGAAACCGAGAAAATCACCGCATCATTTTCTGATGAATTTTGATCGTTAGTTACTTGAGCATTTACGGGTGGACCACGAACCCTCTCATCGAGTATTACATCCTCGAGGACTTTGGTGAGCAGCTCTACAACTAGGTCGACTTGACCTAATTTTTGGCAGGCACCTATGACCCGTCCAGCGGCCTTACCTCGAAAGGATCATACACATCTGATGGCTCGACCTACAACATCTACGAGACTCAGCGCGTCAACGAGCCGTCTATCGACGGTACTGCGACCTTCAATCAGTACTGGAGCGTCCGGTGCGAGGCTTTCCTTCGCGGTTTTTTTTGTGTTTTAATCCATTTCGTCAATTGCAGCCAGAGCCATCGCACGAGCGGAACTGTGACGACCGGCAACCACTTCTCGCAGTGGGCAAGCCATGGAATGCCGCTCGGGACATTCAATTACCAGATTCTCGCAACGGAGGGCTACGACAGCAGCGGCTCGGCCCAGATGACCGTTTCGTCCGGCGGCAGCGTTACTTCGAGTGGCGGAACGACGACCACGAGCACCAGCACGGCGCCCTCGGGCGGCGGGACCGGCGGATCTTGCTCTGCCGAGTGGGGTCAGTGCGGAGGCATAGGTATGGTTCCCTCACCCGCCGGATGAGAACAGTGCATTAACTCTGCAAAGGCTGGTCGGGAGCGACCTGCTGCGCTTCGGGGACCACTTGCACGGTGTCGAACTCGTACTACTCTCAGGTACGTTTGGCGCCGATAGCCCAGGGGTCAGGGAGTTTGCTCATTTGATTTTCAGTGCCTTCCTTAGTGGGTACGTTGGAACTTGAAGGGGTTCGTACGCACAATGTATCGAGAGAAATATATGAGCAAAAACAAACATGTATGCGTCAGACGAGCCTTTAGCTTCAGAGACAGTCAATCTCGCAATTCTCCTTGCACTTCGACCGAGTTCACCGAGTCGATCGCTACACTGGCAGCAGGACCACGAGCAAGCTGTACGCGGCGGAGCAGTCTCTGGCAGTTGAGGCCATTGCAAGACTTGACGACGGTGTTAATGGGTGAATCGGGAGGAGAACCTGGTTGCGTGTGGCAACAATCCAGCGAAACACGTGATTCTCAGGCTGATGGGCACCCGCTTTCCAGTGAGCTTCTCCAGCAAAACAGTACGTGGTTCGCCAGGAAGTGTGCTCTTGTGCAGTGAGTGTATAGATACAAAGGAGAGGATATACAAATAAATAGATCGAATAAAATACTGTAAGTGAACGACTGCTCTATGCCTTGACCCGCCGGCGAATCATCATCTTGGCGTGGACTGGCACGACAGAGATGTCGCCCAACGAGATGTTGGGCTCGCGGTGGTCAAAGGGCTGGATCTCGTAGTCCAGCAGGATGTGGGCGAGGATGAGCTTGATGTTGTTGGCTGCGAAGAAGCGGCCGGGGCTGTGGACGTGGACACATTCAACAAACGCGCAGACAGACATCAAGCGACAACGTACCAAGCGTGGATACCCGTCGAGAAAGGCAGGAAGTGGACGGAAGTGTCGACCAGCTTGGGTGCATGGATGTGCGCCTTCTCGTCCTCGGCGGCCTCCTCCCTCGGACGGCTGAACCGCCAAGGATCAAACGTCTGCGGGTTAGGGTAGAACGCCTCGTCGAAATGGAGGCCGTCCATCGCGACGCCGACGGTTGCGTTCTTGGGCACAACAACACCATTGGGGAGCGTGACGCCGTTGGCGGCGCGGACGCGACGCGCCATGGAGGTCCCACCGACGCCGGAGATGCGGCTTGATTCGCGGATGGCGCTGTCGAGCCGGTGCAGCTTGTTGACCGCGGCCTTGCTCCAGACACCGTTGTGCTCGGCCAAGACGCGTTGAGCCTCCTCTCGGAGAGAAGCGACAATCTCTTCGGCGTTGGGTGCGGACCAAATGTCAAGGAGCGCGTTGGTCGACATGATCGTCGTTGTCGTTATCGCTGCAACGAGGGTGAGTCGAAGGACACAAATCATAGGAAAGAACCGACCGGCGAAGTTGAGGAGAACGATACGATATGCGAGCGCGTAGACTGATGTCTCGTCTTCGGTGTCGCGTTTGAACGACTCGCGAACCATCCAGGTAATGAAGTCGTTCTGTGTTGTAGTCAGTAACTATCGAAGAGCAATTGAAATAAGAGATCGGCGCACCGGTTCTTCCCAAGAATAGTTGGGATCCTCGGCCTTCATTTGCATATCTTCAATGCGCTGCCGGACAGTCAGCTCCAGCCGAAGAGCGTCGAGAAGCACGAAACTTGTTTGATCAAGGGCTTGAGATACTTCATCGCGATGCCAGAATGCCGACGGTTGGGGATGGTCGCGAACCACGACACAGCCCTGAATGCTGACTCAGCAAATATCACATGATCAGGAGGGAGAGACGTACGGCTTGAGAAACTTGGGGAACAGATGCAGGATGTAGCTGCTCACGGAGATGTCGCGAGCAAAGTGGGTGCCGGCCATGACAAAGTCCATGTTGGAACAGAGTTCCTTGCCGACGAAGATGCGGTTGGCGACGCGGCCGACGGTGCGCGTAAGGGTGTCGAATACGGGGACGTTCCTCCACTCGCCGTCGACGCCGTATAGGCCCTCGAGCGATCCGACAATTTCCTCGCAGAGCTGCTCGTTAAGAGTGCCGGTGGTGCGCGTCAGTTCGCGCTTGATGAGCAGGTCGATCATATCGTTGGAGGTGATACTGTGAGGGAGTCGTTAGTTTGGGCAAGACGTGGCAGAGATACGACGTACGATTCGTGGCCGACGGTGTATGTGAACTGAGCTGGATGGGAGGTCAGTCTGGGTCGCCACGAAGACACAGATGCGTACCGGTATCGAAGGTGCAGTCTTTCGCATTGAGGAGGTCGTCGGGCCGCGAGGCAAGCCAGCTACCCATGCTCGGTGGGAGAATGATTTGGGGACCCTTGGTCCACGTCGGAGCGACGAAGATCTTGTCGAACTTGGAGTACTGTGGTCGAGCTGGTGAGCGAACGTCGAACAGCATGAACCACAAAAACACACCTTGGCATACCCAGCACGGTACAACGCGACCGAATCGACAAGGCCACGGAAGTTGGCCCGAATGGCGGCGAAAAACTCGTTCGAGTTTCTGCCCATCCATTCAAACCCAGGCGTCAGCGCATGTTCCTTGCGCGCCTTGACGTCCGAGACGAAGAAGAGGAAGACGAAAAGAAGAATGAGTGGAGTCGAAAGCGCGACCGAAGAGAGAAGAACGAATGGTGCGGCGGCTCGAGACTGGTCCAGGAGAGACTGGATCATGGTGAGTATGAAGGAAAGGGATGCAGAATGAGCGCTCTCTGAGACTGACCATTTATGGGTCTGGCTTCTTCGATTTGTTGCGCTGAGCTGTGTTCCGCGCGAGTGATGTTGGTTCGGTAATCTCGTGCATGCTGAGACGGCCAAAGTGCGGAGGTAGTGAACGGGAGTTGTATGTGATGGTGCGGAACACTTTGGAAACGGTGAGCGCCGTGGAACATCAAGGGAATAACCACGTCTCGTTCGTCCCACAGCCTACTTTAGCATTAGCGCAGTACGACGGAACCAACAAAGGAACTCACCAAGACCTCGGAGATCTCAAAGAATCGCCGCGTCGCGCCCGCGAAACCGCAGATCACACAACTGCCACGTCCTGTCGTTGACGACGACGGATCATCCGCGCGGGCTCAAATGCAGATTGGCGTTGGCGCCCTCGAACCTCTCAATGCACGCAGCTACTACCTGCACCCTCCTCATCGCGCTCTATATCGCCGCCGGTATTGCGAAGAGTCGTCTTCGCAAACGCGCTCAGCTGCCCCGCGTCGGTCGAGCAGGGCCACTGGGCTATGCATGGACGGTTTTGCGGTCCGTATTAGACAGCGAGGGACTGGTTGACGAAGGATGGGCCAAATTTGGCGGCAAGCCATTCGTGTTGCCTTCGATGAGCGGCGAGTGGATCGTGCTGGGCCCAGAAGACGTCGAGCAGCTCCGCAGGTCGGACGACACGATCGTGAGTGGTTTCCATCGCGTTTGTCGCCCATCCTCTAACGCGTCGCGCACAGTTTAACGCGCCGGAACGCGCAAAACAACTCTTTCTCCCCAACGTCATGTTCGGCGACATCACCACCAACCCGTACCACCTCGAGACCATTATCCGCTCGGACTTGACCAAAGCATTGCGCTCCTTGGTCCCCGAGATGCTCGAGGAGGCGCAGCTGGCGATTCCGGAGCACATTCCCATCAAGAACGGCCAGACATCAGCGATAATCCCGCTCTTCCCAACGATGGTGCATTTGATTGCGCGCGTCTCCAACCGGGCGATGATTGGCGCGCCGGGATGCAGGGATGAGCGGTTCCTGAAGAACCAAGTCTCGGTGGCGGAAGAGGTTATCCCCATGAGCCAAGTGCTCAATTGGTTCCCTTCCGTGTTGCAGCCGTAGGCGGTCGTGCATCGAGGTTGTTCGGTTGTTGACGCGTTTGACAGGGTTGTTTGGAAGTTCTTTAGCGTCACGATTGGCGCCAAAGATCATGCCGTTCGGGGGGTAGCCCCGTACGTTCAAGCCAGAATCGACTATGCACAGCAGGTCAGTGGTCCCGATCTTGTTTGGAGACGACGAACTTACCAGAGAAGGACAACCCGAGTACCATCGTCGACCTTTTGCTTCGATATGCGCCGCCAGAGGACATCCAGGACGTCCCCAAACTGGCCGCCCGCGTCGTCCACCTCAACATGGCCGCAACCCACACATCCGCCATCTTCACCACCCACGCTCTTTTCGAACTCGCCCGCATGCCCGCGGAGGACGTCGAGTCCATCCGCGCCGAGATACTAGCCGCCATCGAATCCGAGGGCGACATCTTCAACAAGAACGCCGTTGGCAAGTTCCATCTCCTTGACTCGCTGCTCAAGGAGATTGGACGCTTCCATTCGTTGTTCGCCGTGGGTTCGTCGCGACTAGTGCTCAAGGAAGCAGTCATTTCCAACGGCACGGTCCTGCCCCCAGGGAGCGTCGTCGCATTGGCGCCCAAGCCACTCCACAACAACCCCGACTTCTACCCCGACGCGCACGTCTTCGACCCGTTCCGGTTCGCCAAGCGCAGGACGGGGGAGAGCGTCACCAAGGACGTGAAGCAGTCGTTTACGGCGTTGAGCAACGACTACATTGTGTTTGGGGTCGGCAAACATGGGTGTCCTGGTCGATTCTTGTGAGCGGCTCTCGGTTCGGGGCTAGATTTGAAACTAACCAGGGAATCCAGTGCCTCCTTGAAGATCAAGGTTATTTTGGCGGAGTTGTTGCTGAGCTACGACCTCTCGTTCCCAGAGGGAGCTTCCAAGACGCCCAAGCCGTTCGCTTTCAACATCTTTACGATGCCGAGTCCGACTGCGAAACTGGAGTTCACGAAACGGAAGGTGAAAGCGGAGTAGCTGTTTTTGTTGTATGAGCGTCGTTGTGCTAGACTTTGTATAATCACACACTCTTTTGCGTCTCTAGAAGAAGCTGCGCGGCCGCTGCGGACGAGGGCATAGTTCTAACGGCAGAGGCGGTGAGGCCGGTGGTTCGAAGAACGCCGAACGGGCCAGCGGTCGACTTCGGGACCAACATCGAGTGGGTCACGAATTTCCTTTTCCGGCCGTCCTCTTCCCCTCATCCTTGATTCGCCCTCTGGTCATCTTCTACGCCGACAAACACTTCGCTCCGATGACCTCCGACCGTTCCAAATGGCCCCGCGCAGATTTCGCAGCGGGGACGGGACTCACTGCTCAAGAAAGATAGGATCGACCGCGGCGTTGCCAGGAGCCCAGCCCAACCAACATTACATTCATGACTCTCACTCTTCCACCACACCAACGTGCTTGGACCTACCGAACCTGGGGCCTGCCGCGCCAAATCCTCACCTTCGACGAGCACTTCGATGTCCCCGAGCCACCGCCGAAATCCGAGCTACTCATCCGCGTCTCGCATGCAAGCTTGAACCCGGGGGCGTACATTACGATGAACATCACGCCGCCGTTTATTCGTCGGTACTTGTCTGGCGGGAAGACGGTGTACGTGCCCGAAGGGGAGTTTGCTGGGGTTGTACATCTGGCTGGTGCGTTTATTCTGTGGATATATGCGCCTTGTTTGACGATATATGCGACAGGCCCGGCTGCCCCAGCCCACCTCCAACCTGGAACACGCGTCTTTGGCTCCCTGCCCGTCGCGGAGCTTTACTCTGGAAAGGGAACTCTGGCGGAATATATCTGCATGCCTGCACAGAATGCCGCAGTCGTTCCCCCTTCCATGAGCTGGGAAGATGCGGCAAGCCTTTCTGGCGCGGGGCTGACGGCCAGTTGCATGCTCGATGCCGCGAATATCACTCCAGGAACGCGTGTCTTCGTCAACGGCGCTTCCGGCGGGGTTGGGACGATGGTGGTTCAGCTGGCCAAGGAACGCGGCGCCTATGTCGTTGCCACCTGTTCGGCAAGAACGGAATCCCTTGTGAAGCATCTCGGCGCCGATGAAGTAGTCGACTACCGCGCCAATGCTCCAGTTTCGGGCTACCTGGCGATGAAGGGATATCACTTCCAATACATCTTCGACACTGTTGGGACGCAAGCGTTGTTTCAGGGCTGCGCGGCCTACCTGGACCCTTCTGGCGTGTATGTCAACGCTGGCAACTTTGAGGGCTTCTGGAGGACCATCGGGAACATCGTCAAAAACATGTACCTTCCTCGCCTATTCGGTGGCGTTCCAAGACGCTATATCATGGTCGCAACGACGCCGAATGGGGAGAAAGCTGCAGCGCTTGCTCAGCTGCTGGTCGAGGGTAAGATTCGGGTTGTGGTTGATGAGGTTTTCGCCTTTGAAGACGCGATGAAGGTGTGTTTTGTGGCTCTTTGCTGAATCGTGCTCATGTACCGTAGGCGTATGACCGACTGGTCGCAAAGGATGTTACGGGGAAACTAGTCATCAAGGTCCAGGATATTTGAAGTCCAATTTGGACAAATGTTTTGGCTTTTCTACTGGCATACGAATGCTTTAGATTACCGCAATGTTGGACCAGTACACGATGCAAAGAAAACTTGTCCGAAAACATGAAATGAGCGTCTTGAGATTGGATGATGTCAGACCAATCCACGTGAACAAGCCGCCTTGGACCCGCTTCTCGACGTCGACCATCGATTCTACGTACGTATCGGTTACCGCACCTTTGCATCCATGGCCGACGCGCTTTTGTCTGCGTTCCAGCCCTCGAGGAATCCATATTGAGTCTGGACTTCATCACCACCGGAGACCAGCAGTCGAGTCGAAGTAACTTCGACCGTCGACCAGGAGCGGCATACATTCCTGGCGTCTCTGCACGCGAGCTTTCGCGGACTTTGAGCACGCAGCGGTGCGTCGCCAATCTTGCTCTCGTCCGTCCTCTCTGACGCGTCTTCAGACGTTTAGCCTCATGTCCAAATCTCCTCTCGACGCCTTCCCGGCGCTCGTTCCAACCCCTGCTCCATCTCCATCTCCTACACCCACACGCGTCAGGAGCGATCGAGAGGAAGAGGCTTTCGACAAATTCGCCAATCTCTTCTTGCCCCCAACACCGCGCGCTTCGCCCGTTCCCAGTCCCCCACCACTCACACTGCCCGTGGTTCCGCCGTCCTCTGCGAGCATTGCTTCTCCAGACTCGGAATTCGGTGCCTTTGTGTCGGTGTCTCCAACCGAGGATCCCCTGTCGGCCTCACTTGCGGCTTTCGACCCATTTACACCCGTCGAGGCGCCGGCATCCGGATTGGAGGAGTTTTCGCATAGCGTCCAGAATCGCGCGGAAACCAATCGAGGACTGTTGGATGAGCTGCTCAATCACGAAGACGAGCCGATGTATTGGCTGAATGAGTCGCGGCATACGACGCAGCCGCAGCCCGTCTCTGCGCCGCAGCCTCCAATATCTCTCAACGACGAGCACGACCTCCTTCCCTCTCAGAGGCCAAACAAGTGGATGACGGATTCCCTCTCCGATCTCGACTTTGACTTCTTCACGTCCCCACAAACACCTCACCCACCTTCGCCGGACCCGCAACAGCCACATCGGCGCTCGTCCTCACATTCATCAACTCTTCGGTCGCCGGTCCATTCACCGAGTTTCACCTCTGCGCGAACGTTGGCGCCGCCATTAGCGTCCAACTCGACGTCAGAGGATGCGCCGGGGTTTGAGCATCGTCATGCAACCCCGTCGAGGAGCAACAGCTACGCGGCCTTGGCGTCTTCGCTGTCAAAATCCGCCGGCGGCAAATGGATGGCGTCGTTCCTGCCATCCGCGTTGGCCTCGTCCGCGCCGAATCCGGGACTGTTACCACCACCAGTATCCTCCTCCTCCTCGTCATCCCCCGGATCCCATTCGCCTTCATCCTCACTAGCCAACTCCCTTGTCCTCCCACAACCGCCAACATCATCATCCGGAAAAGTGCCAGACCTTTCCCATTTTACGCCATTCGCGCCTGCACACAAACCAGGCAGCAGTTCCTTCAGTGGTGCGCCAGGTTTCCGCGGGGACAAGGCATACGATTGGGATAAAGGCTACTCGCATGCGTTGGAGCAGGAGTTGGGGCATACGCCCGAGGCATCGGAGCCTGAGTGGGATGACGACGAGGACATTTTGATCCTCGACGGGAAGGGGAACGCGACGCGGGTTGGCGGACCCAGTCGGAATCCGAGCATCGGGCATTCCGGTAACGTGACGGTCAAGGCGCAGGATGGTGTTGGTGTTTTGCTGGAACGCAAGATGACCTTGTCGATCAATCTGGAAGGGAGGAAGGCCATGACAGTCGGCGTTCTGACGAACGAGTTGGTTGCGCTGGTAAGTTTTTACCCTCTTTCGTCGCCTTGCATTCACCATTAAAGCAGATACATCCACATCTTTCTGCGTTGTTGCGACTACCTCGAAAGTGGACGTTACTTTACTCCCTCGACCAGCATGGCATCTCCCTCAAAACGCTCTATTCGCGATGCGCGCTACAACCAGCCTCATCACGCACACCACAGCCGAAAGGCGGTCTACTTGTAATTCAAGACACGCAGGGCAGCATATTTGGCGCGTGGGTCCCTGACGGGATAAAGCGCAGTGTTGGCGGCGCGTATTACGGTGGCGGCGAGTCGTGCGTTGGATTCTTCGACGCGTCGTTAGAGTATACTGAAGCTTTTGGGCAGATTTCTCTGGCGATACGTGCCGTCGACGGGCCAGTTCGATGTCTTCAAGTGGACAGGGAAGAACGACTACGTCGCATTTTGCGAGGAGGGGTTCATTTCCTTTGGCGGCGGGTAGGTTTCTCTCTACTTCTTTCGTTCGACATGTCATCTTACTATGGGTGTTAGCGAGGGCCACTATGGTCTCTATATCGACGACTCGCTACTCGACGGCTCCTCGGCGCGGTGTCCCACGTTCGACAACGACCCACTTTGTACGTCCAAGGGCGGCAAGCCGGCAGCCAAGTTCGAGTGCGTCGGCCTCGAAGTTTGGGGAATTGGGCCCTGAACGCGTGTCGTGCTGTTGTACCTGTCGGTCGTCGCATTTTCCTCCACGTTCCCGTTCTCGCACTGCAAAACACACAGACACACCTGCTATCATTATTGCATTTCTTTGCGTTCTTTGCCTGTATGTACTTTTACTGGTTCCGTAGAATGAACCCGCTACTCCGCTACTCATTCATTCATGAGTGCATTTCAGAGACAAGCGGCGCACGCGGTTCTAGTCCGCTCCCCAATTTGGCACCGGCGTTTTGTGGTCCTCGAACCCTCCGCGGGGACAGTCTAATTGAATCCCCAGTTCGGTGCGGCCGTTCCCGCGAAATCTTGATACGCGACGCGTCGCGGGGTCGAGCGATTATGTGCATTTTTTGAAAATGCGACGAGCAGAGCTACCGCGGCGCACGAGTTGCTCAATTGGTTGGCGGGAGGCCGGGTTCGCGGCTCAAATGAAAGAACAATGTTCACAGATTTGGCGAAGGCGAGGTCGTTCTCCGAGCAGTCCCCCCGCCCACAAAACTGCAAAATAAAATCGCTTGCCGACTCTTGGCGGACAGCCTGCTCCCACGACGAGTAGCCTGAGCGTGCGTCCAATAGGGAAAGCTTCCTAAATAGGCGAATCCTACTCCGGATTGGGACGAATCGACCCGGAAATTCTCTGCGGATGGGCTTCGAGAAACAGAACCGGGTTTCGCGACGGGGAAAACGGCTGGGCGCTGCGCGGAGGTGCGTTTATTTGTTTGTTTTTTTCGCCTCCGCCGTCAGCAGGTCCAAAATTATTTGGCTTTTTGCAGGGGCGCAATAGCGTGCGAGGCATTTAATAAATCAGCGTCGAATTTGAGCTTCCAAAGCGGTGGCGGCGGAGATCCACCCGCGTTGTCTCGAACTCCGCGTTCAATGAAGCCCTGGCAGACGGTGGGTTTTCTTCGTGCGTCTGGATTTTTCCCCAAAAAGGCCGTGATTTGCACCCCCCAGCGCACCGTTCTCTCAATCGAGGAGGCCGATGAAGCGCAGTAGGGACAGTCTCTGTCGCCATCCGAGTCTGACCCATCAACAGATTTTGAACCAGCCATCAAATTTCGATGTGCGCCGCTGAATTCCTTCTTTGGGTCCTGGAAGCTCATTTTGGGGAGGCACCGCCGCTTCCAGAAGAGTTGAACATGGAGAGAAAAAAGTCTCCCAGCGTCATACACGAGTTCAAACGACTTGCGGTAATTCCTTCCCGCTCGGCGCGCTTTGCTAATACAGCGCAGTAGCATCGAGCACCGAGGGTGGTCCAGCGTCCTCGTTGTTTAAGCACACCACAGACGACGACCGCGTCCAATTCAGGGAAAATGAACGGATCAGGTCTAGGGTACTGGCCCAAAAGTTTGTGCGTGCGAACCGGGAAGGGGAGTTAGGCGAGTGATATACTTTATGCATTTTTATTCTTCGGCAGAGAGCGACGCCGTTTGGCGCTGCGCAACAGCGACCGTGAAGCGGCGGCGCGTTGTAGACACGAGGGAATGCTTTGGGAAAGCCGAATCGGACGAACGCGTGGGTTTGCGGGGCGCTAACGAGAAAAAATGTAGAAACCCACTCGTTCCACATGTCGTAGCACGGAAGGCGCTTCGTTTGCTTTCTCCAAATCGGCTTGGCTTCCATCTAATCAAGATCGACCGCTCGTTTCGGCAGGGGTACCAGCCGCGACGTTTAAAAGCCAGAACCCATGTCGCTCAAAACCATCATCCAGCCCCAGCTCCCTCGCATTCCTACCTCAACCTACTTCTACTCCTCCTACAAACTCTGCTTCTTTCTCCACCATGTCCTCCTCTGGCGCTGTTCGTTTCCTTTGCTCGATCCTTTGTCTCGCCACCGGCGCTCATCTGCTCCCTCTTCAGCAAAACACCAACACCACCAACAACGCTGGCTACCAGTACGACCCGTACGATGCGCCTCGCAACCCGCGCCGCGTTCCCATGGCCTGCCAGTTCTGCCGCGGTGCGTGTCGCGTCGAATCAACGGGCCCGACGTTCCACTGACGTATATTTCAGCCCGCAAGCTCAAGTGCGGTACGTATTAATGGGTCTTTCGTATCGGTGTCCGCTCACCCCAAAATCCAGACGGCGGCCGTCCCCAGTGCGCCAACTGCGCCCGCCGAAACTCGGCTTGCAACTACGTTCCTGTGTAAGCGCCGCGCCGTCTTGCACCCTCGATTCGCGCCCCACCGAGTTCTTACGCGTCTTTCTTGCATAGGAACCAAACTGGCCAGCAGTAGACGCGTCATAGGCGCGCATTTCAACAAGACGCTCGTCGTTACAGAGTGTAGAATCCCTGTTGTTGTAGATGCAGCTGTAGCACACGTTTTTAGATGTTGTTTCCGTAGTTGTCTTCTCATAAAACCATGCCTCGTTCCAGCAATTCAAGTTTTCCTTCTACCGCGATTTTCATGGCGCCAGCGCGCGGGATGCCCCGCATCGAGGGTTTCGGCGTCTTCGGCCGAGAAGTCCGAGCCCGCGACAGCCTTTCATGACGGCGACCCTGAAGAGTCTTTTTTGCCTTTATAGACTGCCTTCGGACGCGTTCATGATCAACTTGAAGTTGAAGTGCGGCAGCGCACGTAAAATAATCAAGGGCGTGCAGCCGTTTTTCGTCCTCGTGGGCCGTCATCGAGCGGAGTTGCCCCGGGTTCAATAGCCGCGACTCCGTTTGAGATGTCCGAGCTTCGGGCGATTTTTGCGGCATTTTGTCTTCGGTAAAGTCCGGGGATTCTTCGAAGAACGGCTGGGTTCCGGCGTCTGGGCATCAGTGCGGCATGATCCATGGGCCGATGGCCAACACAAACCTCAGCTTCAATTATGGGGAGCTCTCTTCCAAGTAGACGCGTCGCAGTCGCGTCGAGCTCAAACCATCCGCTTGTAATGTGACCGCGTTTTACTACTAGTAATCAACGTGACCTTCACCACTTGCTCTCAACCTTCATGGACTCGGAGCCCATCTTCAATTTGTCTGAACACCGCGTCCCCGGACCCGCAACCTGCTACTACATTCCCGATTTCATCACGGCGCGCACTGCCTGCTTACTTGCCGCGCTGTGTGCCCTGACGCGCGTCGTCGCTTAGGTCGAAGAAGAGCAATACCTCATCGGAAAGGTCCGCGTCCTGCTGCTGTTAAAACACGCTCGCCCCACTGAGTCGTCCTCAGATTAAAGATTCTCCTCAGCAGCGGTGGAAACAACTCGCTAATCGCCGGTGGGAGCAGCTGCTCGTTGTCAGTTGGTCGTTTGTTTGTTGACGTGAAGAGGCGCCGGCCGCCAGGTTGCAGTTGTGGGGTTCGTCCCGGTCTCCTCTCCGCTCGAGTCAAGAGTTCACGGAAACAGGCGGCGAATTGACGTCAAACAATGCGCTCATCGCGCAGCCCATGCCTCCCTTTGTCGAAAGCTAGTCAGTCACCGTCGACTCACCGACACGGCGCAATGAACGTAAACGGGGGCTGAAATCGTCCCTCTCAACTAGTCCCGATATTATCGCGCGCCTGCAACGAACAGGCGCATTCGCCCGCTCTCCACACGGCAAGCCGAATCATATCATCATGTCTGTTTCTGGCCCATCCCCCCACTACACGTTCTTACTGCATGTTTTTTGCTTTCCAGGAACGAAGTTTGTTTTCGGACGCTTCCATGGCCGCCATGCTAACAGCAATGTGTCTTCAGTACCGTCCTGGGCAGGGTGAGTGTTATGTTACTTATTTTGCCGCGAATCCCCCCCAACCCTCCGACGTTCAAGGAATCATGGTGCGCGAAGCTCTTTCCGCGCAGAGCAGAGCCGGAAACATACTCTTACGACGACCCAGCCACACGAGGATGGACCGGCGTATCACCCGGTAGTCGCGACGATTTCGCTCCAATCGCACTGCGTGTTCCACTATTACCGCTACAAGGAGGACGAGAATGGGCCAGAAACAGCAGGAAAGAGCATCGATCCGACCCCGGTGCTTTCCGTTCTGCTCGAACCCCGCTCGGTTGTGATCTCACAAGATGACCTCTACGCGTCTCATCTTCACGCGTGCGTTCTTCGTCTCGTTCCATGTATTCGTTATGGACCAGCAGCCCAGTATACGCGAAGTCGAGGAGGACGTCATCCACTCGACGCTGCTCGAAATCGACCAGTCGATGCGGCTCCCCATCGCCAACCGGGACAAGCTGACCTCTCCGTCGGCAATTCAGTTCGTCAACGAGGGCGGCACGCTGAAGCGGGAGACGCGGTACAGTCTAACGTGCAGAGACGTCCAGAAGGTCGTGCAGCTGAAAGCACTCTTTGGCAAACGTTAAAAATGCAAAATTTTGATTTCATCTCGTTCATCCGCGCAACAATACCGCTGCCGGCGGCGCAAGCAGCCGCGAGTCCATGACCGTCTCGTAGCAATCGTGGGTTGCCGCTGCCTCCGCGACCTTGAGGCAAATGAACCGCTGCTCCAGCACGCTCCAGTGAAAGATGCGCTTGATCCCCGCCCATGCACACCATTCGATGCTGAGGAAGGAAGCTTCAGCTTAAACGACGGAGACCAGACAATAAAACAGAAGAACACACCAGCGCCAGCAGGGCTTCGAGCAGGCCAGCTCTCCCGATCTAGTGACGCGACAGACGTAGAGGTCCGCCCCATTGAGCTTGGCCAGGCGTATCCTCCTGCCCGCCGTCGCCCGCTTCTGCCATTTCCCCGCATCAGCCTTCGCCCGCGCCTTCCGTCCCCGCTCAGACTCCGTCCCCTCGCCCTCATACCCGTACGGATAATGGCGATACTGCTGGCCCTGATGGTGGTGGTGGAGTTGGTGACGAGTCGCAGAATCCATCCGTCGCGCAGGCGCCGTCGAAACCGCATAAGGAGCCCGACGCGGCCTCGGCCGCGAGTCTAAATCCCTGCTGGGAACCAGCGGGCACCGCACGGCGCTGGCGCTGCTGTTGGTGGTAGTGTTGTTGTTGCCGTTTGGATAGTTGTTGTTGTTGTAGTAGGCGCCGTTTGTCGTGTAGTTTCCCTCCCCCTGCTGCTGCTGCTGCCGTTGCTGCTGCAGGTGAATGTGATGATGATGCTTCTTCGGCTGCTTCTCCTCCTCCTCCTCCTCCGCAGCACGCTGTAGCGCCTGTTGTCGCCGAAGCGACATTGGCGGTGGACGGTTGAACCTGGTACTTGAGCGCAGGGACCTGGCCACGGGTGGCGTTGAAGATGCTGGCCATCTCGGCGTGCATCGACAGTGGCTTGCCCCCGCCCGGCGTGTCGTAGTTCGGCCTCTGATGATTGTACCCGGTCGAGACGACCTTGCCGCCCTTGATAATAGCGGAGCCGAGGGTGTAGTACATCGGAGACTGGACGCAGTTGAGATGAGAGTTATTTAGGACTTGAGGCTAAGCACCTTGGACGCGGCCTCCATACACTGGGACAGGTAAAACTGCGGCTTGTTCATGGTAGATTTGAGGTTGGGAGAGCGGACGACGAAGCTGAGAGAGCTCGAGAGACGCGGTGGTGCAAGTTCGGGATGAAGCTGCGAGGAACCTGTGACTCGAGCCCACACATTTCGACTCGAAAATCCAAACCGTTGTATGCCCCAAGTATTCTGCGTAAAAGATCATCTACTTTGTCCGCCTCCACTCACGTCCCCGCACTCCCCATCAACACCTCCTTCGAATCCAAAATCCTCCTCGCAAGCGCCGACAAATTCGCATCCGCCACCACCACCTCCGGCGCATACTCGACATCGAACGTCTGTTTTATAGCGCTGCAGATCCGCTTCGCCTGCGTCTCCGACCAGAACGTGAAATCATCAGGGTCGTGGTCTTCTTCGTCTGGCGATCCTGTGTCGTGCACGGGCTTCGCCCTGGGGGTAGCGGGCATGTCGGGCGTCTTGCACGAGTCGGGGATGAGGGACGGGTCCGAGTCGAGGCAGAGCGGGACGACGCGTTTGAGGTTCTCGCGGACAGCGACGAATGTTAGCTCGGTCGGTTTCTCGACTGCGGGCACAACATCAGAAGCGGCCAAGCAGCAAACGGGAGAAGCCTACCGTAGATCTCGATGGGCGAAACCAGGGCCATGACGTTGTACTTTCCGTCGTGGTGGTATCGAATCTGCACAACATCATTAGACTTTCTCGGCCTTCCAGAGAGAGAGAAGAGCAAACCTCGTATTTTCCAGCGATCCACGGCAGGGTATTCCCCTTGAACGTGATCGTCCCGGAAGCCAGATCCGCCTTCTTGCTACTCCCAGCCGCAGGCCCTGCATTCAATCCAAGCCCAAGTCCGAGCGGAACATCCCCATCCCACTCCTCGTCATGCACTGGGACCCACATCCCCAACGAGCTCGTCCGCGTAATAAGCGTGGACTTGTTGGCGCCAATCTGGAACCGACGCATCAGAGATAAGTTCGCCGTTGAGGGCATGCATACACGATAGATCCCGACCCAGTCCTTGCGCGAATGGGCCTGCGGAGCCTCCCAATTGAGGCGGATGGGCTCGCCAAGTTGGTATCGGAGAGATCCATCAGCCGCAGGGACGGCATCGAGCTTGTATTTCGTCGTGTCGATGGACGAAATGTCCGTGGCGATACGACTAGACAAGTTCAGCGCACTTCAAGTGGTCAGGAAAATGCTCACGTAATCACAAGCCGTTCCCGAGATTGCTGCAGCAGGACCTTGGTGTCTTGGACCACCTCTGAAATGACGGGTCGTGCTAAAATCAAACGTCTTGAGCATCGCTGTACAAACAAGAGGCAGAGAAACACCAACATTTCGCGAAGAACTCCTCCACGACATCGGCCGTCTCCTCGTACACCTTGTCGAACGTGCCCTTGACCTCCTTCGCGACCTCCTGCGCGACGCGACGGAGCTCAGGCGCGTGTTTGCCTGCGCGTTTCTCGAATGCCCGCGCATTCTTGGCTGCGACGCTCTTGATGACCTTGACGAAGCCAGCGTCTTTGCGCAGCGAGTCTCCGTACAGCTTTCGCATGTGCGGGCTAAAAGCGAGCTCAGCATGAATCTCGAACGGTCTCAGAGAACGCACTTCTCGACAGCCCGGAGGAACCACCACTGTGAAAGGTGCCGGATGATAGCCAGCGCGAGGACATGCCCGTCGCCAGTCACCAGTGCGAGCCCGAACCACGACGTCGCGCCCATGACCTCGGGGTTGTTGAGGTACCGGTAGATCCCAGTGTACTCGACGTGGGCAGAGAAGTCCTCCATGAAGAAATCACCAAAGAACCAGCCTAATAAGCTCTGTCAATATGACGACGTACAGCTCGAGGAACGTACCGAAAGGACCGAGGACTTCGAAGCACTCCAGCGCTGCCCAGATGTGCAGCCCAACGAGCATCTGCGGTGGATGAGTGGAGGGCTTTAGTCAGCTTTAGTCACGTGCACGCAAGGATACGCACCGCGCCGATAGTGTGTCGCAGGAGTTCAACACCGACCGTCCAGTCTTGCGGGATGGAGTAGGTCTGCCAGGCAAGCCCGATGAACGACACTACCCCGACTAATCAGCCTCTCGAACAAACAGCAAGAACCGAACACCGAGCAGCAGCGTACCATACGACATGCACAACGTCAGATTGTACAGCGACTTCCAGTTCGTGAACGCCTCGACCGTCGCTCCGCGCGGGTCGCCGGTGGGGTAGTGATAGTTCTTGATGAAGTGCCGCACGAAGAACTTGGTTTGGCCTTGCGCGCGAAGGATCAGCCCCAGCCCGAAGCAGCTGAAGAGGCACCACGCGAGGGCGTGCAGGAAGTGCATCGTTAGCGCTGTGCGGCCTGAGAATTGGGGCAGGAGCGACATCGCGAGCGAGTAGCTGATGATGAGCACCAGAGTCGCGTCATTGGCCCTGTTGCGGAAACGTTGAGATGAGATGAGAGAGATCGAAGAAGATATGATAACGAACCTGAAGAGGTCAATGTTCTTGAAGATGATCGCGTCCCGACGGAAATACTTGTTAAACAAGTCGTGTTGCGACATGGGCTTGCCCTTTGCGGGTGCCTCGAACGAGGTCGCACTACCAACGGACGTAGTCGATTGGTGGCGCCGATACCGGCCCGCTCGAACGGGAGGAGCTCCCAATTCTCCCTCCGTTTCAGTTTCGAGATCCGTCTCAGTAGCGGTATCGCCGTCCGTGACCGAAGGAATGGAAGATGCTTCAGAGTAGCCGTCCAATTCAGGACTCGTGTCGGCGCTGGCTGTGGGCGGCGAAGGCGCCGCACTGGCGCTTTGGCTTTGTTTGCGACGAGGCTGAACAGGTGTACGTTTCGCGATGGCTTTGCGTTGGCCATACATCCGTTCGATGTCTAGGGACGCGGTCAGCAGACCAACCAATAACAGGGGCAGAAAATAGACATACGCGGGTTCTCGAAAAAGACGAGGAATGCGAACTGCGCGGCGTGGCCCGCAAGGCTAACGAACAGGACCGCGTAGCTTCCGCAAATCAGAGAAAGGCCGTAGTATCCCGCATAGCCTGAAGGAGTAAGAAGGGAGATCCGAGGTGAACACGCGCGCGCCACTCACCGACAGAATACATCGGGTGCGGCGCCAGTTCGAAAACCCCGTCGAAGACGAGAGCTCCGCGTTGGAAGAACACGTCGCCCCAGTACCACCCGTAGTCCTTGACGACATCGTGGGCCTCCGTTTTGACCCACAGGTTGAACGCAATCATGAGCAGACCGGCAACCCATCTATGGAACAGTCAACACGAGAACGGCGCCATTTGGAGGTTAACTGACCGTAGAACGTGGACGGTGAAGGACAGGCCTTCCGGGACGCGGAAACACGAGAACGCAAATATGCAGTATGCGAGGAAGTCGCTTAAGGGCCGTCAGATGGCTCGGGTAGAAAATGAACTGCACAGACTTGAGAAGGATAACATCGACCGCCTGGCGGAACAAAAGCCATGTGTTGTACTCAAGCGGAAGTTCCTGCTCTCAATGAGCGCGAGCACTTTAAGGGAGAGAGAGAGAGAAAACGCACGTCGAACGAGTAATCCTGGCCCATTTTGCCCACTAGCTGCTTCTTAATCCACTCACGCATGCTGGGGCAGCGGTCCTTGTCGAGCCAGCCCCGTCGTTGCACCTCCCGAACGATCCACTTCTTCTTGCTCTGCTTCGTGAGCACCCAGCCCAGCCCAGCGTCGTACGCCCCACGCCAAAAGGCGAAGTAGAGTACGAAAAAGACGCGTGCAGTCGACCGCGGAAGCACCCAAAAGAGGACGAGCTGCATTCCCAGCAACGCGAGGTTGAGCAGGTCGAAATGGCTCTTTGGGTACGTGGGGTTGAACAGGGTGAGCACATCATGCGTCGTAGGGACGCGGAAGACTAGGCGCTCGTCAGCGCTTGCTTGTTTGTGTGTGGTTTTTGGAAAGACGGACCTTCGCCTCCGGGTGTTTTTCCCCACACGACTTCGTCCGTCTTTGCCTTTGCTTCCTCGACGACGACGGTGCTCTCGAGGTCGTCGGTCGGCGGCGACGAGCTGCTCGTGTGACGTTGTCGGAGGGTCGCCATCGTGGCGAAAGACAAGTCGTGGTCGCCGGTCAAATTCGCGTGTCATGGATCTTCCATTTCGAAATGATTTCCCTGGGCAACGCGTACTGAAGGAGAAGAGGAATGCTCTTGTAGAGCTCAGGATTCTTGCAAGGGACGCGCTCTTGAGCTCCACTGGCCTCAGCAATAGGTTCACTCGCTGATAGCGCGAAAAAACGCGGCAATTGCATGTGATTGCGATATTTACGCGTCCCAAACCTCTCAAAAGCGCGCAAGTCGCGAAGGGCACCCAGAAGGGCAAATCTAACCCCAAAACCATCCAACATGCACATCTTAGACTTTGATTCAGACGCGCTCATGTCAGCTGCGCCCACTGAGGATCACGCAGTTCACATTTTGTCTGTTGAAGTCTTTCCAGTCGTGCCCTTGAGTGATCATGGCTGTGAGGGCTGGAGCAGCAATTGAAGTACTTGCTGGCCGCATGTCGCCGAAGCCGTTGTCCATGGGCCGCCGGCGCCTTCAGCTGACTCCAGAAGCCGGATCCGTGTGCTTCCCGCGCCATACATCCGGGATTTGGAAATATGCGCATCGGGAGCGCGTATATCCACCGCTCCGGCTACTTCGAAAGTCCGAGATTTTTCGCAGACGTGTTTCCACCGAGAAATACGCGTTTTGCTGGTCTTTGGAATCAAAGTAATGGCGGAATAGAGTTCCTAGGTATCCCGAACGCATTGATTCGTGGTTGAGCTCAAGTCGACCGGCGCCCAGAGTGAGCCTAGTTGTTTCATAGTGCGGGGATTATCGGGTCAGGATCTTCTCTTGGCTCGTTGCGATTTGCTGCTTGAGTGGGAACGATCTGCGCCGGCGCCGGGCCTCAGCAGGATGATGTGAACCGGCTCCGGACAAGATGAGCATGGGCCGTTCAGCCGACTAGACGCGCACTCCGGACGCGTCAGTTCCAAGTCTACTGCGTCCGTCGGCATCTCCAACGGAAGGAAACAAAGGCAATTCGCGTCGTGGTGTTTCAAGGCGACATATTGTTGTTTTTTTTCCAATTTCTTCGTTGCTGCGTTGCGCCTTCAATCGATCTCTGCGAGGGGGTTTCGAAATCGGAGATGCGAAGGAGCCGTCATCCCGCGCAGGTCAGCGGCGCGCGTGGGGCCGAGCAGGAAATCATCCTTGACGTCAAGGCCAAGCGGGTCACAGCAGCTGGCAGACGTCAATCCGCGTCTTCACGGCTTGCGCCTCTTGTTTCTCAACCACCACCACCTCCCCCATGTTCTCAACGCTCTCTAACTTCCTTCCCTCTGCTCTCCACTCGTCTCCGCACAAGGCCGATGAAATCCGCCCCGACGATGACGATGACGACGACAACAAGTCCGACGCCAATCCGGACGACACTGGGGTGCTCAAGAAAAAGAAGGACAAGAGTCCCAACGAGGTCAGTTCTCTTCCCCATCTCTTGGTTTCGTGCCTATGGGAGCGAGCTGGGAGGGTCTCGCATGGGTTGCGATGCGTTCTCGCTGTGATCTGCAGCCTCGGGGAACGTAGCCAGCATTCCTCCATCCCCTGCTACGCCTATCCGACGCCTCCATATGCTCTCGCCCAGTCTCCGAAACTGCGCGCTTCGCGGTCGGCTCGATGACAGTGGAGACCACTTGATGGCTGCCTCGGACGATATTGGGGCCCATTGCAAGCCATTCACGGGTCGGCTACACGGATATCGTAGTCAGAATGGATGAGCGAGCGCAGGCAGCCTCGCAGTCCGCTGCCATGCTGGAGACATAATTCGCGAGCGTCACACGAGCGAACCCCTCCCGCATACCGCGATCCCGCTACTTTTCTCATCACTACATCGGCCCTTTCCTTTCCGATGCTAACGCTCTCCCATAGACATTCATCTTTGTTCGCCCGCCGCCGGCCAAGACGAACCACCCCTTGAACCTTCAGGTCCAGCTCATTCCACCCAACTCTCGCGGGCCCTCTGGCCTTGCAAACGCCTCTCGACAATCTCTGGATCTATCCTCCACATCTGCTGCCACATCTGTCCCGAGCAGCCCGTCCAACGAGGGATACGAAGATGGCGCACCGTTGTCCCGTACATCTTCGACGGCGTCTTCGACCCATTCGCGGTCTTCGTCTGCTTCGACGTACTCGGCAGCTTCTACCAGCTCCAGTGCTAGCAGCAGACGGATGATCGTGCCGCTCTACAACCTCCAAGCCCACAACGTGATGACGAACACCATCGTCGACGCTGGCACCGATGCCAAGATCGCCAAATTCTCGAAACGCGGGATCGAGATGTTGGAACTGGCCGTGCTCGAGCCTGTTGAGGTTTATGCTGGCGGCGGTGCTCCCGTTGGTCCAGACGCGCCTGCTGGGTCCGCGTTTTCCAACAAGACGATTGGCGCGCGGCCTAGCATGAACCTCCAGGTCCCTGCTGGCAACGGCAGCCGACCAGTGACCCCAGATCCGACGAATTCCTCCCAGGCGTCGCTCACTTCGAGCAGTGCGCAATCACACGGTTCCAACGACCAGCCGCCTTCTCCCGGCGGCCCGCATAGCACCCCGCAGAAGAAGGGCGTGTTTGGAAAGCTGTTCAAACGCAAGGAAGATAAGGAGGCGGCAGGGATGCTGACGCCGCCTGCCAAGATCTTGGGCCACTCCCGCAGCCGCAGCGGGCTTAGCGAAGGCACGCCTGCGACGGCGCCCACTGCTGTGCCGCCGCGAACTTCGATCAGCAGCATCCAGAGGTCCTCCATTGACCTCGGATCGCCGGATCTTCACCAGACGCCGACGCAGGCGTCTACTGCGACGGCGACTGCTGGTCATGGCCCGATTTTGGGTGTCGTTCCGAGTGTTTCGGCGCCTACGCACCCGCCAAAAGGCCGTCCGGGGCTGTACGTCTGGGTGGTCAAGCGGTGGTTGAAAGGCGATGGCGGAGGGCTGCTGAGCGTCGCGAAAGGCATGGTCAAGGGACACCAAGAGGGTCACGACGTCGCGCATGAAGTCGAGGTGCGCTTCGAGTGGAAGCGCGGCAAGAGCAAGGGGAAGAAGAACAAGAAACACGGCGAGCCCAGCGAGAGCGGACACGCTGCTCCGAGGCGGCAAGGCAGCACTACGAATATGAGTACGGGGTCTAAGCGGCACAGCTTGAACGTGAGCGTCATCTCGCGCCAGAGCAGCTTCAGCGGCGTCTCAGTCTCGGAGGAGGGTGTCGTGGACAATGCTGCGACGACTTCGAAGGCTGCGAGGAGACGGTCGCTTGCGCTTTCGACGAAGGAGGATGCGGAGTCTGGCGACGAAAGCGATCCGGAGGACTCGGAAACCCCGTGGTCGTGTACCGTCAAGGTTCGACGGCTCGCTGGCGCCGGGCACGCGCGGTCTCGCTCCCATCTCTCTTTCCACTCTCATTCGCGAGAACCCACGACCAGTGTCGAAGAGGCGGATGTTTCCGGCGGCGGCAAGAAAGAGGTCCTTAAAATCAAAGTCGGGACGTTGTCGCCGACGCCGCATCACCCCAAGGTCGTCGCGATGCTCAAGGTGCCGTTCCCGCTGCCAGATGTCAACGTCGAGGGCATGAAGGCCGAGAAGCGGGATGCGGCTGGCCCCGGAGGATCGTTGCAGGGTCCGGCGAGAGGCCCAGCGCATACGCTCGTGTTGACGGCGGAGGAAATCAAGGATGTCGTGTGCAGCACGGGGTTGTGGCTCGTCGTTCGCGAGGGCTTTGGTGGAGTTGGCAAGGTCAGCCGGAAGGGTGATGGATGGCGGATTCGGGGGTGATGCTCTGAAAATCTAGCATGGTATCTTTATTCTTTCTTTCTTTTTCGGTTTCTCGGTTTCCTCTACTCTCTTTGTTGCTTCAACGACAGCCTCCGCACATACAATGCTTCCTATCCCCACATACGTTCCCTATTTAGAGCACATATCTCCTTGTTGTGTATCACTTTCGAGAATGTGTAACCTGTAGCAGGCTGGAGGATCTATCTATTATGTATTCATACTGTACGATGCAAACTAACTAGTCCTTTCCACTCAGTGAGGTGTTGTTTGGCCTGGGTCACGTGTATTTCGGTGGTTGGCTCTCGACCTCCATGTCGGCCGTGCAAGACTGGCTACTCCCCCCAGAGCTCATCGAGCTCATAGTTGACAAGCTTCGACACGACAATATAACCCTCAAATCGTGCTCCTTGGCCGCTTCATTCTTTCGCGAGCCTTGTCAACGAAGACTTCTACACGCGCTCAATCTCTGCACCACGTCCGTATACCGGCGCCAGCCTTACAGCAAGGTCTCCGCCCGACTGGATGAATCACCGCATCTCGCGTCCTACATTACCAAAGTCGTCGTCTACCTCCCCGCGACGGACGTGGAATGGGAACGCAATCGCGACATCGCCAAGTCGGTCTTCCGCCGGCTGGCTCACATCCGCGACGCGACCATCCAAGGGAACTACTCGCATCAGGCGCGGTACGAGAGCCTCTCAGTGGAGGTCGTCGACTGGACTATATCCACGCTGCGGGTGCATGCGGTGTTGGACCACTTGCGATTGTGGAGCATCGAGAGGCTGCCGGTCTCTGTGTTGGCTGGCGCGCTGGCTGCGGCGCCGTCGATCTCTTTTAGAGATGTGAGGCTCCTCGACGACTCGGAGGACCCGCCGGCGAACCTGGATTTGCAGCCTGGGAGGGTTTCGTTGGATCGGCTGGCCATTTGGCATAGTCCGATGGTGAATGCGCTCTTGCTGCGTCCAACTTGTGCTGTATACACGGACACCCTCCGAGCGCTGATACTCTGCGAGGAGTATCTAATTTCCTATCGGGAGACGATGTTTGCTCTCTGCTTTACGACTGCAAGGAGGCTGGAACACCTGGATTTGGAGTTCGCTAGTGAGTTGGGCCAGCCAACTGACCTTGAGTCCATTGATAATTGATTTCCCCATAGCTCGTATCAGACAAGAGAGCAACATTAACCTTCCCAATTATCTTCCTCGTCTCCGGAGTCTCGTCGTCCGTTTCAGCAACAATGGTCTCTCGACCTGGGTCGCGCCGACGTTTCTCCTCAAGCTCGTCTCCCATGAGACGTCTCCTGCGCTCAAGAGCTTGACTCTCTGCGTGTCTACTGTCGTCGCAGCCGACGACTCGGAGGAGGAAAAGTCGAGGTATACCTTCTCAGACTCTCAGGCTATCACCGAGCTGGACCGAGTTCTTGGTCTACACTGTACGCCTGTTGCCGTTCGGTTCTCCCTCTCGACGTTGCCGCTTGGCCAGAAACAAGGGGTCCGGAACGCTGTGTTCGCGGTCGCGCTGAGGAAAGCTATGCCGAACGCGGAGCGGAGGTGTTTGCTTGAAGTCGACTAGTGGCCCAATAAGTAGATGCGAAGTATTTCTGCGTTGTAATTTGCATGCTAGAGATGTACAGGGTGTAAGTAGGTGTAAAGATGAATATGGTACAGTGCTATCCAAAGAACTCGTAAATGCTCGTCGCGGTTTTGTGGCACAGCCGCAGTGAGGGATCATATAATGAAAAGAGGTCGGTGTCTGTATTATATAATTAATTATATAAGCAATCCAGACCGTCGGACATCTTCGGACTCCCGCACGCCGCCGCCTGCGAGCATCAGCGAGCGGGCGTGCGGGCGTGCGGACACCACTGGAGCGTGTTCTGATGCTGACTTCAGGCTCTCTCTGCGAGCGGAGCGAGCCCTATAACTTGTTAAATAGGAATAAGCATAGCCGTTGCAGGGTCATCACGATTGCGGGCGTCAATATGCGTGTGGTCGATGCAGGATAACACTGGAGCCTCCATCGTTCGGCTTCCCGAGGAACACGACACCCGAGTTGTCGAAGGTTATCGTCACGAGCATGCCCAGCTCGAGCGATGCTGCGAGCGCGCTGAGGATCGCGCGCGAATCTTTCTCGAGGAAGTAGCCGTATGGGTGGCCTGCGGCGAAGATGTCGCTGTGTACGCGGACATGTGCGAGGGGAGGGTTCGCTGCTCGGAAGATGAGATGAGAAATAGGATGAGAGAAGTTCATCGCGGAACATACCATATGAGGAGTTGTAAGTCGAGCGTCCGTCGGGCAAGGATGCCGTCCAGTGGTAATAGTCGTCGCTCCGTCGCGGCGGCTCATAGGCAATGCGAACGGGGATCTTCGAGCCGCTGTGTTTACACCCAGAAGGACCGTAACAGTGACATGGGAGTGCGTAGTTGAATTCACATCGCTTGGTTTTCGGACCATGCACATCCGGGAATGGCTTGAGGTGCGCAAAGGTCGACGGGCCCGCATGGGATTTCAGCCGTTGGTAGAGGCGTTCCCGGGCTTGGGTGATATCGCTTGCGCTCGTAAGGCAGGGCGAATACAGTGGGGACGCAACCGGAGATGCATAGGCCGCATATTGCGGCACCGGTACCGGGTAGTACTGTTGTTGTGGGTAGAATTGCTGCATTTGGGTGAAGCGAGCCGTAGGAGTGGATCTTCAGCAGGGCGCGGCGCTGGATTGGATTGGGTGCAGTTGACAGCCATTGTGCCAGAGGTTTTAAAGGCCTCGTGTTCGCGACGGAAGGCGACAAGAAAACAAGAACTGGGCCCCGGACAAGCGACGACGGCGTTATTTCCATGGCGGAGACCTTGTTGTGGGAAAACAAAAGGTAAAGCGGAGGGACAAAGGTAAGAGACAAGGGTATAAGAGCGTTTGTCCTAGCAGCGTTTGCGTTTCCAAGGTGGTGGAGGAGAACAACAACGGCGTTGCGATGGGCGCCTATCAGTTTGACAGCTGCGCCGCGTTCGGAGCAAATGTTGGTATCACCGATCAACCGAAGTAATCTCTCGCTCCGTGGGTTTGGAAGAAGCAAAAAGTATTGACGCAGGCGTAGATTATTTTTCTTGATTCTAGCTCTTATTAGAGCGCAATATGTACCGTACCGAACGGTGGAAGTGCACCCACAGTTGTGCGGCCGCGGGAGGCATCACAATCATAATGGAGTCCTTGTTCTCATTCTGGCGCGGGGTTCGGCGCAGAGTACATCCAAAGTAACCCTGTACCATATATGGTCAATTGCCAATTTGGTTATCTACTTCTCATTAACAACTTCATCCTCATGATCAGCCTCGACAAGGACAAGTTGCCATGCATAAGTATGCCCAACGCGACATTGTTCTCCACAAAATGCAACGCCAGTCCGGTTCTAATAAGTGCCTATCGCACATTGTCATTGAAGTCGATACACAATCGAAGGGTAGTAGGGTATGTACAGTTACAATTTGAAGTTTACACTTGCACTCGGTCTCAAGAAACCATCCTCAGCCGCGCCCCACACTTCGTAGTCTTGTTCGCCCCCAATGCGGTCCACACCAGCAGACGCCGACTCGAGATCAGAGTCTTCATCTGAGCTGGTGAGGCCATCCAAATCCGCCCGGGCCTCAACAGCGAGCATCGTCGGCAAAGCATCGACACGCAGCCCTCGCGACAAGCCGGAGCCCGACCCGGAGCCCATCCAAGGCGACGTAACATCTTCATCCTCACCGCACTCCCTTCCCCTCCCACTCATCTCGAAGCAGGCGAGATCTCATCACGCACGTGCCACCCAGACGACGATGGCTGCGACGTCGCGGGACACTCCTGAACCTCTTCCTCCGCCGGATCGACATCGAGAGCGCGTAACGACGAGCCCGCGCCAGACTGTAGACGATACGAAACGTCGGTGTGTGGTGGTGTAGGCAAAAGCACTGGTGGTACTGGTTCTTCGCCGAATCCTGCCTCAGGCTCGATCTTCACTCGCTTCGGCGCGGGTTCTTCGAGCGTTGCGTTCCGCGCCCTCGCGCTCTTGTCTTCGTGGAAGTGGAAGTTCCGACATCGTCGTCGTCCTCGAAGTAACAGAAAGCGGAGTCGCAGATGCGAGTCCGCTGCCAGTGGAAAGCGTCCCAGAATCGACCAAAGCGTGAATGTGCTCGCGTTCCTGAAGTTTCTAACATCGAAGATGACCAGAATCATAAGAAACACGCAAACAAAATAGAACAATGCTCACCGACTCTCTCAAGCCGAGTAGGGATCCAAGCAAGCTTTCGCTTTCGTTTTCGTCCGTGACCGGGAGCGCACTGGCGAGGATCGTAGCGAGGGCCGCCTTGAACGCCTCGCGGACCTCGCCTATTCGGGATGTCGGCCGCGTAACGTCGTTCTCTAATCGTCGTACATGAGCCCAAGCAGCTGGGAATGAGGAAGCAGAGAAAGGCATACTCGGATTCACGAGACACTGAATAACCAGTGCAGAGGGCGAGTCGGGGGCTATAGTAATCCACTGGGCTGATTCTTTCGGCAGCAGCTTGCCTGAGGTCACCGAGATATAGGACGTGGTGTAGGGAAACTTCAGGCCGTAATAGAAGAGGAAATCGGTGAAGAGCATGCCAAGCGACTCGTTCGCCACCGGTTTCTCGAGATAGTCTGTCGGGCGTCCACTGGGATTGAGCTGGGGAAGCATGAGCTGGTACTCGCGGAGAAGCCGGTGAAGTACCTGCAAGAAGATCAGGACCATACATGTAGTCGCGTAGCTCCCGAGCCCGCCAACCGCGGGGTTGCTCAGCCCCCGCTGCGCAAGGAAAGTCTTGACTGCCAAGACAAGTGGACGAAGACAGGGCATCGTCGACATGTAGGCTTTCACGAGTTCGGTTACGCGCAGACCTGGCTTCCGAGTCCGCGATTAGCCCACTGGCAGCAGCAACAGCAAGTCCGATTTTGTTCATACCTTCGGTGTTGTTGATCCCGATATCCACACTGAGCGAACCTGGAAGACATGATCATGAGAGAACGGTGTGGGTGCAGCATTCGTATTCGAGCGCACCATATTCAGGAAGGGTCTTGAACTTCACGATGGGGACGCGCGCTCGATGGAGGACCAAAGCGTGGTCCGCTAGCAGAGCAGTCTTCACTGCGTGGGCGATCTTGTGCAGCGCGTCCTTTTGCTCTGTACGCGACATCTCCTTCGCCGTGACCAGGATCATGTCGATGTCCCTATGTGGAGTCCGAGTTGAGCCAGAACAACTTGAAGTGCTTGAGGCAGGAAGGAACTGACGCGCCAGGAAGAGACAAGTCGGTCACCGTACTCCCGTGAAGCTTGAGCTCGCATTTCGGGAATCGCGTCCGAAGCATCTTCTGTAACACCGCCAGCAAATTGTCGCGCGCGGTCCTCTCTTGTGGAGTTTGCTGTACGAAGTCCACGAAAGTCGCAATCTCTTGGTGTAGCCTGCACCGCACTCGAAAATCAGAACCACGACGCGCGAATAGTACCAAGCTGAAAACCGCACCTTTGGTCTAGATTGACAACCTCGCTCTTGGGAACCAAAGACGTCCATGGACTCAGGAGAGGCTCAGCGACCTCTTCTGCTGCCAGCCGTTTCCGCTTCTTGGGGCGCGACGGGTGGAGAGAAACGGCTACCAGATGCAGTTCTTCTTCACTTTCGCGCCGACCCAAGGGCTCCATGACTACTGGCTCTGAGAACCTCGCGCGGGCAATGCATGAGCGATGGACGCAGACTGCACTGTGTGTGTGTGTGTGTGTGTGTGTGGGTGTAAACAACAGATTTGTAACCGTGCACGTGCACTCTTTCTGCTCTCAGGCAACCCAGAACCGTCATGTTGACCGTTCTGCTGCGTCCCTACTTACAAGGCCTTCGGACATCTCACGCAGATCCAGAGCCCGCGTCGTCTTCTCCTCGACCATCAACATGAAATCCCGACAATAAACAACTTAAACCCGGCGCTGGTGCATGGAGCGTGTCTCCATTGGGCCAAACAAGCACGATACATTTTGGAGCAATGGGGCTACACTATTGCGAAGGATACAGAGGGGGGAGACGGATCTATTTGCTACAAGAGGAGAGAGAGAGAGAGAGAGAAGAGCAGAAGGAAGGAAACACCGAAACACTGTGACCTATCCATCGACTTCCATCGCGCCGACACCAGAACTAGACGGGAACACATTCGCAGTCGGAGGTACGAGTCCCGCGAATCCTCTTCCGTACTTATTCAAAGCATCCCAGCGTATAGGCCGGATGCGCTTCGACTTCGCTGCGGAATACTTGTCTGGATCGTGCACGGAGCCAAGTATTGCGAGCGCGTCGTACGGCGGCGTCACGGTCCCGGTCGGCTCGTCGCAGACTTCCATCGGCATGCCAGCCACGGCGGGCATCGGCGGAAGGAATATTCGGGGGAGCGGCGCGGGCAGGCTGAGGCTGCCAGCTCCAGCGAGGTTGGGTCGTCGTCGTCGCCGTCGGCGCAACGGGAACCGGAGAATGATTCTGCCAAATCCGACGCAGCCGCAGAGACAGATCGCGGTCCTCTATCGATGGTGGTGGGAGGTTGTCGAGGAACTGTTTCAGCAGAGAAGGCGGCAGTGGTGCGGAGGGAGCACTGCGATAGGGCAACAGCCGTGTGGGGAACTGGAGGCTCCAGCCGCGCGCGCTCTTCGGAGGGCAGCGGGGAGTTCTCGAGGAGTTGCCGATCGTGGACCTGAACTTCCACGTTCGCGGAAGGCTTGAAGAAGGTTCAGGAGTGGGAGGTTCCGGTGCGTTAACGCAGCTACGGTGTGGCCGTGAGCGACAGGTCGAAGTCGACTCGAGGAGGGCGTACCGAGGAGGATGGAGACGGAAGTAGTCTTCGAGACGCATCATGGGCGGCATGGGCCGTTTCGGCGGATGCGGGGCGTATATCTCTTCTTCGTTTGTCGAAACTTGAAGAACGGTGCCCTCGAGCTTGAACGACCCCAAACGCTCATTGCTTGTCACCTCCGGCTCCGACCCCGAGTCCGAGCCATCGAAGAGGGAGTCGTAGTCGCCGTCGTCGTCGATGGCATCCTGATCTCTTGAGGCTGTGCGGAACGTCTTCAAGTCGCGGTGGGTGTAACGCGCGCGAAGCCACGCGTCGAGCCACTGGCATACAGCCATGAGCACATCCACGGACCATCGCAGTACCGTAAAGCAGAAGTCGGGAATGACAAGAAGACCAAGGCAGGCTTGGGCGAGGGCAAACACGAAGGAGGGGACGAGGAGGACGAGATAACCCGAGACGTTGCTGCGGCGCGACATGAATGTGGGCGAGAACGAGTGGTAACCGACGCGGCGCGCGCGTTATATGGCTCACACATCGCTTGATGTGAAAGAAAGTCATTCACCGCCGTTTGTTGCGCCGACGAGGCGCGACAGGTGAAAGAAAAAAGGAAACAAAGGTCTTGAAAACATGAATGGGCGCATATACAAAGGTTGCTAGCTACGCGGTCACATGTATTTCACGTGTTGATTGGATCAGAGCGCGCCTGTTGTTGAATCAGGAATAAAGTATATCCAGCAGTTCCTTCCTTTCGTCTGGCGGCGACTCTTCCACCAGCTTTTTGAAGAGGCTCGGACCCGTTTTGGCTCTCATCAATGCCTTTGGAGGGCCCATTTCCACCTACATAGTGTTTGTGAGGATTTGCTAAAAGAAGCCAAGGCCAACGCACAAGTTGGCCGTGATCCAATGCCATCTGATAGTCAGTCAGTTTTTTTTATTGAGTGGCTGCGCAACACACAATCTTGTCCATCTCTACAACACTGCGGAGGCGATGGGCCACCGCAATCATTGTCACATCCTGCAAGCTCGGGTCTGATGCAAGTGCTTCATGGATCATCTTGTCGGTCTTGTAATCTGAAGCCATTGGGTCCCAGCCCTAGGGTTGTAACAGACATACCAATGGCAGACGTAGCTAGGCACCGGCACGGGTAAACCCGCGGATACCGGGACCCCGATCCGTACCCGTACCCGCGGCTGATCCGTACCCGCGGGTACGGGTACGGGTACGGGTACCCGCACGGGTACCGTGCCGCTAGAGCCGCCTGGGAGCCAGTCTGCAGCTGACATCAGGCAATCTGCCATGTACAACGCCGTACATGGCAGATTGACGCCTGTCGGTTGCTGTGGCAGCCGAATAAGGCCGTTGACAGGGCAGGAGTGGTCGGGAGTGGTCCGACCCGCGGGTCACGGGTAGCCGAGGCGGCTATCCGTACCCGTACCCGCGCGGGTAAAACCCGCGGGTACCCGCGGGTCGGCCCAACCCGTGCCGGTGCCTAGACGTAGCTGCATATGTGTTAGATATATTGAGGATGCCTTATATAGCACGTTCACCTTCATCGAGGATCAACAATTTGCTCCCAGTCACCTTGATGCGGATCAAAGCTCGTGCTAAGGCAATCATCTGCCGCTGACCCATCGAAATGTTTGTCCCTCCACTGGTGAGCAAGAGATCAAGACTGAGCACTTTGAAGTTTGTTGCGTGTTCCTTAGCATCTGGTGCAGCAAAAGCACCGGCCTGGCGAAGTGCATGGGTCAACTCCTCGTCAGAGATTGCTATGAGCCCAGTTTCAGAATGTGGTGCGAGGTTTTGCCGGATTGTCCCGCTCATAAGCTCTGGCTAAACAAAGGGAATGAAGATTTGGAACTGGATGTTAAGATAGCCCACCATTTGAGGCACAAAAGTAATTTTCCTGCGCAGAACTTCCAAGTTGATCCTATCATGACTGGCATCGACACCATCATAAAGGACTTTTCCAGTTGTTGGCAACAGATTGAGCAAGGCCAATGCAAGTGAGCTCTAAATTATCTGACGCTGAGTGGATGAATACTATTCCAGTTGGAATTACCTTCCCAGACCCAGTCCGACCAACTAGATTAGGAATAAATATCAAAATAATGCAAGTATAGTGGTGAGACTTACCAACACCAATTCTTTCACCGGACTTCAATCCAAAAGAAATATTGTTCAGAACAACAGGCCCTTCTTTGAAGTATTGTGCCCTGCAACCAAGAAGAATCATGAGAATCCGAGTCTCAAGCTGAAGAGTAAGGCTCACGAGAAATTTTCGACATCTATTTGCCCGCTGGTTGGCCACGATGAAGGAGGATTTTCTTGTCCTTCTGGTGATAGCTCCTGCTCAATTTCCAGATATTGTTTGATTACATGGAGGCTGTTGAAGCTAAGCTTCAAAATTCGTGAAATCAAGGTATGTTACCTATTGGCTAAAACAGGGTCAAAATTCATAAGGGCCTTTAAGATAGCTTACCTGTCAGTTGGAAGTCATTTAGACACCTGTAATAATGTCAGTCCAACTCCTTGAAAAGTTTGAGGAAAAATATACAATATCCATGAGGTTATAGTTCCTCCAAGGTGGACAGCACTCTGCAACAAGAATCCTATATTTTCTCCTCTAGCTTGTGATTGCTCCTTGTACACAAGATATGAGGCAAGGGAGGCAACAAAGACATTGCTGAACATCTGGGTTCGAACTCCAGACCATCGTGTGAGGTCTGTTGCCAGGCGAGCAGGCCTTGTATATTGATCCAGACGCAGAAGGGATTCCCTAATGAATGCACTTTCAGCACTATATGCTCGGATGGATGCTTAAGTAAAATTAATTCAATACAGCACAAGTGTGATTGCAACATACCAAGGCCAGATATGGCTCCTGAGAAGCTATATGAACATTTTAATGCATGCTAGGATGCCCATGGGTAAGGAAATAAGGAAACCTACTGTGCTAAAACTGGTGCTCGAGTATTGCTCAATTGTTTCCGAACTGAAATTTTTGCTGGGAGAAAAAGCCGGCCAAAGTAGATCTCCACTATAATAAGGAGGATCCCAGGAGCAAGGAATGCTGGGGCATTCAATGCCACAGCTCCCAGTGTTGCTAAGGTTGCAACTGTGAGATCACAGAGGCGCCAAAGCACATCTGCAAGTGGACCATCTATTTGGTTGATATGTTGTGTTGCTCGAAGTATAATTTCAGAGCTTGGAGTTGAATCAAGCCAACTATGTTAAAAAATGAGCATTGTTCAAAAGAGTAAACTCAGACCAACTATAAAGTGGTGCCCAAGACTGCATTGATGAGTCTCAGGTGAAGGTGTCTGGAAGCTTGAAGAGTGCCCAAGCCATACACTAGGAAGGCTACCGACTGGAATACAAACAATCCCAGAAGGATTGAGGCTTGTTAAAAGACCATAAGCAATGAAATTGAGAAATAAATAAAGAAAATATACTCACTATAGGTACTAATATGCCTGTAAGAGTTTAGATCATAGTTCTGCTGATAAGAAAGACAACTTACCAAACAGCAGAGACTGCTTCGTCTGCAAAATGCTTGTACTGTGCTGCCCAATGTGACAGATACCAGGTCTGCAGATTATCTGCAGAATTTTGTAGCAGTAGCATTGCAGCCAAGATCGCAAAGAATGCTTGACTATGTGGACCTCCCATCAGTCGAAGATACAGAAAAACTGTTCAAATGTAAGAAATAGTGATGTAGCATGAAGGACTTTAGAACATACTTGCACTCCAAGGCACACTTATATTACCTGTACTACTCTGCTGCTGGGTGCTTCTCTTTGCTGATTGTGGCTTGAATGCTGGTCTACCTGCCGCTAGCTGGTGATGTGGCATTTCTGGCATTGCTATAGTTCTATCTGTATATTCCTGTCCAAGTACAGTCCCGTCATGGCCTAGGGACACAATAAAATGTGCAATTGGATGCAAAAGAGCAATATTATGGGTCTGGGATAGCTTTTCAGCTGGCGTATGATGATATCAGTTGGAGTACCTACTACCAATAATATTGTCCTTCCTGCAACCAAGTCGCCTGATAAACATTTGTCCACAATCCATTTTGCAGTATGCACACTGAAACATGATCAGAATTGTCTGTGACAGCTGGATGAACATACTCAAGGGCAGCAAGAACATCATCCAACAATATGGTTCTAGCACTAGAGTATCTGTTTAAAATTTGAATGTGTAGTACAAGGAATTTTCCACTGATAGACTTACACAGCTCGTGCCAGAGTAATCCTGGCTTTCTGACCTCCAGAAAGTGATGACATGCTCACAGGCCGTTCATCTCCCTCAGGAAATAATTCTAGATCCTGCTCAAGACAGCACTGATACAGAACCTGAACAACAGTCATTTCTCTCTCAGATAGGAAAAGTCTAAAGAGTACCTTTTTGTACCGCTCTTCATCATAGGCAGCACCAAAAATAATGTTTTCCTTGCAACCCAGTAAGACTAGTAGGTTTGGTGAGATAAATTACTCCTTACTTTGATGGTTGCACTCTGGACCCAAGATTCCTGAGCAGCATAGGCAATACCTCCACTTCGGGGAAGGTTGAAGTAGGAGTCATTTGAAGTAATGTTCAAGTAGGTTTCTCCTACATGGAATCAGTGTCTGTAGGATTGACCAAAATGCCATACCTAAGAGTGACAGAAGCAAGGTGCTTTTCCCACATCCAGTAGGTCCAATGATGAGATTGATGCACCCAGATTTGAATGTAAGGTCGTCAATAACAAGATGGAAATCTGTTGCTTTTGATCCTGGCTTGCTCCAAGAAAACACAGTATGGTGCAAGGTGATGTTTTGAGATTCTTGAAGTACTTGGCTAGATCTCTGTAGATTAACTAGGGGTGTCTGATCTTACTTCAATAATTCTGAGCTGCTTGGGAACACATGCATACATACTTCATGCAGGAAGCTGTTAACCCGATTTATTGACACCTTGGTGCTGATATAGTGTGAATGAGATGACAGCAATCCCTGGACTGAGCTGCGAAACATTGCAAGGACGCTCATGGAACTGAAGACCTATGACTTATGTATCAGCCATGCACAGAAGCTGGTGTTTGTACTCACTTTGGAGGAGGTCAGATCTTGTTTCATAACCAGTGTCTGCAAATCATGAGAACCTTCTCAGGGGAAAATGCACATAACCGAACACTAAATGAAGATAAATATCTGGGTTGAGTTCTGATTGAAGACATACTATGTTGCAAAGGTTGACAGCATGGTAACAAATGGCAGCAGGATGCTACACTGGGCATCAGCAAACTTTCTGAGGCTGGTAATGCACTATGCACTGACTTACTCCAAAGATTTGTTCACCATGTCGGAAATTTTTCTGCGGCGAACTGCTTGAAGTTCCTCGTCGCGGCGCTCTGCAATCTCAGCAGCAACCATGGACTCCCAAGCAAATGATTTCACGAGCCGAATCAGGTTGACGGCTGTTGTCACAAACTCAGGGTTTTATCGCGGACATTTTCGATTTTATTATGGAAAAGGAGGTCACGTGACAGGGTCACATGACAGGGCACGTGAGGAATCTGATGGGATCAGCGGGAATCAGCGGAACACCTGATGCATAGTTCCTAACATGCATCACGGATGGTATCACAGGGAACTCATTGGTTCAAGAATAACCCGGGACGTGTTACGCTGTCGTGACCTTGATAAACCAGAAAGGCCTCTTTCGGACAATAAGAACGTTCTGGACTCGGCATGACTCATTATGACATCATGTAGGGCTGGGGTATATAAGTAGGAGCACCTTCGGCTGTATTTCCCTAGTCTTGAGATTTACTTGATTCCACAACTTCCTGTCTGCCACTTGCGTCTGCTAAGCCTTCACCGGCCAGTCGTAGTCGGACTCTTAGTTGTTCGTCACATTATCTCAAGACTTCTTCCTACCCTCGTACCGCTCGTACCTCCTACCACCCTCTTCTCCTTACCCCGTCACTATCGTCGGCTAGTCCCCTACCCACTACCAACAACCGCCCTCACCACACACCACCCTTTCCCCGTCACCGGCTCCATCGAATAGTTGTAGTTAGTTCTGCTCTAGGTTTCCGGGAGCTAGGCAACAACGTAGCGCAGCCACTCGAGTGAACAGGCGTCTTCCGGCCGTGCTTGCGCGATCACCGGCTCCCGAGTAGTGACCATACGGGCACAACCCCGCAGGCGCTAGCAAGGGAGGATTTCCAGACTGCTACCAGGGGCGCAAGGGCAATCTCTTGGACGGGAGAACCCTAGTCCGACTTCGGGGAGGGTCGTAGAAGGCCCCGGAAGTTTTCACTAGCAAGAGCCAACCACGTTCCTCAAGACCACAGGGTGCCCCTCGGAGCCCTATCAACCTCGACTTTCGACAACCTGGCCTCTTGGGGCAACGACGACGGTAGTGGTTGGTACAACACCGCCGAACCCAATCCGTGGTCCAACGACCCCAACGACATCCTCCCTTCCCAACCCTTCTTCATTCCCACCGACCTCGACGCACAGTACCTCCAAAACTTGGAGTCACCTACGCCCAGTTCGCCACCGACCACGCTGCTCGCAGGCACGTGATCGGTCGCTTATTCGACGTTATAAACCGTGTCTGGGACCTATACTCCACACGCCGACCCCTTCTCTGGTTGGCGGTTCCGACGATCGAATCGGAGTCCTCGAACTCCAGCAACAGCTCCGGGACGGCGACTCCTCCGTACTCCCGTTCGCGCCAGCGCCATCGGCGCCCGGATCTTCTCGGCACGCATCCCGGGAACCACTCTTGCCTCTTACAAGCGTGTCAGTCTCCGGCACCGTCTTACCGAGCGCCGCTGCAGTCGCAACCGAGGACGTCGAGCTACCCGATCGCCCAGACGACGAGGATACGTTGCACGGTTCTAGTACCGCCCCTCCCCCACAACAACCCAGCTACGACTGGTACCACGACCCCCAGGGACTCCTTGTACCACAGCCCGAACCCGAACCACCCCTACCCCCGCAACAACCTCTTACCGCAGTACCCATGGCTGCATCCAAAATTATCCTCGCACGCGAACCTCCGTTCTTCACGGGCGATCGCACCAAGTGGGTGGCTTCCAGGATGCCCTGACCACCTACATTTGCGCCTATAATAGCCAATTCCCTACCCAAGAAGCCAAAATCTGGTTCACGATCTCGTTTTTGCGCACCGCAGACGGATCGCAGTGTGCGGCATCAGATTGGGTCCGGAACTGGAAGAAGCGCAATGTAGACGTTGACGGTACCCCCAAAAGCGGCAATGACTTCAAGTCGCTCCTAAAAGAACTCAAGGACGTCTTTGAGGATACGACGGAAGCCAAGGTGGCCCATGTCAAACTCACGACGATGCGCCAGGGCAAGATGTCGCTCAAGGACTTCCTAGAGGCGTTCGACCTGCTGGCCGAAAAGGCCGGGTACGATCCCCATTCGGACCCGTGCAGTTTCGACGCTTTCCTTATCCAGCTCTTGGAGACGGCGGTCAACCCGGAGATCAACACCCCCATGTACGCGGGCGGTGCCATACTCCCGACCACGTACAAGAGATGGAAAGAGGCCTTGTACCGGAACGACACCAACCTCGCCAGGCAAAAGCTCGTGGAGGGCCGACGAGGTGGTGCTCAAGTACAGCACCAGGTCTGGACTCCAAAGGCGTACCAGCCACCGGCGCGGCAGGCACATGCTGGCGCTGCCCATCCGGCCCAAGTACCCCAAGCGGCGAAAGCTGCAGGGACGGAGACGGTGCCAATGGACGTCGACCGGGCCAAACAGAAGCCGCGTGGAGTCAGCTGCTACAACTGTGGCCAGTTCGGTCACATCAGCAAAAACTGCCCGGACCCGCCGCAAAAGAGGTTTAGCGCGCGGGCGCTCCTAGCGCAGATCGACGACGCCGAGAAGGAGGACGGCGAGATGTTGAACAAGATCGTCGAGAAGCTGCGAGAGAAGGGTTTTTGAAGCGCTCCGCCCCTAAGGCCAAAGGGCCGGAGCCGCTGCCGCGGGATGAGAAGAACGGACGATACACGCTCCTGAGTGGAATGGACAATTGTACAACTACGAACACTGATACGTACTATGCAAACGACTCGGATTCCCTACGTAAAAATATTCACGATTTCCTGTTTGAGTCCCGACGTATTACTATTCTCGAGAATCAGAATCGGCGTAACACTATAAAGGAGCAGAAGCGAAAGGAGAAAGACGCGTGGTGGAGTGAGGGGTGTTGGGAAATATTTAAGGCCCGCGGAGAAGAAACCGCGTCAACAAAGACTCAAAAGGGGAGCGATGCTCCGGAGGCTCAATCCTCGGACGATGACGAGGAGGTAGCGCCTGCACCGAAACATACCCGGGTACCGGATCAGACCCGGATGAGGGAGGCCGCGGCAAGACAAGCCGGACCTCAACCGTCCAAGCTCGCGAAGGAGCTTCGGGACTATCAGCGGGCGCGGAAGCGTTCCGAAATGTTGGTTCCGGTG
Organism: Mycena chlorophos; assembly: GCA_014461115.1. NCBI lineage: Eukaryota > Fungi > Basidiomycota > Agaricomycetes > Agaricales > Mycenaceae > Mycena > Mycena chlorophos. Next base: position 2,849,995 of record JACAZE010000002.1, on the reverse strand, counting down.
ACCTTAATGGTACCGGAGACCGGAAAGGTCCGAGCGATCAAAGCGCTTTTGGACAATGGATGCACTACGACGTGCATCGACAGAGCGTATGCAGCGGCGGAGGGTTTTGAGTTGCAGAAGCTCGAAACGGAGATAACGGCGCGGAATGCGGATGGCACAGAGAACGAGCAAGGGAAAATCACGCACTTTGTAGAACTGCGTATGGGGATTGGTGATCACTGGGAAATGCAACGATTCCTTGTGACCGGATTAGGCAAAGCACGTGCCTTTATCGGCTACGACTGGCTGGTGAAACACAATCCGGAAATTGATTGGAGAGCTCAGACGATCAAGTTCTCCCGATGCCCCACGGAATGTAATTCCCACGCTGAGGAGTTCGAAGTGGATCCGGAGTTGGAGGAGGGTGAATCGATCCTGTTGATCGACTTTGAGCCCGCAATAGAGATACGGGCCAAGGGGACCCAAGCGCAGCAGATGGCGGAGGAAGCGAGCAGAGAGAAGGTGGCGGAAGCAAAAATTCCCGAGCAGTACCGAGAATTTGTGAAGGTCTTTGCCAAGGAGTCGTTCGACGCGTTACCTGAGCGACGACCGTGGGACCATGCAATCGAACTCAAGCCGGATGCCAAGGCCGTCGATTGCAAGATCTATCCTTTATCACGTGACGAACAACGCGAGTTGGATAATTTCCTTGACGAAAACTTGAAGAGTGGACGCATCCAACCATCGAAGTCTCCGATGGCGTCTGCCTTCTTCTTCGTCAAGAAAAAGGATGGATCTTTGCGGCCCGTGCAAGACTACCGGAAACTCAATGAGATGACGGTCAAAAATCGTTACCCGTTGCCGTTGATCTCGGAGCTAGTCCATAAGCTCCAAGGAGCCCGGTACTTCACTAAGCTCGATATTCGATGGGGATATAATAATGTCCGGATCAAGGAGGGAGACGAGTGGAAGGCGGCGTTCCGAACAAACCGCGGACTGTACGAGCCGCTGGTGATGTTCTTCGGTCTTACCAATTTCCCCGGCGACGTTCCAGACCATGATGAACGACATCCTCCGTGACCTGATCAACGAAGGTCACGTGGTGGTCTATCTTGACGATATCCTGATCTTTACGGATTCGTTAGAGGAACATCGAAAGATCACGCGACGGGTGCTTCAGGTTCTCCAAGAGCATAAACTCTTTCTCAAACCCGAAAAGTGCGAGTTCGAACGCACTGAGATTGAGTACCTGGGAGTTCTGATTTCGCACAACTCGATGAGGATGGACCCGGTCAAGATCAAGGGTGTCATGGAATGGCCTACGCCAAAGACGGTCAAGCACGTGCAAGCTTTCCTTGGCTTCACGAACTTCTATCGGCGGTTTATCCGAGGCTATAGCGAAGTGGCCAAACCGCTTACGAAGTTGACTGGAAAGGCGGGCTGGACCTGGGGAACGGAGCAGCAGGAGGCATTCGAGAGGTTGAAGCAGCGGATTGCGGAGGACGCGGTACTTGCATTGCCAACGGACGACGGGAAATTCCGTCTAGAGGCTGATGCATCCGAAGGAGCGATTGGAGCCGTTCTTAGTCAAGAACAGGACAGTATATGGCGACCAGTAGCATTCATGTCTCATAGCCTTACGGAGACTGAACGCAACTACGAGATCTACGACAAGGAGATGCTCGCCATTATGTTCGCACTGGAGGAATACCGCGCCATTCTCATGGGCGCAAAGGAAACGTTCGAGATCTTTACGGATCATCAAAATCTCGGATATTTCAAGCAGCCGCAGAAGCTGAACCGACGGCAAGCGCGATGGGTAACGGAGTTGGCTCAATACAACTTCACGTTACATCACCGGCCCGGAGCGCTTAACCAGAAGGCAGACCTCCTGTCTCGACGGGCCGATCACGACCAAGGCAAAAACGACAACAAGGACGTCGTCTTGTTGAAACCAGAATTGTTCAGAGCGGTAGAAGGACAATTTGAGGGACCAGTGGACGAGCTGCTGCAGTCGATCAAATCGGCGAGGCACTTGGACACGAGCGTCAAGCGAGCCCTTGAGAAATCGCTCTCTGGTTGGAAACGAGACGGCGACTTGATCTTGTACAAGGACAAGATCTATGTGCCTCGTGACGAGAAGCTTCGCGAAAAGATCATTCGCTTGCATCACGACACGCCACTGGTCGGACACCCCGGAGAGTATCGGACGCAGGAGTTGGTGGAGCGGAAGTACTGGTGGCCGAGGATGGGCAACCAGATCAAGGAGTATATCCGGACGTGCGACGCATGTCAGAGGACTCGGTGGAGGCAGAGGACGCATGGCTTGTTGAAGCCGCACGCTGTGCCGAACGGACCATGGGAGACTATCTCCATGGACTTGATCGGACCGTTGCCGGCCAGCAACGGTTTTGATGCAATCCAAGTATGGGTAGACACGTTCACTAAAAGAATACACGTGGAACCCGTCAGCATCAAGATCAAGAGCGAGGGAGTAGCGAAGCTCACGAGAGACCGGATCATACGGTATCACGGAGTTCCTCGGAAGATTATATCCGATCGCGACCCTCGCCACGCTTTGGAGTTCATGCGGGAACTCAACCGGCCCGGCACGGAGATGAACCCAAGTACGGCCAATCACCCACAGACGGACGGACAGACGGAACGAATGAACAAGGAGATCGAGCATTACCTTCGGATCTATGTCAATCATCACCAATCTGATTGGTCCGAATGGCTCCCTCTAGCCGAGTTCGCGTACAACGACAAGGCTCATTCGTCGACAAAGGTGTCTCCGTTCTTCCTGGATCACGGTTATCATCCGTGGAAGGGTGTTGAGGGACCGTACGAGTCCTATGTCGGGAGCGGAAGAGTTTGCCAAGACGATGCAACGAGCACGGGAAGACGCGACGGTTGCGATCAAAAAGGCTCAGGAACGGATGAAGAAATACTACGATCAGAAACGTGTACCGGCGCCGGAGTTCAAAGTCGGCGATCAGGTATACGTGGACGGATCGAAGGTACAACAGAACCGTCCTTCCGAGAAGCTGAACGATCGCCGTGTCGGCCCCTACGTCATCACGAAGAAAGTCGGGGAATCGGCTTATGAGCTCGAATTACCCGGCGGAACTCGGACGTATCCGGTCTTTAATGAGACGGATCTGACGTTGTATCACGAGCCACCGCCTCACCGACGCGAGGAACGTCCGCCGCCGGATATCATCAACGGAGCTGAGGAGTGGGAGGTGGAGGAGATCCTTAAGAAGCGTAGGATGGGTAGAGGATGGCAGTACCTGGTCAAGTGGAAGGGGTACCCGCACAGCAAGGACTCTTGGGAACCGACAAAGAACCTCACGCACGTCAAAGAGCTCCTGAAGGAGTTTAACAAACGAAAAGAGGTCACCCAAGCAGCGGTCGTTCCTGAAACAGAACAACCGAGCCCTTTCAAACTGCCGGTATTACCCCTTGGCCACTGGGACCATCTCGTCAAGCGGTTCAAAACGAAACACGAGAGCCTGCCTTACCCGCAGAAAAAGCTGTTTAATGGCTTTACTGGACGCTTCGAGGAAGTTGCACCGAGGACAGGGGAGGATAGACGCACGAAAATGCCCTTCGTCGACGAGGACGTCGACCTTGACGAGGGGGTAATGTCACAAACTCAGGGTTTTATCGCGGACATTTTCGATTTTATTATGGAAAAGGAGGTCACGTGACAGGGTCACATGACAGGGCACGTGAGGGATCTGATGGGATCAGCGGGAATCAGCGGAACACCTGATGCATAGTTCCTAACATGCATCACGGATGGTATCACGGGGAACTCGTCGGTTCAAGAATAACCCGGGACGTGTTACGCTGTCGTGACCTTGATAAACCAGAAAGGCCTCTTTCGGACAATAAGAACGTTCTGGACTTGACATGACTCATTATGACATCATGTAGGGCTGGGGTATATAAGTAGGAGCACCTTCGGCTGTATTTCCCTAGTCTTGAGATTTACTTGATTCCACGACTTCCTGTCTGCCACTTGCGTCTGCTAAGCCTTCACGGGCCAGTCGTAGTCGGACTCTTAGTTGTTCGTCACAGCTGTAACTTGTCAAGAAAGATATCATTTCAAGCAGGATACCCGACCTTCTGTCACCGCCTGGGACGCGAAGGTCTCGCCTCTTCACCGACTCCTTCTGGGCACTTTGAACCCACTTTCCAGTGTAGCCAGGTACAGGCAGGAGCACGATGGTTGCGGCCATCCCGACGAATGCACTTCAACAGGATCAATCAACGGTGTACTTCTCGGATTGAGATTGCGCACCTCCAGCCCAGCGACCCGTACAAAAACCACACAGAAAGTCCGAACATCAACGGTTGATACACCAGCGACAGCAAGAGCCGCTTGCCCATGACAATGGCACGAACGTCGTGCGTGATCATGTTATTCAAGCGGCCCTGGACGTTACTGCTCCGCGTGCGGTGGCACCGCTTGTGGCTGGCTGGACATTGATTCTCATGCGCAGTGCGTGCTCGAAGATCAGCTGGGTCAGGACCGTTTCAAGATGATGCGTCGTACGAGACTGAGTGGCGGTAAATGTTACTGAGAGCATAGATTTTGTATGGAAGAAAGAGTACTCACGACGAGAAACATGTACCAGTTGTCCGCCAAAGTCAGCAAGGCTGGGCCCGCGAAGAGCCAGAACACCCAGATCCAGGGCTCTAACGGTCCCGACGTGGACACGTTGGAGCTGGAGGTCCGGGACGTGCTCTCCAGGAATCTGATTCGAGCTCAGAACAGGAAGGAACGCGCGGCGGATTTATAAATGCACACACCGAAGCAGTCGTCGCAATCCCATCGGGGCCGCGAATTTGCTGAGGACGATCACAACCGAGGTCGCTACCAAGGTGGCGATATCCCATCGAAATGCACGAAGGATGCCGAAGACCAGGTGTTCGTCAGGTTTGAAGAACTGAACGTCATGTCAATGAACATCGCCAGGTGAAGCATATTCGATGAATGCGCAGGTACCTTGAAACACGACTCCTTCAGGTACTTCGCAGAATCGTAGTCGGCAAGCGGGGGGAGCGAATCATATGGAATCTGCTTGAGCCTCTTCCCGAGAAAGACCGTAGGGTCGAGAAAGCTGTAGAACGCGAGTGAAAGAATGCTCGCGGTCTGCTCTGGGTTTGGAACCGCGCTCGGATTCTAAGGACACCCCCAGTCAATGGTCTGGCACAATTCAGATCTCTGGGAGCGTACTTTGGGGTCCGCAGGCGAATATATGCGCGGAGATGCAAGAGGAACGACTATCGCCAACAACGCTGCCAGCGCGATGCGTTCCACGGGAGGCTCCACTCCGGCTTGAAAAGCGCGCAAGTCGATAACAAAGCCGAGGAATAGGCTTAGTGTTGCGTATTTCCTGAGAGACGCGCGGCTCTTGGCGGATGAGAAGACCGTAATTGCGCAAAGTACCGCGGAAATGAGCTACGGAGTTTAACGACGTGCTTCTCAAGGGAAGGGAGGGACGCACGAATGGAATGCTCTGGGTGCTGATAGATCGTTGTCGGAGGCTGAAGAAAACGAGAGGAATGCAGCTCAGCAAACGGAACGCGTCTAGCCTCGCGAGCGTCGCATGAATGTGCTCAACCTGAGCGGTGGATTGGCTCGAAGAGTCGGTCGAGATGAGCGCGAATGGTAGTCCGGCAAGGACCAGAGCTGTAAGGATTGGGCTCGCGTTTTCCTTGAACGAGAAGTCGGGCATGGTGGGGAGAGCAGAGACCGGTTCTCCGTGTGGGGCTTTATATCAGTAAAGCGGCGGATGATTACGACGGGAATCTCGGACGGCGTCTATAGAGGCGTGCAAAGCGTCGGATCCCCGCAGTAAGCAGCCAAACGCCGCGTTCGCAGGTTGTGGATATGTTGCGCGGGAATAAGCAACCTATATTTGGCAGGTCATCTGCCTTTCTCGATGGCTTGCTAGCGAACGAAAATCCTCTGGCGTTACAATATACATGTACAGACGGTGGTGCTACAACTGCCTCATCGATATATAGCCCGAAGCTGAGACTCGACTGTCTCTGGCGATTGTTTGATGTCTGGAAAAGGCTGGTCAATCGACGACGAGCAGCCCAAGCGCGTTGCTCACATTTGCTGGGGTCTGGATTGGAAAGTAAGTAACAAGAAACCAGATAAGACGAGAGAACTCACTCTTGCTGAACTCCCTCTGGTATTTGTTCGTGAAGCTCCTCAAGCTCGGGACCACCAGCTTGACCACATCATCCCCAATCGCCTCTCTCGCCTCTGGATCATCCTCCAATATACGCGCAACGCGATGCCGCTCAAGCACCTCCTCCAAGAGATCATAGAACTTGACAAACTTCTCCTTGACCGCCGTCCGGGCACTGCTGCCGCCGCTCTTGGCCGCAGGGTCATCCGTGAGCATCTGGAGCAACGGCGAGAAGTTGGCGTCAAAGTAGGCCGCCTTGGCTGTGCGGAAGTTGGAGTTGAGCAGATCCTGTGTTGATCGGCTAAGCAAGTCGAGCAGCTCGTCGTGAGCCGGCGCCTCGACGATATGGTGCCGCAGGTACGACATGTTGTTGAGGAGATAGATTGACCCGGGTGCAGGTCGGCGTTGGGTCCGGGAGATAGCGGTGAGGCTGTTGATGGTAGTGGCGACCACGTCGTCTGAGCCGGGGGTAAGCGGAAGAAACAAAACTGGGAAGAAGACGTACAAACGAAGTGCTCAAGAATCACTTGCTCATCGCCGTCACCAAGCTTCGGTCCCTTCGCGACCGAAACACCTTCGCCCATCTTCCAGTTCCCGTCGCCGAGTTGTAGCAACGCCGCTGCGGCAGCACTGTGAACTTCGGGTAACCGGTCGAGGTATTTGACGGTTGAGAACACGAAATCCGCGATAGTCGTGCTCCCGTCTCCGCCTGATCCACCCTTGGCGAGACTGGCCATCTTGACGTCGGCCAGGAATTCGGGGAAAGACCGCAGGCAGACGGAACGCAGCGTGCTCAGCCCGTCCTTGAGCTCGTTGGCTTTCGCGTTTTCGGAGCCCCTCCGCGTAAGAAGTGTGTCCCAGCGTGGCTGAAGCGCGAGGAGGGTCTCGTAGGACGCGAGGGCGAGGAAGGAGTATTTGTGGAGAGAGCGTTTGATGAGCCCAACAAGAGAGGTGAGCGTATTGCTGAACAGTGCAAGGATGGGGTTCAACAAGGAGTTGTATGCCGACGCAACAACGTTGGGGCTACTGAGTGGGCTCAGCTCCTTGATGTATTTGTATTCCTCCTACGCGAAGAGTCAGACAAAGCAGGATATATGCGCATGGAATCGAGACGCACGTCGGCGACACTGAGCAACGACTCGACCCAACGCCCGAAGTCCTTGCCGGCGGTAACCGCATCGACGTTATCCGCCCGGTCGATGACCCGTTTCCCTTGCGTCTCAAGACACTTGCGCGCCCAATTGCCTCGCATGTCGGCGTAGCCTTTTTGCGCTTCTTTGAGTGTAGACATAATTGCGGGCGCGGCTGGATGGGAGGGATGGGATGCAGGTAACGGTAGGGTGCGGATGAAGGCCACGAGTGGCCGCAGCGTCGAGAGGAGATTGGAAGGGAAAGGTGCGGATGTGATATCGGTATTCGGGGGTGGTGTTGAGCCGGTAGAGGCCTCAGCGACGAGCTTCGTAAAGAGCTGCGTTAACTTCTTCGCGCCGGTTTCGACCAAACGGGCTGTATCCTTCACGTCTCGGTCGCCGGATTTGAACGCAATCGAAGCATTTAGACGCTCTAATGCCTCTTGGTAGACAGCGAGCTGGCCATTCTGCGGACTTTGGCGCGGTCAATGGAGTGGGGCAGGGGTAGAAGCACGACGGACCCGCGTAAAATGAGCGCTTCCTCTGCTGCAATGCCCTCCTGATTGCTAGCCACTTCGTCGATCTTCAACAGGGCCTTCTCGATGTCTGAAAGCCAATAAGCCGAGGCGCATACAGCAACATTTCCACTTGCTGCTGGCGCGTCGATTCAGAATCTGGGTCGAGTTGTAGAGCGGAAGTATAGACTTTTCGAGCTTGGCTATTCGAGAGTCGAAGCTGTTGAGAATCGCTACGCTGGAGCCATGAACGAGTGCGGAAACGCGAGACAGCCGACGCACAGGTCATCTTCTGCGATATTTGCCGCGTTTTGTTGAGATTCTGCTCCAACTGAAGGGGTTTGAGCGCGATTCTGAGGTTATTTGAGGGCATACGAGCTCTATTTCTGCCGTCTCATCGTCCATGGTGGTGGTCGTTTGCCAAGAGGTCGTTGACAGGTGACAACGGATGAAGGCAGCCTAAGAAAACATATCCCTTTCTCGGAGCCTCCATGAACTCGGCTCCAACGCCTCCCAAGTCGCTGAAACGGCGCATATGTTCTGCTTTTATTCTGCGGCCACTGGGCCGGAACAGGATTTTCGGCGCTCACGTCTGGTGACCAACCAGGCAACATCTCGACAGGACACGCATGAGCATCTATTTGTGGCTTTCACTCTTACCCCCACGACCCGATTTTTCCGCGCGGGGCAGAGCTCACGGCTTAGACTCCGCTTTCGAGGCCACAGTCTATCTTCCATCCGCCGTCCATCATGGCCGACCCACAAATGCACCAACGGGATCCATTCGGGACGCCATATTCCGATACAGCGCCGTCTCTTTCACCACCACCGGCTCTGAATCCGTCCATGGCTTTCCGCGACGGAGGGTCCCTGGACTCGTATCGGGATGAGCCCGAAGCCACATCATATCCTCCGGCATCACCAGGCGCTTCAGGGCTCTTGCTTCCTGGCGGTGCGGCTGCGCCAGCAGGCTACAGTGCCTACACCAGCGGGCGCCAGCCGTCGAACTATGCAGCCGGTTATGGCGGAGCCGATAGTCCCTACGTGCCTGGCCGTCCTAGTGCGGACCAACGCAAGAAACGGCGTCTCATTGGCCTCGGCGCGGTTGTGGCCCTTATCCTCATCGCCGTCGCCGTCGTCGTTCCCGTCTACTTCACGGTCATAAAAAAGCACAACAATGCTGCGACCTCGTCGACGAGTGGAAGTGGGTCAGGCGGCAGTGGCATTGGCCATGGAGGAACCACAACCTCAGCGGGAGTAACAACAGGCGGCGACGGCAGCACCGTTCTCACTGTCGACGGGTCATCCTTCACCTACAACAACTCGTTCGATGGATTCTGTGCGTCATTGGTGATTCTCGAGTTTCGCCGACTAATAATACTTTCGCAGGGGTGGCTGACCCGACGAATCCGTTCCTGGACTCTGCGAAGCCCAACTCGTGGACGCCGCCTCTCAATCAGTCGTGGACCTGGGGTCAAGACAAACTCTACGGCGTCAATCTGGGAGGATGGTTCGTGCTCGAGCCTTGTGCGTCGTCTGCTTTTATTCGTCCGATATTTGCTGATGTGCTTTTTTCAAAGTCATCGTTCCATCGCTCTTCCAGAAATACCCGTCGGCGGTTGACGAATGGACACTGACAACCCTAATGGCCGCGGATGGTTCTTTGGAGAGCACCCTCGAGGATCATTACAACACCTTCATCGTACGCCGCGTTTCCTCGATGCAATCCCGCCTGATGAGGTCGTAGACCGAGGAAGATTTCGCGCAAATAGCTGGTGCCGGGCTCAATTGGATCCGCCTTCCCATACCCTTCTGGGCCGTCAAGTGCGCAGTTTTTATTTCTATTTCCATACAAAGAGGCTTACGTTCCGTCCGCAGCACATGGGCGAATGTGGGGCAGGATGCAACGGGCGCTCCGGTCTCAGAGCCGTTCCTCGCATCCGTATGTTGGAAATACATTGTTCGTGCGCTCGGCTGGGCGCGCAAGTACGGTCTCCGGGTCAACCTCGACATCCATACCGCCCCGGGCAGCCAGAACGGGTACAACCACAGTGGAAAGCTTGGCCAGGTCAACTTCCTCAACGGGCCCATGGGCGTTGCCAATGCGCAGGTATGTTACCGCGAGATTTGCTCTGTCTTGCGCAGGCTGCTGATGCATTGTTCCAGCGTATGCTGGACTACATTCGCATCATTATCGAGTTTGTGTCGCAGGAGGAGTACCAAAACCTCATACCGGTGGTCGGAATCATCAACGAAGGTATGGCTTGGCGTTGCGATCGCATCTTTGCTCATGTGCTGTCTGTAGCCCTTCTCGAGACCATCGGACGGGACCAACTCACAAGCTTGTGAGTTCTCTTGCTATTCCTTTCTTTTGCAGCGGGGATGCGCGTGCGAGCCGGCAAGCGCAGCGATCAGCACGTGATGCGTCACGTGTCGCCCCTCGATTCTTTCGCTTGCCTCCCTCGTTGCCTCCCTGTGCCGAGCCTTACTCACCGTCTCAACAGCTACCTCGAAGCCTACAACATGGTTCGCGGCATCACGGGAGTCGGCGAAGGCCAGGGCCCTTACATCAGCATTCACGATGGATTCCAATCGGTATCCTCCTGGGCCGGTTTCCTCAGCGGTTCCGACCGTATACTACTCGACAGTCATCCCTATTTTGCGGGCGTCGATTTCAATTTTGCCTCAGAGATGTTGCTGAAATAACCACAGATTTGATGGAGCAGTAAGCGCGAACCAATTGCAGGAAAGGAACCGCAACACGCCGACTAACTGTTCTCGCAGCCAAACAATGCGCCAATTGCCACGAGCGAAGATGCCGCGCAGGCAGGCGGTCCCTGGCCTGCACAGGCATGCAACGCGTGGGGCTCGAGCCTTTTGGCAAGCCAAACCGCTTTTGGGGTGACTATTGCTGGCGAGTTCAGCAACGGGTACAACGATTGTGGGCTGTGGGTCCGGGGAGTGAATATCTCTGCAAGCTACGTCGGCGACTGCACCATCTTCGAGGATTCGTCGACATGGAACGCCTCGATGAAGGCTGGCTTGAAACAATATGCGCTTGCCAGTATGGATGGTGCGTTTTGCTGGTTCATTCTGTCCAGCATCTCACTGAAGATGTACAGCGACGCAGCAGTGGTTCTTCTGGACGTGGAAGGTCAAGATTTCGTCGCTGTTCAAGGTTCCAGAACTCACGTTACATGCAGATCGGTCCCGCAAGTAACGGAGTCGTCCAAGCACCTCTGTGGTCCTACCAACTGGGTCTTGAGGGAGGATGGATGCCAACCGACCCACGCGACTCGGCTGGCGTCTGCGCGTCGCTCAACATCAGCGATCCAACGTTCACGGGCACATACAGTGCATGGCAGACGGGCGGCGCGGGTGCTGGAACGATCGTCGCGTCTTCCGTCGAACAATTCGGGACATGGCCTCCGGCCACCATAAGCAACGTTGCGCCGGCGTTGCTGACGGTCATGGCGACCTATACACCGACTTCTACCATCTCGACGCTATCCTACACGACACCATCTATCTCGAGCGGCGTCACCGCCGCAGTCATCACCGCCTCGCCCACCGTCAGCGTCGGAAACGGCTGGAAAGACAGCTCCGACACGTCGTCGGCAGTGACCGCCGTCGCGGGCTGCACGTACATCGACGCTTGGGACGCGTTGACGCTTACGCAGTTCGCGCAGACTGCACTCTGCACCGGGTCGTAGTCTCCGTACATCTCTCTTTCGTTCCTGCTCGTCGTAGGTTCTCGGAACGGACTGGACTTGAGATAGCAGTGCTTCGAGATATCCTATCACTCGTTTCTCCCTTCCGCTCTCTTTGAAGTAACTTATTTGACTTTGTCTCGTCGATAGCAACTGTAAACACGCTTGTAGGCTCGCGTCGATAATGAGAAAATGGAAAACCATGGATTCGCTCGTGGGTGGCGAAGACCGCGCGTGGTCCGAGATCCCGCGCGTCCCCGAGCCAGTTTTGGCCAACGCATCCCGACGCATACAATTGTTGCTACCAAGTGACGAAACAGCAGCGTCAGTGCCGTCAAGCGCTTACACCGTGGTCAGCCAACCCTGCGATTTTCCCTTAACAACCCCGCGGAACGTTTCATTCACCATGAAAACCTGTGACAACCCCACGAAAACATACCCTTCCAAAACACATGAAAATAATGTCCAACTGAGACCCTGTGAATTTCACTTAAAATCCAGTGAATGACCCAGCGAAATGTTTCATTTCACAGCGAATTTCACGGGGTTGTCACAGGGTCGAACTACATGAAAGTCGCTGGGTTCGCCGACCATAGTGCTTGTACGGCTTACTGGAAAATCCGGATAAATGCTGAGGACATCCGCCTCCGTTGGTCGTCGCCGAAATGTCTTCCGCGGAGCGTCAATGACTGCGTATCGAGACCCTAGCCGATCTGGGTCGCGCAAGGTCGCGCACCTCGCTGCGAAGGATGGCAGAAGCCCCTTACCTAACAGACCAACGAGTACTAATGGTCAGATGGACATGATTTCCTCCAGGTTCATAGGTGGTCTGTCGTGTCGCCGACAAAGTACAGTACCATATTACTGTACTATTTCGATCAATTAGTCATATCACGGTCACAACGAATTTTTTTTGACTAAATATTTGGTCAGGTCACAGGTCACAGCCAAATTCTTTAGTCCCAATGATGGAGGTAGGCCGACTGACGCGGCGTAGCACAAACAGTGGCCTAATTAGGGGAGTTCACAGTAGGCGGGCAAGACCATAGGCAAGAATTCAGGCAAGATTCCGGGCAAGAAAATGTTTATTCCTTGCCAAGATTCTTGCCCGAGGGTGTTCACAGTGGACCAGCCAAAGAAATTGCGGAAAATAATTGATTTTGCCAGCGGGGCAAGAATTTTGTTCATCTTGCCGCGGGCAACGAATGAAATCTTGAACACCAAATTTCGGCGTTCAAGGTGGCAGGATTCAAAATAATCATTTTCTTTTCTTTCTTTATTTCTTGCCCGAAGTCTTGCCCGCCCTACCATGAACTCCCCTATTGTTTCATGCCCCCCCAAAAAATCTATCTCAGTCCTGTAACACTACATCCCCAGTTAATTGTACATACCACTTCAGATCATCCTTTGCCCGTTCTTTAGTATTCTCTGCCAATCTTAACAGTCGTTTTTCTTCTGTTCGCACTTCTTCAGGTGCATGATTCAAAATTTTGATCTCTTGAACATCTCCAAGGATTGCCAGCCCATCCAGTGACAAACAACCAAGAGTCCGACTCACGACTGGCCCGTGAAGGCTTAGCAGACGCGAGTGGCAGACAAGAAGTCGTAAAATCGAGTAAATCTCAAGACTAGGGAAATACAGCTGAAGGTGCTCCTACTTATATACCCCAGCCCTACATGATGTCATAATGAGTCATGACGAGTCCAGAACATTCTTGTATCTGAAAGAGGCTTTTATGGTTCAACATCAGATCACTTCATGTCAGTATCATGTCAGGTGTCTGGGTTATCCTTAGACCGGACAAGTTCTCTGTGATACCATCCATGATGCGTGTTAGGAACTGAGCATCAGGTGTTCCGCTGATCTCCATTGATCCCATCAGATCCCTCACGTGCCCTGTCATGTAACCCTGTCACGTGACCTTTTCCATAATAAAATCGAAAATATCCTCAATAAAACCCTGAGTTTGTGATGCATCCAGTTTGTCTGGTCCACATCGAACACGAGATAACATCACATATGCAGCTGATATTGTTTTGCAGCTTTCAAGATGAATAAGGGCCTTGTTCAAAGAACGATTCTGAGAGTTGTGTGCTGTGAATTGTCCCAAAAAATCACATTTCACTCATAACTTCCCAAAAGCACTGATAAGCTGTTATAAGAACCTTAAGCAAAAGAGTATCTTATAACTTGTCACCAAATGCTTTTATGTGCTGATAACCCACTAGATCTGTGGTGCTAAGCAGTGTTAACCCCAGTAGATCCCATTTTTTTTGTTTTGAAAAAGGCAATGAAATTCAGGTAGAAAATACAGTGAATTTGCTGGAAATACAACAGTGACTATCTGCATGTCTACTCGTTGTCTTCCACCATTGGCAAATCCATCATCAAATTAATATTCCCAGGCCGGTGAACACTATCTGTGGTGATGCTGGGATGAAAGTACAGCCCGCCGAGCTGCCTGACAAGAGAGGGTAAGCAGCTTGTCACAAGTAACGGACAGAATTGGAGGTAATTAGCACAAACGTTACACTGTTTGTGAAACTATTCCAATATGGTAATCTGTCAGAATTTTTGTGCCTCCGGCATAATTAATTTCCTTATATGGTAATAGATCACAGTCAAAACAAGCTCTTGACCTATTTTGAATTTGGTCAAGAATGTCACAGGTCTGAGGTCACAGGCCTGATTAATTGAACAAAATAGTACAGTACTATGTGATGGTTCGGGTGCTTCATGATCAGTTCATCCTTTACTTTGCTTTGCAAGGTCCCATCATTTATATACTAGGGGCCGGCCTATCGGCCGACTAGAACCTTGCTTTGAGACTCCCTCCATGCTACATCAGTCGCTGCATGGGTCATCTGTTGTGTTTTATTTTTTTTTAGTTTTTTATTTTTATTTTTGATTTTTTTTTTTTTTTTAGAGCTCGTTCGGCTGCCTTTTCGTAGTTACCGGATATAGTAATACTGAAAAGTTGCGCAAGGTTTCCGCGGTTCTCCGATGTTTCCGTGAAAAAGACGTGACAATCAACTGCCAGTCAATCAATAAGGACTGACCATCACCGACGCAATCCCGACGTCGCGCCCTTGCGCTCCGGGGGCGCCAACGCGATGGCGGCGCAACACAGTAACAATTGCACATTTGCAGGGTCCAGTGCATAAGCCATTGTAATCTGGAGCTTGAGCGCATCAGTCAGTGCAAGAAGACAATAGGTGGCCGCAATCCGAGAGTCGCGTCGGGAAGGGCGGGCAAGGGCGGGACGGGTCCAGCGCTGCATCTGTCGGGCGCCGCTGAGAAATCCATATCACGCTGATTGGATTTCAATCAAAATCTGTCACGGTGGACGAGAAACCCGCGCAACTTTTCAGTATTACTATATCCGGTAACTACGAAAAGGCAGCCGAACGAGCTCTTATTTTTATTTTCTTATTTTTTATTTTTTTTTACACTTGAATGTCTTCTGCATAAGTAAAGCAAAATCCTATCTGCACTTTGACCGAATATGTCATACTATCTCAGTGATGGGAACATGGCCACCTAAGGATTTTATTACAGTTTACTGTACTAAAAGGGCCATAAGTTCCTGTTACATGTTACATTGCAAAAAAAGTCCTCCAAAGTATTTGCCAAAAAATTGAAAGACAATTTATCAGCCTTCTTAGGCATGAAAAAAACGAAAATTGGAAACTTATGGACTTCTTAGTACAGTATGATGTGGCTATCTAGCCAGCCAAATATATAAACATGTGTGCATACTGAAGGACAACATCTTCATACATTTTCAACAGCGACCACAGTGAAATTTCATACCTGTTATGCATTTGGCGCCCATTTCTGGCTTATTAAGCGCTGATAGAATCAAAAATGCTGATGCTGGCATTCCAAATATAGTAATTTGATCCGTGATAAACACAAGTTCCGTCAAGTTCATTGCGTTACACCTTCAGCCTACTGAACTTAGCTTCAAAATACTACAGTATTTTACTTGTTGGGTAGGGCCAGTCAATGACATGAACGAGTACTAATAAGTGCTTTTCTCATATTTAATTAAGTACACAACTCAGTTGTGAGCATGATATTCTGTGTACCTGATTCATTTCCGGCCTCTATTGTCTTTTTTTTCCCATGTACTGACAGTCAAATATAGACCCACTGGTACCGCTGGATGGGTAAAATCACAGTAATGAAGTACACCCCTTGCACCAGGTCCTTCAGATTGCGGCAGCAGCGCCTGCCCGAATGGCACCGTACCATATATAGACACTGGATACCTCCTGTATAGGCACTGGATACCTCCTGCCACATTTCTAGAGGCTTCACGGGCGGTTTTGATCCAACAGTACACCTTCCGAGCGCTGCCGTACCGGACGGCTTGCATGCCATGCATTGACAAAGATACAGCTGTGCTAGCTGGTACTTGATCCCATCACGGTGTCATTCTGTGCATGGCCAGATACAGGAATCTGGTGTAGCAAGATATCCTGGACCGACTTTTTCAAGAGCTACATTGACAAAATAAGCTACGGCTTTGTAGCCGTGCTGAAGCAACAGTGGTGTATGCAGTGGCCACACGGCACTTGGTCCTTGCGCATACACAGCGGCTAAGAGGGTTACAAATAGCCTACGTAGTTAAATACGAAGGCTCCACCGCCCCTCTCCCAAATCTAATGAACTTCATTACAAAAATGGGGGTCACTATTGAAAGCAAGGAGGTCGCGAAACCCGCCCCGCAGGTGTGTCATAGACGATTATTAAAGTACTCGTAATTGGCACTATCACCAGCCATCAGTTAATATGGAAGTTGGCCAGCTCATTGTTCCTGGACCAAACTATCTCAGGTTTGGTACTGCGATTGACTGAAGAAATTAAGAAAAAAATGTTGCTTCCGGATGCGCGTACACCGCGGCCGATGGGGCCACACGCGAATGGGGGGCGCGAGGCAAGAAGTTTATCACCGAGGGAAAAAGGTCACCAAAAAGGATCGAACCCGCGCATGCACAAGGCAGCGTCACAATGAATCACAGGTGATACCCACTACACCAAAGAGACATGACAAGACGGGGTTGGCTCTTGATATCGATGGTGGGGTGAGCCGCCCAAAATAGCCACGAAGATGTCACATGCAAAATTACTATATATAGGCATATCAAAAGTGTGCGACCGTGCGTAAAAGTCAAACACTTTTCAAGTTCTGCAGCGGCCAATTTAACTGTGTTATTTGGGCTGCTGGTATCAGCCGGCTGGATATTTTGATGGTATCAAGCCAATTTTGACCTCCTTATATCTTACTGAAGTCAAGTAAGTTCAGGGACTTTGCATACTTCTAACTGAATCCTAATCTTGGCAGTACCATAGGATGGACCATGGAAAGCCAAAAACTGGTGGGTTATAGGTTTAGTGGGCTCAACTATACTCCAAGTGATGTGACTCCCTGCCATTGGGAGCAATAAGGAAAGCCAATGGCACACTCTTTAAAATCTTGCAGTACAGGAAACTATGGTAATCGAGACGGTCGTGGTTCAATTTCAGACTTGACAGATAGATGTTGTCAAGCTGATAAGATGGTTGGCGCCAATCTAATCAATCCAAATGAGGACAGGCACATCATATATTGATGGCACATCATGCTCTAGACAGAGGAGGAGAGTGGCCTGAGGGAAGGGATACTTACGCGTCAATCTAGATGGAAACTCGTCGGCCTAGACGAGAAACACCTGGCGCACACACGAGATTCAACAGAACCTTGGTGTATTCTTCGAGATCGACGGTGGAAGTACAGGGTAAGCTAAGGAA
Organism: Mycena chlorophos; assembly: GCA_014461115.1. NCBI lineage: Eukaryota > Fungi > Basidiomycota > Agaricomycetes > Agaricales > Mycenaceae > Mycena > Mycena chlorophos. The sequence continues at coordinate 2,832,649 of JACAZE010000002.1, read as the reverse complement.
AAAGACGTGTGATCTGATGGATAATGTAAGTACGTAGCCCGGGCCTACACCCTCCCGACTTAAAGAAGGACCACGTCTAAAAAAAAGAAGGAGAGCAAGAGTGAACCCATTCCAGTACGTAGACCCGAACCACCGCAAGGACGTGAAGCCGATCCCAGCGACAAGCACCATGAGGACAGCACGCCAGAGTGGACACGAAACCAGCATACGTAGGGGATGGAGACAAGGTAGGCCAGAATGAAGAACCTGATTAAAGGAAGTGTAGCGTAAGGGACGTTCAAGAAAACGGAAACGCACGCGGCGTCCGAGTCCCAACGATACCATTCTGGATCGGCAGTCTGCATCACAACCGCCGCAACTGGTCCGCCCGAAGTCAGTCCAAACCGTGCGTCCTCATCCTCGTCGGTAGAGTTGTCGGCCTCGTGGAAGCGGTGGTGAGATACAACGGCGTTGACACCGGAGCGAGAACGAGTCGGGCAGTTTGATGCCTTGTGGTCCGTCCAGCCCGGGTTCGACGGTTTGAGACCGCAGCGGAAACAACCACCGGCATTACGAAGCTTAGTGCAATGGGCCTCACGTTGCAGTAAGCTACAGTGATGGTAGTGGGTCATTAAGTAGCTTGCTACTGTATCTCTAATTTCCAAGTTAGATCAGAAAAATTCAATAAGAATTGCCTCAGATATCAGTGGAATATTGGATATCAGCTTGACTTACATGCAATACAAAGGTCAGAGACATGGCTATTAATGAAAGTATTCTGATGTTGATCTAAAATAGAGGGCAAGATAGAAATCTATCTAAAACATGTTCAAAAGGGTCAATCCATAAACACCATGGGGAGCTATGCCCTAATCAAGAAACCGTGATCGACCAAGTCAATACTGATGTTCACCTACAAGCTCACTGATAGGACATATAGCTATGAAATCTTGGAAGCTACACTAAATGTATATAACAGACGTTATCTGAGCTCTAGGCCAGTGATTGATGATGGTTGAGTATTAGTTTAAGGACATATTAGCTAGAGTGAGCCTGGCAAGCTGCTACCGACCAAGAATATTACGATGATAGCTGGAATAGGTAGCTAACGGTTAGGCCTGTCATTTGCAACAAAGACCAAATGAATTGGTAGGGTGGTTGTGTAGATATACTGGAATCAATATGGATATGATGAATCAAACAAAGTATTTATCTTATAGCGTGCCACAGGATGAGAATCAGATGGAGGTCAATTAATGAAACCTACTCGACTTTTTACTCTCCATGAGTTTGATTTTGGCTGCATGTGTGACATAGTACCCACAAGTAGCTGTCACTCAGACGATATTTTCCTTTTTGAGAATATGTCACATAGTGTGACAAGGCTATGGCCCTGCTGTATGGCTTAGATTTATTGAAGTTTATTCAGTTGTATGGCCCTACTCTCTTGGTACCTAGAATGTTCAACTTTATTCACTTGTATGGGTGTTGGCATCATCAAACCTTGCCATATATGGGCAGTGGTTTGTTCAACTTTATTCATCCATACCCGCACTCCTCTTGGCCTCTAAGACCCCTAGTTTGTTCATTTTATTCAACTTATATTGGGCACTTTATTCACTTGTAGGTGCACAAGGGGCAGAGCCTGATGTTAGTGGCGGAACCTGGGCTTGATCAGCCCACTAACATCAGGCTCTGGGTGGGCTTTACAGGTAATTCACAAGTACAGTTTACAAGTACTCTAAGCTTCGCCACATCAGGACTTCATTGGTTGTCAAGCCCTCCGATGGCTCGGGTCTGGGGATCTCCGAGTTGTCACCGTCGTCATCCGGCAACTCAAGTGGGAAGATCTCGTCAAACTGGAGCACCTCGCAGAGTTTGTTGCAGATGTGCGTGTTGAAGAAGCTTTGCATGCTGTCAATGCCGTAATCGCCCAGTCCCAAACCGCTGCAATCTAATAAGTGATGGTCAACTCTGAGATGATGCTGGTACATACCCGGCTTGACTATGTGTCATTGGGCCAAATAAAATGATCCCGTTGCTGCCGCCGCACAGAGGTAGGTATTCCTTGAAGATCAGCCATAAGTATGGTGCCGCCGGTCGCACCGAAGAAGTAATGCATGAAGCGATTGATTGTTTCACTCCGCAGATCAGTGCCATAGACTTTGTGGTTGAGGGTGGAGGTGAAGTGAATAATAGTCTCGGCGCACTTCGCTTTAATGAGCCAGGTGATGCCGTTCATCTCAAAGTCAAAGTTATATATATATATAGATGATCGCCATCCAACTCGGCCAGCAGAGCCTAAGTAATGCTACATATTGGATGCATTGTAGTCTACATGGGAGATACAAAGGTATTATAGGATCTATCCGGTCCGCAGTGATCCGCTCACATGAGTGACAAAACCCAAGGACAATCAGCTCTGATTGTCTTTAAGCAATTGTCACTCACGTAAGCAGCTGGTGTGATTTTATCATCTTGACAGAAAACAATTATTGAAGCTGCATCCCAACTGCCATCTGTACAAAACTATCCCAGCCCTTCTCCATCAAAAGTGCCGGCTCGCCAATGCAGAAATAAACCTTGCTTGCCCATACATCAAACTCCGACTGGAACTGCGCCTTTGGCCCTTCTTCAAGATCAAATTGCAGACAGAGCTCCTCCATAACCTCGGCTGGAATCTTGATGCGACAATCGAGAGCGCCAAAGAGCTCCGGGTACTCCATTGCGTGCAAGGGTATGTGTCCAGAGGGCAAGATCTTCTTGTGCTGGTGCTGGACACGTTGATTATTCCACCATAAAACAGAATGGTGCCAAAAACTCGCGTTTTGCGCTTTTCTGGGCTAAATCAGATTCCAAATAGGACTAACACGTTCCCGCGTGGTTAGTTAGAGCTAATCTACAAGTGGGGATCTGCGCCCAAAGCGTGTATTGTACAAGCGCTGAAGCCCAGTTTCCTTTAATTGCCTTGTAATTATGGCGGCTTGGAGGTGAACTCGACGCGCAGAGAGCCCTGTCGCGTGAAGATACCAATTGAGAAATCGGGATTAGAACTTAGATGAAGCGCGACGAGCTGGAATGCTTAATCACAAACTTGGGAACTCTGTACAGAGGACTTAGAGCAAGCATTGGGCGAATCCGACTTGGGATCATTCGGGTCGGGCAGCAGCAGGATGACACCATCTGGGGCCAGTGCAATGCGCAACACACTGGTTGTATCCCAGAAGTGCAATGCGCATTTTTGCTGGTTAGAATTACATCTAGGTTCTAGCGCCGGAGCCGCCGGTACACGGCTTCTCGGCTCTCTCGGCCGACTTTTGGATTTGATCCATTGATGGCTGAAATGTCTCGGCATCTCGGCAACAGCAAGTAAAGACCGGGGATGCTCCGGCATCACGTGTTCTCTCTCGGGCAAGCCTCGGATTGGCCAAATAATAATATATAGAGTATCTACGGGCTATTCATCGTCCGCCGCCTCGTCGCTAGCATTGCCGAATTCATCCTCCGCCTCTGAATCGATAGCGCCGTCGCCCTCGTCGCTTGCCATGCGCCCGTACCATTCCTCCGCGCGATACCGTACACCAGCGCGCCGCGGGTTCGGTTTCTCCTCTGTGCTCGTTGCTACCGCGCGACGTGCAAGCTCGCGGTACATTTCCGCCTGCTTCATCGCATAGGCCAGCATGCCCTCGGTGAGCTCAGTCCCCAGCGCCTCCACGTCCAGCCCCGCCCCGCGCTTGACCCAAACCCTCTCCTCGTACTTGAACGATTCCGGGATGCGACGAAGATCCTCCGCAGACATGCGGCTTTCCTCTTGCCAGCGTCGTTTCCGCGCGAATGTCTTCGCCCACTCGATCCGAAGCGCTACCGCGTGGTCAGCATGGGATCGTCGTGAATGCAATAAAGATCACCTTCATCCATCTGCTCGTTCCCTTCACCGCCTAGCGCCGCCATCGTCCAAATCCACGACACCTCGTGCTTCCCTTCGCCATGCTTGAATAGAGCGTTCGCCTCGCGCGCGCGCTCGAGCCGTGTGCCGCTGAACAACTCTTGTGCTTCTCGCTCCGCATCAGCGTCTTCATCGTCGCTTTCTTCCATCTCATCGTCCGTCGTCGGCATCAGCCCAATCCCAGCGTGCACGAGCTGCACCTTCCGCTGCTGGCGCGCCCTCTCCGCAGCGCGCTTCACGCGTTCCTTCTTCGCTGCATCCTCCGGTTCCGCCATACATCGGATGTCGTCCTTCTTGAGTTTCTTCCATGTCACCTTGTCCTCGCCACCAGCAATCGCGACCAACGCCTTCCAAGCGCTTTGATACTTGTCCGAGCAAGACAGTATCTTGCGCTCGTTTTGCTCCAACAGCGTACGCGAGCGCGTGTTCATGCCCTGTCCACGGGCATGCTGCTTCTTGTACAGCGCCAGCCGTGCCTTGACATGCAAATGCACCAACAGGCTGGCGAGCGCGCTACGGCATTGAGCATCGCGAAAGCCTTGCTCGATCTCGACGAGGCCGTCTTTGGTGCCGCCATTGGCTCTTTCAGTGGCAGAAAGCGCCGACGGGGGGAGCAGCGGAACGCGCTCCGCGTGGGTCGTTTGCGGGAGGTCGAGTTGTTCCAGGATGCGCAACGCGGCGGGCATATACGTGGCTTGCAGGGTTCGTAGACGCCGGATACGGGCGTTCAGGGCGCGGCGCTTTTTCCGGAGGCTCATTTGCGATGAGGATTTCTTGTTTAAGTCGGCCAAGGCTCGGATGCGGCGCCTGGACTCAATTAGCTCGACGCAAAAGGGGACTATCAAGACGCACTGCTCGCTTTCGACTTCAAGCATGAGTACAACGAACTCGGAAGGGGATACGTCAACGAGGGGTATCGCGCCAAGCTCCTGCTGCTGGGCCTCCTCTTGCTGATACATCTGGCGAACATCCCTCTCGCTCTTGCCTGCGAAACGAAGCAAATGAGCGATAAGCGTTGCGCCACTCGCGAACGCGTACCTTCTATAGAGGGTCGGTAAGGATTCTTCATCTTCTCGATTTCGTCCGCGTTCTTGGTCTCCAGTTGCTTCTCGTATTCCCGGACCATCTCCATCCATCGAGGAACGTGCTCCGCTTGCTGAAGCGAGAAATCTTCGAACGCCTCCTGTTGACGCGCAGCCTGCTCGATAGCGTTGTCGCGTCGTCGTCGGAGCTGCGCCGCTACAGGTTCGTTAGCGATGCATGATGTATTCGAGCACGCGAAAGAACATACCCATTCTCAACGTCTTCGTCCAGTTCCAAAAAGACCAGTGGTTATCGAGTTTGTCCCAGCGCGCGCCGGGTCCACAAACGCGCGTGCTAGTCGCGACGCCGCCGATCATGCTCCACGACCTCTCAATGGCCTCGCCGTCCGTCATTCCAGCCCCGAGCATCAGCAGCAACGCGAATAGCACCTGGCAAAGAAGCAGGTGGCCCTTGATGTGTAGCTTGGGGATAGCGAACTGGAACAGCGCCGACACCAGTTTGAAGCGAACCAGGTGCGGGAGCTTCTTGACGCGCGAAGCGAGATTCTTGGTCCATTGACAGGCAATGTCGTAGGACAGGATCTTGAAGAGAAGATGGTGGATATGGCGCAGGAAGGAGCCGACAATGTAGTCCATGTTGCAGAATCTTGCGACGAAATAAGTTCCCATAGGAAACAGAAAAAAAGAATGATCGTGTACCTTTCGCCTGCCTGCAAGTCGCCCACAGAAGTCGGCAGAACGACTTCGTGTCGAGCACAGATCCCCATCCCCACTCCCGTCACACTATAACCTCGCGAAAACTTTGTATTCGCGTAGTCGACAGCTCGTAGACCGCTACAAGAACTCATCTAAAAGATGAAGTCAGTCGAGTTTGACCCCAGTCCCGATTCGATCACAAACCTCTTTCTGGTTCTTGTGTAGGAGTATAAACTGCCGATATGGCTCCCACTCGACCATGTATGCCCAGCCCGTTCCCAGACCTGGATCGCGAACCTCGTTCGAAATCAAGCGGCGCTTAAGTCGGAAGCACGCGTCGATAGCGAGCACCACGACATACAAGCACCGGTCTTCCGGCGGCGCCTTCTCCCAATCTTTTGGCAGATTGACGCCCGGGCGGGGACACGCCGGACAGCGCAGCGCCAGGTCACCTGGCCCGGTACCGAGAACGCCGAAGCGGTCATAGGCGCGACCGCCTCGTTTGAGCAGCATCAAGTGCGAGTACTGACGCGAAATGCGCAAGAACACGGCATAGCGGTCGGGCGGCTTGATCCCCGTACCATCGGTGAGCGACTCGAGGGCCGCGTAGAAGTCGTACGGTGTGGTTTTGCCGTGGAGGGTGAGGTACTCGAACGTGTCGAGGCATTCGAGCGTCGCGCAGGTGCGAGGGTCGGTGGTCGTCGAGGGATACCATCCGCCCTTGAGTAGCTGGATGTGATTGGGCTCGCTGTCCGTCTGACAACCGGCAAAACGCGACGGACACTTCGTGTATGCCATTGCTGGCCATGACCACGAAGTCTTCGCGGCCAGGTCGGGGGAGAGAGCAGCTTTCGCCGACTGGATGCCCGAATTGGATGTGGAGGCCGATATTGCGGAGCGACGTTCGTTGGAAGTAGGAACCGGTCCATTTCTGGAGGGGTGTTAGACTGAGACTCGGAAAAGTGGATCTGTGAGCATACCTCGATGAAGTGAAGCGGGTTGGTGATATGCGTTGCAATGCAGCACTGCGTGCAGAGAAGTCTGCCACCGTGGCAGGAACGACAACGATATTTGGCTCCCTCAGTGGTGCATTCTGCGCACAGGTTGCCTGTATGGTCCGCGTCCATCGCGCCAGAGCAAGACGCGGAGGTAGAGGTCTCGATGTTCGAGCATCCATTGATGCATAGCAGGGTCCTCCAAGCCATAAGACTCCAAACTGGGATGACGAGCTCAAAAAAGAACTCACCGCTGGCCGGGTCAAACGCTCCATGGCCCTCTGCTCAGCCGCAGCCTTTGCATTCTTCACCGACACGTCATCCTCTCCATAATCTGCATCGTATCGTTGCGATTCGTCCACTGCTTGTTGACGTATGGCCGAGCCATGGTGGATTTCGTTGAGGCGGATGCGAGCGCGCTTGACGGGAGACGGTGGCTGGACCACCACAGTTTCGCTGTGGATGCGACGATTGTCGGTCGATGCCCTATGAATGAGCGTCGTTAAAGGAGCATCCGGTGCGGCTGGGACGAGTTGGGCGAGTGGGATCGAGTGGTGGTGGACGACAGGAACGTTCCCCGTCGGAAGAGCCATTTCTGGCTGCTGTCCGGCGACCCAAGTGGATGCCGTGACCAAACGGTGACTTGCTTACTGAGCGAGGCGGATCAAGATAGCCGCGAACTTTCTGGGCGGTCCAAAGTGGTGTATATTCAACGAGAGCACAAAGCAGCACAAAATCAGTACGAAAGCAACAATTCAACAACCAAGTTCAAACGGCCCATCCGATCTTGAAAATCAACTCGCGGCGCGCCCACTGCTTGTTGATGACATTGGCCAGGATCATCAATATCCTCCTGCAACGCGCCGACTGAATCAACTATGTCCAGGGACGGCCGCCCCAAAAGATGCAGCGAGGCTCCTCCAGCGATAGTAACGAAGTTGGTAACACAACAATTTCTCGACATTCGGCACCAAAAGCTCGAGCAAAGTTCCCAGCTCAGACAAAACCTCCCGCGCCAAAGCAACGTCATAGTCTACGCGCGCGCCTGAGTTGGATACTGCGGCAACCGGATTTTGGACTCACTGCTCAACGCCGACGCCCAGTCTTGCTGCTGCTTTTCCACCTTCTCGATTTGGTCAGCGGTCCGGCGGTGTTGGACTCGGCATGAATGATTCGCTAGAATAGTCGGCGTCAGCGTTTGAGCAGAACAATCAAGCGGGAGAATTACCGAGAGGCAGATAAGTTGACAAATTGCACCCAGTGCCCTCGCAGAGTTGCCATACGACCTCGCGAACGTGCTCCAACAGCTCGGACTTGACAAAATCCAGGTCTTGGGTCAAGACTGAGCCGGTGAGGGCCACCGTCCTTTGTCTGTTGCCGCGACATTCCGAGGATAGTGTCCATATGAGCTTTCACTAGATAGCGCAAGTCGCTGAGTTTTTCAAACACGCTTCGCGCACGGGTCTTCGAAGTCTCGACCCCAACGCCGGTCCCGAAGAGCACAAAGTCGCAGAGAGAGCGTGCAGAGGTTTTCCGTCAACGGAAGAGTCTCCATGAGCCGCGCATATAAACCGTGGTGGTAGAGGTCAATGCGACCAAGCTCTGCGTCTGAAGGCCGATGTTTGTTGGCGATGTCGTCGGAAGGGCGCTAAAACGAAGTACGTACTAGTTCTGTTGTTCAAGGTGCGGACCAATCGGTTGTTGTGGTGGAAGTCAGAAACGTCAGGGAGAGAACCACCTGGGTCGTTTGAGAACGAGCTTGCGAGAACGGAACGCGAAAATCTTACCGTTCAGACGTTGATTGACGATATGTTGGTTGCGGTGGAAGGCTTGAGCAACATCTTGGACGAAATCATCGTAGTGATGCGAGTTTTCAAAGGGATGCGCGGGTTCTCTGAGCTCCCAGCCGTCGTTGTGGTAGACCGAAAATCCCGACTCAAAATTCTCCTTCCGTTGTTCGTGGTACATAGTAAGAAGACTCTCAGCGTGACATTCGTCTTGACCGTCACCTCAAGCCTTGACACAGCTCCCTTAAACCCGACTCCGTCCGCGCCAGGCGCACCAGCCGACTCTTCCCGCATTCGTCTAGTCTAGAAGGAACGTTCGAGGAACGTTCCAGAATGCCAGCAAAGCCTGTGGCGTTGCCAGCAAAGCCAGTGGCGTTGGCCTCGTCACACCAGAAAAATTTTCTTCCCTCCGCCCACGTCGCATGCAAGATGAGCTCGTCCGCCTCTACCAAGTCGACGATGAGCTTGTCCGCCTCTACGACCTCTCACCGACGAATGAGCGGGGTGAGCGTGGCGAGTACTATCGGTCAGTAGCTCGCCGTTGCGCGACATTTCGTTGCTTGCAGCTCACGTTTTGTTTGCCAGATATCTTGACCGACTCTTCGACCTCCAGCTCGGGCGGGAGCCGCTCTCCGGAACCAACCCCAGCACAAGCCCCACCGATGGCGAGGGCGTCGAATGGGCGTGGGCGCGAGATCAGCAGTACGTCGCTCGCCACTAAACGAAGTTCTCGTGCTAACTTACACAGCCCAGAATGAACCTGCCTCGAGCTCCCAAGCTCCGAAGATCACCCGACAGCCCTATCCTAAGCTTTCCCCGACGCGCTCCAGTCCTGCTCCCGTCGGTACGTGTCCTGCGTCAATTGCACGGGCAACTACTTATGCTAATATCAGTTGACACGCGAGACCACTACGACCTGCTCCTGGACGGTGTCGTGGCTCACAGTATGTTTCTCCGTTGCCGTTTCAAAATTGCTTTTTTTACTGAGCACGTTTTCAGCGGACGCAAAGATCGACAATGCGAAGAGGCGCGAGCGGGAGGCTACTCGCCAATTATCCCAGCTGAGCGCGCTCGCACACACCCAAAACTCGATGCTCGAGAGGTTGCGAGTGGCGGAGTCCGAGGTGTTCGAGACCCAGCACCTGGCCGCGAAGATGTACTCGCTGGCGCCGACGCTGGACCTCATGTCTCGGGGCGGAATAGAGGAACGGCTGCGAGATCTTGGGAGGGACCTTCAGGACGCCATTGTGGCGATGGAGGGACGCAACCAGGCCCTCGAAGCGCAGCGGACGGCCGCTATCTTCCACCGCCGCGATGCGGTCCAGGACATTGCGGAGTTTGAGCTGGAGCGTCGGGACGATGAGAGAAGTGAATGAATGCGCGGAGAATAACTTGTACATAGATTATCTTGGGTAGATTTCTTGTGGCGACGATCTTGTATTTAAAAAAAATTGTCTTGGTACCTCGAGTGAGCGTTGCTCAGTCTGGCCGGAAAGTCACGAGACCGCCGACTGCTTGTCCCAAACCACCATGACGCCCGAAGCCTCGACACCATCATCCCCACCGCGTCGTAGTACGTCGCCGCCGCGCCTGCTTTTATTGCCAGCGATACTCACCGTCGTGTTCAGAGCTTACTGAATATGAATGGGCCATTCAGCAGCCGAACGTTACGAACCTCCCAAAAATCAGTGAGTGCTTGACTTTTACCGATGCCTGGGCTCATCGCAAGGTAGAATGCGCCATCTACCAGCGTGTATGGGCGCATGGTGACCGCACGGCGGAGGCTGCCGCCTGGACTATCGAAGATGCGTACACAACCGAGGAGCGCCCGCCAGAAACTCCGTCCTGCGATCTGCCCGAGTGCTGCCAGCTTTGCGGCAATTTTTTATCGCATCCGCTGCGGTGAGCTACCGTGTTCTGGTCCTCTTGCCCCAACGGACTGATCAGAAACTTATGCAGGCTTCGTCGGTGCGGACATGAGTATTGCTACGCCTGTCTTCGGGAGCGCTTCAACGTCACCTTTGTATGTCCTGCTTGCGGCAAGCTCGTTACGCTGCCGCTCAAGATCGAAGATTCGGTGGAGACGCAACAGCGGTGGGCGGCCTTTTACAAGGAGAAGTACGGCTGGGTGGACAAGAGTCAAGTCACGTACGACTTCACTGGGCTCACGTACCCGCGCCGCGACCTCATGTACCTCGACAACGATGCGCGTACTTTCGGATGGCCGGATAGGATCTACCCAGAATGGGAGCCGCGGACGATCCCCGAGCGGCCGTTTTGAGTTGGTTAGGCGGGTAGTGGGCCTTAAATCCTGATTTCTTGTGGCTGCGGTTGTTCCTGCTCTCTTGTTTTGCCTATCTGTTGCTATCCTTGCTGTGTTCTTGCTTTCCATTGTATGAGTTGTATGTATGGTACACAAATAATGCCTTGTCTTGCATATTTTGCGTATACAAAGCCAGGTGGACCAAGGAGAAGTGGGCAAGCGTTGCGTGATAGATCTGGGAATCATGACGCGACGAGCTCTGCGCCGTTGAACGCGTTTTCGGAGCCAAAAAAAATGTAAGCTGGTAGCCATGCTAGACCCCAACCCATTCATATAGGTCTTGGAGCGCTAGTCTCCGGGGGGACTTGTATTGCAAGTCCCCAAATCAGCCTACTTTCGGCACCATCATCTGTCCGCTTCTCTAAATCTGGGAATCACGCTGTAGCCAATCCTGTAATGAAAACCGCGTCTCTTGCCATGAAATCAGCGTTGGGCTATTCCTGGACCGTGCCCGCAGGTGGCCGGCCGCACAGAATAAGTCGCCAGCTGGGAGCTGGCGCAAGGTGGGGCGGTCTTTCGCCAAAATCTGGGAAGCCCTGCACACTGTATTTCTCGACATTGGAATTTTTACTGACTATGGTATTGACGCCTAGAGGTAGCTGTGGATATCCCAGCCTCGTAAACTGCATTTTTTCCGTATATCGTTGCGAATGGCTTGCGCCTGCAAGGCCGAAATCAGGGGGAGTCGAAATCAGCGCCCATTTCAAAGTCTGGGAACTGGGTTTTATTCTACCAAATAATCCATGGGGCACTGAGCGTTTTGAAAAAAACATCTGTAGATAGGGAATGATTGCCCCATTCCAACGAGATATATCTCAAGTGGATGAATTCAGAGCATTTTTTACGGGTTGCGTGGAAGTTTCGAGCGGTAGTTGGCTGCATGGCCATCGCTCAACTTCACCAAGCCTCTAATCGACCCACCCCAAAAAATGAACCTAGAGGATCGCCATTTTTATTTACATCAGAGACATGGGGCAAGCTTCCAGATCCTGAATCTCTTTACTGAATTGAAATATCTGGTGAGGTTCTCTTATAATGGCACAAACATCGAATCCCAGATCTATTTCCATATAGGGCGAATACATCACGCCGCTCACACCGTGTCAAGTCTTGCTCTTGCCGCCACTGGCTCTTCGTCGCAAAAACAATCACTCGCTCTGCGTCGCAAAACCAACCACTCGCGAGGTGTTCACGTCCGGATGGCTCGCACCAAGACGCGTCTCACGGAGGAGGACGTCAAGGCCTCCAACCTGTCGTACAGCCGGCGGTATGAGGCGAGCGAAAAGTGCGTGCTCCCTGCGCTCCGATTCCCCATTCCTCTAACGCCCGCGGCTAGAGGAAAGAAGAAGAGAGCCGAGCGAGCGGCCCGCAAACATCGGCGCAAGCAGCTGCCGCTCTGCCTTGACCGTTTTGCTCGCGATCTTGACGAGGAGATCTGCGCCGAGGCCGATTTCACTCCCCGCGTCCACGAGAAGTACTTCCAGCAGGGCTTCAAAGGCCAATCCGGGCCTCTCTTCCCCTTCGTTATCGCCCCACCGTACACCGCCGATTCCATCGAAAAACACCTGAGCGAGACTCGCGATCTGCTCCGACTTCGGCTTGAAGGTCCAAGGCAAGCTCATGGCTTGGGAAGCCGAAGAGGAGGGTGTGTGGCTCGGACAATTGCGCAGCGGGATGTGGACGCGCCGCGAGTTGTTGGAGAAGTGGGGGGCGCCAGGTCGAGCGTTACTACCAGCGGTGGCTACGCATGAAGGAGCTGGACGAGGAGTGCTTTGAGGAGAGCGCGGTAGGCAGGACGACGGCTGCCCTGACGAAGATACATCGCGCTTGGACCGGCGGCGTCGTACTGTTCGCTTGCGGGAGCTGGCTTTTAAGGACGAAATTTGAGTTACACGCTCGTACTGTATCCCTCGTCCTTATCGCGCCAAGTAAACGTTGTAAGCAAGAAATAGATTGGTATATACATGCGACAGAGGCACTACCGTCTACACAGACGATTCGAGAATGCGCAAGCGGTCCTTGACCTGGGTTTGCTGGTGCGTCAGCCGCGTCTCTGTGTGCACGAGCGACCAAAAGGCACGGAAGGCTCTGTTCTTTGCCGCTTGCGCTTCCAGTCGGCCCTCGGCGTGAACAGCGGCGCTGGCGCGCAGTCCGCGTGCCTCGTTGGGTTGCTTGAGCTCATCTGCAGCTCCTGCAGCGACGAGGAGAGCACGGGCGAGCACGTCGTGGTAGTGGGCCCGATGTATATGCTCCAGCTCGTCAGCCGCGAACGCGTCGCCGAGGGTGCGAAGGCCAGCGATTTCGCTTTCCAAGCGGTCGCGCTCTTGGAGCAGCTGGACGTACTCGTCCTTCCGGGCCTGCTGGCGAGCCACTTTTTCGCGTCAAGTTCGGCCTGTTGTTCCCGAGCGTACTTGTCGCAAATGGCGCGGCGTTCTGCACCAGGTAAGGGTCAACGACAAGAAAGCTGAAGAATGAGATACCACGCACGTTCTGCGGTGAGCGGCCTCGGTCTGGGACGAACTGATGGGGCCGCCGTCTTTACAGGTTGGGTCGCCGTCTTTTCAGGTTTGGAAGGGCTCTCGTCGCTGACTGGATCGACGTTATAGTTTAGTTTGGGCAAATGGTTTGGAGACGCGCCTGCAGCCTTCGAATGCGGTTTGAGTGGTTTTTCAGGGACTTGAAGCTCCAGACGGGCGGCGCGGGGTGGTGTAGAGGGAGCTAAGCTGGTCAGATCGTCATTGCTGAGAGGCGCGACAACCACTGACCATCCATTTCGATTTTGAGGCGAAAAAAAAGCAGAAAACAGTCGTTCACCGAGTTGGTGGAGGGCTGGCGGAGGCAAGCTGGCAAGGGCACGCATGGTCGAGGTCGCCGTCTGTTTATTGCCACAGCGGAAGTGCTTGTGTGGACGTAAAGAAGAGAAAACGTTCCAGTCACCACCGTGCCTAGCTTCTTTCTGGAAGCCATGAACTTCGCCGCCCAGCAAGGAGCGCGCTTTCGTTCTCGCCCTCATGTCCTCGCAAGGCACCGAGCCGACTCTCTTGACCTCAGCTGCCGTCGCTGCTCTCCCGGTCGCCCTGCGCGCATGTTCTGCGCCCGCAACTCAGTCAAAGCGCGTCAACAGCGACAAAAGTCGTGCTCCGTTGACCGACTCTTCGGACTCAAGCAGCAGTGACGGCGACAGCAACTCGTATCTGTCTTCGTCTCTGTCCTCGTCGTCGTCTTCATCGGATTCAAGACCCCCACCGCCTCCGAAAATCAATCGCGTGCGTGGTCGTGTCCTTTGCTCGCTCTCAAGCATCTCGCGACGCGTTTAACCCCGAGCCAGGACAATCACCTACTTCCTCGAGCGCTCCAGGACAATTACCAAAACGTCCAGATCGCCTTCTACCCTGCCTTGCTCTCCGTTCGGCGTCGTTTGCCCCAGCCACAGGACCCTCTGTCCCCCTGCTTGCGAACGATGGGCATTGAAGTCGACTACTTCGAGAACCACCCTGTCCCGTGTCCCAAATGCCTCAAGTCGGCCTACCCGCATCCTGGCCGGCCCGATGCTCTCTTCACGATCTTTTTCGACTGCCCGCACACGACGGACATCGAGATAGAACGGCCATCGTCGCAGTCCATCGCAGCGCTCCTACGACGCGCTGGTCTGACTAATGTTCCCGCCTGTCGCGGTAACGTTGTCGTCTTCAAGCACCGCACCGAGCCCAACTCGGCGGTTAGTAACGCCGACTTGACCGTAATCGACGTCGAGGAGGATGATCTCCTCGTAGTAGACCAGATCCTCGTCGAGTGCGTGGCCGACTTCTCTTTTTTCTAGGGTTGCGCTAACGATTCCTCTTCTCAGCGTCGTTCATCAACTCGCTCTTCACGCTCTCGGGGACGTGACCAGCCCCGCCCGCGTGTATTTCATGGACGGACCGCAGGCGGCGACCCATAACCTCGCGACCTTGCATATGAGGCTGCAAACGTTTTCGTGGACGCAAAACGAGGCGATGTCGAGCATTCGTATGTCCAAGGCAATCGCTGGTGTCTGCCGTCGCTAGCCTTCTTCAAGGTGCGCGACCTTTTTTTTTGCTAACTGGCTACCCATTCAATGCTTGGCAGCCAAAGATTTTCTTGGGGTCTCGGTCTACGCGGGACAGCGTAGTTTTTCTTGACGTACGCAAGTCGAAGTCGAGCGGTTGTACGATGTAAAATTTAGCCATGCACCAAAGCCAAAATGTATTATCCGCGTTCCGCGTGACCCGCAAGGACGTTCCTCTCGAAAATGCAGTCCGTGCTTGCCGCAAAGCGTGTTCTTCATAAGCCGCGCTGCCCTTCGCTGTCTAGTGTCTTCCTAGCTGCCCCCATGAACGCGCCAACGAACGCTCCAATGTACCTCTTTTGCAAACCTCCGTTTTATCCCGACGCCGGCGCCGACGATCCAACGGTCGTCCCTCACACTCCGTATCGCCTTTTCTTGGTCATCCGAGGCTCGCAGCCTGGGGCATACACTAGCGCGTACGTCTCTAACCGCGTTCCTCCATGTAGTCTCGTTCGTGAAACTGATGAAATATCCAGAGAATCTGCGCGACAAGCTAACCTTGGTTCTGGATACACGATGGTTCCGTGCTCGAACTGGGTCGACGTTTTGCGGACGTGGGCTTCTCTCTGCGGATTCGAGCATGCCGCTCATTCGCTAAGCGACGACGAGATCATGTTCGGTCTCGGTCGTGCTCCTTCCCCGCCGCCTACATCTTCGGAATGGCCGTCGCCGACACCGTCCATGGAAGATCCAAATCGACCCCGGTCCTTTGCATCGACGTCCACTTCACCGACGTCGACATCGGCTGCAGCTTCGACCGTCGCGCCGCCGTCGACATCGGCTGCAGCTTCGACCGTCGCGCCGCGATCGGCACCTGCGGCTCCAGTGACCCCACGGCGGGCGCCGTATTGCATTAAAACTCTAAGCTCTCTCCCCTCTCACGTGGTCCAAGAGCTCCAGCGTCGTCTCCAGCTGCTCGTTGAGCAGCAGCCCAGCGACGCGAGCGACAACGACGATCCCTTTTTGGGCGATGCGTTTGCGCGAGAGGACAAGCCCGACTCCAGCTCGTCTTGGCCCTCTTCGCCATCGTCGCTGTCGGCTTCGAATTCCGCATCCTCGGACGTGCCCAACGCCCCGCCGTCATCGCCCGCAAGACCGATGCGGCTCGTGGTCACTCGCCGCAATCTGGACAAGATGCCTCGCCGCCCGCGCTTCTGGACAGTCATGAACAGTGGTGTCATTTGCCGCAGCTGGTGCGTGTATAACTTGGTCTTCGCGCTAATTGACTGAATCTAATGTTTGAAAGGGAGCAACTCACAGAGTTCGTGAAGATGATTGATCCTTGGGCAAAGCACACGCGGATATTCGGCTTGGACGATGAACGGCACGTTGCTGCTTGGGCTTTTGACTTGACCTTTGACGGGCCGAGCGAGGAATTTGCGCCCGCCGAACGCGATCCTGCGGTACCGGACACGTTGATTGAGTTTTTGGCTTGACCGTACTCTCGTCATTGTGTCTACTTTCTTGCGCTTATTGCTCGTCTGCTGTGTTGATAGTTACATACACACTGTACCAGGTAGATATTGTATTCACTTTCTTGGAATTCGCTGCGCGCTTGAGAAACAAGCAAATTGGGACTACGAAGTACAGGCGGAGAGGACGGAAGTGGAAGAATACAGCCGGGGAGGACGGACGTAAAAAAAGCGGATGTGAGACCTTGCTTTGCGCCAGAAGCCCGCTCTTTTTTGCTCTTTCCCTCTCGCTTGTCGCTTCGCTCAATCACAATGTCCGAGCCTGCGCAGTCCTCGGCTGCTCCACCCAAGAAAAACAAGACGCAAAAATCCACCCAAAACGCGGCGAAAAAGGCAGACGCAGCGAAGAAGCGCCGATTAGAGAAGCTGCCGGTGGCGAACGGCGATGCAGCCCGTGATGGACAGGGCAACGCGGCTGAGGGCGACAAGGAGGCGGGCGACGAGGAGGCGGGCGACGAGGAAAAGGCGGTCGGCAGGAAGGGACAAAAGCCCAACTTTGTGGGAAAGCGCCTCGAGTACCTCCAGAGCTTTGTCCCCGAATATCTCGCCAACAAAGCACGCGGGGGCAAAGCCCGGCGGGGTTCGGGCAAGAGTCTGTGGGACACGGTGTACCCGGGCTACTGGAAGGTCGCGCCTTGGCGCTTACCCCTTGACGAGGAGCCCCCAGACGACCCCGCAGAGCTGGCGAAATTCGCGGTACCGCCGACGAAGGAGGAGGAGGTGGGGGCGAAGCTCATCAAGGACAACATGCACAAGGTATTGTCGCTTGCATCGAGCGTTTGTTGGCCCCACTGACGATGGCGCAGAAGATAAAATGGTGGTTTACCCGACAGTCGAAGGAAACGAACGCGTCGAACCCGTGGAAGAAGGTGCTTCGGCAGCTGAAAGCGCCGGGCATTGCTCCCCGCCGACCGACCGACCCGCAATACTACATGGGTCGCGCCGAGTTCAAAGCGAAGATCCAGGCGGAGTTCTTGCGGGAGGGGGGCGCGGGGGCTCACGGCGACAACAAGTTGGCGTTGCGCTTGAGGGTGGCGACGAAGCTGCTGGAGCGGGAGACCGACGAGGTCAAGCTGCGCGTCACGGAGGAGGTCGAAAAGCAACACCTCGCCGACCTAGAACAGCACGAGGCGCGCAAAGCGAGTCTGGGCACTGATGAGCCCGAAGATACGGCCGAGTAAGTGGATCGCGTACCGAATTAGATGGCAGCGTATTGACACGTCGCCAGAGCGCGTCGACGCATCCCAGAAGTCGTGCAACCGCTGCTCGACATGATCGCCAAGTACACGCACACGCGGGTATGCATGTTCTACGGCAACGTAGAGGACGAAACAGAGGTCGTGGTTCGTAGGTACGCCGCGCGTGGTGGTGTTCCGGGCGGCCAAAATTAACAATGTTGCATAGCATCCACTCGCGAGACGAGGAGGCCGCTGGTGATTTCGCGCAGATCTCGCCGCAAGCCTACAGCGAGTCAATCGGGTTGTTTTCGCGGTATATCGCCGAGGCCTGTGAGTAATTTCGTTCGGATGGCGTCGATGGAAGCTTGATGAACGCGCAGATTGTCAGGAATCGGGCTTGACGGAGCTGGCAACCACGACAAAGACCACGACCGACTCGAACGATGTCCCGTCGACCCACACTGTCCCAGTCTCGAACGAGACACAGTTGGACAAAGCCACGCCGAATACGCCCTACGATTCCGCTAAACGCACAACGGACCCGCGCTCGGACCACTCGGACGACGACGAAGACGACGATGAGCCTATGCCCGAGGTCGAGCCCATGTTTGCGCGATTCAGCAACCCGCCGGGGCCATTGCTTCGTGCCAAGTTGAGAGCAATGTCGGAGGAGGAGCGCGAAAGGGAGATCGGGAAAATATGGTTCAATTCCGCGTACGAGAATCAGCGCGAAGAAAACATCATTCGCAACGCGCAGTTGCTCGCAAGCTTGGCCATCCCATCCGCGACCTGGGCCGGCACGGGCATGACGAAGCGGAAGAAGGCCGCGAAAAAGAGTCGGGCGAGGAAGAAGGCGAAGAGAGATGGAGCGTCGGAGGATGGCGAAGGCGAAACCTCGGACTCCGACTCGGACTCGGACGAGCCGACGGAGTCTGCCCCGACGCGGACAACCCGGTCCCAGAGCAGTCGCAACGCCATATCGGCAGCCGGCGGCGAGCCGGAACCCGTGTCGACCCAGGCGAAGAACACCAAGGGTACGACCAAGGCACCGAAGCGACCGCTCACAAGCGACGGGCAGTGGGCGCGGACGGCGAAGGAGAAGTATCTAGGGCTGTCGTTCACGGACAGCAGCTGGGACGCGTTGCTGGAGATATGGATGGAGTGGGAGAAGACCTGCGGGTTTGTTATTTCGGTGAGCATTTGTGTTGTTGGACCGGATTCTTCGCGCGACTTACGAGGATCTAGACCGAAAGCCACGACACGAACAAAAGACCCGCGGAGGTCGGCTGGTGGGTTAGCCGTGGTCGTCGTAGGACTCCCAAGGTCATCAACGCAGGCGAATTTGCTGTTGAATGGCGCGATTGGTGGGCGTCGATGAGCCCGGCTCGAGGGGAAGGGAGCGCAGACTGGTCGAAGCTGAATGTCCCAGGCCAGAACGGTGTGCTGAACGTTCTTGTATGTCTGGTTTGGTGGGCGGCGGCGGAGGAAAAAGGGACCGAGGAATGGAAGAAAGCCGTGCAGGATGTTACTTGGGCTTTGGGAGAAATGACGGCGTAAGTGACTGAACATCGTGCAAGGAAGATATCTGACCAGAGTGTAGGTGGAAAGCAGCGAGGGAAAATGCAGCAGCAGCGAACGCGGAAGGGCTGGGAGTAGAAGGGCTGGGAGCGGGAGCGAGCTGAGCGCCCGGCGCAAGGAGCGACGAGGCGCCCGTGGTGGGGAAAGGTGGTCAAAAGAGAAGAGGTGGTCGAGATGAGGGAAATGGTCGTGGTCGGAGTCAAAGCGCACAGCGCGCGCCAGCCAGCGGCGGGAGGAGGAAAAGAATGTAGGGTACACGTGACAATTCAAATCCCGTTTCCTTCCGTCGGGCAACTTCGGGCTTGGGCTTGCTGACTGATGAGCGTCAGCGTGCGGGTGTAAGCAGCCGGAATTAGCTGCTGGCGTTGCCGACGGCCGAGAGGATTGACGGCTTCTCGTAGTGCCGAAGACCATCAATTTTGATGGCCTGGGCTCACGGAGCCGCCTACAGACCCTGCCGCCAGCTGCCTGGGTTGTATCCCACTGGGTGCGCATTGCACTTCTGGGTTGTATCCAGGGTTTTGTGCATTGCAGTAGGTAGGTCTGCTGAGGATGATCTGGGCGGGCCTACCGGCAAGACACGGCTAGTTGGATAATGAGGATGACGAAGAAGATCAGTCATGGGCGCGCCTGCCTCTGGCGATCAAGGACAGGAGTGAGGAGGAAAACACCACTGATAGAGATGACCTCTTGGACGATAACGACGAATTTGGTACCATTTGAACCGGAATAATCGCCCCACGCGATCCCGAATAGATCGCTCTAGGGACTCACCATTTGAGGATGGCCAAATCGGGAGCAAAACACCATCTTGACACCAGGATGGTCTTGACACGACCAAGCATCGCAAGACGGCTCAGGAATCCTCCCGGACCAATGGGAAGATACATATTTTGGACTGCAGCGTGCTTGTATCAACACATTTAGTTTACATCTCACCGTTCATGTATTTAAGTAGGCCTGGGGCCTCAAGTCGGCACGAATACCTCCCGGAGCCAAGGGAAAGGAACGTGACTTGATTTGGGACGCTCGGATTGCTGAGTTGTAACAACAAGTTTGGGATTTGGATTGGAATTGGAGTTTGCCGCATATTTGAGAGAGAACCCACTTGGAGAATTGAAGGAAATCGAATCTGAAACTAAGCCATGCCGAGTGGGCTTTGAGCGAACGAGTAGAGCGAAGGATCGGAGATTGCGATTAAGGTTGAGCTGGCTGTTTAGCGCTCCCTTTACCCAAATTGCCGTATTTGTTGTTTGAGTGCTAATTCACAAACACCCCCCAACACACCCACACCTACATACACCGTTGGATTGTCTTCGGACAGCTCAATTGAGATTTCACAAATCACGTTTGAGCTTTCTGAATCCTCTCAAACTAGCTTTTGAAACCATACTTGAGTTTTGTCTCAAATACCTGTTATTCCCTTGCATACTACTGGTTAGCCTTGTAAGAGGCCGACTACTCACATTGGTCGCTATTACGATTAAGACCTTGCTCCACTACATTACCCTACCGCGCTTTACAAGTGCTTGGTTTTGGTGGTTTTGGAGTGTTGTTTTGGTTGTTTTGGTGTTAGGCTGATAGCACACGTATCAGCGCACCCGGTAAAACTTGTCGCTGGAGGTATAGCGAGTATTGAGATGAGAATAGCACGCCCACAATGCCTAGATCATTTTTTTTGACTCGGTGCTTTTGGCATAGAATAGATCAGTATTGAACTCAAGTACTGGGCCATTCATGTACACTGCTCCAGATCTCTGAGGCGAGGCTGGCGCAACTCTCAATGAAGACGTTGTCGGCTGGATTTAATGTTATCCACTGTACGTAGTCGGGAGCGGCTTTGTCCGGACAAACGCACAGGAGTTCTTTGAGTTGGTGAAGTAGGTTTTAGTCCAATTAGGACTTAGTTGGGGGTTTAGAGTGGTGTAGTAAGGGGTTTTGGGAAAGTTGCCTTATTTAGTAATCTTTCAGACTTTGGGCCAAAATCAAAATCCAAATCGATTTGGATCACACTAACTCGGGCTTGCCGAACTCGGTCGCAAAACGCGGTCACGTGATGCAATTGATGGGATCAATGAGGGCGCGCAGTTCTTTCAAGACTTTGGAGCACTTCAATAGATAAAGCACTTCAATAGGTAGTATTTAAGTGTGTAGTACACTAAGTACTTGGGAACTCTAATACAAAATTGTGCTACTGGGGGGCGGGGAACTTGGGGGCGCGCCCGCGGAAGCTTCCCCTTATATACTACTCTAAAATGACTCCTTGTGACTCCCCTGTGACTCACTTATTGACTCTTGTTGACTCTTGTTGACTCAATATATTTACTGCATTAATTTGGGCGCTTGATGATGTAACTGATGCGCTTGATGATGCGCTTGATGCGCCATCATTCATGTGACTTCCCAATTAGGCAATTTTGCAAAAGACGCTCCGTTTCATCCCGTTTGACTTGTGCCAAGTTGGGTTTACTGTTTTGTAATGATTTGACCTTACTATGCTCATGTACTTCTTCTTGCTAAACCCAATCTAGGCCTTACAACGTCGGCCATGCCCGGGTTGTTAAGCAATGTGTTCCTGCTCTCCACTTGTCCGACGCACAGGAGTTCAAATCAAATTCAACAGCAAAAAGAGCGTGTACTACGTCCAAGAATCTACATCGGAAAGAATCATTGCTTGGTATTTGCCAGCGACGGCGGTAATCCCCAGACGGACTTGGTCTTCCTCGCCACTGCTTTCCTCATCCTCCTCTTGTTTATAATGCACATGTTCCCAGTCATGACCACAGCATTCCACCAGAAAGTTTGCCACCTTTTTTGTTTGACTCGACGGCGCAAGCTGCACAACACAGGGCAACCACTGAGTCGTCCGGACCCGGCTGCAAGTGGAAAAGGCTGGGGACCGGCTGTAGGTCCCTGAATGCGCAACGGTAACTAAATCTTTTTCTGAGCCAACGTTCAGTATTAATCCACTAGTTAGATAGATTTACGATTACCAAAGCACTGTTCAGATGGGGTCCCTGGACAACCGCGTCGAGGAGATGGGAACGGGGCTAGGTGATAAAGGCAGGTTCCTGGTATGCTCTGAGCACGAGAGTGTGTGGCCTACAATGGCCACGCAGTCCAATCAAAGACTGCAGATAGCCTCGGTTGGCGGTTCCGTGAACTGGTGGATTGGGAAGACAGATGTTGAAAGATAAGATGTCGAGTTTTGCAGGTAGCAAAGATGGAAGAGCGTGGATCTCCTGGGCACGGAAGTCGAAATCTGCTAGATCTGCAACGTAGACATGTCGCACCTGGGAGACTGTCCAACCGGGCGGTGGTAGGACACATGCTCCCCTCGCAATCACAGTCGTCCGGTACAATAGTGGACCAGCCAGCTGGTTCCAGGTACGGCAAACCAGGGCACAAGCGATTGAGGGCCGCAGTGCCTCGGTTGGGATGGTATCATTGTCATGTACATTACACAGCATATCCAGCAATATAGGAACAACCAGTTCAAAGAGTTTCAGGAGCAGTTCGCTATGCACGCTTTCCACGGAGAATAGTAGAAGCTAATTACAGCTGTTTGCAAAATTCGAGGCCACACATCAGCTTCACATGGTCTGATGTCCGCGCAATGGCTGAAGGCGGAGCTTGGTGCTCGGACGACGCCATGGTCGCCAGCAACGATGCCTTGCCAACATGTGTGTGGAAAGCTGGAGTGGCTTTGTATTCTGTAAACAGCTGTAAAGTGCCTGATCAACTAACAGATGCCCATGCCGAGTGATGCCGCGAATGCCAAATTAATGCTAGTACTTGGAAACTTTGTAATTTTTTTATCAGTAACATGCTTTTACAGAGGAAACTCCCCATGGCGGTGAGGCTTGCAAGGTGGTCACTGTCCTCACCCATACATTAAGCTGGCAGCGCCGGCTGTCTGCTTGATAAACAAAGTACTCTGCCATGGAATTTGCATAGAATGCCAGGGATGACTGCTGAAATTGAGTCAAATGAAGCTTGCTTAACAGGATTGAATTGCAGATTCCGTAAGGCTTTTCGCCAAAGGGTCCAGGGAGTGTATCTAGCTTCCCACGGCCGTCAGACCTTGACTAATCACCTTGCTTTGAGCAAGGTCCCCACCGGTGGTTATTATTAATACTCACTTAAGGAAACTGGAGCCAAACAACACCAAACACATCCAGAAGTGATCCATAAATCCCATACTTGGACATCTGCCAGCCCTGGTTGGCTCTAGAAATTTCTCAACCGGCAAGTACCGAATCAGCAGATAATACGGCATTCTTTGAATTTCTTTCCACTGTCATTTTGACCAAGCGGCATTGGATCACTTGGCATTGCTAGTGCCAGGTGCCAGGCTGCCATGTTCAGACTTTCTTAAGATAGTTTGAGCACAGGTCCAGCCTAGTAGGCTGGCCAGTGCCAGTGTCCTTCGTTAGACCACTCAATAATTGCACAACTACTATAGTAGTAGGCTTGTAGCAAGAGGGGATATGCAACACTTATCAGGCGTAATCACGAAGACTCGGATAGTCCAACACTGGAGTCTCAAAGTATACCTGACCAGCACACCACTTTTCTTCTGCAATGGGCATGACGACGAGATCCACCTCATATCCCATCTGGACACAAATATCCCTTACCGCAAGCACTCGCGCAGCGCCGAGGACAACGAGCAATGCAACGGACTCAGGTTTGGTGGGCTAAAGAGGGGCGTCAAGACAAGTCAACAATGCACGGGACACAAACAAACCTGGGAAGTGACCACCACAACGTATTTGCCTTCCAGTGGCGCGTGTGGGTAGAAGGGGCTGGGAGAGCTCGTCTGAGGCCGTTCAGGGTCTAGCAACCCGATAGAGGGTAACTGGCAGTCTGTGTCCCTGGCGCATTCCCATGAGAACAAGAGCGGACGATAAATGAAAGAAAAACACACTAATTCCATCACGTGATCTACGTATGCACACTCCACCACCGGAATGCCCAGGAGGGATGCCGACAGGCGCGACAAGTTCATTGGGAATCCGGTCGTGATCACCATGTCGAGAGGACGGAAGAAGCCATTGCGCAACCAAGCCCAGATCGCCTTGCCATCCACTTGAAACGATTGACCAGTCAGGATCGTGTCATGGGGGTTGCGCCTAGAGCGCGTAGCCGTCTGCAAAAGCGCCATTGTTGCAGGGGAGAAGGACTTGGAGCCCATCCAACGGGTTGAGCGGACGGTTGTCTGTCGATGGTTGGATCTGAAGCTGCAACAGGTCCCCATTCAACAGCTCCAACTCGCGCAGCAAGGCAGAAGCCCCGTACCGAAGAAGTGCGATGGGGGCTCCTGTGGGCTTGCTGGAAAGCAGAACACGTTGAATAACATCTTGTTTGCCATTCCGTTCCTGGTGCTGCACTGATATGCCGGAAAGAGCACGAGACACCAAAGCGGCGACACCCGTGTTATAGAGAAGCTCCTTGCGGTGCAAACTGTGGAGGACACATTCGTAGCAGCAGCTGCTGTACTCAGATTTGCATGCAAAAACCTGTATTTTGCCACAAGACATTGCACGCAAAAACGTGGATTTGCCACTGACAAATCTTACTTACATTTGGGCCTTCCGGCCCAAGGCTGCCTTTGATGATCCAGTGATGGCCTGTAGGACAATTTTGTGTTTTTACACTGTGACTGGTGAATATTTGTGACATTTGTCACCTATTTCCCAAAATGGCAGTATGTCACATAGTGTTACTCCTGTTATACCTTGTGATTCGTTCCCAAAATGGAAAATTTTTCGGTCGACTCTGGGAATATGTGACATTGTCACAAATGTCACAGAAATGAAGATTGTAGCCCTCGTTGAGTGCTACAATGTTTTTCAATTGACTTTGGTGTGATTCGTATTTGTTATTGTGCAAAATGCTAAATACTGCTGTAAAAAAGTGGAATGTAGCTGATTCTTGCCAGCCGCTTAGCTATTTGTAATGAGACACATACAGCTAGGTAGGGATAAACTGTCTAAACCAGATGAACCTGATCACATGAGCTTAGGATAAGTTCTTGTAAAGATATCTTGTATTTACCAATTTGGCTCTATATAACCATAAAATCCCTTGCTCATATCTGGCAGATAGCAGGGACTAACTGAAGGGACACCCGAGGAGACCATTATAGTAAAGTTTCAGAGCTCCTTGTGCATAATTGAGCTCATAATGGGCAAATCAATTTCAAAATTCATCCATGATCTCACTGATTTGTCTATAAAGCAGGATCCGCTATATGAATCTACTTGCTTATAAGCTCATTCTGTGCATATAGATAGCATGGTTCCATTGCCATACTGGCCATACATGTAGCTGTGGTAGATCTTGAGATATGCTTTGTTTTCTATGGCTACATTGCAAAATAGCGATGTAGGTGATAGCTTCCTTGGTTCTCATCCAAAAACATTGATCTTGAGGTCCAGATGTAGGGGCTGGCGAGGACTACCCTTTAAGCATAATAGCATCTTGATAGCTCCAGAATTGCTTATAGAATGATCAGTTTACTATTGAATATTGTACCTGCAATTCTGTTGGCAGACCATTATAGATTTTTATATTTTTGCCTGTTTCGGGAAGCTTCAATGAACCCCTTCCCAACAACACCTCAAGTATCCCGAAATGTTGAGCACTGGTGACGCTATGAATGAATCTTCTTTGGTCTAGATAACACTGATTAGGGAATTCTAGGGGATCCAATGCAGTGATAAGGTTACTTTCAATGCCTTACAGGGTCTTTAGATAGTATCTACAACTTTCCTGAAAACACTAAGAGCCTCCCAAAAAAGTGTTTCGGCCAGTCTATTGCTAGAGCCTAAACATTTGGGCCTATGCGTACCTACCTCATCTTGCCTGAACTCTTGAACAGCTCAGGTAATTCTGCCAGAATCTGAAGTAGAATGGTTTAAAACATCTCCAAGTGCATGTAAGACCCTATCTAAGCTATTAACCATGGGTATGGAATAAAATACCGCATTCGGATTTTCATTCATTTTAAGAGCAAGAGCATTTCTGTGCTGTGGGGCAATCTGATCGTCCTATATAACTAGGATGGGAAGCTCTATAAGACCCTTCTGAACTACTTAGCATCCTCACAATCATTAACCATCGACATTTGCTCCATATCTATAGAAAAATGCTGCAGCTTTTTTATTCAATACTTTCAAGCTGCTTTTCCAGGCTTCCAGAGCAGATAAGAGCTCATATTTTGAGAGAAGTTAAGATAACACTGTATATTGTGTCTCACCCAAGCTTTATTAGAATTCATTGAGAATTGAATGCACAGTGAATGTAGCTCCCACCTCAGGTAATTTGTGATATACACCCTAGATACACGGTTTAAAAATAGACTTGGTGACATTTCCAAAGGTCAGACTATAGGACTGCTAGAAAATGCAGAGATGGATATAATTGCACAAGAACTGACAATGATATTGCACATTAAAAAAGAAATCAGCATTTTTTGCCGTATTTGTGGTTATTCCGGTTTTAGAGATGCATATCCATATGCTAGGGGTAGGAATCAATGGTCAAGTGAAAGGAGCAGTTCCCTGGCATATATTAAGCTACTAAGTACTGAAATTGACCAGGATTTGCACAAAATATCACCTAATCTCTATTTTTGATCCTTGATCAACATCATACTATATGTGATGCCCCTATGTAATTTCGTCAGGAAAAATGATTACTTTCTGAGAGTACCAAAATCAGCTCAAACGGCCTATTGCAAGGCAACATATATGGTAATCAGACCGAAATCAGCCAAGTCAGCATATTATTTCCTGAATAGCGCTATAACTAGCATGAATCAGGCAAAGGTCAGAAAAGAAACATTATTCAGATTACAAATCTCCAAAACTTTGATTTCCATCAACTCCGTGATGATGTGACCAACTGTATATAGTCACCTGCACAAAATTGCCTTTTTCGGTTGGCAGTAATGAGATCTCGAGATCATGATATTCTACGGAAATTTTCCTTTTTGGGTACTAGATCACTA
This sequence comes from Mycena chlorophos, assembly GCA_014461115.1. Lineage (NCBI taxonomy): Eukaryota > Fungi > Basidiomycota > Agaricomycetes > Agaricales > Mycenaceae > Mycena > Mycena chlorophos. The sequence continues at coordinate 2,805,548 of JACAZE010000002.1, read as the reverse complement.
TGTCACATTCTAGGCTACATCGGTTGATTCCACTTCCTTTTTAGGGTATTTCCATGCAGAGATCATCTTTTATCTCTTTTTGGGCAAAGATGTCACAAATGTCACACCTGCCAGGCTGCCGGACAGTGATCCTAGCCTCAAGCCGGGCTCAAAAACTGAATGGGTGATGAGTCCGCCGTGTTTTTGCGTGCAACACCCTGTGGCAAAATCCAGGGTTTTGCATGCAAACCTAGGTGCAGATCCTGCGTTGCTCCCCTCAACATCGACAAAAATGAGCTTTAAAGTTTCAGCCACAAGTCTATCGCCAGAAATCCATACATACCTTATTGATGTTCGCCGGAGGACCGAGACGAGCGTTTTGGTGCAGAGGTAAATGGAAGATGTTTCCGCCTCTAGTGGCCCGTACATTGGAAGAATGCCCATCTAGGAGGCATACGTGCCCGCGGTCACTGTGCATGCAAACCACCTGAATTAAGGACGAAGCACAAGCGGAGAACGCGCACCTCGTGAAATGCTGTGTCGTGGTACTCAAAAAGATGAATGCACTTGCCTGACTAGTCATTGTCTTCGCCGCTCTGCCGCAACACTCCACCGCCAGCCAGCAGAGCACTCTCGAACACACGTCTTGTTCCAGACAACGTCTTGAGCTCCGGTGCTAGCACCACCTGTACTCCTTTCCAGACAGCGTCGATGAACAAGCCCATCCAGGGCTGGCCATTGGTGGACATGATGGGATGCTTGACAATGAAGGGATCGACGGGGAGAAGGTTCCGGAGAATGAACGACTGTACAAGCCAGTCCGAGTCAATTACAAGAGGTGGATGTTGACCCACAGATTTGAAGACGGCCTGTGATGGCGCAGCCTGTGCTACAACATAGGGCCAGCTTGGTGACCAACGCCAGTCTCCGCCAGCTAGTTTGAAGATGGTGGCGAGCATGCAGGTGAGTGTGGGCGGTAGCTAATAATCATCAGGACAGCACTGTCTGTGGTGGACCACATACACCAACTGCAGAGGCAATGAATCCGTCGAAGATGTCCATGAATCTTATCGCAATGGTGTGACAAGTCACAGTGACAGGCTTGCCTCTCACCAACATGGACTTTTTGTCTGTTCTCACCTCACTTCACGAGTGCAACGCGTACATCACACTGCATGCAGACTTTCCTCATACTCAGACCCACCATTGGCAGGCCGCCGCCGCCGACCGATCCGCATCGGTACCTTGAACAACTGTTCCTCGATACCGACACGGTGATGCTGTCCATGTCGAACAACATGGTGCGTTGTCGTCCTTGACTGCATTTTTCTTTGCTGAAATCCTGCCAGCTGCCCGGTCTGACTAGCATACACAAGAAGAATGTGTATATGGCGTTGAAAGACGATTTTCCCGAGGCGCTCCCGCACGACTTTCAGAGGGCAGTGGCCTACCACAACCCTCGTCTCTACATGGAGAACATTGGATATTCGGGCATGTCGGCTTTGCTGAGATACCCAGTCTATACAGGTTTTCCTGTCGTTGTAGATGACAAGGAACGCAGTACCAAAGGAGGAAATTTGGTGCGCACAGCCATCTACATATTTTGCGGATGGCTAAGCACAGCGTAGATAGAGGTGGACGTGCCAGGATGCTGGCGATGTCAAGGCACTCAATCTCAAGATGCCAGCTATCAAGCACAAGAGAATGGAGGAGGTACGTGGGTGCCCACCCTTGTTGTTGAGGTCTTTCATACCGTTTAATCAGGGAGCTGCGCAACACACACTCATTGATGATGACACGAACAAGACTACGGCAGACGACCACGATGCCCCAACGTTGTCATGACCCAGGAGGCCAAGGGCAATGTTTGTTGCCCTTTTTACATCTTTAGAGCAATCATTATATAGGGTTAAATTTTTAAAATTGCTATATTAACCTTTGGGGAATGTCTTGAATAGCAATTGGCCTTGTTTGCAGCCGTGTCCTATTTTTCCCACGTGCAGCCATACCACCTGCGGCCCGAGAGGCCCCTATAGGTATGAGCACCATATGTTTTTGATGGCTAGTGTGGCCGGGGAAGGTGGAGGACTGCCCCCTTCACACCGCTGGTACTTAAGTACTCAGAAGAATCGGAGGCTGAGAAGACCCGGTGAGAAACATGCCGCAACAGGCAACTTGGGTTCACCCCATCTGTCCATCTCGCATTGGCACTGCACTAGATAAGGCGCTCAGCCTTGTCCCCCTTACTGTTTTCACTAGAATAGCTATTTCACAGGCAGCGTACAACTTGTTGAATGCATGTACAACAAAGAACAAAGAACAAAGAACAAAGAACAAAGAACGGACGAGAATCCCGAGACTGTCAGCCCTTAGTGGTCATCTTCCAACCGGCCGGACAGCCGTGGCAACGCGCCAGCAGCGCGCCAAGCCAACTCCGTGCTTTGCACAGAGTTGTGGCAGGTGCCTGTTGCCAACCCATCGCTTGGTAGCAGCCCCCTAGGTGTGGCAATAGGCCAGGGCATGGCTAGCAAACGCGACACTACACGACGGCCATGTCTAGGCAGTTAGCCGGTGTGGGACAGCCAACACCCAGGCTAGGGCGGCCTAGCGACGGCGCCGAGTCTAGACCTATTACGTCTACATCACTAGGCTGTGCTAGCCAGATTTTCGTCGCCTACTACTGGCTACTCGGTTAGCTCGGACCGCCGTCTAGCGGGGCGCGGAACGCAGTGAATGTTCATTGCACTTTCCACATTTTCTAAGTTGATACTGAATTTCTTCAAGGTGCAAGTGGTGGCCAAAGATGCTGTCGAAGAGCCAACAGCTTCTGCAATGAAGATGACTAATGTTGTCAAGGGCAAGATGATGATGAGCAAGAAGGAGCAGTAGCAGCAGCAAGACATAGAGGAGGACCATGCTTTTGTCTCCACTTCAATCCCCATTCTATGGACAAATGTTCAGTCTGCGGTAAGTCTCATCCGTCTAGCTTTCATACTGCTGCTATTATTTGTTGATGCTGCTGAACCTCAGTCCTCTCATGAGAAACCAAATAATTCCTTCTGTCATTATTCATCAGCTTTTTCACATTTATTGACGATGCTGTACCATCAATCCCCAGTTTGCTAAGCACAAACTGTATATCAACCTGCACATCAAAATCCCAATGTCAATCATAGCTGATGGAGGCATCACTCCTGCCGACCCTAACATGGCCGTTTACGAATAGGCCACAAAGTGCAACCTCGATGGCAACTAGCCTTTATATATTCAAGTGCGTGAAGATGGTCAAGATTCTGTGGGATGGGATTATAGAGCTAGATAAGCCACTGGTGGTCGGGGTCTGCCAGCAGATGTTGCAGTTTGCCAAGCCTCTTCTTCGTGCCATGCAAGGCATCCCAACGACGAGCAAAAACATGAAGACATATGAGACTCATCCACTGGCTCCAGCTAGCTGCAGAGGAGGCAGAGATCAAGCGGGGCTTCATTGTGGCATTTGTTGTCGTATTTGAAAGAAAAACAAAAGTTAGCATAAAGAGCAAATCTGTTATTACTTGACAAGACTTATTTAAATACAACAAACTGCTAACTTGTATGTCTGTAGTCAAATGCACAGTCTCTGTAACTATTGTGACATAATAGCAACAACTATAGCAACACTAAAAATAACAATAGTAATTATTGCTTAGTAGTATAGATATTAAATTAGCTGTTTCTATGGATGCCAGTGTTGCTAAACAGCAGTTATTAAGCTGGATTACCTTATGAACTTAAATATGGCATAGCAATAATAATCTTCTCTCTTGTCCTCTACTCTCATCCTTTTACTCTTTTCAACTGATTTGGCATCAAGTTTCTGTATCTTACAATAAGTCTTATCCTGTTAGGCCTATTTGTGGGTTAAGGGTTTCTAGTCTGTCTTGTCATGCTCTGACCCAATGCTCATGAGGTAATTTGTACAGTAAGTCTATTTGACTAGGATATTGCTCTCACAGAAGTGCTGACAAAAGTATTCTAAGCAGATACTGTTCTTATAAGGTGATCAGTAGAGTATTTGAACTCTTTCTAGTATTACTCTGTCAAGGTGCTCACAAGGATACAGATTTACAAACTACAACTACGGAACTAGGTTAATGCTCTGACCAGGTGCCCCCGAGGTTGTCTATACAAACAACAACAACTACAACTACGAATACAACAACAACTACAAACTGAGTACCAAATTACACAAATTACTCTTTTCAATATTGTACATTATCAGCTTTGATGGACATTAACCCTAGAGAGGGGGGTAATGTCACGCTTTGATAGCCAGATCAAGTGAAGGTCACTGTCCAGATAACTGTGACTGTGCCTGAATTGTCTAGTGTGTTTCACCTTGGCATTAATACGACACTTGGACGGGTTTCAGCCAAACACTAGCCTGACGTAAGGCTAATACTAGTTGACGCTCGGATCCGTGGCATATTGATATGAAGGAGATTAATGATGCTAGTCTGATGGCTGTGGAAACCTAGATACAGGTATACAAGAAGGAGCTGTAGCATAACATATCCCAGTTCTTTGATTCTCAAAGGTTTCCTCATATCCACTCTAGTTATCTGAACTCTCGCACCTCTTGTTACTTCTGTGTTACTGTTACTGGTTACCATTGTCATATCATACCATGACTATACTGTGTGACCTTGACATCAGATCAGACACAGCCTTATTTGTGACATACATCTCTGAAGGATCTTATTGAAATACTAAATAATTGGACTAGTGTGGTATTCTGAAATAGAGTTACTTCCCAAATACTATATTGGGAAACAAAATTCCCAGTTGACATCATCACTAGCAATTTTAGCTGCGACACGTTCAAGTTGAGAGATATGAACCTTGCCAAGCTCTGTCTGCAGTGCTTGACATTGGATGCATCAGTAAATGCCAAGTTTCTCCTACAGATTGCCTAATTTGAAGGAGGCTTGAAGCTTATGCATCTGCATTAAGCGATCAAACAGAAACCTGTGGGGGGACTACCCACCTATCGGTTTACCCTCCCTTGAATGGATCATGACACTGAATCTATTATTAGTCACCTTGTTCCGTGTTCACAGCACAAAAACACCAACCAGTGCCAATTTCACACCATGGCAATCTGGGAGCATTGGGCTCTTTACTGAGTATGCCAACGACTGCGCATACGTTATCAGGAATCCGAATGGCAATGCCAACAAGTTCAACAAGCTTGCAACACGGCTGAGAGCATCCTGTGGCTTGTTTTTTTTGCCACAAAGACCAGAGAGGGCATTGTAGGAGCATCAACGGGAAACAATAAAGGTGTTTGGGACCGAAAGTGGCACCAGGTCCGTCCTGGTGCTTTTCTTTTGTCATGTCTCTCGGTGCTGAGGGACTCTTGTTTTGTTCGTAGTGCACCAAACACAGTGAAAAGGGGGGCTCGAGAGCTTAACCAAAAGACTGAAGAACTGCACAGAAGAAAATACCACTACAACCCCAATGCCTTTCAGAGTGAAGACGAGTGGAAGGGATGAATTTCCCATGTAATCCCAGATCAAGTTGGTTGTAGAACAGGAACAATGAAGTGTGGATAGGAAAGCCTCAGAAGAGTAAGTCTCCCGACGTGTGCATGCGTATACTATTGGATGTGTCCCTTGTTTTCAGAGTGGACCAACCCAATCAGATGCTCGTGCAAGGATAACCCCTAGAACCCAATCTCACTGTTGGAGATCCGATATCACTGCCAAAACCAAAACACTGCCAAGAATAATGCTGCTGAGACCACAATAATGCTGCTGAGACCAGATAAGAGTAGAAAAGTTGTTTGCTATGGCTATAGCCAAAGTCCAACCAACTACAAGACCCATGGAGAGACCTCTAATACCCATAGTTGAAGGCAACACAAGATTGTCCTCGCCTACATCCTCCCAAGTCCTGATATACATATCTTCTATTATCTCCCATTACTTCCCAGTATTATACTCCACTGATGTGTGACATTCTAATTGCTTAGACCAAAACTCTTAGCGTCAGCTGCCAAACATATGAGTAAACATTGAGGAATGTTTCAGAATATTTCTATCCTACTGTAGTACCTGAGATCAACTCATCATGCTCTTTATAGCTATTATATTATATCTTTGATCTATAGACTGTCATTGTGCTAGTATCCAATGGATCATGTATAGACTACTACTTTGAATATCTTAGTATGATATGAGGTCCCAGAAGTCTCTATCTGCCAATTTTCACATCTCTCTATACACAAGGCACTGTGTTACAAGCATATAAACTCTTTGTCATACTATCTGACCTCAATCAATGTGGCATAGCAATCTTCTGAGAGCATCAATGATGCACATACAAGTTGAATACCAAGCATCATATTCTTCAGATGGGTCTGTAACCTAAATCAAGATTTATTTCCATCACATTCCCTGTTTATGCTCTAAAATATGCTTAAATAAAATGAATATGTGAGCAAGATCATGATATTACTTGTTGATCCTTTTTGATCTGAGCTCATATAATAGGCCCGGACCCCTCCATCAAATTCTATTTGATTTCATCAATATTTCATTGTACTGCCATATCATATCAGGTCCTCTATCAATCTGATCTTATGAGTTATCAGCTAAGTTTTGATGGATTCAGAATTAGAACTACCTCCTGCAGCCTAAGGCCAAGTTACATCAATTTAGACGAAGAAATGAATATTTGAGGCTCATATCTCTCTGGGCAAAGACAAGACAGATTAGAGTAGCATATTGTGGAAGATCCACAATAGCTATGAGGCCGATTTCAATGCTAGACAGTACTAACTGAAGGGTACTACACCTTTATCTTCAACCCTCTGCAACCCTCTGAGCTCTCTCCAAAAACATTGCCGACCTGCTGTAAAGCTAGAGACTGAACATTTGGGCTTAAGGGTACCAACATCATCCTCTGGTCTACTATTTGGAAAGCAATGTCAGTGCAGGAAATTGCAGTTCATATTGATGGTAGACATTGAAGTATACTCATCTGCACTTATAGCATCCTTCCACTAACCCTCTAGAGTACTACCTTTGCATTTGGTGGATGTCTAGTCGAGAACTTCGGACTTTTTCATATAGGAAGATGAAAGGCCTCCAAGTTCTGAGTAGGAATGTTGGGACACACAGGTCCAGTAGATCTATGGTCTCAATTTCTTTATCACATCACAGATCCTCCATATCAAGTCTAATCAATTTGAGATTTTAGACATTTTTGTACTTGAATATCCACTGGTGAATATGCATGAGAGTCAGCAGAGCTCAGGAGGGTAACTAGTAGACCATGGGCCCTTGCTTCCCACCTAAACTCCGACAATATTAACTCCAGTCTGAGTGCGATACAGTATTTTTGCTACAGAGTAGTATATCTGATATAAGGCCAGTAATGTACAATATAAAAAATATAAACTGAGTTGAAGGTCCAGGAGAATATCCATATCTTTCTGTTGCTTATTAAAGTAGAAGGATCAGCCAAGGAATGAATGAGATATCAAGAAATCAAGCAGAACATCAGGCTCCTTTGTGCTACAAGCACAGCATTTGCAGAGCACTTGTTAGGAAGTATTGAGTGAATGTACTATACAGAATGACAGGACTCTCCATAGTATAAAGTACCTACCTAGGTGCTCAGCTCCTAGAACTCTGACTTTGACTAGTTATAAGAATGTGACAAGAAATATGGAAGAGTGTGAGAATATCAATACTTATTATATCTAATCTGAGAGCATGATGAACCACAATATTTATGATAGTTTCTGTATAACATGAGAAGTTTGTTCATAGTAATAGCAGCTGTCTAGCTGGAGATGAAGCATGATCAGTGCTTACATCACAGATCAGTAGTGTCTAATAACTGTTTAGCACAATGACGGTTATGATGCTGGCTTAGGTCAATTGATGAAAGTTGTTTGAAATAATATAATCTACAACTTTTCTTTGGTCACATCTGTGACATTTGTCAGCTTCTAGCAAGCCGGTTAAGGAAATTTCCTTTTTAGAATGAAGTCACTTATGTTTGTAAGAAACTCAGCAGCCTAGTGATTTGACAGATGATTTGATGATAGTTTGTCTATTTCTTGTCCTAGTTGTAAATGTGTTCACATCTAGCCTAGCCATCACTCAAGTTGCCTTTTCTCATCAAAGATACATCAAAAGGCATCAGTCTTATCACAGCATCACGATAGCATTGACCTTGAGACTTGTGTATCGACCAAGTCCTGCCTTTAGCTGTTTATCACAGCATTTATTCTGTATTTACTGCAGCAATGGGGAAACAGGGAGATTCCTTCTAGTTGGAAGGACTCGCACAGGGGGGTAAGAGCCGCTTCAGCATGAGCTAAAACTACACAGGTTAGCTCGGGGCTAAAACTACACGTTTTTAGCTCGGGCCAGGCTGGACCGCCCGGGCTAAGCAAAACATGTAGTTTTCGCCGACTTGAAAACAAGCCATTGCCATTATGTCCTTCTAAGTAGAGGGGATATGTGGGCTTCACAGGTGCTCGGGTCATCTTACCTGGTGTTCCCATCACTCACAAAATGAACACGTTTGAGTTGTCTTCAGGAATACGAACACAATCAAACTATAGAGCATGGAGAATCCGGCCGACTTACCTCTCTGGTTCCTAACAGATGAAGAAACTGCAAAACTCCTTGGATGCACACCTGGGTCTTCCACAAAATCTTGCACGGTTTATTGGGCATCCAATGTTATGTGTAGTGTCATGCTTTGTCTGTTTTTTTTTTCCCTCCTAGGCAAGACAAAGACATGCAAATTGCTTTTGTATGGACCGTAAAATAACTGTCACCTGCTGCTCGCCTCAAACACTATGGCCCAATGCCAATGTGTACGTCCAACTTCTTGCCGCATTCAACACCTCCATTTGCAACTTCAGTTCAGACACATTATTCACGCCTTATTGGTTGTGGGGCAGATGTTGCGTTGGCACCTCCCCCATCAATGCCAAGATTTACAAGGTAATTCGGCATACCAAAAAGAACATGTATAGGTATCATGCTTTCAAGGACTACAAAGGCAAGCACCTCGTGATGCTGGTAAACGATATTGACGAGAGTTGATCACAAAGGCTGGAGATCTTGTCACAACTCAGCTTGTCGAGATAGGCATGCATTAGTCCCACTCCAGTTGCTGTATCGTTGCAGGACTCATAAGGGTCAGCTTTTTCCAGCCAGAGTTCTTCCGTAAGAAACTATTTTCACATGCTCTTGACTTATTTAATGGCATTGCAGTTGATAATATGCCCACTTTTGCAGCCCCAGAGACCGACCAAACAGGAGGAGCTAGTGACTCGCTGGGCATGCTCAACTTTGAAGGACCTCAAATTCTATTCACAACTGTGAGTTGCACCTAGAGAGCAAGGTTCTCCTCGCAAAGAATTTAGTCTACTTCCAGGTATGTACAAAGGACAGCAACGACAAATGGCTAGATTTTGGGCAAGTCAAAATTTCCGATCTTCCTGTGTGCATCGTCAATGTTGACCAATTTCCGGTAGATTTGCTGCACAAAAGAAGAATGAGGCAAGGTTCTTTGTGAACTATGTGCATGCAGGGCAAATTCAATGCGAGCACAAGATGCCCAACCTCAAACTCATATGCGCAGCACTGATAGTTTGTCCCCAACTCCTTGATGGTGTATTCTTTTTATCTATCATGCATGGCCAAGATTGAATCTTAATTGTACTTGTTGCCCAGCAACCTTGCCTGGAGAATCAGGTACAACATGTAAAGCCGGCCCACCTGGTTAGCCTACTAAAGACTGAGTGTTGTCAATGAGACTGTAAGGGGACGTCCTATTCTTTTCCATTCTTTTCCATTTACTTTTCTACCTTTTTCCTTACTATACCCTTTCCCCTCTTCTCTCCTATTCTCTCTCACTCTTATCTCTCTTTATCTCCTCTCCTCTCATTCTTGTTTGCTCTTATTTATCAGTGGCTTTGTCACGCGCATCACTTATACCTGTGTCACCCCCTGGCAAGGCTCCTTTGACTTGTTCTCTTTGGATTCCTCTGCCAGTCTTGTCTATGTCGTCCTGGGCACACAGGCACTGTAGGGTTGCCCTTACAGAAACCCTGTTAGGATTGCCCTGTCAACTCAATAGTAGTGGATATTTATTGGTTTACAAGGTCCTGAAGTGCTTTTGAGGCCAAGTCCAGAGATGCTTAGGCTTGTCACCATAACCATAGGAGTAGATAATTATGGTTGACAACTACTATATGAGAGTATTGAGACTTGTCAGTACAGTGCATAGTAATTATGGGTAGTAGCTGCCAGTCTATATATACTCCAACTCAAACTTACCTAAATAGGTAATTTCTGTAACGCCGTAGACTCATCACATATGTGATATATCCCAAAAAGGAAATTTCTTTCAAGTGAGAGCTATTTGCAGGTACTATGTCACACATGTCACTAAAATAAAAGTTATAGAGACTGAAAAGTTCAGGATGTTTCATTCATAGACCTCTTCTAATGCTTGTTCTATGATGTATTATAAGCCAAATACTGTCTTTGATCTATTGTCTCCATACTGATTCTAGTATATCTCCACAGCTATTTGAATTGACCAATTCACTTGATCTTTGCTCAAAATGACAGACCTAACTGTTGGCTACATATTAAAGCCATCATCTTAATATTTTTGGTAGGTAGCAGCTTGCCAGGCTTACTCTAGTAGATATACAGATAAACTAATAGTTGACCATCATCAATCATTGGTCTAAAGCTTAAATGTTGTCTGTAATAAATGTTAGGTATAGCTTCCAAGATTTCATATGTTCACTTTCTGACCTTGTAGGTAAACATCACTGTTGACTTGGTCTATCAAGGTTTCTTGATTGGTGCATATCTCCGCATGTTATTCATGAAATGACTTGTTTAAACAAATTTTGGGTCTGCCCTATTCCAAGATCTAAATACCTTTGTCATCAGATATCTCTCTGAGCTCTGTGTTGCATATAAGTAAAGCTCTAATGTTTCTCTAATATCTAGAGCAGTTTGTGATCAATCTTAGTGATCCAACTTAGAGACTGTAGAGGCAGTGGTAATTGACATTCCTACCACATGTCAACACTGTCCCTCCCTTCTGTGGTATGCTATGAAGTGGATACTCCCGTATTTCATACCTGGAATATTGTGGCATGTACATGTGATACACATCTAATATCATGTATTTGGGTAGGGCTCGTGTCCTCCTCCAACATGAGCCCTCAACCATTGGATTCCTGAGAGACCTCAGGTCGTAGTACCTAGATCTTGTTTTGGATTGATAATACTGATTGGAGAATTATAGGGAATCTAGAATAGCTATGCCATTAATTTTCAGGTTTGTTCAAAGGGCCCTAAAACTCTCTTTCCAAACCTAGGAGCCTTCTCTGAAAAGTTGCAGACCTAGTGCAAAGGTGGAGCCTAAATGTTTGGCATAAAAGTGCATCAGGAAAAATCTACTTTGGGAGTTTACCCCCAGTTACCTAACCCCCAAGTTAATGGAGGGTATCGGAGGGTAATCCTGGGTAACGCGGGTGAACGGAGGTAATGAGGGGTACGTAGAAAGGGCTGAAAGGTAATCTGGAGGCAACGACAGGTGAACGACAGATGTTGGCAGGTAACCTTCATGTTGCCGATCTGTTAACGTGTCATCAAACAGATCGCTCAACGCCAACTGGCCCCTAGATTCAGCAACAACAGGGCTGGTAAGAAGCACTAATCCACACCGTAGCATACCTGTGCGGCCGTGCCCATGCTGGAGCATAAGGGGCCATGAGATGTCACAAAAATTTTGCGAAGTCCACCATCAGTCACTCGCACGAATATAACAGTGGGTGGCAACGGATTTCCACGGGCAGCAATTGCTATCCGCAGCCAGCCATATAACCTGCACGGGCACCGGCATGGTGCCCTTCTTCTCTTGCCTCCCACTTCCACCTCCACCCTTCCTCTGTGATGCTGTCCTGATGCCCACCTACAGCTGTACCAATCACCACCGCCACGGCGCGACTAGCTACTGCGCCTCGCACCTGTCCGGCCACTCCCACTACCTTCCCTACTGCCAACATGTTAACAGCGACACTGCCTACGATTTGCAGCAGCACGCGCCTGTCTCCTCCGTATGCCGCCTCCCTGCACAAGCACTCAGCGGGTCGTCAACGCACCTCACCACCTTTACCACTGCCCCGTTGCCAGTAGGGAGCGGCACGGGTAAACCCGCGGGTGCCGGGAGGGCTATCCGCACCCGCACCCGTGGTGGCTGTATACCCATACCCGCGGGTACGGGTACGGGTCACCTGCGGGTAGGGATGGGTGCGGGTCCGGGTCGACCCGCCGGGTTTCCGGGTTGGGTCGGCCGGGTCCGGGACGCGGGTTGGGTCTTTGGCCAACCCGGGACCCGCCGGGATCTCAAGAAACCCGGACCCGTGCCCGGGTTCGGCGCGGGTTCCCAGGCTGATGCTGCCCGAAGCCGCACGGAAAATTGCTTGAAAACGCGATTCCTGCGCCCACAAAAATTGATGGGACGACCCGCAGGAACCCAGAAACCCGCGGGTCGGGTCCAGGTTCCGGGTTGGTGCCGCGCCGACCCGACCTGGACCCGTGCCCAACCCTACCCGCAGGTACCCGTGCCGTTGTGGCTGGCGCAGCAGCAGCTGGCGGCCGTTATAGAGTGCCGGCAACTGAATGCAAGCATGTAGCCATCTTGAGGAAGGCAGATCTCAACTGTCGCCGCCGATGCGAGATGTTGCTCAGGTGTATGCACTAACTGACAGCCGTGTGTTCGGCCAACCCGCGGGTCCACGGGTAGCCGATCGGCTACCCGTACCCGCACTGGTCAAACCCGCGGGTACCCGCGGGTTGGCCCTACCCGTGCCAGTGCCTAGTTGCCAGCACCCTCAACGCTGCCGCCGACATGTCCAACGCCGTCGACTCCGCCTTCCGCCCACCATTTTCAACAACTCTCAAATCTCATACCAAAGCACCAGCCTAGACAAGCACCGTGGCACTTGCGCCGCACATCCACACCTACGCCAACACATCCTCACATCCTCAACACATCCTCCCATTGCCCAGCCTTCATAGTCACTCCCCCCTTGCGACAGCACATTTTCACTCGTGCCGCAACCCATCTCTTCCAGTACCGTCCCCCTCCCAGCATCCGTTTTGCTGGTTTCTTTTATTCCTTCTCTTTGTCTTGTATCTGTCTATGTACACTTGTTTTAGTGACTATTTGGTAGTTAGGCTTGAATGCATCTATTTCTGCCTTTTCTTGTTCCCTTAAGCATTGTGCAAAGCAAAGCAACCTAAGCCCTGATTATGCTGAAACCTGGCTGGGTAATGGAAGGTAATGAAGGTAAGGCAGAGGTAATGGGGGGTAATTACCTACCCCCATTAACAGGGGGGTTGGGTAATGGAGGTAATGGAGGTAAAAAAGGTAACGGTGGGTAATTGGAGGTATATACCCACCATTACCAGGGGAGGTTTTCTCTGATGTACCTACCCTATCCTCAGGTTCACTTACTGACAAGGTATGAGAGTGTATGCAATTTCTCTAGGGAATGATAGTGGCTATCCAAATGCACTTACAGGAAGCTTTGGAACCCTTCTAAGAGGTTCATAGACTGTAATCTCTAGATTTTCGTAATACTTACTTGGCTATTTCAGAGTTTTTCTTTTGTTTTCTGATATCTGGCCATATGGGAGGCCTGTAGATTGTGTGTGGGAGGCTGAAGAGGCATATATTCAATATCTCTATGGTTTCAGATGTCTTATCAGCCCTCATACATCCTATATCTGGCCTCAACAAACTGTAGGATTTGTACTATACCTTGCTTCGGTTTCTGCTCTCCACCCATAACCTGGAGGCTAATGGTGATAAAAAGCAATTACTATAGCCAATGATCTTCTTTTTCATCCCAGACTTGGAAGCATTCCGAATATGATATATCATTTCTGCAGAATTCCTGTGTATTGAGCATTGATGGTCTAATACTACTGATAAAAATAACCTAGTTGAAAATCTGGCTAGTGGACTAGTATCATGAAATCACCAACAATCACTACAATACCGATCATATCCGACCGATCCTACCCAACTGATCTTATCCAAACCGATCATATCTGACCGATCTTATTTACAAAACCCCTGCCAAGCGATTAGGTGTGTATATGAGTAGCACCAGGATTCCCTGTAACCTTAGATTTGTTCTTGTCAATTCTACCTACTCACGTCAGACGGCTAGGAGAACACCATGAAAACCCTGGAAGAAGCGCCAGTATAGTGCGCTGCCTGTTGGAGAACCAATCGCGGAGTTCAAGGTGCAGAAATAGAGAAGCTATCAGGAAATCAAGGGAGAAATTATGTAGCTTGATATAACACATATAGTATTTGTTGGAAGTGCCATGGCAAATCTCCGGTTTCCATGTTGGTTGAAGTCTAGAAGTGACCAAATAGATTATTCCTACGATTCAAGCATCTCATCATCCTACTGCGAAAGTGACCTGCTTTCAGCTCGGACTGAAATACTGCCAAAAATATTTGTTTTTCGCAGACAATTTAGACCTGGACAAAATCAGTTGTTCTTGTTGCTCTGAAATAGCGCCTGAAAAGGCTGTTTTTAGCATTCCTTTTCATGTGCACTGAAATGTCTCATTTTAGCAGGCATCGGAAAGGTCTGCTGAAATGAGGTGTTTTGACTGGGCCAGAATGTAAACCAAAAATCGCCCGGCAGAGTTTCCAAAAGGCTGGGTGAAAGCTGGGATTTTTGCCAGCGCTTCCACAAATTAAAAATGAATGTTTTCAATCCCGCTGAAATTTCCCTTTGTTTTGAACAAAGGGAAATTTCAGCCAGACAAAAACCTTTGCTTTCTCTGCAACTGAATCGCTATCAGATATCCATGATTTTGGTGCTCTTTCAGGCATGCTACTTTCAGCTTGCATTTCAGCAAGGCAAAAACCCAAGACTTCAGTGGCTCTTTTCAGCTAGCTGCTGAAACCAGAAATTTCAGCACCTGTGAAAATGCCCACCAAAAATAGCTGTTTTAAGGAGCAATTCAGCCTTGTAAAAAGTCCTGATTTTAGCTCCAGTGAACATGGCTACAAAAAACATCTGTTTTAGGCAAGCTTTCAGCTCGAGCTGAAAGTGGGTCACAATCGCAGTGTCATCATCCAGCAGAAATTAGGTTCACAAGGACTCCATCAAGGAGTCTGATAAGAAAGAATGACTCCTGATAATGTCTGATTTCCAGTATAGGCTTATAGCTTCTTTGATTTGATCTTTAACTCACTTGAAGTGGCTCAATACATATCCTCTAAGGCAAGCTACACCTGAATCACTGTAAAAGAGTCATATCAAAGACAGCATTTGGCTTATAATACATCATAGAAGACGCATCAGATAGTGGTGTTGAAGATATGACGTCAGAGCTTGACGCTGGTGACTCGGCCCGAACCTTCTCGCTGGTTAACCTAACAGAGTCCACTCGACGCCCCGGATGCGCGGTGCCGAATCGCTGGCGCTCCTACCTGTTGCAGCGTCCAAGGCCGAGACGAGGGCAGCTTCGGACGGACGGTCCGGAGCCAGCAGTGGGTCCCCATGCCACCGAATGATGGCACGGTATGGGGAACGACGGGCTTTGTGGCGGCGTCGAGAGCGTCGGGGCGGTGCTGGGGTGGGTTGATTTGCCTGGGGAGATTCAGCTTGCCGCATTTGCAGTGACGAGGTCTCGGGCCGGGAACCGGGATGCGCGGTTGCCGGGGGCTGTGTATTGGTCGGCGGATCACGGCTCTTGTCAGCCACGTGTGCCGCCACGCTGGCGAAGGTAGCGCGCGCTGTGGGGGGCTGCTGCCCGCCTACTCGCTTGCACAGAGTGCTCACGAGCGATTGGATGGCAGCAGGGGTATGCAGGGGTGACCTCCCCTGCTAGCTGGAGTGCGCCGAGGGTGGCGATGGCCCGAGACAGCATGGTCTCCAGGGCAGCCAAGAGTAGGCCCTGGTCCTCGGACCACGTCGGAGGCAGGGTGGGTGTTGCAGGGGTGAGGGGGGCCGGCAGGCCGGTCCCCACTACTGCTGCAGGGGCAGGTGTGGGTAGGGCAGTGTTTTCATACACGAGCGGTGATAAGCCGGTTAAGGAAACACGTGTGAAATGGTAACATTTTTGCACGTTTTGACTTCTCCGCATATCTTCAAGGCTATTACACCCCGAATGGCTAGTAGGGAGATATCTGCGGAGATATTATGCGTCTGAAGGGAGTTCACGCTCTGCCTAAGGAAAATGTGGGTATTGAGTAAACATAGTCAAAGTAGAGCCCATCTTCCGAGGTAATCCAAACTCGGAGACACACCAGAAGGGGTTTAAGATGGAAGTACGGCGTGGCAGCTAACTCAGGGGTGTCTATCCTAAAAGAATCTGCAAGCGGAAACCACGTGACCGCATCTTCGCCTATCGAGGGAACCGGATAGCAACCGGAAGTCAGGATCCATGATCTTCCGTTGACATTGGCTTGATAACTTAGGCCAGGACAACAATCGGCTTTGCGGACTGGGTGATTTCCAGACCAGGAGATTGATTCAGGCATAGCTCTGGGTATACTTCACGGATTGAGATGATTCAACCACCAGGAGAAAGCTAGGAAGGAGCTGAAGATGGTGGAAGACTGTCCCTGGAGGGGAAGGCACACGGGGATATCGGAGATACCTTAGGAGGATCGACCAGAACACCCCGGACGGGCAGTTCCGCTCGTCCTACACAACAAACTCGATCGCAAGTATATTCGAGTGGCGCTATCGTCAAGCAACACGGCAGTTGGAACGGTCTGGAACGACTTCAGAGGGAACCGAGGGACTGGAAGATGATGGGAGATGATGGGAAGTGATGGAAGACGCGTATATAAGGACTTGGGGGGATGTAGAAGAGGACAATCTAGTGTTGCCGTCGACTACGGGCATTAGGGGTCTCTTCGCGGGTATTGCACTCGGTTGGACTTCGGCTATAGTCACTGCGAACAAACTTTTCTGCTATTATCTGGTCTCGGCAGCGTTATTGGTCTCGGCAGCGTTAATTCGGTCTCGGCAGCGTCATTGTGGTCTCGGCAGCGTAGTCTCGGCAGCGAATAAGGGTTTCGGCAGCGTATCAAGGGTTTCGGCAGCGTATTCTCGGCAGCGTTATTGGTTTCGGCAGCGATATTGGATCTTCAACCAGCGACATTGGGTTCTGGGGGTTTATCCTTGCGCGAGCATCTGATTGGGTCGGTCCACTCGAGAGAGGGAAACACCCGGTAGTACGCGGACGCACACAGTCGGGAGACTTGCTCTTCTGGCCCTTTCCTATCCACACTTCATCGTTCCTGCCCTACAACCTGTTTACAGGCTCTGTACCTAGAGCTTGAACTCGCTTGGGGACGCGGCTTGGCTTGAGAGTTGTTCTGTGGGGTTTTGCGCGGAAGATACATCCTTTCCACTCGTCTTCACTCTGAAAGGCGTTGGGGTTTTGGTGGTGTTGTCTTCCGTGCGGTTCTGCGGTCTTCCTCTCTCCGTCCGGTCGAGCTCTCGAGCGCCCCTTCTCAGCGGCTCGACGGTGGTCCGTCTGCGCTGTGTAACACGACGAGTTTGTGGCGAGCGTATGACGGCGCCGTCTTCCGGTGGGGTGTCGGAGTCGGAGCTGCCGGTGGGCTCGGGTCGGGGGCGTACCGTGCCAGCCACGGGCGCCGGAGGCGTCGCCGGGCGGGCTGGATGGTGACGGTCCGGATCAGGAAGCATCCCCCGCTAGGATAATAAGCCTAATTGAGGTCTACCGCTCTACCAAATTTCATGTCAATTGAATCACATATGGTCTCACAATACATGTGGCAGTAAGTCTGTTTTTCAGCAGTAGGTTTGCTACTGTACAGTAGCTAACCCTCTCCCGAAACATACCACCTGGCGAAACACCTTCAAAATTAGCAGTCTCGCACTCTAAACTACACAGGAAATTCATGTTACTACCATTTTCAGGGTCGGCGAGCACGATGGTATGATTCCCACGGTCATCAGATGTCTCCAAATATGGAAATTACATCAAATAATGAAAATTATGCATTTTTAGTGCATTTGAGTACTTTCTATGGCTCTCAACACAAATAAAATATAGTGATTCTGTCAGGGGAACCCCCGTTTGGATCAACTTTATCACTGATCCAACCTCCAATCCCATCTCTGCACCTCTGGAAGCATCTCAGGAACCTTCCGGTCCTACCCCTAGTTCCTCCGGTGTGTTCCTCTTGCTCCAAGTCCAACTCTAGTAACTCTGGTAACTCCGGTAACTCCAGAGTTTGGGTAATCAATTTGCCAGATCGGTGTTTGCCCTCGCAACCATTAAGATGGGATCACGTATGTGATCAAGCTCGTGCCTACTGCACATGGCGCTGCAGCGCCCTTAAATAGTGGGCCACCTGTCAGGGGGTCTCCAGAGTTTCTTCTCTTTGGATCCCCCCTGCCAGGTGCGCTCCTTGTACTAGTTAGAGTGTTATTGACTTTGGATCCCCCCTGCCAGATTGTCGGGTCACACCACGTCACAGGGGTTGCCCTTACAGCAGAAGAAACTCTCTAAGGGATAACTGGTCAAGATTGCGACCTTCCGCGCTCCGAGCGACTCCGACGTTTCGTCCGAGTACTCCGAGGCTTCGTCGCAACTTGCCCCCCTCCTCTCCTGAACCATCAACGGTCATGGACGGCGTCCAGCAAGCCGCTCCGGCCGCCGGAGTTCCTCCGGCCGCTCCGAACGACTTAGCAACGCGCATGACCAACATGGAGAATGCTCTCGACCAAATCCTACAACAAATAACTGGTCTCGCTAACGCGCCGCCCGCGCCACCTCCTCCTGCCCCCATTCCACCTCCGGTTCCCCCGGGAATGCTCCGGCGCAACCCGGAGCTGTCCGTGCCCCGCAGATCCGTGCGAACCCCCCCGCCGGTCTACGACGGCGACCGCGCAAAGGGCAAGGCCTTCCTCCATGCCGTCCGGACCCACGTCGGACTTGTTCCGGAGGCGTTCTACGTCAACGGACAGGTCTCGGACACCAAGGTCATCCACTTTGCGCTCTCGTACATGTCCCTCGGACAGGCGCAGAAGTGGGCGGAACGCAGGGCGAATGCTCCGGTTCTCCCTTGGGCCGACTTCGACGCGTTTGTTGCGGACTTCGCGCTCCGGTTCGTGGAGCCCAACACCCAGGAGCGCGCTATCGCCAAGCTCGAGTCCACGGCGTACTTCATGGGCAAGAAGGACGTCTACGACTACACCGATGAGTTTGAAGAGCTCTGGGCCGCCTCCGGCTTCACCGACCTGCTCGTCAAAACGACCAAGTTCCGCTCCGGGGTCGAGTCGCGTATCAACCACGCTATAACGACCTCCGGAAGCGCTCCGGCTGCAGCGGACTACGACGAGTGGCGCAACCGCGCGTACCAGCAGTACGAGGCCAACATCCAAGGCGACCACATCGCTCGGGGTGCAAACCGTGGCGCGGCTAACCCCTTCCGCCTCGCTCCGGCCTTCGCTCCTGCTCCGCCTCGCCCTCGTAACGCTCCGGCCGCTCCGGCCGCCATCCCTGCCCCGGTGCCCATGGACGTGGATCGCACTCGGACCACCGGAGGGCGAATTCGCACTTGCTTCCGCTGCGGCAAGCCCGGCCACTTAGCCAACCAGTGCCCGGAGCCCGCGGACGTCCGTGGTGTCGACTTCCTCGACGAGGTCATACGCCAGCTCGGGCCGGACCTCTCGGAAGAGCTCGTAGCTCGCTTCCAGGACGCCGAGGACGTTGCCGAACACGGCGGAGGTCCAGGAGGATTTTCTCCCGCGGCAAGTGAGCAGTACGCCCTTGTCCCGCGTCGTATAATCATTTCGCCTGTTTGTACCCCCCAAGACAATACATCCAGTGCACCAGACGAGCGATAGACGTACCAACTCCTCCCGACCTTCCTTCACCTCCTCCGGCCACTCCGGACTCAACTCCGAGCCCGGAGACTGTCCGGATCGTCCTCACCCGCGTTCTCCCTAAGCAACCCAAATGGGAGAGACGCCTCCGAAGTCGCACCAGGTCTCCGCTGCCCCTGGTCCGAACTCACTCCACCTCCCTCTTGAGATCGAGTCGACGGAGAACGCTTTGAAGCTTTCGGTCCGAGGTCTCGTAGATTGTGGGGCGACTTCCGACTTCATCGACTCGGACTACGTCGCACGGAATGGGATCCCCGTACGCGACCTGTCCCGGCCCATCCCTGTCTTCAACGTCGACGGCACACCCAACGACGCCGGAGCAATCCGGAAGATGGCGGACCTCGTAGTTCACTACAAGGGCCACTCCGAGCGCATGCAACTCGCGGTCACCGGGTTGGGGAAGCAGGATGTTATCCTCGGACACTCCTGGCTCCGCCGCCACAACCCGGAGATCAACTGGGAGACGCACGAGGTCAAGATGAGCCGCTGCCCTGCCTCCTGCTCTACCTGTCGCGACGAGCAGCGCTCCGAGAGAAAGGCCGCACGTTCCGCTGCCGCAGCACTCCGGAGACTTCGTTCCGATCCGTTCCCGGATTCCGGACCTCCGGAGGACTCGGAGCTCGAACCTTCGGACCTACCTGGGCTCATGCCGGACCCGGACGATGACGACGAGAACTCCGACGATGACGTCGAGGATGGTGATCGAGTCTTCTATACGACGTTCCGGCCTCCAGGATGAGCTCCGCGAGGAGATACGCGCCAGCACCACGGTCTCTCAGCGCCTCGCAGAGGCATTCGCACGCAACTCTGCACCGCCAAGCTCGGAGATTCCGGACTGGGCTACGGAGTTCTCCGATGTCTTCGCGGAGGAGGCCTTCAACTCCCTTCCGGAGCACCGCGCGTGGGACCATGCAATCGAACTCGTCCGGATGCTAAACCCGCGAACTGCAAGGTCTACCCGCTGTCTCCTCTGGAGCAGAAGGAGCTTGACGCCTTCATCTCCGAGGGCCTCTCCACCGGCCGGATTCGTCCTTCGAAGTCTCCGATGGCTTCTCCGGTCTTCTTCGTCAAGAAGAAGGACGGAAGACTCCGGCTCGTGCAGGACTACCGGGCGCTGAACGCAATGACCGTCAAGAACCGCTACCCCCTTCCGCTCATCAACGACCTCGTCAACCGTCTCCGGAAAGCGCGTTACTTCACCAAGTTGGACGTCCGCTGGGGCTTCAACAACGTGCGGATTAAGGAAGGCGACGAGTGGAAGGCCGCGTTCCGGTGTAACCGCGGACTCTTCAAACCCTTGGTGATGTACTTCGGCATGACGAACTCCCCCTCCACGTTCCAGACCATGATGAACGACATCTTCCAGGACCTTATCCTCTCCGGCGACGTCATGATCTACCTCGACGACATCCTCATCGCTCACTCCGACCTCCGGAGGCATCGGGAGATTGTCCGAGAGGTGCTCCGGCGCCTCCAGCAGCACAAGCTCTACCTCCGGTTGGAGAAGTGCGAGTTCGAGAAGACGTCGATCGAGTACCTTGGAGTTATCATCTCCGAGGGCCGCGTCGAGATGGATCCGGTTAAGGTCTCCGGAGTTTCCGCCTGGCCTACCCCGCGGAACAAGAAGGACGTGCAGCAGTTCCTCGGCTTCACGAACTTCTACCGCCGGTTCATCCGGGGCTTCTCCAGCATCGCCCGTCCCCTCTTCGACCTCACCAAGAAGGGCGTTTCCTGGGTCTGGGGCGCCTCCGAGGCTGCCGCATTCGACGGACTCAAATCCGTCGTAACCTCGGAGCCCGTACTTCTCCTCTTGGACGACGCGAAACCCTTCCGGCTCGAAGCGGACAGCTCGGACTTTGCGACGGAGGCGGTACTTTCACAACAATCCGCCCCGGATGGGAAGTGGCTTCCGGTTGCATTCTATTCGAAGAGCTTAAATGACGTCCAGCGCAACTACGAAATTCACGACAAGGAGATGCTCGCGATAATCCGCGCTCTCAAGGAGTGGCGACACTTCCTCGAAGGCGCGGAGCATCCGATCGAGATCTGGACCGACCACAAGAATCTGGAATACTTCCGCAAGTCGCAACAGTTGAACCGGAGGCAGGCACGATGGTCCCTGTACTTGTCCCGGTTCGACTTCACGCTCCACCATGTTCCGGGTAACCGGATGGGTCGTCCGGATGCGCTGTCCCGACGTCCGGACCACGGAGTTGCTTCCGACAACTCCGGCGTGACCTTGCTCCGTCCGGAGTTGTTCCAGGTCCGTGCGTTGGAGGCCATCCGGGTCGGAGGTCCAGAGGGTCCTATCCTCCGGGACGTCCGAGACGCCCTCTCCGGAGATCCGGACTTGGAGGAGCCAGTTGCACTTGCTGCCCGGGACCTGCTCAAGGCTCGCGGAGCGAAGTCCACCCGGTCGTCGGAATGGCACGTCTCCGACGGACTTCTGTACTTCCGGGGGTCGGATCGTCGTCCCCAAGGACAAAGACCTTCGCCGCCGGATCATTGAGCAGCACCACGACACTCGTGTCGCAGGGCATGCGGGGCGTTTCAAGACGCTGGAGCTCATCTCCCGGAACTACTGGTGGCCCCAGATGTCTCGACACGTAGGTCGTTACGTTGCTACGTGCGATTTGTGCTGTCGGACTAAGGTCCTCCGGAAGCTTCCGATCGGAGAGCTCCACCCCACGGAAGTCCCTCCGGAGCGCTGGCATACGGTGTCGGTAGACTTCATCGTCGAGCTCCCGGAGGCCCATGGGTACGACGCGGTCATGGTTGTTGTCGATGTTCTCGGAAAACGGGCGCACTTCTCGGAGTGTCATACGACTCTCGACGCAGTCGGAGCCGCACGCCTGTACTACCGGAACGTTTGGCGACACCATGGTCTGCCGGAGCGGTACATCTCCGACCGTGGGCCGCAGTTCATTGCAGACTTTACGCGTGAGCTGTGGCGCCTGGTAGGAGTTGAACCTGCTACGTCCACCGCATACCACCCACAGACCGACGGACAAACTGAGCGCGTCAATCAGGAGCTGGAGCAGTACATCCGAATCTTCACCAACTACGCCCAAAACGACTGGGACGAGCTGCCTCCGACCGCGGAATTCTCGCACAACAACCACATCCACTCTTCGACGAAACAGGTGCCGTTCATGACGGACACCGGAAGGATTCCGAGGATGGGCTTTGAGCCCGGAGGACTCCGGTCAAAGGTGGAGTCGGTAAACGAGTTCCGGGACCGGATTGCTAGCGGAGTCTCGGGCGAAGGCTGCGTTGGTGAAGGCAAAGGACGAGTACAAGCGGTACTACGATCGGAGGCGTACCGCAGCTCCGGACATCAAGGTCGGAGACCGTGTCTGGCTCGATGCCTCCGATATCCGTACGACTCGTCCTTCGGAGAAGTTCTCGCATCGACGCCTTGGTCCGTTTAAGGTTATCCAGGTGGTTGGGAAGGGTGCGTTCAAGCTTGAACTGCCCGCCAAGTATTCACGTCTCCACCCGGTCTTTCCGGTTGTCAAACTCGAGCTTGCGCAGGAAGAGCCATTTCCGGGACGTCCGGGCTACGACGAACCCCCTCCGGAGCTCGACGACGAGGGTCACGAGGTCTGGGAGGTGGAGGAGATCTTGGACGCGCTGACGCTACCGGAAGCTCAACTTCCTGGTGCGCTACAAGGGATATGGTCCGGACCATGACCAATGGGTCCGGCACGATCGACTCCATGCTCCGGAGCACATCGCGGAGTACTACCGGAGCCACCCAAATGCTCCCCGGGTTATTGGCGCTGCCCTCTTCGACGCCATCCCCTTCCGAACCCTCTCCGAGCCTATGCGTCGAGACGCCGCATTCCAAGGGGGTGATGTCAGGGGAACGCCCGTTCGGATCAATTTCATCACTGATCCGACCTCCGATCCCATCTCCGCACCTCCGGAACCGTCTCCGGAACCGTCCAGTCCCACCCCCGTTCCTCCGGTGCGCTCCTCTCACTCCGAGTCCAACTCCGGCAACTCCGGCAACTCCGGAGTTCGGGTAATCGATTTGCCGGATCGGCGTCCGCCCTCGCAACCATCAAGATGGGATCACGCATGTGATCGAGCTCGTGCCTACTGCACATGGCGCCGCAGCACTCTTAAATAGTTGGCCACCTGTCAGGGGGTCTCCAGAGTTTCTTCTCTTTGGATCCCCCCCCTGCCAGGTGCGCTCCTTGTACTAGTTAGAGCGTTATTGACTTTGGATCCCCCCCCTGCCAGATTGTCGGGTCACACCACGTCACAGGGGTTGCCCTTACAGATTCTATGGATTGTGTCATGCACCGATATAGCTCGTGCGAAGGTACTGTAGCGACTTTGGGCTTGTACGAAGCGTGGGGGATGTGGGAGAGAAGAAGCAATGATGTCATTTAGATGACTGTTTCGCCGCCACATTAAAATGCCAAAATTGGCTGATCGGAAAGATTGCAGTCGTCTGGGCGCGTTACTGGGCCGTTTAGGCTGAGACTTTCAGGGGGTTCATAGACAGGTCTATTGTGCATAAATCCCTCGAATACTAGAATATATACTCCTGTATTGTGTTCAAAATTCCCTGATTGCCAAGTTTGTTTCGGGAGAGGGTTAGCTACTGTAGCTTTCATCTAGGCACCGCAGCCGGGCCATAAAAGTGCCGCCCTTGAGTGAAATCAGCAGGTTTTCTTTGGTGAATAGATGCATGTCACACGAGCTTGGACCCAGATGGGGGGGGTTAAAAGACGAGAAGACGAAGGGCAGACAACATGCGCAAGAGTCATGTGGGCCATCATGCCCTCCTTTGCTCGAACTAATGCGACGTGTTTATTGACTTTCACGGAACCAGAAAGCACCATAAACCATAAAAGGAGGCCCCGGGAAGCTCCCGTTAGGGTAGCTCCAGAAAAGTGGATTTTTGAGGGCATTTTCCTACTCCAAAAGTGGATTTCTGAGCCCAAATTTCCAAAAATCTCCTCCAGAAAGTGAATTTTTTGAGGCCAAATCTTGCAAACTTGGATCAAACTTGGTGCCATCTGCAGAGCCAAGGATATCATCAGAGATTTTCTTGAGAAACACATCGGAATTGGGGCTGAATTCTAACGTAGAACATTGTTTAGGTGGGATTTTTCCGTCAATGTCATCCATTTTAGGCGATTTTGATAGCATCAGAACTCTCCAAAAGTTTTTGAGGCCAAAATCGGCGGAGCGGGCCTATAAAAGGTGGGCATCCAGTGTGAAAGCGGCGCTGAGCCGCAACACCTGGGCTCTGGATGGTCAGTCCATTCTGCTTCCAGCCTGAGTTCAGTGATGTTGCTCAGCACAAGCACAGATTTGATGGCTCGCGTCGATAATGAAAAATTGATAATCACTGGTTTGCTCGTGAGTGGCGAAGAAGGACCCCCGGCAACCCACCAAAATGCCTGAGTCCGCGTATGGGGAGTTTTACCCGGCATTTTTGGACGATTTTTGGCCAGGTTTTACCCTGCATTTGCCCACAGACCTCCGCCAAATCGCAACTTTTACCCGGCTTTCACCCCAGGCCGCCAAAAATATTCTAAAAATTCCGAGCCGCGGCTCTGCCGCCGGGCAGACCCACTTTTGGCACGGATTTTGACGGATTCCGCCCGCGCAAGCTCTCTTTCCCCTCCAATTTTTAATTGCTGAACACCTTTCCCATCATCCATCGTCCGAAGCCGCTGACGGGCCGGGTGCCTCGCCGCCAGGCCCAGTTTTACCCAGCCCGGACCCTGGCCATCCGGAAACGCTGCAGTTTTACCCAGCCATCATCCCAGCAGGAGAGCGCCAAAATCGACCGAATTTACCCAACTTTCACTAGGCATTTTGCAAAATTTTCTCAAAAGTTACCCGGCGCGGGCTCGGGCATTTGAGCTGGTTGCCGGGGGTCCTGGCGAAGACCGCGCGTCGTCCGACACGTCGCGTTCCGCGATCCCGCGCGTCCCCGAGCCAGTTTTGGTTGACGTGTCCCGACGCTTGTTGCTACCAAGTGACGAAACAGCAGCGTCAGCGCCGTCCAGCGCTTGTACCGGCTTACGGGAAAATCCGGATAAATGCTGAGGACATCCGGCTCCGTTGATCGCCGAACTGTCTTCCGCGGAGCGTCGATGAGATCCTAGCTGATCTGGGTCGCGCACCTCGCTGCGAGCGACGGCAGAAGCCTTCTAGCTGACAGACGAACGAAAACTAATGGCCAGATGAGTACTGGCATCCGCGGCCGTTCTCCTTCCGCGCGGGTTATAGGCGGTCTGTCGCCTTTTCTGTCCCACCAAGCCGGTCTGAACGCGATCGTGCATCCAGTTCATAACTTCTCCCGCTCTTCTCCCTATGGTACCTCGGTTCCCTTCGAATTCTCAGATCTGGCTCACACATTTTTGTAGGTTGGACTATGATGTCGAGCTCCGCAAAACTGAGCTTCCCCCGCAACCCAGCTTCCGACTGCAGCGTACATCTTTCGCATCTGATCTCTGCAGCCCCACCCTGGCACTAAATCGGACTGACAAAAATCCTAGGACGATCGTGTCGCAGTCTGGGTGCAGATCATGCCCTTAGATTCCACCGCGTGCGACGATGCGTCAACAACTCTGTTACTTAGTGGGTCCGTGTCGGGTATAAAATCAGGTCTCGAGGCATTTTGGCACCTTGGTGCCGACTCCAAGCTCCCCCTTCCAAGTCCCGTTCCCTCCTTCCCTTCGACGATGTCCGCAGCCGCCCCGAAGACGATGACCATCCCCGTCACGGGCATCAACATCGCCGAGGCGTTCGGCCCAGCGTGGTTGGGATACGCGGCAAGCCTGGTGTATGTTTGGCGCAGCTCGCGTAAATGTTCGCTCACTTTGGCTGCAGCATGTTCGGAATGAGCCTCGTTCAGGCCAACAACTACTTCCGCGCTTCGGGCAAGGACCTTTTGTTCGTTAAACTCAGTGTACGTTGCGTGTTCCCTTCGCGAGGCTCGAGTCTTACGGCCAACATAGGCGGTAGCGATGATGTGCGTTGTGTGGAGCTCGAAAACGCTCGACGCTTAACAGCCTGCAGTCTCATGAACATTGGGTCCACGTCTCTTGACCTTTCGATCTTCTGGAACTGGATCGTCATCCACTACGGCGACGTTCAGCAGTTCAAGGCCATCAACACGTAGGCAAACCTATCCGTCAGAATCGCTCGATGCTGACGCGTTACCAGCCAAATCGCTGCCGACTGCTTCATTGCAGGCGGTATTTCTTTCTTGTACGTTCTTCTTAGAACCCTTCGAGCCTGTTATTCACTCCTTCCAGGGCGCAGATTTATTTCTTGTACCAAATTCACCACGTTAAGCCGAAGGGAACCTGGCCCAGAGTCCTCCTCTCTAGTCTTCTCGTCCTCGCTATCATTGGGTTCGGCTTCGGAATGGGCTGCGCGGTGGTCATGATGATGGACCCGACCGGACAGCACTACGAGACCAAGTTCCAAGTCACCTTCGGCGTTGCGAAGGGCGCCAACTCCGTCGTCGGTAAACTCATTCACTCTCGCCGATCTCAACGTTGCTGACTGCTTCGAAAGATATCGTCGCCACCATTATGATGTGCAAGTACCTGACCGACGCCAAGACGGGCATCAAGTCCACCTCGGACCTGCTCGACGCGCTCAGCGTCGTCTTCATGAACCGCGGCGCTGCGGTCATGATCGTCCAGTGCTTCGCCTTCATTATGTTCTTCGCGTTCTCGAGCAACACCTACTGGCGCGCACCGCACATGCTCCTCACTAAGCTCTACGTGAACACCTTCTGTGCGCTCCTTCCGTCTTAATTTCTTCTTCGACTGAACTTCTGCAGTCGCAATCATCAACTCGCGCATCTCTCTCCGCCAGAAGTACATGGGCTCGCACGTCATGTCCTCCCTCGCTGCTTCGTCCACCGCCGGCAAGCCCAGCCACTCCGGTGGTCCTCTCGCTCGCGAAAAGCTGTCCCTCTCGGAGTCCTTCCAAGAGCCGATGTCCTTCGCGCCGAACCCCACCGCAGTGATCTCAATCGTACGTCTCTGTCCGCGCGTCTGCTCCGTTTTACTGACCAGATCCCCGCAGACGAACAGCACCTCCGGTGCCGTATGAGGCAGCACACGCATTTTTTCTGTTGCATTCTTTCACCCCTTCCACTCTTTTTCCCGGCAGCAACTTCTGCACCCATCTATTTATTCCACGCAAGCGACCCATCTCGCAAACTCACCGACTATTTATTCAGTAACTCGTCCTACCTCTGTATCTAACACGCTGCGAACTGGAGTAGCAGCGCACGTACCTACCTATAGCTACGTACCGTACCTCTGAATATGTACACAACAACGCGCAAATGAAATGAAGTCTATTTTCACAATGAAACCCCTCTCCGCCAAAGCTTTGGCACGAATGGGACGCGACACACGTGGCGTCCAGGTGGTCTGTGGCGCGTCGGCGCCGCGCATGCGGGATTGCTTGAGAGAGTGCGGCTGCAAAAACAACTCCGTCTATCCGTCCACCAGCGTACTCGGCGCATCAGCCAAAGCTCCCGAGGATCCCGCCTTTGTATTGCACTTGAGCCTCCGCCGCTGTTGTTCGGGCACTAGCATTAGCAGGCCCGCCCCAGCTAGCTTCGATGATGCATGATGTACATACTGTAGCAGTTTGTTCGGCGACCCGAGTCCCGGAATCGCGATAGCGCACGAGGCGCCGAAGGGCGCTAATCAAGGTGGCGTCACGTCCTCGCTAGCTTTTAGTTTATTTAGGTTTGACACTTGACAGCTCTGACGTCGATCACCGCGGATGAAGAAGCGCGGACGCCGGGCCGAATGAACCAGTGACCACGGCGTCCTCACCGAGGCGACCCGCTCTTCCCCGTCATTCATTCCTGGAACGCGACGCCAAGGGCTCCCTCGAAATCAGCAATGATATCATCCACGCTCTCGATCCCGACCGAGACCTGAAAGAAAGACTCGAGCATCAGCACGGATGTTGCCCGTGATGTCCCAGGAACAGGAACTTACACGGATAGTGTCTTCCGTGACGCCCCCAGCCGCCCGTTCCTCGTTCGACAGCTGCGATTGGATCGTCGCGAACGGCGCAATAACGAGCGTCTTGGTGTCGCCCAAATTCGCCAGATGCGAAGCGAGCTTGAGGTTATCGATGACCTTGTGCACCTTGTCGAATCCACCCTCGACGCGGAAGGTAAGGACACCACCAAATGCACCCTTGCGCAGTGTTGTGAGCGCGAGGTGATGAGATGGGTGCGAAGGGAGTCCGAGATAGCACACGGAGATCACTTTCGGGTGCTGATCGAGCCATTTCGCGAGGGCGAGCGCATTATCGCAGTGGCGCTGCGCACGCAGGCTGAGCGTTTCGATGCCTTGGAGCACGGAGAAGGCAGATTGTGCGCTTAGAGTAGGGCCGAAATCACGAAGGCTCTGGGTGATCAAGTTAGATACGAAACCCCATCTCGAGATGCGAAGAGATGTACATACCTCGAGCCGTACTTGGACGGCAAACCCGACAGGATGAAACATGGTCCCGAGAGAAACGCCACCGTACGCAGTCGCAGGACCAGTGAGGTTGGGGAACTTGTCGGAACTGCGCCAGTCGAACTGGCCCGAGTCGATGATCACTCCTGCGAGAGTGGTTCCGTGGCCGCCGATCCATTTCGTTGCGCTGTGGACTAGCAAAGTTCTTCAACTTTAGATTGGAAAGCTTTGATTCAGACGAACGAACCGATGATGTCTGCGCCGAGAGAAATCGGCCGAAGCATGTACCCGCCCATCCCAAGTGTGTTGTCGACGACCAGCGGAATGCCATGGTCATGAGCGACCTGGCCAAAATTAGTCAAAAGACAAGGTAGACGTGGGATGTATGCGTGCCTTTGCGAGTGCAGAGATGTCGAGCAACAAATTATCAGAGTTGGCGATGCTCTCAATGAAGACGCATTTCGTCTTGTCGTCGATGGCGGCCGCAAAATCGGTCGGGTCACTCGAATGGACAAATTTCGTGTCGATCCCGAAGCGCTTGAACGAAACTGAGGATCTTCAGGTTTCTGTACAGTAGCATACGAGATACACCGACCTTTAAACTGGCTATACGTCTACGACGTAAAGCACGTTAGCTGGCTGCATAGGCCATAGACTGTTGCTACGCACTCCGCCGTACAGACGAGCCCTGCACCCGGTTTGTTAAACAACGTTCTGAGCGCATATATCGTGTACCCACGAAGAGACGATGTTATCGCCGACGCTAGCCAGCGATGTAATCGTCAACGCCGTCGCAGCTTGGCCCGACGCTGTCGCAATGGCGGCCATGCCGCCTTCGAGTGCTGCCATTCGTTTCTCCAAGACATCCTGCATAGGATATGTTGAGCACGGTTTGGGTCGTAACTGGAGGGCTCAAACTTACGACAGTTGGATTTGCGACGCGAGAATAGATGTTGCCTTGCTCTCTGCAAGGCTCTCAGTGGTGCTCGTGATCTAAAGTGAGCTCCGAACTGGAGGGTATTCAGCTTCAGTGCACGCTAATGTTTGTGTCAGTCTCGGCAGTTTTACGATAGATGGAAACGAGCCTCGACACTCTTCAAGTTGAACGCAGTGCTCTGATAGATGGGCACGGCGCGGGCGTTCGTCGTTTCGTCGCCTGAGAAGCCAGCATGTAGCTGGAGAGTATCGAAGTCGGGCTCTCTGCTCGTCTTCTCAGCAGAGTCCACTGAGAGCCACGGAGACCACACCGATAAAAGGGGTTGGGGGCGGACATGGCGGCGCGGTCGAAGCACGAACCAATGACGCGGGAGGCTTTTAAGCCTGTGCTCCACGTGCCGGTCTAGATCCGCAGCGGGGAATAGTGCAAGAGGCCGCGCCCAACATATGCATGGTGTTTGTTTGAGGCAAGACGGCGTTGTTGGCGGCGTCTTCACAGACCTTACCGTCACGTGTAGTCATCGAACGCGCCTGCTTGAAGCTTCCGCCCATTATCGTTCAGACGGACAGTGTAACTGCTACCGCGTATCTGGGGTCTACTTGTAACCCGTTTCGACCTTATTCTCCGCGTCCACGCTTTCCCAATGCCGCCAATCCTCCCTCCAGAACTTATCTCCTCGATAATCGACCACGTCAAAACCAGCCCATTCCCTAGGCGGCTCCGTATTTCGAGAACCATGTCAAAGACGGCTTTCCCGGCGTCTCGACATCTCATGGAGGCGCTCAGTACTCGATGTCGCCATCTTGCTGGACGAGGCTCCCCATATCGCAGCCTACGTCACGGCCTTGGACCTCAATATCCAACAATGGTCGCTCGCGAGCACCGCCGGCGCGGGCATTATCCAGCGGTTGAGCAACCTCCGTCTCCTTCAGGTGTCTTGCGACGTCTACGGGCCCCTCTACCATTCAAGGTTGACTTCGTGGATGCTCGAGACTTAGCTCCAAGGCGATCGGGTTCTTCTGGCTTTCAAACTTCCGTCGACTGCCTTGGAAGCTGTTTCAAAGAGTCCTCAGCGCGGCACCTGTGCTACAGCTCGCAGAATGTGGCTTCGCAAGCCTCCTGGAGTTGGGGTTGCAGCCGTACCACATGCGGGGTCCTGAGGAGCTCCATACTATATTGTTGAGCCCAGTTTCGGATGCCAACAGCCTCACTGGGTCTTCACCGAGACGCTGACATTCCTCGTTATCGGGCTCAGCCTCTTCCACGCCGACTGGTTCACTGTAGCGTTGAGGATAATACGTGGAGCGGCGCAAACGCTTGAGGACCTGTGCATGTACTTGGGTGGTAAGCCCCATTCCTTGACAACTCCGCACAGACGATGCTAACTCGTACGTGTTAGATGCTGCATCTTTGCGCGATTTTTCCGATGCGCTGCCGGCGAGCCTGCCTCGACTCCGCCGACTCTTCGTCCGCTCTGCTAGTACAGCCACGGACGGGCTCATCCCCGCTGCTTTCGTCGTCGGGCTCGCACTCAACGACAGCACCCCGTCGTTGCGGGAGCTGGAGTTCTCGGGAAAGATCGGCGACCTCAAACGGACGCGCAGTCGGCTGCATACGCCCAACTTGACGAGCGTCTTTGCGCTCATCCAACGCTGATGAAGAAGAGCGCGAATCCCTTGCCGCCATACGACGGCGATCCGTCCATAGAACCGTCCGAGAAATTTCCCAGAATTGTGCCCCGCGTCCGATCTGCTCTGGCACGGGTAATGCCCAAGGCATTTGCAACGAGATTGGTGAAGGTGGATTGGGAAGATGGACCGTGGATGCACTGGGATTAACGACGAGCTCTGTTTGCGGAAGCAACGTTCGGAGGAAATATATGCATTCATGTCGGGATGTACACGACTGCTACAAGCAAAGACCTGGGCAGAGACGTTAGCACCAGCCACAAGATGACGTAGAGAGGCATGAGAGAAGGTCAGGTCTCGACGGATATCAACAGGCGCGCCGCCCCCCTCCAACTTTGTACACGAGGAGAGTTTGGGATGGGCGACGCATTTATTGTCCGCCCGTCGAAGGGTTTCATCGCGCCGGGCCAGGAAACGGAGAGGACACTCACCGAGAGAGATCCAGCAGACGATTAGAGGAACCTGGGCAAAGACGGTATGTCAGCACGAGGAAAAACGTGGCACAGACGGCAGAAAAGAGGTCAGACAAGGCTGAAATCGATTTGTGTACTCCACACGATGGTTCGGAATGTGGTAAAGTATGGTTTGTATCGTGTATGCATCACGTAGGGACGACGAGGGGGCAGAACTCACCGGGGGAGATGACTGAGCGGAAGAGAAAATTTGAGGTAACGTGACGAGCTTCCTCCCTAACTCGGCCCGCCTCCTGACAACCACACTTTCCTCCCTCCACGATGGCCCCAGTCGCTCCTGGAGAGCCCAAGCCCTCCCCAAAGCCCCAGCCCATGGGCGGCAACATGCCGATGATCTTCCTCTTCACCACCTGCACGCTGTGCTTCCTGTTTATTCTTTGGCGACGCGCAAGTGCCCTACGTGCAGTCATTTCACACCAGTGCGTCTTCCTTCCTCAGGTCTTGCTCTTAGAAGTAACACAACGGCAGACTCAAGACGATGGCGAGCACAAGCGGAGCGATCCGTCTCAGCGAAGACGGTGGTCCGCCAGCAAGCGCGTTTCTGGAGGACGACTACGACGACGACAACGAGGGGTTGTCGCTTGACGTACAGGTCGACGAAGCCGTGGCCGCGCGTCCGAGGGAGATTCAAGCCGCAGCGGAGATGCTCCGATCCAGTGAGGAGCCCCGACCAGCCGTCCCGGTGCAACCCGCGCAAGACCCCTCAGCGTAAATTATCGTCGTATTGTTGGTGCGTGGGCTGCTTTGCTTCACGTCTTAGATGCTGATTTGCTTCTAGTTGTCGCAGCTATCTATCCCATGTACTCATTTGTGTCGACGGACAATGCATGCACTCTTTTGCTATACCATGGCACGAACAGCATGTCTGGTCTCCTCGCCGTCACCTCTCTAGTGGCGCTACACTCTTGGCGTCGATTGGGCTAATTCGGTTATTCCAGGGAAAGAGCGTTCTTCAATCGGGCTCTGTTCGCCGACAACGTAACTCTTGCTTCGAGCGGGAGCTCTCATGCAACCCTTTCAAATCGCACGTCTCTATGCGGATCGTCGCATTCGCTTTGCAAGCCTCCTGCAAGGTATTTTTCCAGTACGAGATTCCACTCCTGTGCTCAGTCTCCGCAGGATATACCTCGCGTTCATCCTCGTTGGACATTCGATAAAACCACCCACAGCGGCCGCTCCGAACCTCGCGGGTTTCGACAGAAAACACCGCTGATTTGTGGGTGAGCCAGTATCGCCGCCGCCGTCCACCCATCTCCCGCCACCATGGCGTGTCCACAGGACCGTACGTTTGGCCCCGCGTCGACGTGCCGCAACCTCGACTTCACGCTCGACTTGGAGCAAACGTACGTTGGTCCCTCCTTTTCCGCCCTTCAGACACTGATGAGGTGGCTAGCAACCTGTCGCTCTCTCCCGACGCCGTTTTCATCGCTGCTTTTACCCCCAGAGTGGCCTTCCTCAGCAGGCAGCCGCGTCGTACAAGCAACTCTGCGTTGAGCTATGCACTGCTGGCGATCAAATGCCTCGCGTCGCTGTTCGTTTTGGGGACCACACTTGCATTCCTCGTCGTCGCACGCCATGAGCAGATTCTTTCTGTTTCTTTGAGACTGGCAGCACCAATCGTCCAGATTCTCGCGGCGGTGAGAAGTCCATACAGCGCGTTTCCGCTTGACTGACTTCTCCAGGCTATGCTGTTGCTCGTGGTCATGGTCGAGCACACCCATTCCATAACCCCAAGCACGCTCGTCATCGTCTATACCTTCGTCAAAGGCGCATTCAGTGCAGCTATCATGCGGTCGTCCTTGCGCATGGGGGAGCCGCACCGGACAGTGGTTTCTCTGGCACTGGTGGTAGCATCATATTTCGGGCTCTGTTTCGCGGAAATATTGGGCAAGAGCCGCGCTATCTTGAAGAAGGTGTGTTCTCTTCTTGCGCCCTTCCGCTGCTTACCTGCTTCAGGGTGTCGCGCCGGTTTCGGCGACCAGCTTCCTCTCCCAAGCCACGTTCTATTGGCTCTTTCCGCTCATGTGGCGCGGTCGCAACAGGAAGCTCACGATTGCGGATTGCGGGCCTATTCCAGCCGACATGGGTGCGCGCGCATCGACACACCCTCTGCGAGCCGTTTTATTGTCGAATCCGTGCGTGCCTCAGTATTCGTCTCATTCGGTTGCGTTCTCAACCTCACCCAGACGAACCGGCAAGTACTACCTCGTCCCCGCGTCTTTCAAGGCCATGCCGCTTCTTTTCCTTTCTCCGATTCCGCCTCGGATTCTCCTCATTTTTGTTACCTTCGCGCAACCGCTGCTTACTACGCGGATGATCACATACGTCGCGGAGCCGCCACAATCTCAGTCGTCTGAACGCGGATGGGCGTTGGTCGGTGGATTCGTGGCTACCTACGGCCTGATCACCTTGATGACCGCGGTGTACTGGGAGAAGGTCTGTGTAACTTCGAGTCAACGTTGTCTTCTCATTCCGCGAATAGGTTTTCAACTCGACCGTTCGTTACCGCGGAGCCCTTGTCGGCAACATCTACAGCAAAACGTTACGCCTTTCCTCCGCCTCGTCACGTGAAGTAGGCGGTGGCGTCGCCAGCACCTACATGTATGCCCTCGCTTTTTTCCAGCTCCGGTTGTCATCCTAATTTGTCCCAGGTCAGTCGACGTTGAGAGAGTTTCCGTCGGCTTGGAGACCATGCACGAAATGTGGGCCGCCGCCGTCCAAATCATTCTGGGTGTGGCTTTGCTCTGGACACAAGCGACCTGGACGGCCATCCTTCCCCTCGTCATCACATTCATTCTTATAACAACGGCTGGGCGCGTGAGCAAAGGCGTCGGCGCCGCTCAGAAGCAGTGGCTTAGCTCCACCGACAAGCGCGTCAAGTTTCTCAGCTCGATCATCCAAAACTTCCTCTCGATCAAGCTGTCGCATTACGAAGACATCGTTGCGCGCCGAGCGGCATATCTGCGTGCGCAGGAGATGAAGGGTGCCAGTTCGTTTTAGTCAGTTTTCGGTCTTGCCCGTTTTTGGCACATACTCATCGACACCTCAGTGCCAATATATCCTTGACCGGAGCTTTAACGTCGACGTCGTGGGGCGCATGTACCCTCGTTGTCCTCGGGCCCTACGCGGCACTTGCAGCTCGCGGACACGCTCCGCTCGACCCCAGTCGGCTCTTCACCATTGTCAGCATCATCAACATAATGGCCCCGCCCTTGACGCTGTTGGGGAGCGGTCTTCCACAGATTCTCGCTGCGTTGACGTCGCTCGCGCGCATTGAGAAATATTTGTTGCTGGACGAGAATGTGAACGTGTTCGATGCTGAGAACGGCAGCACGTTTGTCCTGAAGGACGCGTCGTTCGCGTGGGCAGCAGACAAACCTACGTTCTTGGGACCTTTGTCCCTTTCTTTGGCCTCAAAACAGCTCACGATATGCGTTGGGCCAGTTGCTTCCGTGCGTGGTCGTTTCTTGCCTTTGACTGGGCGCTTACTGGGTTACAGGGAAAGACGCTGTTCCTTTTGTCGCTCCTTGGGGAGGCTCACCTCACCGATGGGAGTCTCTCGACGCCGGAATCACCGTTGCGCGTTGCCTACGCGCCGCAGGACCCGCTTATTGTTCCCGGCACCTTGCGGGAGAACATTCTGTTTGGCAACGACTGGGATGCGCCGTAGTACAACGCCGTCATCCATGCGTGCGGTTTGGCTCTCGATCTCGAGCAGCTCAACGGTGGAGATGGTATTTACCTTGGCGAGAAAGCTACAAATCTCAGCGGGGGCCAGCGGCAGCGAGTGGTCTGCACCTATCTTGAACTGGCCTGATCACGTGCTCACCGAAATGCTAGTCGCTCGCGAGAGCCGTATATTCACGGGCTCTGTGGACGTTCCTTGACGATTCGTTCAGCTCGTTGGACTCGCACACTGAGCAGCATGGTGTGTGGATGTCTTCTGCTCTGCTTGTGGCATTCATTCACTCGGTCTAGTTTCCCGCTCTCTTTTCGGCGATGGCGGTCTCCTGCGGGGCCGTGGTGTCGTGCTGGTCACCCACAACAGTAAATTTCTGAGCTTCCGGTCTCTGTTCTCTTGCTGAGACCACCTGTAGCCCGCCATTTGGCTCGGGCCGACTGTGTGCTCGTGTTCGAGTCAGGGTCCGTTAAACATCGCGGCACTCTCGACGAGGTCATTGCGTCCGGCTTCCAGTACACCCATGAAGAAGTTAGAACGCACCCCATAGTCGCCGAGGAGGAACTGGCTCCGAAGCCGGTTGAACGCCCAGGACATGTCGCTCAGAAAGAACCGCCCGAGCAACCCATCGCCGAGAGCTCGCTCGGATGGACGCCGTACAAGTTCTACATGAAGATGGCAGGATTTTCTGGCTCTTTCGCGGTCATTGTGCGTGCGGTTCTCTCTTCACGGCGAACCAAACTGATGTTTGGATAGATCTTCCTCGCAGCAACGGGCTCGACCCGACTGGGCTTGCTTGTTAGTCTTCTCCTCAAACACTGATGAAGCGTCGTCTGAGATCTGTGCCGCAGATCTACCAGCAGCGGTGGTCTAATCACGCCGGAGAGCGAGTTGATGTGTGGATTGGCGGGTATACTGCCCTCGTGGTCTTTTATTTCATCGCTGTGTGAGTCCAACCCATGCTCATTAGCATCGATATCACTGAAACGACGCACAGCGGCCTCAGCATGTGGGGCTATACGCTCGTTATTAGTCGCCAACTCGGACACAGTGCGTTCAATGCCCATTGCAGATCTATCTGGTGGTAACTGATAATTTGCAAGATATACATGCCACGGAGCTTCGGGGCCTCATCAGCGCTGCACCCACGTTCATGACCACGACCACTCCCGGTCGTATCGTCAACCGATTTTCACAAGATATCTTCATGAGCGACCTCGAGATACCATGGAACGCGACGAACATCATCATGCCTGGCACTGTTCTAAGTGCGTGTGCTTGTTATAATCCGACGCGACGAGCTAATACGCGGTACAGTCGGATTCGTCGTGTTCATATGTGTTCCGGTATGAAGAGACTTCTAATAATGCAGCCGCCTTCTTATCGCATACAGACACCGTGGCTGGCACTGACCATACCCTTCTTTGGTGGCATGCACTACCTGATGATTTCCTTCTATATGGTGCGTATGATGTGTCTCGGTTTGTCTCGGTTGCTAATCGCATTCCTCTTTGTCTTTGTTAGCGGACAGCCAAGCAATTCCAAGCGCTCGGGGCAGCTAGCAAATCTCCGTTATATACCCAGTTCTCGAGCACGATCTCGGGTCTCGTCACCATCCGCGCGATGGGTGCTCAAAACCACTTTGAGCGACAGAACGAGGTCATCTTGGACCAGAGTCAGATCCCATTCTTCTATCGCTTTGCGAGCGTCCGGCTCTTGTGAGCCCTCCTCCTTCGCCAGATCAGGCTCCCGCCGACTAACTGGCATTCAGGCGCACCTTCCTCGCCCTGATTTCGTTCCTCATCGCGACGGGTCTGTCTGTACTGGCGATCGGGCTTCGACATTCAACGAATCCGTCGACGTGAGCTTTTCGTTCGTGTCTTCCACTTGAGGTACTCATTTCCACCAGGCTGGGTCTTGCCCTCGTCAGTGTAACCAATATGGCCTCGCAGCTCAACAACTTGCTCATGGTATGGCGTTTTACACGTATGCTGTGAGGCCGGAACTGATTCACAAGTAGAACCTGACCGGTCTCGAGAACGCATCGATTGCGCTTTCGCGGATCCATGAGATCGCGAGCCTTCCGACGGAGTCTGATCCAGCTTCGCAAAGCAAAATCGAAGGGCCGACGCGGGGCAAAGTCGAGTTCAAGGACGTCAGCTTGCGATATGCGTACGTTCGTCAGTAAACAGACTATGGTTTTTCTCGTCTTACATCTTCATTCTAGGGAGGACCTTCCTCGTGTGGTTGATCATGTGTCTTTCAAGGTCGAAGCAGGTCAGCGTATTGGGATCTGCGGCCGCACCGGGTAGGTTGTCGGTGAAAGTCCGAAAACCAGCCACTCACGATCCTGTCAGCTCGGGCAAAAGCAGTCTACTCCTCGCCCTTTTCCGTGGCCTCGAGTCGTCCCTTCTCGACGGATCCGTCCTGCTTGATGATGTCGACACGTCGTCCATGTCACTCAGTACTCTACGCGGCTCATTGAGGTATTTCTTCCTCCTTAATCGCCTTCTTATCGCGACTCACGGAAGACTAGCTTGGTATCGCAGAGCCCGTTAATTTGGAATGCGCCCCTGCGGCACAATCTCGACCCCGACGAAAGGCTGGCCGACAAGGAGATCTGGCTTGCACTCGAGCGCGTGGGACTCGCCGATGCGGTCCGTGCGCTTTCGGATAAGCTCGAGACGGTGCTCGACGACGCCGGGTCGCTGTCTGGTGGGCAGCGCCAACTTCTCTGCTTGGCGAGGATCCTGCTGCGTGGCGGGAAGGTCGTCGTCCTGGACGAGGCGAGTAGCAGCTTGGATGCCGAGACCGACCGCCGGATGCGGAATATCATTCGGACGGACCTCTCGGGGTCGACTATTATTGCAGTGGCTCATCGTATCGGTACGAACCTGCTCGAATCTCAGTTCGTAATCTGACCCGGTGGAACAGATACTATACTCGACTACGATATTGTGCTTGTGATGGAGAATGGCTCGGTGGTGGAGCGAGGGACGCCAGGCAACCTTCTTGCGCAGACGGATAGTCGTTTTGCGCAATTGGCAAGGAGCCAGGGCATAGTAGCTTAGTATTCCACGAGCCTGAGTGTAGCGCTAGCGCGCAATGAAGCGAGCCGCAGTCGCATTCGCAGAAGAAGTGTGTGCCGAGATAAGATAAGATGTCATCTGACTGACTGAGCAGTACAGACGGACAGAGTACCATACGTCCATGATGTGTTTTACCACAATACACGACGACGGCGCACTACAAACCCTCGTAGGGAGATACGAGCCGTTCGATACCCTCCGTCGTGTCTGCCGAACTCGGAGGGCGCGGGAACGGCGCCGCGGCACTGTAGTATTTCCCGTCGACGAGCAACCCGATCAGAAGTTCACCTGGGCCGAACCGGGTCGTACAGTGCCCGACTTCGCATTCCAACCATAGGTCAGCACAAAACGAATTCAGTGTCAGGCTGAAAGCGGCACGCACTTGGATCGTCCTCCTCGATCTCACGTTCTCCGTCAAACGTGTACCCCAAATAAACCTTCTGCTTCTCTTGCAGCTCCGTGATGTCGAGTCCTTCGAATGGCTTGTCCGGGAGGGCGATGTGGTAGTTCCAGAACGGTCCTTCTCGAGCGGCCGTGTTTGACCATAAGACCGCGCAGTATGGGGTTCCTGGAATGGAGATTTTCCATATTGCCTGGGGGTCGGGTGCTGCGTGGCGCGAGAATGGTTCCTGGGAGCAAGCGATGCCACTTAGCTCGCAGCATATGCGGGGAGGCGGGGAGTCAATATAAGTACCCCGAGGATGGTGCCCGGAGGCGCATTAATTGGAGCTCTCGAGGTGGACTCTTGGGGATGGTCGACGTCCGAGTCCAGAGACACCTCTTCAGCAGTCGCGTTGGAGGACATGGGCGTTGAAGTAGAGGAGTACAGCGAGACTATGTGATTACTTAATGTACAAGGTGAGTCCCTCCTAGTCACGAAACT
Source organism: Mycena chlorophos (assembly GCA_014461115.1). Classification (NCBI taxonomy): domain Eukaryota; kingdom Fungi; phylum Basidiomycota; class Agaricomycetes; order Agaricales; family Mycenaceae; genus Mycena; species Mycena chlorophos. The sequence continues at coordinate 2,765,342 of JACAZE010000002.1, read as the reverse complement.
CCGCCCCAGACACCGAGCCCGGCGAACAGGACTCCAAGCGACACGACTGCGCCGACGAACGCAGCACTGGGAAGACCCACGCGGGGCAGGACACCAGGCGCGTGTAGTGCAGAGAGAAGCACGTGTGCAGCCGCTGCAACCCCAACAAGCGAAGTCGCAGCAAGTCGGCTTACGAAGAGCGCGGCTCCGAGAAGGAGGAAGAGGCCCAACGAGAGGAGGACGGCGTTGACGCGCTGGAGCGGCGGGATGAAGGGCGGGATGTAAACGAGTGGGATGCCCAGCACGTCTTCGAGATCGTCGCGTGCTTTGAGTGCGAGCAGTTGGTCGAGGTCGTTGTCGAGCTCTGTGCCTGGGTCTGTGAGGACCACGGAGGCGTCGAGCGGTTTGGGTATTGGTATTGTGGATCCACTGGAGAGACGGGGTAGCAATGGGGTGCGTTCCGTGGAGGAAGATGGTTGGTGTTCTGTCGAATCGGGGGTTGCTGCTCGTGGCGTCGCGGTCGACGAAGGAACGAGTACGTCGCGATATAGCTCCAAGCCTGCATAGCCTTGGGCGACGGCGACGATGCCTTCGGCTGCGGCCCAGCCAAGACCCGCCCACCAGATGCGCACGAACGCGGGGTCGTGCCATGTTGGTGTATCATATGCGGCATATGGTCGGATGAGAAGCAGTATCAAGGCCACCATGCGCCCGACGATTGTGAGAATCGTGGAGAGGGCAGTAGAGACCAGGGTCGTCGCAAACGACTCGGGAACGACCAGTGTTGGCAACGTGAATAGCACTGGTCGTAGACAATGTGTGAAGATGAACAGTGCCGCCGGAATGAGGATTTCGGGGAGGGGATACGGCAAAAACACCGAATATGGATAGTCGTTCTCCGCGTCATGGTAGTGGTAGACGATGAACGGCAAAGCCGCCGAAAGGGCGAGCACGATGACCGTTGTTAACGGCGCAAGTGTGTATAGAAGGACCAGACGGTTGTATGAGCCTGTTTCGAGCGCGTTTTCAACGCAGGGAGCGAGCAGGCTGGTGAAATGGACGGACCTCGGTACAGCCCCTGCTCTTCTAGCAAGTCTTCATCGTCGTTCCATTCCTCATACGCCGGTTCGTCAGCTTCAGGGACACGCTCCAAAGACATCGAGGTGTCCCTCCGCTGGATGCGCTCGGGGCTAGAGGACAGCATGGGAGTTATAAGAGAGGGACATGAGCGCTCGCTGAAATAACGCAAGTGCGCGTGATTTGCTCGTGAGCACCTTGATTCTCCCCGTCATCTCCGTCCTCGAGCTTGAACTTCGCAAGATATCTCCGCTGAAAATCTAAGAGTGTATACCTCGACTTCATGCTGCACAACCCGCCCAAGTAACTGGAGCCCAACCCCCGGTTTCTCCGAGTCCCACCATCGCCGAACACCAGACCTATACAAGCCAACCCACGAGACCAGCCAAACTTGGCACTCCGCTCGTACACACCATTTCGCGCGACTTTCGCATCTTGCGGCGCCAGTCGCAGCACTTCTTCGGGACTGGCGGCCGAACCCTCTTAATGACCCCGCAGGAAATGAAGCGGGTGGTTCGTTGCGTCGCAAGATCACAAGGCGCTTGGGGGTGCGATTTAGACGCCCCGCTCGACGAACGTGTCCAGCAAGATACTGCGACCAACGGACAACTTGAAGCCACGAGTCGACCCGGAGAGTGATCGTCGCCGCCGGCTGTGCGTGGGTTCCTGGTCGGTAAACGCCAAACCACGCGTGTTTCGACTCCGACTGCGGGGAAAGAAGCTACCCGGAGAGCGTTGGGGTTTGGATGTGGGCGTCGAACGCCGCCGTCGCCACGATCAACTGGAGCGGCTAGCATTTCACAGGTATTCAGCTGCTTCTTCTACGCCTTCAAGCTATATCTAATCGTCATAGGTCCGCTAGATAACGCTCTTGGACTTTACTCCGACCGGTTTCGAGCTCGGTGCCGGACAACGACTCGATCACGTGGATCCCATGCGGTCCTTAATTAGCTGGTTTGCTGCGCGTTTTGCACCGCTTTATCTCCAAAGTGAGCTCAGACTGTGCCGACTAAATTTATTCCAGACTGTCTTTTCATAGATCGGCGCGTTCACACCTTGAATTGGGGAAAGAAACAACGGAATGCAAAGTTCAACAAGCTACAAAACAAGGAGGGTGTGATGCGAGCGGCTACATACATAGGCAAGCAGGGAGCGACGTGGATGGAGAGGGACTAATAGATACATGAATCAGGGAGGGTGGAGTGGTGTTGCTACAGAGGGAAGAAAATGGCCTTGGGGGAGACAAAGAGAAACCAAATCAAACACGACGCGCAAAGACGGTGTTGTACAAGCCCCAGATGCCCGGGACGCTGCGAATCTCTTGGTGGACGCCGACGTACAGCTGGTTGAGCTGCGCCTGGGGCATGCCGCTCTTGGCGTCGAGGAGTGGGCGGACGCTGTCCATGTAGCGGCGGAAGATGTTGCGGAAGACGCGGCCGATGTGCTGCATCGCTGGGTCCGGGTGCCAGCCGCCGAGCGGGAAGAGGTGGCTGGCGGGGGTGATCGTGTTCTGGACGTAGAAGTGCGGCTGGGCTGCGAGGAGGGGGGCGACGAGAGGCGCGGTGGCAGGAAGCGGGTTGGGTGGCGTGATGAGGGCTGTATGGAGCGCGCCGAGGAATGCGTGGAGGAACGGCGCGAGCTGGGGCGTGATGGGGGTGGGGACGGGTGGACCGCCGGTTGGAGGAGGGGCCATCGTGAAGATCATGCGAGACCATTCTCCCGCGATGAAGGCCCCGCCGGGACGGAGAAGACGAGCGCATTCGGCCAGGAGGCTGGCGTAGTTGGGGACCGCCATCGAAACAGAGCGCGCGTGGACGAGGTCGAAGGTCCCGGCATCCCAAGGCGCCACCGTGTTGACATCGTGCATAACGAAGTTGACGTTCGGCGGCAGGTTGAGCCGCGGTGCAATGGGCACTAGAAGGCGTTGAGGATGGCGTTCCTGGAGGGTCTGGACAAGCACGCACCGATGTCGAACCCACGGAATGAGACGTGCGGGAAGTCTCTGGCCATATCGATGGCCCACTTGCCCGTCCCCGTACAGATGTCGAGGGCGTAGCGCTGGCGCGCAGGGTCCGGCGCCAACACCGCCTGGACGGGGCAATTGGGCGGGTAATGCGCGCCGATGACGTCGAACAGCAGACGGTGTTGAACCTTCTGTCGCTAGAAATTCGACATGAGAAGCGGAAGAAGAGAATAAAATAGACTAAGCGACGGACCTCCTGCTCCGGTGTGTCGACCGGGAGCGGGTACGGAGACGTATGGGAATGGAAGAGGCGATTGTCGCGTTCGACAAAGTATTGCGGGAAATCCTCCTGCGCCAGCTCTTCGCCGCTGCTGCCGCTGTTTCCGCCGCCGTCTTCGTCGTCGGAAGAGTCGTTGTTGTTGCCGTTGTTGCTGGAGTGCGACATTTTGGACGAGGGACGACCATTGCGCGGCTGCAAGTTTTATACGACTAGTTGAGATCGGCGCAGCGCGTAGACGACTCCAGCGAGACATTGTAGACCTATGAGAGACTTGCGGCGCCAAAGGTCTTCTTCCGACGACCACAGAGCCACGATAACAGAGGCTGTCTTACAACATGAGGCTGTCTGCAAGGCGATTGACCTGCTTGTTTTGGAGGAATGCTATTTGAAGCATGAAAAGTCCCAGGATAGATGAAACTCGGAGAGCTTCTGTCTTCATCCCGAGCTGATACCTCTGGAGAGTGGGGGTTGTTGGGTTGTGGGTCCTCATTTGTCAGCGTGTCAATCTTGGACGCGACCGTCATCTCAACGCTGACTGACTCAAGACTCTTCGACTCGCCACCACCATGGCCGCGGTGGTCGACGTGGACGCCTTTTATCGCGAGCGGGATGAGCGAATGCGTATTCCGGCCGACCATCAATTTGCCCAGCGAATAGCCAACAAGTCGCATCGGTACGCAGCTCGTTCAAACCCGTTCACAGAAGCCACTGACCCCCGCGGCAAGACCTCCGGAGCGTTCTCGTGTGGCTTTCCCCGTTCCGACGCGTAAAGCGTCCGTGCATCCACCCGACACCACGGAACTGGATATGAATGAGGGTCCTTCGTCGACAAGGCGAGTCTTCTCCGGCTTCAAGTTCTACCCAACCAATACCCTCCCAGCATTGAGAACGAGGAACAGAAACTGGGACTCATCTCGCCCCAAGTGAATATTCAGGATCTCAATGTGAGGACTGGTCAGAGGTGTGTTCATTAATCCAGGCTCCGTGCAAGCTTCTCATCTTCCCTCGTCCAGCACCAAGTCGTCAGCTGCCCAACCTTCGCCCCATGAATCCCCTCGCAAGACCACAATCGATCCGCGTGCAGATTTGAAGCGCAAAGCTTCGCCCGGCCCGACACAACAAAGTAGCAAGAAGCAGGTTATCGATGCACCCACTGAACAGTCTTCTTCGGCACAGTCCGTCCCTCTCTGCATTCTATCCATGATTTCATTGTTGTTGACGCGATTGGCAGGGTGCCTGTTTTGAAACCGCCCTCGAAAAAGCTCCAAACACTCTCCAAAGTCCCACCACCGCTCGCGGTTAATATCCCCCAAGCACCCACTGCTCCAGTCATTGACCTCTCATCTTCCCCTATCGAGGAGCCGAACTTTTCGGTCATGGTTTCGCGTTTCGAGCCCCAGGCGACCTCTACGCAAGCCCCCAAGCCACTCGCTGCAGAGCCAACTGCGTTTGAGCGGATGGTCACAAAGATCAAGGAGAAGGAGAAACAGGATAAGGCACGGAAGGCGCGTAAAGCTCCGACGGTCGTCAAACTCGGGGTCGGGCCAGATGCAGCCGGGCCGAGTGTCCCTTCTGTCAAGGCCGAGGACGACATCATCTCCGTCTCGTCTTCGCGCCCTCCTTCTCCCCAGCCCAAACGCAAGGCCACGAAGAAACCCTCAACCAAAGTTCCGGCGAAGGCTGCGACGGTCAAGTCCAGGATGAAGAAGAAGTCGCCGAAGAAAGCCCCACCCGCCGAGGATGTGCATCCGAGGCGCTATGCGGAGACGCTGCTCGCGAGACTTGAGGAGGATCCGGACGACCCTCTCGTCCGGCAAGAAAGCACGCTTCTCACGGGCAAGACGATTTTCCTCGTCACCGACGAGTTGGGGGACTGGACATCCAAGAAACATCAAAATCGTTTTGGGATTGTACGCCGTTTTCGTTGCTATTCATCGCTCTTCCCGCTGACTGTTTCCAAGCTCATCAGGAACGGGGCCACCCTTGTGACAGTCTACGACCCCAACACCGTCACCCACATAATTTGCGAGACGGCGATGGGTCGCCCTACCGCCTGCGAAGCGCTTGGTGTCAAATCCCTGTCGGAGGTGCCGGACCACATCTTCATGGTTACCTGGGACTGGGTCTTCGGCAGTCGCCCTATCTTCGAATATGCGAGTTTTTCGCGAGCGGATTGACCAGGGCGTCGAGAAGAAGGCAACTGGCAAGGCCAAGGCGTGCGTCCACCATCTATGTTCTTTAGGTAGCTTTGCTGACCGTTTTTCCAGGCCGGCGAAGAGATCGACGCCAAAGTTATCGGACGGCGACGATTCTGACGACGAGCGTGAGCGTCACGGCCCGCCTGCGCGGAAGCGTCGTACATCTCCGACTGGCTTTGTGGCTGTTTCGGCTTCGCATGCAAACCAGCCTGTGTCTACCGCGCTGAACGGTCCTGCGGGGACCATGGTGGACGACCCGTTGGCTGAGTTCCATGCAGAAGCTGTGAATGAGCGTCTTGCTGAGCGCCGTGAAGTGAGTAGTGCTTTCTTCCATTGGTCGAGACCTTCATTAATGGATGTTTGCGCGTGTAGAAGGGGTACGACAGTGATGACTCGGATGTCGAGGAGCGCAGGCTAGCAGTGAGTCGAGCTCGCGGCTCGACCGCCCGGTTTCTCAAGCTCATCGTGCTTCAGACTGCGTTCCCAGAGTTCGCCAACAAGACGGGCAACCCGAATCAGTACATTATCGACAAGGTCGGCGCGTCTTCCGCATTTCGTCCTGCTGGTATGAACGTCCTACACAGCTGGAAGAGCTCAAGAACCTGCATGAAGCCCGCGGCGGAGAGGATAAATGGCGAGCCATCACCTACACAAAGGGTACGGGTGTTTGGTCTCGTCTCTGGTTGGCTGCCCAATTGTTGAATATTGCTAGTACTGCGACAACTCCGACTGTTGAAGGAACCAATCCGGACGCGCGCCGACGCGTTCCGACTCAAGCACGTGGCGGAAAAGACCGCCAACAAGGTTCGTCTATTCATCTCAACTGGCTGGAACTTGCTCATGAATCCACCAGATCATGGAAATCGTCAAAACTGGGGACCTCCGTCGCCTCAAGTATGAACGGACGCCCGATTTGTTGGTGCGGCAAGTGTTCCAGGGGATTTATGGTGTTGGTGCGAGAGATGATTTGCTTTGTAGCGCTCCGTCGCTTACTCGGTCATTAGGCCCGGACGTGTCGCAACGATTCTACCTCGCTGGCTGTCGCACACTGCAGGATCTGGCCGATGGTGTCGGTGGAGTCAAGCTCAACGAGGCGCAGCAGATCGGGCTCAAATATTATGAGGGTTGGGACGAAATATTGGATGATCTCCACAGTGTTGCTCACCGTCGGCCCTAGATATCAACTCGCGTATGCCCCGCGCAGAGGCCGAGGAGATATTCACCAAGTACATCCAACCCGCTGGTGCGCTGCCGCCCCAATTCCGATGTTGTTTGGCGCGACTGACGTTGTTTGTGACCAGCTCGCAAGATTGACTCCAAGTTGGAGGTTCATATTATGGGGAGCTTCCGGAGGTGCGTTGTTGGCTTCGCCGTGGTTGTGATTTCCGTTTATGAACGGCGCGATGCAGGGGAAAACCGACTTGTGGCGATATCGACGTTATGATAACCCGCGATCCGGCCGACGGCAAGACCCATGAGGGTATCCTCACGCGTCTACTGAAGGCTCTGCACGACAATGGTGTCATCACTGAAGACTTGGCGATTCCGGGCGAGCCAGACGGCGAAGAAGCGATCTACCGTGGGCTCTGTCGTCTTCCGAACACGCCCAATGCGCAGAGGCGCCGTCTCGATTTCTTGGTGATCCCGTGGAAGTGTCGCGGGGCGGCGCTAATGTACTATACCGGCGACGATATCGTGAGTGGTTTTCGCTGGTATTTCCGGTGCTGGCTGACGCAATTTTGTTTGCTTACAGTTTAACCGGAAGATGCGTTTCAAGGCCAATCGCATGGGCTATTCGCTCAACCAACGCGGTCTTTTCGACGGTGTCGTTCGGAACCCGAGCAATTGGTCAGAGAAGTTGAATCAAGGTACATGGTTTCTGTCGATGACCTTTTGCGAGAGGGCTCAAGGTCGTCTTACACCTCAGGGAATGTTATTGCCAGCGAGAGCGAAGAAGAGATCTTCAAGATTCTGGGCGTGCCGTTCTTGCTGCCGCATCAACGCGCGGGTTTGGACGTTTCGTTGTATAACCAGTGAGCGCGATGTGTGTATTTGTGTGTCTGTCTGCATTGTTCAAGTTGTATCGGTCGAAAGTGTTGTATTCGCAGCAATTTTGCTGCTTAGATATTGTAGCCAAAACGATTGTCCTGTACATGTAGCTCGTCTGTCTCGCTGTAAAAAAATTTGGCTTGACTTTGGGCATGCACGGATTGCTCTCAAGTCCGTTCCGTCTCGATTCCGCCTCGCTTCTGCTGCACAAAATGTCCCACACGGGATATTTCTCCCGTTGCGTAGGTGCTGAGGCGGAGGTTTTCGGACAGGGTGCGGAACATTTGAATGCATGCTGGTGAGTCGCGTCGCGACTCGGGATCGACTCGGGACGTGTTCGACATATTCCCTTTCATGTTTTCGCAACGCAGGCTTCCGATTTACCGGATTGGTTTCTAGCTGGTTGGAGGAGATTACCAGTACATCAGCCGGCGGCAGGACATGAAGAATGAGGGCAGGGAAAGACTAAAAGATTCCCTTCAAGGTTTATTCTAGAGATAGGAAAAGCTGCGAAGGTTTGCTGCAGATGGCGGTCCGTCAATCGCGTGGCGTGTGGCTGTGGCGTATTGCAACAGTACCTCGTCATGTCAGTTTTTGACGTCGGGTAGACGTTGCCGTGTGTTGCCCGACCGCGTATCACTCTCGGCGTCGTGCTGAGGACCCCGGAGATAAGGTGATATGAATCTAAGATAAGATATCGCTCAGCCAAGGACTCATCTACGACAAGTTGGGCATAACTCGCTCAATTCTGCGCCGATTGGGTCCAGATTCAGCAGGCCTATGGCGCCAGACTAGACTCGTCGCTAGGCATTTTCAAAATATTTTTATGTGCATGTTAAAGGCTTCCTTTCTGAGCTATATTATTTTATGTGATGCTGCTTCTCCAGCCAACAGACCAAGCTGTGGGCATGATTTAAGGCCGCATTGGACTATTATCCTCTCTGGTATATGTGCAAAGCAATGCAGTGCCTCTAACTGTGCTGCAAATACTGCTATAAATAATAAATAACCTGTGCTTGAAAATGTGCCTTCTGGTAGCAATCCAGGGCACAGCAGACTTGATCATGCTCGGATACCTTTCTGGTTTACAGGCAGCATATCAAAGGTAGTGGATTGCCTTAACATTAAATCTCAACCTCTAACAGTGATTAGTTCAGTTTACATGAGTTTACACTGGCAGCCTGCTCATACATTGAGCGAGATGAAATGGGCAGCCCAAATGGTGGCCAACTGACCCAGACCACAGCCTGATGAGAGTCTAGAGGAATCACCTGCATACTGGCCTGACCAGCTCAACAGACTAGGTGATTCATTGAATAACAGTTATTATAATCTTCAAGAGGTAATTCATGATGGCTGCACTGGCAGGTTTCAAGTTCAAACTGAAGCCAAAAGCCTACTACAACCGCCTCTAGCTGGAGACTGAAAGCCTGATGCCAATATCTCCTTGAGGGGAGTTCATGGAGGGTGAGCAAGAAATGAAGAAAGAAAAGCAAATTATTATTCAGAATCTTGCCACTGTGCCATATTGAATGCTGAATCCTTGAACACCAAAATTTGGTGTCCAAGATTTTATTCCTGGCCCAGGGCAAGATCAATTGGATTTCTTGCCTGGCACCCAAAATATTCATTTCCTTTCCTTTCTTTGGCTTGGCTCCCTTGAACACCCAAGAGCAAGATTTTGGGTGAGAATGAAATATTCCTTGTCTAAAACTGGCCTTGCTTCTTGCACGTCCTGTCTACCGTAAACTCTACAATATGTGGCAGACAAGTATTCCTTAACTGACACAGGTCAGCTATTATTCCTTAACTGACACAGGTCAACTATGAAAATAATCTGCTGGAAAAATAGTACTACATCTTTCAAATTCTTCTAATACACTCCGATGAACTTATTTGAGTCAGACCAAGGCCTCCTAGCTAGCTCTCTTCCAAGCACATCATAATTACTGCTGTTTCCTATGGTTGCTGTTTTAAAGCTTCCACAACAAACTAATGGCCAGGATACTGCTGTTATAAGCGAGATATAATATTACCAACAGATTCCAGACTACCTAGGCTATGCAACAATAACCAGACTAAAAGATGTGGAATGGTAAATATTTTACAGTTGAAATCCTTATAAAGACACTGGATGTTATCAAGTAGCTCAAAAGCTGCAAAAAATTGAGACAGCACTATGCCTCTGACTAGTATCATTTAGTACTCATTTTATTGCGATTTTTTGCGGGCCTTGAGAAGCCACCACACGAGAAAGCGCCATATTTGATCGGTTTGGTGATGACCTGTCAATGGTTGATCCACCAAACAATTTTGGTCGGCTCGCTCACAAAATGGGTGACTGTCATCGGCCAGATCTGGTGAGTCCAAATTGGGCTCCTACAAATACCAAAAACCAAGCCGCAAAGGCTGCCTCAAGAGCGGCTGGCGCTGATACGTAACTGATTTCTATCAGATAGAAGCCGAGAGTACCGCGGTGGCCTGGGGTCCGCGCTCGGCTTGTCGGCGACGTCCGCCCGATGTCAAAAACTGACATGACGAGGTACTGTTGCAATAGTGGCGTACCACGGCGATCGCCTCGACGACCATGAGACTCCCGAGGCCAAGGGGTCGTCGTGTCGTACGCGCAAATCATGAGCTCCACGGGTGCTTCTCTCCGATGTCATGGCACCGTAAAACTCTCCTTTCAGCATCGATTGCTGGACTTGCTCGCCCGTTGCAAGGCGCGCAAATGAGCGGCACCTCGCCGTACTGATCCTGGTCGGCGATGCGTACTATAATGGACAACCAAGCAAGCGACTCAGTGTCCCAGCTCCGGAATTCGCTGGATTTTTTCCGTCGATCATCAAACAAGCGTGAGTGCAGAGTGGGGCGACATATAAAACGCCGCGCTCTGCTTGCGCCTTCCTTCGCGGCCCACTTCCCCACCACAGTGCCTATACGCACACCCTAATCCAAAAGCAATGGCGCCCGCAATTTCCACTCTCCTTAACGCGATCCTTGTTGCGCTCAACGCAGCCAACACCCCCACGCCGTTCGACCCCGGCTTCAATATCACTGCGGTCGCAGCCACGGCGAAAATGTTACCGTCGCATAGGTCCGTGGATGGGCGCTATCCCATGCAGGAGCAAGGCTTGAATGATTTTTAGCTGGGAATTTGGAACGGCGACGGAGGCGTTACTTGAACTCGACACGCCGAAATACTCCGTCTTTGGACCCTCTCCATTCCCGGTGCCCACGCTAGACCCTTCAACCGTCCCGGCGCTAGCGTACGCACAGGCGAAAATCGTAATCGGGACGGGTGCCAATGGACTGAGCAACGGCGAGTGTTTTTTCCTGCGTTTCGTTCGCGGAGCGGCTCCATATCGCCCCCCTCGTCCCTCTTTATATCGTGTTGCTCATTTATTCTGCAGGCGACGGCGCTGTTGGTGACCCAGCTAGCTTGGGCGTGGGCGCGATCATGCTTGGCAAAACAAATCAAACGTTTGCGGACGCCGCGGCCAGCGAAATCGAGTACATCGTTGGGATGGCGCCTCGATGGGTCAACGGCGCGATTTCGCAGCGCACGGACGTAGCCGAGCTGTGGGCAGACTGGATGTACATGGCTCCGCCCTTCATCGCGTTTTACGCCGCCGACTCCGACAATGCGACCCTTCTGGAGACCGCATACATTCAGTGCGGTCTTCAACGAGAAGTTCTGCTCTATCTGAGCAATTCCTCCGAGCCATCTCCTGCCGGAACTTCGTCTTCTGGTGGCCGTTGGGAACATATCGTCGGTCCTCAAAGCGCCGACCCCGGCCACTGGAGCACCGGGAATGGATGGGCTGCTGCGGGTATGACGCGCGTTCTGGCGACCGTCATGAAGGCTCCGGTAGCGCAAACCGCGTCGTGGCAATCGCAAGCCATTAGCGACCTCACGAGCTGGATCAAGGAGATCCTCGACGGCGCCATCGCCTCGCCTTTCGACCTCACCCAAGGCGGCTCTGGCCTGCTCCGCAACTACCTCGACGACATCAGCGGCGACGGGCACGGCTTTGGGGAGATCAGCGGCTCCAGCTTGCTTGCGTCGGTCGCGTACCGCATGGCGGTGCTTGCCCCCGAGACGTTCGGCAGCGAGTACATTGCGTTTGCGGAGGGCATTCGCAAGACTCTGGGTAGCGACGACGATTCGGGCGCCCCGCACATTACCGCGAACGGCACTGCGACGCCTGCAGTGAACCCGCTCGGCTGGCAGGATACCAATCCGTATACGGCTGGCAGTCCCGAGGGCAACAACTTTGTTGTGCAGTTGTACTCGGCTTGGCGCGATTGCATCTACGCGGGTGTCTGCGCGCAGTAGCCTGTAGTCTTCCTCGTCGTACATACCTACTTTAAGGGATACCTATTTGCGAGTTAGTTCTGCATACCTAGCTTAATGAGAACGTATTTGCGCAACTAATACGAACGAAGTGAGAGGGTTGGCATCTAAGTTTCGTCACACAGTCAACCTCCTACTTCCGGCAACCATGAGCCACCGCTATCAGAGCGCAAACCGCCTCGTTCTGCGGTTTCTGGGCTAATGGAACTCAGTGGTCATCGTGCTCTTTCCTTCACGGCAACCGACATGACCGAACTTGTCGAGCTGCGGGCTCGACAACGTACGTTCCACGGCGCATATACCCGCACTGCGCTGGGAAATCTGGGCTACGCGCTTGCTATTTTGCGGCTTTTCGACCATCGATTCTACGGCAGTGGGTTTCTTCCTTCCTGCACCGATACTTTCTCCATGCTAAAGCGCATATAGTCGGCCTACTCTTCGCCGTGCTTGGCGCATCCCTCTACATCCTCGCGTTTCTGCGCGCCCGGCATAGCAGACACGATTTCGCCGACTTTGACAAACCGGAGAGCCGTGACCCGGGCTATAGCGGTGGTCGGGATCTGCGGGGCTCGCTTCGCATTCGGTCGCGGGAGATAATCAAGACCAAAGGCCAAGAGCATGCTCGGGTTTTTGGGCGCCCGTTCATCACCGCGGGCTGGATTGTGGTCGCTGTTGCGGCCGTTGTCGCAGTCGTCGAGATTGCGTTGCTTGTGCTGGTTTTGAAGATTTGAGTCAAGCTTTGGGTGCGTTTTGTCTCTCATCGTTCCGTACACGAGTCCCATGAACTCATTTCTCCGCCGTATAGACTCCTCTCAGGATCAGGCTCGATAAGTTCCATAACTTATTCGCCAGTCCACGACCTGGCGGCCGCGATAACAGTTTCCCGGTGCCAGCCAAGTACTCCCATCGATCTACCGTCTTTCTACGGGGTCACCAGCCACGGCCTCGTCTCATCATCCTCGCCCAGGGTACCGACCTCCCGTCACGTGGATAAACCAGCGGACGCAATCTGGGGTTCAAGCTCATGCACTCATGGTCTATATCACACTCGACATGGTCTGGGATGTATGCATACGCATCCTACACAATAAATATCCTAATGAACTTGAATTCCGTGCACACCTTCGCTGCTCACGGCGAATACGGAGGGGGCCGCGACTTTTTGGAATAACCACTGGCATGGAGCTGTTCTCGAGTCGGCGCGGTACGCAACAAGCTGAAATCGTTATGCGCACCGGTAACAGCCGTTTCCGGACCTCCACGTCTGCGTTCCCGAGGCTGCACCGTGACAGCGAAAGGGATGCACGATATACAGTTCCCGGGCTGGTCCTGAGGGAGGTTCGAGGATCCCAGAACCTGGACGGTGACGTCGACGACACCGAAACATAACGAAAGCGGCGGCGGCGAGGAATACGAGGAACACGACAGAACCGACGGCCATGCCAGCGATGTCCGCTGGCATGAGGCTACATAACATCGCTCGGGGTTCAAAGAGGGTGTTACATTGGAGACTAGAGACGCACGCTTGACCACGTCCACGCCCACCAATTGCACTCGCACTCGCAGTTGAACTGGCACTGGCACTGGCACTGGCGCCATTCACGTTGCCGTCGACCAGCGCGTAGTCGATGCTGAATACCGTGCCGCCCGAAGCGAGCGACTTGAGGACAAGGGTGTGCGTTCCAGCCTCAAGAGAGTCCGCGTAGTATATTGTCTGGACCTTTGTTCAGTCTCGCGTTCAATGGGGTGTTGTGTCTCTGACCTGAGCCGCGAGATAGTTGTTAGGCCCTGCAGTCGTGACTGCCCGCCCCTGGGTGCGAGTTATCGTGGCCCCGCCGTCGATTTGCGCGCTGTAGGGTGCTCCCTGTCCGCCGATGGCGCCGAAAACAGCCACTCTATCGCCCTAGCGCTAGACTTCAGTGGAAGGGGTCGCATTACAGTACTCATACGACATACCGCGAAGGTCAAAGACGCAGTTGTTTCATTGCCGTTAGACGTCCAGCTACAGTTTAGGTTGTGCAGCAAAGAATTGAGGGAGATAAGGACGCACTGCCCGGTTCCATCGTCAAATCCTGGAAGATTGCTCATATTTGTGTTCCACGCCTCCGGTGGGTCGTACTTGAACGCTGTGTTGGTGTCCTCAATACGTGCGTCTATGGTGGAATTGACGATGGATGTCCAATTCAGCTGCAAACAGCTCAGCGTTAGCCAGTCAACGGAGCTAAAAAAATGTGTCGTCGCGCACGTAGTTGATATCGAAGGTACCCCCAGCCTTCACGATGTTCGACACGTTCAAGGTGTGTAAGGTGCTATCCAGATCCTTCGCTGAGAAACGGTCCACTTGAAAATACTCGACGGAATTGTTCGTGGGCACAGTAGTGGTGTTTCCGTCAAGGACCGCTCTAACACGAGGTCATTGCTTGGAACCAAAGGAGAGATACAGTCACTCGACTCACTGAAAAGACCCACCATTCAAGCGAATGGCACCAACGAAATCGACCCTTGACCCATTAAACTGCAGGACCAAGTCGCATAGGGCTCCGCCGGTGGGATTACAGTAATGGAAGCTGGCTCCGTCGTACCTAGGACAGACTTCAGTCCTTGCCGTTTACGCGTGCGTGCAAATGAGGCTTAGAACGCACTTGTAGGCTTCCTTGTCCGTGTCGATGCCGCCGCGCTCCCAGTTCCCGGTGTATTGGATGAGAGGACTCGTGGAGTAGATTTTGTGAACGACCGTGGGCATGGCTGGTTTCAATTTCCTTGAATGCAGTCAGACCGTGCAGGGAGATGAGGACAAAACAAACAGTCGGCGTACCAAAAGAAACACCCACAAAGTGCTGCTTCGTCTGGGCACGCTTCCGGAAGGCGGTTTGTACGAGAAGTCGTGGTTTGCTCTTTTAAAAGGTCAAGCTGAGACGGAGACGAGACTGAAGTCGACAGCAAAGTAAGGGTGGAGTGAGGGCTTAAAAATGAGCTTGAATAGCATCGGTTTCCGAGTTGCGGGCGTCGGTACGAGGCATTAAGTATAGGTTCAGCCAATCCCGCGTTCAAGCTAAGGCCGGCTTCGACAACGGCGGTCGAGTCGCTGTGCGAGATAAGCAGCGCTTTGTGCGGTTTGAACGGATAACATGGAAGAGTTTCGGAAGACCAGTACGTCACACTGGCACGTTGTGTACACCCTCTTGTTCCAAACGCTGGCAACGACAAGCGCGGCGCGGCGCCAAGCACCGATTCCAGAGCGAACTTCTCCCGCAAACGAGGTCAAGAACGGATGGATCCCTTGGCGACCAATCGAATCGAATTCAAGATCCCACCAAGTTCCAACCGCATTACTCTAACCGATTTCGTTGAGTCAACGATGCTCGTTCTGCATTGGCAACACAAAAGGCAAGAACAATCGACTCAGTCGACGAGCAATCCACTGAACTTCATTGTCCTAGCTTCAATCGCGTCTTTTCGTAACTCAAAATCTCTTAGTATGGAAACTGTTCGACAGCTGTCATCCAACACCTTCCTCTTGTGGTAATTTCCAAGCAATCCTTGATGCCGCCCACTCTCGCAATAAAAGGCTGCTCGCTTGGATGGCCAATGCCAAGCTCACGCCCGCACTTCACAATGCCTTCTACTGCTGCCCAGCAAATCTCGTCCCGTCGCCGTCCCTCGTGCGCCCCGAGGAAACTCGAGTGTGCCCGCACATGTACGGCCCAGAAGATTCGTCGTGCGCCTCTTGCCACGAAGACCGACGCCAACGGCGCCCGCCCAGGGCCCTCGAAATTGCGTCTCCCTCTTACGCTTCCGCATCCGGTGCGCGAGGAAGTGAATCTGGCCCCGTCCCACCCACATCTTGCGAACGTGCCGCCGCAATATGTTCGCGATAATCTGCCCTTCTCTGGGTACGTCTCTTTACCTTACTCTCGCATCCCTTCATCGAACTTACCTCGTCTACGCTAGAATGTCTGCCTCCCTCGCAGGACTGCCAGTCAAACCCATCCTCCACACCACCCATCTCCCCGAAACCATCCACCTAGAGGCGACCGACGCAGTCTCAGCCTTCCCACCAACCCACATCCTGGCCGTCTACGACGACGCGCCATCACCAGCTGGCACCAATGTCCGGCGCGCCGTGTCGCTAGTCCCAGTCCACGACATCGTCTTCGCGGCTCACTGCTCACGGTTCCCCACCCTACCCACCTCCGCATCTACATCAACACCGACCACAATCCCCGTGGTACCCCTTCGCGTCCCCTCGCTCGAGACGTTCTCGACGCTCCACGCGTACCTCTACACGCAAGACGCGTCCGTCCTCCGCGCCGCGCTCACAACACCGTGCAAAGCCGAAGCAGAGGGAGATCTCCTTCGCCTCGCCGCGCATGCGCAGAAGATCCACGGGTTGTGGCGGAACTCGTGCGTGCTTGGACTCGTTGATACCGATGGACGGGCCTTCGCGGTCATCGAGGAGGCTTGGGGTCAGGTTGTGGGCGCGATGAAGTCGTGCCGCGTATGATGTGCCTTGTTTCTCTTCGGTTATGTAGCATTGCATTCACACTAGTAGATTACTTATAACACCACGCAAGCCCTATGTTGTACGAATATGAATCAAATGTACTCACCTCACTTCTCTCAGACTGAATTTCTCAATACCAAATCGCGGGATGTTCTGACACAAACTCTTCCATCTCAAGCGTATATTGCATTATAATGCGCGATAGAGAAAAGGCTACAAGAAAGCGTCCAAGTCCATTACAGTAAGTACGGCTACAAGTAGGTTCGTTCATGCCATTCAGATCATCCGGTCGGTCATGCGCAGGACGTGGTGTAGCTCAGAAACAACAATCCAAGCACATCTCCTCCGCGCAGCAGCAGCACAGCAAACCAGCGAGACAGCCCATTAGGCCATCGCTGTTGTTACCCCGCCCGGGTCGTTGTGGTTGTTGTCTGTAGGAACGAAGCTCGTTAGCTCCGTTCATAGGTGAAACAGGAAGAACAACATACGCATACATCGGTTGTTGGCCGTACCCCGGGCCTTGCGGGTACCCTCCGTATTGTTGTTGGTTGTACCCTTGGTAGGCATTTGGTGGTTGCTGGAGCAAGCACAAATCAAATCAGCAAGATTCCTCACAAACGAGGAGAAACAAAACACACCTGAGGGAAGTACCCTCCTTGCTGTTGCATCGGGTACTGGTTGGGACCAGGACGCGAGCGGTAGTAGTCGTTGGCGGACATGAATGAGGTCGTTACAAAAGTGGGTTGGGGGGAAGAGAGACGAAGATGGGGTGTATGAGGAAATGGTGGAGCGCGGACCTGGGGCCTTTTATACCGCGGCGCGCGGGACTCGGCACGGTGCGTGGCGCGGGGGCGATGACGTGTTTGACCTTTGCGCAGGCAATCGTAGTGCCTCCGGGAAATCGGCCCCTGGTTCGGAAGGAATCGGGATGCATAAGACGCCCCGCGATTGGGCCACTATCACTATGGGTTGTAGACCGAGACTGGGAAGGCAAGCGCACTGCCTGCACTGAAGCGGTGAACCCGCAGCCCGCAGCGTAAAGCTCCGCCTGCGCCTCTCCGACGTCATCGCTTGAATCGGCTTGATCGGATGGACAGCCACCAGATACACGTGACTTCCTCGGCATCGTCTCGCCTGCAGTCCAGCTACGCCGCCAGGCATTGCGCACGAGAGATGCGGAATACACGGCTACGTAGCAAGTCAGCGACCAAGAACACGCAGGCAGAGTCAAGCATCGGACATACGCACCAGTCGGTCTCAACGCTTAAATACCACCTTCGAACAAAATACACTCGCCGATCCTGGGCACAGGCGCGCCATCGCGAGGCGTCCAGGTCCCCGCTCGAGCCGTGGCATTTCCCAAACGTTCACAACACGTGTGATCGGCTGCCAAATCCACGGGAAAGTGAATTTCTCGTTGCGAGGAGGCTGACTGGTTGAGCGCCGTCCGGACGCCGCGACATCACCCCCCGGAGGATGTTCTGTGAATCAAGGCCATATGTTTGATTTGAGGATTCGGAATGCCCGTGGGGCCGGGGATCCAAAAGGTTACGTGCAAATGCCTCGGCGTTCAGGTGGAAGAAAGCTCCCAATGACTGGAGCAGTCCCAGGCACACCGGAAAGTGTCGAGCAACCTTCGAGTCGAGTCGTAGTACCACAGCGAAGCCAACTTGACCGAGCGGATGGAGTTGATACAAGTTTGGTGACTGGAGGCCCAGCGACTTGATACGTGTACATGCCAGTGCCCGCCACTGGCGACGCCGGCGCTGTTACTCGTACCCAGCGGCCCCAGGCAGCTCCACACCCGCGGCGACTACATAAGTAAGACCTCGGGTCAACAAACAAGAAGCGCAGGGTACGCGAGGACCCACCAGCAGAAGGGAAGATGGGGATTCCTTCAGAGTCAAAGTCGAACCGCCTGCGGGTCATCAGCGCCAGCTCCGAAGCGCACCAGGTAAAAAAAAGGTGAAACGCACTGTGTTCGAACTTCGCGACTCGTCCATCCCGCAGGCGCGTCGGCGTCCCAGGCGTGGTAGGTGATGTACGGGACACCGTCCTGCGCATCAGCTTCAGCGAAATGCGTGGACAAACAGCGCATATACGCACCGCATCGCGAGAGAAAGAGGCGTGGCCCGTCCCGACGGTATCCTCGCTCGCGAAAAACACGGGTTCGTCGTCTCTGGACCACCACGAATCGGGGTCGAGTGGGTCTGCGGTTGAGTTCTTGAGGCCCATGAGCCATCTGGTGAACTTGGTCAGCTTGTATTGCGCGCATATATCGAGGTAACGATACGCACAGGCTGTAGCATGGGTCCCAGGAACCACATGCGGAGTAAATGAGAAAGGTTCGCTCGTTATTCGTGACGATTTGGGGCCCTTCGTTGACCCCGTAAACAGGGTTCGAGGTCGACTACCGAGTGTTCAGTCGGTGCCAGTAAAAACATGTTTGCGTACCCATTGTCGCTCGTTCTTCGTGCCGTTCGGCCAATACGGCGAGTGTATCACCATCCTTTGGCTCTCTGGATACAAGCTGTATGGCGTGTCCATCTCGGCGATGTATCTGGTGAAGGTATTCAGCTGCCATTAACGAGTCCACACGACAGTACGCACAGATATTGAACCGTCCCCAGTTCCCGGCTCTCCTTGCCGGACCAGATGAAATAGTTATTGCCGTTCGAATGCTGCAGGACCGTCCCGTCGATAGCATAGTTGCTGTCGGCCGTTCCTATTTGCCCCAGGTCGATAAATGGTGCCGTCGGGTCCTGCGCGTCCGTTCCGCGTAGGACGTGCATCCTACATGGGCTTTTGAGCTCTGGCACACTACATGTGTAGAAAGCACAAACCTCCGATCCGCATCCTCGTACCCGTCCTGCACTGCACAGTAGATGTAAAACTCCCCGCCGATTCGATGCAGCTCCGGTGCCCACACGCCGGTCGTCGTGTTTGGTGGGACCCAGACGGTACGCGGGAGCACTCCCGTAAAATTATCCAGCGTGCCTGATCTGAAGACACCGACGGTCCCGTCGGGCATTGTTGGCGTAAGGTAGTACGCGCTGTCGTGTTCGAGAATCCAGGGGTCGGCATAATTGCCCTCGAGGATTGCTGGATGAAACAACTCAGCGCGGCAGTTCGGGGAGGCACCCGGGACTCACGGTTCGTGTATGTTCGCGTTGAAGAGTGCCACAGAGGCAGGAGCGGAGCCACGAGAGCGAGTAGCGGCTTGACAAGAAACCATGGAAGACTGGGGCCAAACACCAGCATCTTCGTCGTGGTTGGGGGCAACTTCCGTTATGGACTGCCACAACCCACGTGCCTGGGATCTTCGCTGTCACTCTCATCGTCGACGTTGGACCGGTGTCTGCGGCGCACCGAAGGCTTCGCAAAACGTCAAACCGGGCCTACGACGACGATGACGACGACCCCTTTGGCTTACGCGGATTTCAGCCGGTTCCGCTTGGGCCGAAGCTGCAATTCACGCCCATCCCCAGCCCTGCCGTCGCCGTCGACCAACGGTCGATGGGCTGAGTATCAAATCCGCGCTCGTGTTGCTTACCCGTGCGTCCCTAGGTTTCGACTGGTGCTTCCCGCGACCCGCTTTAATCCGTCAAGTCAGCCAAGCCAGCGCCGGTTCGAGCGGCACCAAACGCGACGCGCTATGCTCGGAACGAGCCAAAGTCAGCCCGAAACAGCCCGGTCTCGCTCAAGTAGAACGGGTCGAACTTGATGGTTCTGGAAAGCCGAGGTTAGCGGATTAAAGACGAGTCGAGAGCGAAACTGACCTGTTCGCAGTATCTTGCGCAAGTCGAGCCAGCGCCGACATCGGTCTTTCTGCAACGCAGCGACATCCGCGCGCGCCTCGGCTGGAATGACGCCAACGCCCTCCGGAAACCTCCCGGGAAGGGCTGAGCCCAATCCTACGCGCCAATCTGGTGCATGCAGGTCAGCAAGATCGTACGCAGGCTGGGATGCGCATTTGCTGACCTCTCTATATTGCAGAGTTTTCAGTCGTTGCTGGCGGAGATGTCGAGGAGGATAACGCGCGGCTGAGAAATCAAGGTGAGCGGAATCGAGGAGATTAGATTGAAGCGATGCGACTTACTGTTCTTGCAGGGATTGAGTCGGCATCTGTGCGGGATGGTGCTGCGTCGAGCGGACGAGTCTCGGCGAACGCGAGCCGGGTAACGTGTGGAACGCGCCGATTGCCGCTGCTCGACGCCAACGACTCGCGAGCCCCCAAACCGCCGGCAGTTTCTGCAACTAAGGTCAGCCGATTGACATTGGAAACCAAGAACAGATTTGCTTACCTCGTTGCAGCACATCCGAGTCGTTCCGTGGCCCTGCACCTGTAACTGTAGCCCAGTCAGATGTAAAGTGCATGAAAAGAAAGAGTACTTACCGCGGATGGAAAAAATGTGCGCGTGATGCATCAGCATCTTAATCTCCAACGCCCACCACCGATTCGGTCGTCGTGCTCTAGCTCTCAACCAGCGACCCACTGCTCACCAGCGTCGGCAGCGACATTGCATGCCGCCGCTTCGTGACGCCGACACCGGCCGAAGCCTGGCGGCTTGCTCACGCCATTCACGCACCGCGCACCGCAAATCCGACTCCGGCTCGCGATTCCGCCGTCCCAGCACCTCGAATCCCTTGCTGCGCGCGCAGCCGACTCGACGGCAAGTGTCTCCGTCGAGCCAGGCAACAACGAAAAGCCGCGCAAGCCCGACTTTGCCGTCCAAGGCCCACCTGCATCCGGATCCCGCACTCGGTGCACGGCACGACCACATCTGCATCGTCTAGCGACTGAGACGACGAGAGCCGCGTCTCTGCTGTCGGAGACCAGGCCCGTCGTTCGCTTGCTTAATCGGCACAGTCACCCACACACACACCACGCCTCTCGTCCCGGCACCTCTCCCATCCACTACCGAGTCCCGGCGACCTTTGGAGCCATTCGCCGGCATCTCCCCGTGGCTACTCGGCAACTACAAACCACCACCCACGCCGACTTCCTACAACCCGGGCCGTCAGACACGCGCTATCTACAACTACAAACTCGAATTGGCTTGCTGGTCCCTCCGAGACGCGGAAATGCGCCAACTCGGCGCGGATCTGGCACCACAAGTCGGCTAACCAGCCGCGGATGGCTAGAGGATGCCGGAGACGCGTCTGGACAAGATCCAAGGTCAGCTCTCGTGCCTTTTATTCCGGAACGAGAAAAACTGACCATTCTATCAGTTATTCGGCGTCCAGGCGCAAACGGCGAAGGCGCAGCATGCCCATTGGGTCGATTTGGGGTGCCGGCGCGGCGTGGTCGACGTTTTGGGACGAATCTGAACAAGGATTGAGGTCAGTTTTGGCTCGTCTAGAGCCGGAATACGACAAACTTACCATTTGTATCAGCGATTCGCTGCCCACGGCGCTCGTCGGCCTTTTCAGCTGAGGCTAAACAACGCGGGTGTGAGTTCTCGTTAGTCTGGACCCAGATAACAACAACTTACCTCTGTATAAACAGATACCCCAACGGCCGAGGCCGGTTCTGCGCGTCTCCGAAGAGTCCAGACACGTTCCGTCGCCATCCCCAGCTCCCGCGACGCGCGCAAACCCGCTTTCGGCCACCTACGACGCCGAGTTCGGCATGCCCTCGCCAAGAACCTCCATTCCCAACCCGTGTCGGGCCGCTTCTGGTTGTAAACAAGGTAAGTTTTTGTTCGCTCGTTACCGAATGAAGAGAAACTGACCTTGTGATAGTGGCCAAACCGGCCTTGGGTTTGCGGATAAGTCCCCGGCACCTCTGCCGATTCGATTCCGGCACGCGCGCAAGTCGACTCGCGAGTCGTGCCGAGTCCAGCCGGGCCGTTTCTGGATTCGAACAAGGTCAGTTTTTGTTTCCACGTTGCTGAATGGGGAGAAACTCACTTTGGAATAAAGCCCAACTCGAAAACCGAACACACCTACCAGCTCGAGCCCGGAACGGCCATGCCCCAAACAAGTCCTACAACATCAAGTTAGTCTCGTTTCGTGCCCAAATCGATGTCAAGCCACCGCAACTCACTCGTGTTCACAGTCGACTGGTATCCCTACAACACAGCAGCATCAGCACCAAACTCGGATTCGGAAGCAACACCAAACGCACCGGCAACGTCGTCGCGGGCGTACCGACACTTGGGCCGAGAGCAGGCGGGATCTGTTGAATGGCAAAGTAAGCGAGTTTGCTGCATAAGTTTATGGTGCACAAACTGACCTTTGTCTTCGCAGTTACCAAGCATGAACGGGTTGGCGTGTGGGTGCGCGCGCGGCACTGGAGAAGGGGCGGTCTGCGGGAATTCAGGGTTGGTGCCGCCGAACTAATCGAGAATACCGCGAAGCTCACCCGATTAAAGGTCGACTATGGCGAATGCGGCTCGAGCTCGGACGCCGTGACGGTGGTGGGTTTTGCTCGTCGTCGTTGACGTCGGGCTAGAAAGGTCGTCAGCGAGCGGATTCAATGAGAGGAGATACAGGCGAGAGTATGGTAGCGGAATTGAAATGTGATGAAGTGACGACGACGACGCACCTTTTGGAACGCGGGCGCACCGACGCGCGACGAGCATCCCGAGTCAGAGCACGACGGGGCTGAGGGGACCTTGTGAGCGACGACGACGAGGTCGAAAGGGAGTCCAAGACCCACATGGTTGAGTTCGAGCGTTGAGGAGTTGGAGGCCGGGGAGGAAGGAGGGAGGGAAGGAAGGTTGATGCAGACAACGTCGAGTCGGGTCGGCTTTTATACCTGGTGGAGAGGATACGGCAAGTTCAACGTTTGATTGAGCGCCGGGGAACGGATACCGCGCTTGGAGACGGTGCCTTAGTCGGGTAGAGGATAACGAAAATATTCATTCTGAGCGCATTGGAAGGCCAATCGGACGTTGGTACAAGTTTGGGGTATGTCCTTGAAGCCAGATTCAGCGCCGTCCCAATGAACTCAAGTCCGCTGGGGGGTTTAGAAGTGAGAGAGGGAGAAATGCGCGAGCAAGGAAAGTGAACGTACAAACCTCGACCAACCTCCTTGAAACGTGGTTCCCACGTTGGTGGAGCGTGTCTGAAACGCGACGCGCGGTGTCTGGAAGATGAACAGCGGCGGAATCGGGGAGATTTCAGGGTACGGAAATGGCGCATTAAGTTTTGTGAGCGTATCTTGGCGCGATTGACTCTGGTTTGCGCGGAGGAGGGTAAATATTAACCTTATCACATGACTGGGCTAAAGCATCGGGCTTATCGGCCCTGCCGATGTTTCTCAAGCTGGCTATCTATGGGGAGTACTTTCAGCGATCTGGAGAAGATCGCGGACGAATACAGAGAGATAAAGTAGTCCACATGCGAGGGATAATGTCTATTTATATCTCTAAATCGAACCCAAGTCGGATCGCGCGCGCATGAGCGTGGCTTTACCGAGGAGGGGTGGAATTTCCTTTTTTGGCAGGCAGCGCCCACAAGGCCAGACGCAGGTTCGCGCAGCTGCTATGTTCAGCGCCGATTCAGAAGCCGGTTTTGCTGCTCATATTTGATGCGGACACACCAAGATCTCGCGAATTATACAATTTGGGCAAAGAAAATATTGAACAAAAATTAAGGCTTGAACCGGGGGGCCAAAAGCTAGCAACTTACCAAGTACTGGAAGAGTACAGCAAGTATACCATTACGCCAAGTATCCACGCAGCCTTAGGCGATCTTAGCGTACATGTCATGCCCACATCCTCTGTTGCGTAAATGTTTCCAGGAGAACTTGCGAGTTTGCCGCTGACCCTGGATTTCAACGACTCACTCCGAGCTCCGCCGTAGCATCCCTGGATACTGGCGGCGTATCCCTGCGTAATTAATTTGACGCTGGCGGGCAATGGAAACAAGCGGGCAATGATATCTGCGACGGCCCCGCGTCGCGCCCAACCTGAACACGGTTCGGAGCGCCGCGGCAGCGACGCGTCCATCATCCACCAAATTCAGCCCTCCGCACATCTCCCTGACTCATCTACTTCGCCTCAGCCATTTTCTTCAAGTCCTCTCGAGTTCGCCATGCCGTTCTGATTTCGTGCTGTCACTTTCTGACGGCATCATTCTTTTTCTCTTCACACCACCACCTCCGTCTGCACGCGCTCCGGCCATGGCCTTCGCGGTCAACTCAGTGCCCGCGCCGTCTCCACAACGGCCCGGACCCACCACGGCCGAGGTAAGTTTGTTGTTCTTGGTCTCGAAGGAGCCGCTGAGCCTGACAGTTTTGCAGCACATCTTCGACTAACGCTCAAAATTTTGCGACCCCATTCAGGCGCTACCACCAAACTCCGCCATGCTTGGCTGGGGCATTTAAATCGTACGTCGGCTCGTCCGCGTCTGTCATTTTCGTGCCTCTGAACTTGTTTCTAACAACGGCATTTTCTCCAGAGTTCTCTATTTGGCCGTCCTACTAGTACGCGCGCCGCTCCAAGCCACACAAGACTTCGGTACACCATCCCCGGTGCTTATTCCAGTCGCGCGTTCACGCTCGGGTCGCTTCAGGCTCGACCAACGCTGCACTCTCATGTGAGCTGTTACCACATTTTGCTGAACTCTTCCACTGACCAGTTTCCAGGACTCGGACGCTTAAGGACGTCCGTCGTGGATGAGCGCCGGCTACGGCGGAATTCCTCGCGCATTGCGCCGTCCCAAGGTCTTTGCGGGACCGCTGTCTCCTAGGTGCGTTTCAGTGTGCTGGAAAACTGCGTACGAGGTGCTAATTGCAAATTTTCTCCAGCGTTTCGGCCCCGCGGCGAGCGGCGGAACCACCCAGACGCAGAGCTGCGTCGACAGCGGCCCGCCGCTGTTCCTGGTGCGGACCCCGTTTGTTCGGCACCTCGGGCCGACATTTTTAAGGTGCGATCTCGGAGCGCCTTTTCAGCGAAAAGTGCTCACTTTTTTCCCTAGGATTTTGCCCCGCGGCGAGCGGCATCCCGCCTCAGGGCTCAACGCTGCGGCGGCAACAGCGCGCCGTCGCTGTTCCTTGTTACCATGTCGAGCCGACCAGTGCCGGCAGCGCCGGCATCAACGCGGCACGTAAACCCGACCGTCGGCAGATGTTCTCAGGTGTGTTCTGGTCTCGTTTTCAGTGAAAAATGTTTACTTTTGGTCCGAGCTTTTTGCCCCGCGCTAAAAAAACCGCGGTGCACACAGCGCGCCGGCGCTTTTGCTTTCGTCTCTCCCCAGCTGGCCGCCGGCATGTTCGGCATCCACGGGATCATCAGCGGACCTTCGGAGGTGCGTTCCTCCAGCATGTTTCACAAAAAATGCTGACTTTTGTTCCCAGAAATTTGCCCCGCGGCGAGCGGCAAACAGCCGGGACTTCAACGCTGCGTTGACGGCTGGTCGCCGTCCAGCCCTCGGCCGATGCTCCGAGGTGCGTTTTGGATTGTCTTTTTCTTCTAAAAGTACCGACTCCTGTGCCCAGGATTTTGCCCCGCGGCGAGCGGCGCCAAATGGGGACTTCAAAGCCGCGTCGACGGCGGTCCGCCGTCGCGCCCTTTTTTTACTCGGTGAGTTCTTCACCTTACCACTTGCCACCCACTTAATCTGCTCGCGCAGGGCATTCCTCGCCACTCTGAGCCCGAGGTGCGCTCACGGACGAGGTTCTGTCATCTAAATGACTGACTTTTGACTTCAGCAGTAGTCAACTTGGGCCGACTTCGCAGCTGGGCGCCGTGAGTACTCGACGCCAAGACGCTGTTGCGCCTGATTTCCCGGTCAGTCCTTCGTCTGTTTCTCGGAATACACGGCTGAATGTGCCGCGCAGGGCATTCCTCGCGACCTCGCGTCCCAGTCCGGCCACGCGTGAGCGGCCGCTCTCGTGCACACTCAGCGGTGCCTGGTCTGCTCGGATTCCTCCGCTGCGAATCGGCGCCTCGCCGAACCGCCAACGTGCCAAGCTCGGGCTCGACTCGTTTTCTGGCGAGCTGCGAGTCCATGCACGGACGGGTCTTTCCCGCTCAATCACGGACCTGGTCCGCAGAGCGCGACTCTCATCCTCGCGCCCAAGTTGGACCGCGCCTGGGCGAAGCTTTCGAAGGGAGGTGAGTTGAGCTCCTTCTTTTCAAGTTGGCGTTCGCTGACTTCTCACTCAGCTTTGAATCGACGCCGCGCCGAACCGCCAACGTGCGCGGGCGAGTGTTGGCGCTGCACCTCCCGACTCGACCCCACCGGAGGCGCGCCGTCTCGGCATGATGCGCCATCAGCGCCATCAGATGGTAAAGTGCGTACTTTTTGCTGCTTTTTTGACGCCGAAAGCGCTCAATTTTTTCAAGGTTTTTACCGCCGGAGGCCAACGCGTGGCTGGACGCAGGCATGTAGTCGGACTGTAGCTCTCATAGACTCCCCAATTTGATTTTGACCACGTAACTACGAGTTCGCCGCTGTGCGTAAACGGCCTCAGAGTGCCTTTGAAACACCTTCTCCAGGCACCAATTTTTTTCTCCGCTGCGCGGCTAAGTGAAGACCAACGGCAAGTTTACGATAATTACGAACGCGCCCCGAAAACCTATAAAGTGGCTGGGTCCAACTCGAGCAAGACTTTGCGAGAGCAAGACTTCGCGTTGGCAAGACGAGGCTATGTTCACAAGAGCAAGGCCCGGGATTATGACACAAACTCTTCCATGTTCAAGGGAGAATGCTACAAGAGTATGGCTACAATACACGGCTACGCTACAACACATGCCCACTGGCGACGCCGGCGCTGTTATTCGTACCCAGCGGCCCTAGGCAGCTCCACACCCGCGGCGACTACATAAGTAAGACCTCGGGTCAACAAACAAGAAGCGCAGGGTACGCGAGGACCCACCAGCAGAAGGGAAGATGGGGATTCCTTCAGAGTCAAAGTCGAACCGCCTGCGGGTCATCAGCGCCAGCCCCGAAGGTGAAAAAAGTGAAACGCACTGTGTTCGAACTTCGCGACTCGTCCATCCCGCAGGCGCGTCGGAGTCCCAGGCGTGGTAGGTCATGTACGGGACGCCTTCCTGCGCATCAGCTTCAGCGAAATGCGCGGACGAATAGCGCATATACGCACCGCATCGCGAGAGAAAGAGGCGTGGCCCGTCCCGACGGTATCCTCGCTCGCGAAAAACACGGGTTCGTCGTCTCTGGACCACCACGAATCGGGGTCGAGTGGGTCTGCGGTTGAGTTCTTGAGGCCCATGAGCCATCTGGTGAACTTGGTCAGCTTACATTTCGCGCATATATCGAGGTAACGATACGCACAGGCTGTAGCATGGGTCCCAGGAGCCACATGCGGAGTAAACGAGAAAGGTTCGCTCGTTATTCGTGAGGATTTGGGGCCCTTCGTTGACCCCGTAAACAGGGTTCGAGGTCGACTACCGAGTGTTCAGTCGGTGCCGGTAAAAAAATGTTTGCGTACCCATTGCGGCTCGTTCTTCGTGCCGTTCGGCCAATACGGCGAGTGTATCACCACCCTTTCGGTCTCTGGATACAAGCTGTATGGCGTGTCCATCTCTGCGATGTATCTGGTGAAGGTATTTAGCTGCCGTCGACGAGTCCAGACAACAGTACGCACAGATATTGAACCGTGCCCAGTTCCCGGCTCTCCTTGCCGGACCAGATGAAATAGTTATTGCCGTTCGAATGCTGCAGAACCGTCCCGTCGATAGCATAGTTGCTGTCGGCCGTTCCTATTTGCCCCAGGTCGATAAATGGTGCCGTCGGGTCCTGCGCGTCCGTTCCGCGTAGGACGTGCATCCTACATGGGCTTTTGAGCTCTGGCACACTGCCTGTGTAGAAAGCACAAACCTCCGATCCGCATCCTCGTACCCGTCCTGCACCGCACAGTAGATGTAAAACTCCCCGCCGATTCGATGCAGCTCCGGTGCCCACACGCCGGTCGTCGTGTTTGGTGGGACCCAGACGGTACGCGGGAGCACTCCCGTAAAATTATCCAGCGTGCCTGATCTGAAGACACCGACGGTGCCGTCGGGCATTGTTGGCGTAAGGTAGTACGTGTTATCGTGTTGGAGAATCCAGGGGTGCCCTCGAGGATTGCTGGATGAAAGAACTCAGCGCGGCAGTTCGGGGAGGCACCCGGGACTCACGGTTCGTGTATGTTCGCGTTGAAGAAAAGTACGAATGCCACAGAGGAAGTAGCGGCACCACGAGAACGAGTAGAGGCTTGACAAGAAACCATGGAAGACTGGAGCCAAGCACCAGCATCTTCGTCGTGGTTGGGGGCAACTTCCGTTATGGACTGCCACAACCCACGTGCCTGGGATCTTCGCTGTCACTCTCATCGTCGACTTTGGACCGGTGTCTGCAGCGACCCAAACGCTTCGCAAAACGTCAAACCGGGCCTACGACGACGATGACGACGACCGATATCACCCCGCCCCGGCCCGACTCGTACCGCACACGCACACAAAAACTACCTATCCCGATGCCATTCGATCTCCGCCAACCCCATCTCTCTCGCACCTAAAAAAAGGTCAGTGTTGTGAATCCCAAGTCCCACCTTTGGCTTACGCGGATTTCAGCCGGTTCCGCTTGGGCCGAAGCTGCAATTCACGCCCATCCCCAGCCCTGCCGTCGCCGTCGACCAACGGTCGGTGGGCTGAGTATCAAATCCGCGCTCGTTTTGCTTACCCGTGCGTCCCTAGGTTTCGACCGGTGCTTCCCGCGAGCCGCTTTAATCCGTCAAGTCAGCCAAGCCAGCGCCGGTTCGAGCGGCACCAAACGCACCAGTCTCGGAACGAGCCAAAGTCAGCCCAAAACAGCCCCGTCTCGAACTTGATGGTTCTGGAAAGCCAAGGTTAGCACATTAAAGACGAGTCGAGAGCGAAACTGACCTGTTCGAGCCAGCGTCAACATCGGCCTCTGTAGCGCAGCGACATCAGCGCGCGCCTCGGCTGGAACGACACCAAAGCCTTCCGGGACGGGCCGAGCCCAATCCTACGCGCAAGCAGGTCAGCAACACGTAAACAGACTGGGATACGCGTTCACTGACTTCTTTATTGCAGATTTTTTTGTTCGTTGCTGGCGGAGGTGTCGAGGAGGATAACGCGCGGCTGAGGAATCGTGGTGAGCGGATCGAGGAGATCACATTGAAGGGATACGACTTACTGTTCTTTCAGAGACCGAGTCGGTAGAGCTGCACTCCATCGAGCGGACGAGTCTCGGCGACTCCGCGCTTATCAAGCACCAACGCGAGCCAGATGACGTGCGGAATGCACCGATTGCTGCTACTCGACGCCAACGACTCGCGAGCCCCCAAACCGCCGGCAGTTTCTGGAATGAAGGTCAGCAGATTGGCATTGGAAACCAAGAACAGACTCGCTTACCTCGCGTTGCAGCAGCTGCGAGCCGTTCCGTGGCCCTGCACCTGTAACTGTAGCGCAGTCAGATGTAAAGTGCATGAAAAGAAAGAGTGCATGCCTCGGAAGACCTCGGAGGGCTCGTGATTACAAGCATCTTGATCTCCAACGCCCACCACCGATTCGGGCGTCGTGCTCTGGTTCTGGACCAGCGACCCACTGCCCACTAATGTCGGCACCGACATTCTTGCCATCGTAAGCCACCGCTTCGTGACGCCGACGCCGGCCGAAGCCTGGCGCCGCGGCTTGCTCACGCCATTCACGCACCGCGCACCGCAAATCCGACTCCGACTCGCGATTCCGCAGCCCCAGCACCTCGAATCCTTTCCTGCGCGCGCCGCCGACTCGACGGCAAGTGTCTCCGTCGAGCCGAGCCAGGCAACAACGAAAAGCCGCGCAAGCCCGACTTTGCCGTCCAAGGCCCACCTGCATCCGGATCCCGCACTCGGTGCACGGCACGACCACATCTGCATCGTCTAGCGACTGAGACGACGAGAGCCGCGTCTCTGCCGTCGGAGACCGACGCTGGCCTATGCCCGTCGTCCGCTTGCGCTTGCTTAATCGGCAGTCACCCACACACACCCAACACCTCTCCCATCCACTACCGAATCCCGGCGACGCTTGAAGCCATTCGCCGGCATCTCCCCGTAGCTACTCGGCAACTACAGACCACCACCCACGCCGACTTCGTACAACCCGGGCCGTCAAACACGCGCTATCTACAACTACAAACTCGAAATTGGCTTGCTGGTCCCTCCGAGACGCGGAAATGCGCCAACTCGGCGCGAATCTGGCCACAAGTCCGCTAACCAGCCGCGGAAGGCGATCGGGGATGGCGAGAGGATGCCGGAGACGCATCTGGGCAAGATCCAAGGTCAGCTCTCGTGAATTTTGTTTCGGAGCGAGAAAAACGGACTTCTGCATCAGTTAGCCGACACCCAAGCAGGAACAGCAAAGCCGCGCGGCATGCTCGTTGCGTCGATTTGGGGTGCCGGCGCGGCGTGGTCGACGTTTTGGGACGAGTCTGAACAAGGATTGAGGTCAGTTTTGGCTCGTCTAGAGCCGGAATACGACAAACTTACCTTTTGTATCAGCGATTCGCTGCCCACGGCGCTCGTCGGCCCTTTCCGGATGAGGCTAAACGACGCGGAGGTGAGTTCTCGTTATTCTGAACCCAGATAACAACAACTTACCTCTGTATAAACAGATACCCCAACGGCCGAGGCCGGTTCTGCGCGTCTCCGACGAGTCCAGACACGTTCCGTCGCCATCCCCAGCTCCCGCGACGCGCGCAAACTCGCTTTCGGCCACCTACGACGCCGAGCTCGGCAAGCCCTCGCCTAGAAACTCCATTCCCAACCCGCGCCGGGCCGCTTTTGGCTGTAAACAAGGTCAGTTTTTGTTCGCTCGTTACCGAATGAAGAGAAACTGACCTTGTGATAGTGGCCAAACCGGCCTTGCGTTTGCGGATAAGTCCTCGGCATCTCTGCCGATTCGATTCCAGCACGCGCGCAAGTCGACTCGCGAGTCGTGCCGAGTCCAGCCGGGCCGTTTCTGGATGCGAACAAGGTCAGTTTCCGTTTCCACGTTGCTGAACGAGGAGAAACTCACTTTGGAATAGAGCCCAACTCGGCCTTGCGATGGCCAGCGCGTCCGGCACGACGAGGCGGTGAAGTTGAGTGAAGGCACGACGCGGGGCTGGAATCCCGACGCGGCGCTGGCCTTGCCGCAACGATTCCGACGCTACACGAACAACGCGTAAGTCGCGGATTTTCAAGTGTGAGAACGCGAAGACTAACCAGTTCTTTTTCGACTCGCCAAGCCCGCAAACAGCCGTCAGCCAGGGAGGGTTAGTTTCAAGCGCCTGAGTCCGCAGACAGTTCTGGAATGAAGGTCAGCAGATGGGCATTGGAAACCAAGAACAGAGTCACTTACCCTCGCGTTGCAGTACATCCGAGTCGTTCCGCGGACCCGGCGCCGTGTTCGTCTCCGCCCGCAACGTCAGTCGGAGGTGCCGAGAAAACCGAACACACTTACCAGCTTGAGCCCGGAACGGCCATTCCCCAAACAAGTCCTACAACAGCAAGTTAGTCTCGTTTCGTGCCCATATCGATGCCAAGCCACCGCAACTCACTTGTGTTCACAGTCGACTGGTATCCCTACAACACAGCAGCATCAGCGCCAAACTCGGATTCGGAAGCAACACCAAACGCACCGGCAACGTCGTCGCGGGCGCACCGACACTTGGGCCGAGAACAGGTGGGACCTGTTGAATGGCAAAGTGAGCGAGGTTGCTGCATAAGTTTATGGTGCACAAACTGACCTTCGTCTTCGCCTCTGCAGAGCACGAATGCGTCTGCCTTTATCGAGACGGCGCGCGCACGACACTGGCGAAGGGGCGGTCTGCGGGACTCAGGGTTAGTGCCGCCGGACTGATTGAGAACGTCGCGAAACTCACCGTTTGAAGGTCGATCATGGCGAACGGGGCTCGGGCTCGGACATGGTGGAGTCTTGCTCGTCGTTGCTGATGGTTTGGGCTAGAAAAGTCGTCAGCCAGCGGATTCAATGAGATACCGGCGAGAGTATGGTAGCGGAATTGAAATGTGATGAAGTGACGACGACGCACCTTTTGGACCGCAGGCGCACCGAAGCGCGACGAGTATCCCGAGTCAGAGCACGACGGTGCTGAAGGGACTTTATGAGCGACGACGAGCTCGAAAGGGAGTTCAAGACCCACATGGTCGAGTTCGAGAGTTGAGGCGTAGGATGCGGGAGGTGGGAGGAAGGAAGGAGGGATGCAGATAACGTCCAGCACGGCAGGCTTTTATACTGGCTCGTCAGGATACGGCAGGTTCAACGTTGGGTGAGCGCCGATACCGCGCTTGGAGATGGTGCCTTGGTCGGGTAGAGAATAACGACAACATTCAAACATTCGCTTTGGGCGCATTTAGAGCCCAAGCGGACATTACTACAACTACCTGGCATGTATTTGAAGCCTGTTACAGCGCCGTCCCAGCGAATCCAAGTCCGCTGGGAGGTTCTGAAATGAAGGAATGAGAAAAGCGCGAGGAAGGAAACTGAACGTACGAACCTCGACCAACCTCCTTGAAACATGGCTCCCACGTCAGTGGAGCATGTCAGAAAGGCGGCGGGCGGTGTTTGGAAGATGTCCAGCGGCGGAATCGGGGAGATTTCGTCGTGCGGAAACGCGGCAAGAAGGTTTGTGAGCGTAGCCTGGCGCGATTGGCTCTGGTTTGGGTGGAGGAGGGCAATAATTACCTCATCACATGACTGGGCTAAAGCATCGGGCTTATCGGCCCTGCCGATGTTTCTCAAGCTGGCTATCTATGGGGAGTACTTTCAGCGATCTGGAGAAGATCGCGGACGAATACAGAGAGATAAAGTAGTCCACATGCGAGGGATAATGTCTATTTATATCTGTAGTCCAAACCCAAGCTGGATCGCGGCTCATGAGCGTGGCTTTACCGGGGAGGGGGCGGAATTTCCTTTTGGGCAGGCAGCGCCCACAACGCCAGGCGCAAGTGTGCGCGGCGGGTGAGCGCTGCCCCGGGCCACGGAAGGTATAAATTACCTTTCTAATCCCACACGAAGCCAATGTTCGACGAAAAAATTAACTGAGAAATTGGCCAAAATAAAGGATTTGAACTCAGGCCAAAAGATGGAAGAACTGAAGCACAAGGGGACTACCCAACGTACTTACCGCTACGCCAACAAGCCATAACTACGGGTTGCGAGGCAAAGCTTCATGTCATGCCCTCATCCTCGGTTGCGTAAATGTTTCCAGGAGAATTTGTGAGTTCGCCGTTGTCCCTGGATTCTAGACCCTCCGTGCTCCGCCGTAGCATCCCTAGATATTGGCGCCATAGGCATGCGTAATTAATTTGACGCTGGCGGAGGAAACAAGCGGGCAAGGATACCCGCGACGGCCCCGCGTCGCGCCCAACTTGAACCCCAACTTGAACACGGTTCGGAGCGCAGCGACGCGTCCATCGTCCACCAAATTTAGCATGTATCCCCCCACACATCTCCCTGTCTCGTCTACTTTGCCTCGACCATTTCTTCAAAGTCCTCTCGAGTCCGCCGTGCCGGGCTGATTTCGTGCTGTCACTTTCTGACGGCATCATTCTTTTTCTCTTCACACCACCACCTCCGTCTGCCATTTCACGCTCCAGCCATGGCGCAGCCTTGCTTGCACCGTCTCCGCACTGCCCTTGACTCGGACCCACCTAAGGCCGACTCGGAGGTAAGTTCGTTGTTTGTGGTCCCTAACGAGCCGCTGAGCATCGCTTTTTTGCAGCACATCTTCGACTCGCGCTCCTGTTTAGGCGCTGCCACCGAGCTCCGCCATGCTCGGCCGGGCCATTTAAACCCGTAAGTCAGCTCGTTCGCGTTTGTTCGTTGTTTCAGTCCCCACTCTCAAGTAGACTCAAATGAGGCGCCCTGACTGGACTCAGAGCCACACTCGGTGAGCCCTGCTCGCTGCACTTGATGCTCTTTGAGACTCCGACTCCGCTGCATCACCCACTTGAGCGCGGTAAGCTGCACAGTCTGCCTCTGAACTTCCTTGTTTCTAACAACGGCATTTCTCCAGAGTTCTCTGTTTGGCCATACTACGCGCGCCGCCGCTCCGAGCCACACAAGACTTCGGCACACCATCCCTGCTGCTTATTTAAGTTGCGCATTCACGCTCGGGTCGCTTCAGCCTCGACCAACGTTGCACTCTCTGGTGAGCTGTTACCACATTTTGCTGAACCCTTCAAGTTCCACTGACCAGTTTCCAGAACTCGTACGTTCAAGGACGTCCGTCGTGAACGAGCGCCGGCCACGGCGGAATTCCTCGCGCATTGCGCCGTCCCAAGATATTCACGGGACCGCTGTCTCCTAGGTGCGTTTCAGGGTGCTGGAAAGCTGTGTACGAGGTGCTGATTGCAAGCCTGATCCAGCGTTTCGGCCCCGCGGCGAGCGGCGGAACCACCCAGACGCAGGACTGCGTCGAAAGCGGCCCACCGCTGTTCTTGGCGCAGAGCTCGGTCTGACCTTTTTAGGTGTGATCTCGGAGCGCCTTTTCGAGCAAACGTGCTCACTTTTTTACCCAGGATTTTGCCCCGCGGCGAGCGGCATCCCGCCCCAACGCTCAATGCTGCGGCGACAACTGCGCGCCGTCGCTGTTCCTCGAGCCGACCGGTGTCGGCAGCGTCGCCATCAACGAAACCCGACCTTCGGCATGTTTCGAGGTGCGTTCTGGCCACATTTTTCAGTGGAAAATGCTGACCTGTTGCCCGAGGTTTTTTGCCCCGCCAGCGAGCGGCAAACAGCTGGGACTTCAAACGCTGCGTGGACAGCTGGTCGCCGTCTCGGCCGATGCTCCGAGGTGCGTTTTGGACTGTCTTTTTCTTCCAAAAATCTCACTTTTTTACCAAGGATTTTGCCCCGCGGCGAGCGGCGCCCAGTTTGGACCTCAAAGCTGCGTCGACGGCGGACCGCCGTCGCGCTCTTTTTTGCTCGGTGAGTTCTTCACCTTCCTTACCACTTGCCAGCCACTCACGCTACCCACGCAGAGCATTCCTCGCATCCCTCCTCGCGCTCAAGTCCTTGGCGCGTTAAACAAACAGTTTTTTGCCCAAAAGACTCACTTTTGCCTTCAGGTTTTTGCCCCGCGCGGCGCTCAACTCGGCCTTCAAGTTTCACAGCCACGGCTGGTCGCCGTCTCGCTCGCGGCGAGCTCTCGACCAAAGACACCATTGTGTCTGTTTCCCTGTGAGTCCTTCGTGCTTTTTACTTGGAATAAATGGCTGAATTGCGGCGCAGGGCATTCCTCGCATCCTCGCGCTCGAGCGCAAGCACACCTGGCCGAAGCTGTCCTGCAGACTCTGCGGCCACAGGTCTGTTCGGAATACTCCGCTGTGAATCGACACCTCGCCGAACCGCCAACGCGCCAAGCTCGAGCTCGACTCGCTCCCGACATCCCCGCCGTCCCAACGCGTTCGACTCGACTCTCGTTTTGTAGCGAGCTGCGACTCCGCGTACGCGTCTTTCCCGCTGAATCACGGGCTTGGTCCGCACGGCACGGCCCTCATCCTCGCTTCCGAGCTGGACCGCGCGTGAGCGAAGCATTACAGAGGAGGTAAGATGAGCTCCCTTTCAAGCCGGCGTCCGCTGACTTCTCACTCAAATCTGGACCGGGTTTGGCGAAGCTCTTGTGGAACGCTCCAGAGGTGAGCTCATTTTTTTTTTTTCAAGCCTGCTTCTGCTGACTTCTTCAGCTTTCAATTGACACCGCGCCGAACCGCCAACGCGCCTGCCCCGAGGCGCGCCGTGTCGGCACGATGCGCCATCAGCGCCATCAGATGGTGAAGTGCGTACTATTTTTCTCATTTTTTTGCCTTCAAAGCGCTCCAAATTTTCAAGGTTTTGACCGCCGGAGGCCAACGCGTTGCTGGAGGCATGCATGCGGTACTTGTCGGTAGTCGGACTGTAGCTCTCATAGACTCAGACTGCCCAATTTGATTTTGACCCCGTAATCCACGTAACTACGAGTTCGCCGCTGTGCGTAAACGGCCTCAGAGTGCCTTTGAAACACCTTCTCCAGGCACCAAAACACTCAATTTTTTCTCCGCTGCGCGGCCAAGTGAAACGGATCTGTGTAATTTACGATAATTACGAACACGGCGCCAAAAACCTATAAAGTGGCTGAGTCCAACTCGAGCAAGACTTTGCGAGAGCAAGACTTCGCATTGGCAAGACGAGGCTATGTTCACAAGAGCAAGGCCCGGGATTATGACACAAACTCTTCCATGTTCAAGGGAGAATGCTACAAGAGTATGGCTACAATACACGGCTACGCTACAATACATGCCCACTGGCGACGCCGGCGCTGTTACCCGTACCCAGCGGCCCCAGGCAGCTCCACACCCGCGGCGACTACATAAGTAAGACCTCGGGTCAACAAACAAGAAGCGCAGGGTACGCGAGGACCCACTGGCAGAAGGGAAGATGGGGATTCCTTCAGAGTCAAAGTCGAACCGCCTGCGGGTCATCAGCGCCAGCCCCGAAGGTGAAAAAAGTGAAACGCACTGTGTTCGAACTTCGCGACTCGTCCATCCCGCAGGCGCGTCGGAGTCCCAGGCGTGGTAGGTCATGTACGGGACGCCTTCCTGCGCATCAGGCTCAGCTTCAGCGAGCGCGGACGAATAGCGCATATACGCACCGCGTCGCGAGAGAAAGAGGCGTGGCCCGTCCCGACGGTATCCTCGCTCGCGAAAAACACTGGTTCGTCGTCTTTGGACCACCACGAGTTGGGGTCGAGTGGGTCTGCGGTTGAGTTCTTGAGGCCCATGAGCCATCTGGTGAACTTGGTCAGCCTGTATTGCGCGCATATATCGAGGTAATGATACGCACAGGCTGTAGCATGGGTCCCAGGAACCACATGCGGAGTAAATGAGAAAGGTTCGCTCGTTATTCGTGACGATTTGGGGCCCTTCGTTGACCCCGTAAACAGGGTTCGAGGTCGACTACCGAGTGTTCAGTCGGTGCCAGTAGAAAAAAAAAACATGTTTGCGTACCCATTGTCGCTCGTTCTTCGTGCCGTTCGGCCAATACGGCGAGTGTATCACCATCCTTTGGCTCTCTGGATACAAGCTGTATGGCGTGTCCATCTCGGCGATATATCTGGCGAAGGTATTTAGCTGCCATTGACGAGTCCAGACAACGGTCCGCACAGATATTGAACCGTCCCCAATGCCCGGCTCTCCTTGCCGGACCAGATGAAATAGGTATTGCCGTTCGAATGCTGCAGGACCGTCCCGTCGATAGCATAGTTGCTGTCGGCCGTTCCTATTTGCCCCAGGTCGATAAATGGTGCCGTCGGGTCCTGCGCGTCCGTTCCGCGTAGGACGTGCATCCTACATGGGGCTTTTGAGCTCTGGCACACTGCCTGTGTAGAAAGCACAAACCTCCGATCCGCATCCTCGTACCCGTCCTGCACCGCACAGTAGATGTAAAACTCCCCGCCGATTCGATGCAGCTCCGGTGCCCACACGCCGGTCGTCGTGTTTGGTGGGACCCAGACGGTACGCGGGAGCACTCCCGTAAAATTATCCAGCGTGCCTGATCTGAAGACACCGACGGTGCCGTCGGGCATTGTTGGCGTAAGGTAGTACGTGTTATCGTGTTGGAGAATCCAGGGGTCGGCATGATTGCCCTCGAGGATTGCTGTATGAAACAACACAAAAATACTCAGAATTTTCGGCGCGGCAGTTCGGGGAGGCACCCGGGACTCACGGTTCGTGTATGTTCGCGTTGAAGAAAAGTACGAATGCCACAGAGGAAGTAGCGGAGCCACGAGAGCGAGTAGCGGCTTGACAAGAAACCATGGAAGACTGGGGCCAAACACCAGCATCTTCATCGTAGTTGGGGGCAACTTCCGTCAACGCTCGTGACTGGAATCAACAAACTTGGCTGTTGCCCTCATCGCCGGAAACGAGTCCGTCTCTGTTCTTGGTCCGGAAATAACATTCGTCGAGGTTGGACCGGCGCAAGTAGGGCCGGCTTTTTGAGGAGTCTGCCTTTGTCTGCGCGGTGACCCGAAGGCTTCGCAAAACTTCAAAACGATCAGTAATACTCCAGCTTCGCACTTTTTTTTGCCCTTCTCAGCCGCTCCGTAAGTTGCGACGTTATTACTAATATTGGCGGAGATTCTCCGCTTGCGCTGCTTAGGCTCATCCGACCCGACGAACCTTGGGTTCAAACATGCCAAGGAGGGTGCAAGCAGTTTTTTCAAGGCTTAGAGCTTCGTCATGCATTCTGTAAGCCTTTCATACGGCTTAGTGGTCTTCCGTCTAAATCCAGCTCTTTGCGACACAGGTCATGGCCGTCTATCGCCGCTGAGAACTTGGCCAAGAGGGCTCATCAGGGCCAAAACTCATGGATGCCGGCTGGATCAAGCCCGATAGCGCACGTTTTTGCACGCATATCGCCCACAGCAACCCTAAAATTGGATCCGTCAATGAGTAAACCACCTTGAAGATCATGTCGACATCTTGCTGGACTCTGACCGAGAAGCACAGTGACAAGGATACATGGTGGGACTCACGATTCCGCGCATTAGAAAGCGCACGCGTCGACTGCGACACCGGGCGGCGCCGAGAAAACCGAATTTGAGGTATATATTGCTCTGTTCCTTTCGTTTGTCCTGCACTTTCCCTTCTACTCGACTCATGGTTTCTGTTCTAAATCAGCTCCTTTCTCTCCTTCCTTCTCCCGGCTATGCGCTCCCAATCTTCCTCGTTGCAGCTCTCGCTGTCTTAGTCTTCTTCACCTCAGCGTCGCACACCGTTCAGCTACCGGGCCCTCCTGGGCTGCCTCTTTTTGGAAACCTGCTCCAGGTGCGTTTCTAACGGCTTCTTCGTGGTTTCTGCTCAACTCATGCAGATGAGGACGGGACACGCTCAATCTCTGGCAAAGTGGGCTCAGCAGTATGGTGGAATGTTTAGGTGCGTCGTTCGACCTTCGCCGATATCGTCTTCAGTACTGAGGACTGCTTCAGATTAGCTCTCGGGGAGCGCGAAGCGGTACAATATTTGAGATTGTAATTTTTGGGGCAACGCTGATCGCAGAGCAGGTCATCATCAGCACCTTCGAGCAGGTCGAAAAGACGCTCATCCAACAGGGCGCCGCGTTCCAGTCGCGCCCCGAGTTCAAGTTGTGGCATGGAGCTTTCTCTCGAGCCTTGGATCCCGATGCACCGACTACGCTTGGCAGTACGTTCATTCCTTGATACCCTGAAGTGGCCTGAGTATATATTTCATTCAGCGAGCAAGTTCACGGAGAAGATCACCAAGTACCGCAAGATCGTCACCGCTCAGACTACGGTTAACAAGCTCTCGAGGTACGAGATTAGATTCATCTAATCGTATCTTATCTTATCTTTCACAGCTTCGATTCTTTCGTGGCGCGCCGATTCCTCCGTTTGACCAACCTGCTCTCGGAGAGCTCCAAATCCGGCATGGCTCACGACCTCGGATTCCATTTCTGGACCACGGTAATCGGTGTCACGGCCGACACTCTCTACGGGCAACATTTCGACGAAGAGACGATCAGCTTGGTGGCCGACGTGACCGTCGATGCGTTCCGGATGCGCAGTCTCGCGACGCCATTACACGACTACGTTCCGCTCATCCACGCTGCCGAACGCATTGCCCTGCTCGTTGCCGCCCCGCTGGGCTTCATCCTCCGCCCACTGGGTCTTTCTTCGTGGCTCGACTCCATCCACGAGACCGAGAAACGCGCCATGTATTTCCGCGAAACGGAGGTCGCGTACTGCAAGCAGTTCGTCAAGGAGCTTCACGAACGGATGGACGCCGGCGACACGACGCCTTGCCAGATGGGCGACATCTTCCGCACCGCCGAGGGCAGCATGCTCACGCCGAACGAGGAGCTTCGTCTCTCGCAGACTATGACGGGTTCGGGCATGAGCGCCGGAACCAGCATGGCCTGGCTTGCTCCCTTCCTCGCGGCGCATCCCGAGATGCAAGAAAAGGCATTCGCCGCTATAGAAGAGGTCTACGGCGGCGCTGTCCCCGACCCGCTCGACACCGGACGCGTCGACTACATCACTGCGTTGGGCACCGAAGCAGGCCGCTACTTTGCCTCCGTCCGTCTCGGATTCCCTCGGGAGACCTACGAAGATGTTGTGGTCGATGGGATGTCGATTCCTCGGGGCGTGTTGGTCGTCTACAACTCGTTCCAGATCAACCGCGACCCCCAACGGTACGATCGCGTCGAGGAGTTTATTCCGGAGCGATGGTTAGACGGACATTATGGCCGCACCGACGTCAAGCAGCCCAAGGTCGGTTTACCGCACCTCAACCACGGTGCCGGCCGGCGCTTCTGTATGGGTGTTCCGAGTGAGTGGCATCCCTTCTTGACGAGGCGAAATGCTTACTGATTTCTGTTTTGCAGCGGTCAACAAGATGTTCTACGGCAGCTTCGTCCTCCTGCTCCATTTCTTCAAACTCGAACGCGCACCATTAGAGGAGGCCGCTCGTAACTCGACGTTCCCCAAATTCCGGTCCACGATAGATGGCGAGATGAGCCTTGAGGCGGACCCCATCCACGACCAGGTGTCATTATGCGATGCACAAGCGATCCCGCTCCCCGCCGGGATCAAGCTTACGCCCCGTAATCCGGAGGCGTTGGCTCAGTGGCTTGAGGAACAAAGGTTAGAATGGGATTAGACCGCGCCGTTGGGGACATTTTCTTTTGGAAATTCACTCGTTGCATGGACAATTTTTAGAGTAATGTACTGTACACTGCGCTTAATCGCTATACCTCTCGAACCGAGTTTGTGTTTGTGTTTGTCTGTTCAGCCCTGCTCAGCCCCAATCCGTGCGGTTCCACAAACGCAGCTTCGCAATTACAGGACATTCTTTTCGATGCCCTCCTTCTTTCCAATCACGCGACTGGCAGCCCTGATTTATAGGTCGGACGGACGAACAAGGGCGAAAATGAACACGTACGGCGCTGCAGTACTTGACCTGACACTTGGCGCATCTCAACTCCGCCGGCTTCTTGCATGCATTACATTTGTCCATTTTGCCTTCGTCGCTGCTCTTCCGCAGACGCGCGTTAATCTCCTTCAGCTTTGCCATCGAGCACGGCAATACCTGCACAAAAATGAGTGAATCGCATTAAATGCTTAGCTCTGAGATCACGAATGCGGTATTCGGGTCCTCAATGCGATATCCACTCTGCCCGTCGAGGAATGTATGGCGCATCCCGCTCACGATGCAGATAACATGCCCGATTTTGCACTTCATCGCGACTGCGTCTTCGATTGGGTCGTCCGTGTAGAAAGCAACGATGAAGTAACAATTTATTTTGTCGCGTACGCGGAAGACTGGACGACCGAGAGACTGGTCCTCGACAATCTGTGAAGATGACATATCAGCTATTAATACTCCGAGTCTTTGTCTCTCGACGACGACGGCGCGGAGACGGACCTCAGCGAGAATGATCCAACTTTCTCCCGGGCTCGGCGGAAGCAGAGGGACATGCGCAGTGTCAGGAAACGCGATGATGTCGTCGAGGTCCAGCTTGTACACGTCGTCTGTGCCTGCGGCCATGGTGGTTCGAGAACAAGGCTAAGCACTGAGTGGCGCGGTTGCGTTGCCGGATATGGCAATTTGCGCCCCTGTCAAGCGCAAAAATACAGTGACAGTTCTGAGCTTGTTCTGAGCCACGCGAATGAGGCTAGACGCGGTCAATTCCGGTCCACACAACCCATCTAAACGGCGGAACCACATCACTCCCTACTCGAGGCGCTGGCGCCGCGCCGCCACTTGGGCGCCACCACCAACGGAAAGTCGGAAACTATGAAAAATAGAAATTTGCGGTTGAACGGGCCATTTTTTTCGCGTTTCTTCACTTTCTTGTATTGTACTCGAGCTCTTCCATCCCTCGTATGTAGCTAGATACTCACGAAGCTGCAGAAATGTGGTATGCTAGGCAAAATCAAGGTCCTGATGATATCATGCCGAGGCTTCCGCTCTGAGTACCGTGCTGGTCTGGTGCTGTAAGGGTACGCAATCCGTCGGCGAAAGCTTTAAACCGGAACGGACGACATCGTGCAACTCGCCGCGGACAATGCGGTTTAACACCACTGCTAATGATCAACGCGACGCTGTGGCGTCCTTTGTGTTGACCCAAGTCT
Organism: Mycena chlorophos; assembly: GCA_014461115.1. Lineage (NCBI taxonomy): Eukaryota > Fungi > Basidiomycota > Agaricomycetes > Agaricales > Mycenaceae > Mycena > Mycena chlorophos. Next base: position 2,722,841 of record JACAZE010000002.1, on the reverse strand, counting down.
GTCGCTGCCAGTGCATGCCGAGCGGCTATCATCACATCCTTAGCCCAGGCTTGGACCGCGGCGTCGACGCACAATATCTGAACACCGTTCTCGTGCTGTCGCGACCACCTGATAAACATATCATTCGGCTCGCAGAAGCAAACAGACTTCTCGAACTCCATCGCGGGTTCGCTCTTATGCCTGCCCGAGGATGTCATGCTTCCAGTCAGCCAATCCGAAGCCTATCCACCACTCTGACGTCGGCCTCGAATCGGACGCAATGCGCGTCGAGCGGCTCAACCCAACACGCGCAATTTACCAGACCCGGACCGAAGCTGGGCAGTAAAATGCGTCCTATTTAAGCGACCGTGGAACCATCCGTCGCACACACACTCTCTGCACTGTTATACACTATGGCGCAGGACCTACCGCAGCTCAACATCGGCTTGCCTGTCCCGGAGAACATCCTCCACATTGCTCGGACGGGAGATGGCGACAAGGAGCTGGGCTACATCATCGACGACAGTCGTCCAAACGAGATAACGCGCATCAGCTGGCGCCGGGCGCTTGGAGACATTCGCCAACGGGCGCAGGAGCTTGTGGGTGCCGCGCAGCACCCGGCGCGCAAGGCGGGCGACAAGGAGTTGTTCACGGTTGGCATTCTGGGACGGAGCAGCTACACGTTTTTCGTGACTATGACTGCGATAATTATGCTGAGGTGGACCGTGAGTAATCCTCGATTTGTGCGGCTCGGAGAACTGACTTTTGCGAAAGCCTCTCGTCCTCTCGCCGCGCAACTCCCCAAGCGGCACTCTCCACCTGCTGAAGACGGCCCAAGCCAGCCATCTCATCGCCGACGGCGACCTGTACGCATTCGCCGAGCGACTCAAAGAAGAAGAGCCCTCGTTGCACCTAATTCGATCGTTAGAAGTGAAGGTCCACGAGGAATCTGGAGCCACGCACGAGAGCGCCGAGGTATGGCCCGATTATCCCAAGGAGTCGCCCGAAGCCTTGGCTGCTGAAAACGCCAATGGGGTTTCCATTTACATGCACACGTCCGGATCGACCGGTAAGGTTGCGCCGTCGAAGAAATAACTCCGCGCTTATGCATTATACCAGGACATCCCAAGTTAATCCCCAACAAGCATCGTTTCCAACTCATTCAGGCCGCTGCGCTGCGTCGCCAGAGTCCCGAGTTCATCCGCGCGAGGTTCTACACGATGATGCCGCTCTTCCACGTTCGTGTATCTCGTCCTTGTTCCCTACAACAACTCAACGTAATGCACAGGCGGCCGGTATCATCTTCACCTACAGCGCGAGCATCGGATGCTTGACGCGTCTGAGCTTCTTGAATATGCGCCAGCCACCGGCGTTGCCCAGCGTCTTGCGCGACATGGCTCTCGTCGGACAAATCGCACGCGACGAGGGCCAGGCTTTCCTGACGCTGCTGCCGCCGAGCATGGCGGAAGACCTGGTCCGGAGCGAGGACCTCGAGAAGAACCTCGCCATCTTCCGACTGCCGCTCATGATGGTTGTCGGCGGGGCCCCCATCCGCCCCGATGTCGGCGACTTTCTCCGCAAGGAGGGCGTACGCGTCCAGTCGATCTGCGGCATGTAAGGGTTTTGGCTTCGTCGGGATTCAGCAGAGGCTGACGATTGGACAGGACGGAAGTCGGTGCCATCGGGATGATGAGGCTCGCCGACGACTGGCGGTACATGGAGTTGAACGACATGTACGACTATACGTTCCGCGATGTGGATGGTGAGGCGAAGGAGATGATCATCTTGGTGCGTTGTCGTTATGCCCTGCGACTTGGTCTGACCTTGCGACAGCCGAAGGAGAACAGCCCGTGCGTCATCACCTATCACAACCCCGAAGGATTCGCGACGGGCGACCTCTGGGTGCAGCATCCAACGAAGCCGAATTGGTGGCGCGTTATCGGTCGTGCAGGGGATATAGTGAGGAGCATAGTCGCGAGTCCAACGCGTTGCTAACGTTGTTGCAGACGGTGTTGAGCAACGGCGAGAAGACGGACAACAAGCAGCTCGGTGGGTGACATTCACGTGACCAGGCTGATCCCATTGACCTCGGCGCAGAAAACCTGCTCTGCACCTCACCGCTGATCCAACAAGCCATCGTATTTGGCGTCAGCCGTTTCCTCAACGGCGTCGTCGTCACTCCGACAAATCCCGTCACCAACGTTGACGAGTATCTCGACTCGATTTGGCCGCACATCGCAGCAAACGTCAACACCGTTATCCCACAACATTCGCGTCTCATCCGCCCGCTCGTCTTGGTCGCGGACCCCAAGCGCCCCTTCGTGCAGACGGACAAGCGGTCGATCGCCCGCAAGCAGACGCTGGCGCTGTACGAGAAGGACATCGACGCCGCGTACATTCGCTCCGAAGAGGGCGGGTTCGAAGAAGTGCCGGTTCCGGAGGGCGGGTTCGCCTCGAGCGACGTCGACGGAATAACCGGATACGTGAAGAGCGTCATCTCGACGATCCTGGGCACCACCTACGACATCGCGCTCGACAAGGATTTGTTCGAGGTTGGGCTCGATTCGATGATGGCGGTTCGCGTTCGCTCGGCGGTGGTCGCGGCGCTGAAAGCGGCGGGTCGTGAAGTCGCGGTCCCGCGCAACATCGTCTACACGGTGCCGACGCAAGCTGGCCTGGCCAAGTTCCTGAGCGACACGTTGCAGAGCGGCCCACAGAAGCAGGCAGTCAACATCGACGCCGCGATCGCAGAGACGATTGGCCGCTACACCAAGAACTTCCAACGCGCGGGCAGTGTCTATGCGGTCACAGGCACGACGGGGTCGTTGGGCTCGTTCTTCGTCGCGCTTCTGCTCAGCAAGCCCGAAGTCCGCAAGGTCTACTTGATGAACCGCAAAAACGACCGCAAGACGATTCAAGAGCGGCACGAAAGTGGATTCCGCGACCGGGGCTTGGACTACGAGGCGCTGGAGACAGCAGTCGCGTCTGGGAGGGCGGTCTACTTGGACGTGACGGTGGGCGAATCGCATCTCGGTTTGAGCGACGCGATGTACGAAGAGGTGAGCCACCGTTTGTGGTGTTCGTGTTCCCAACTGACTGGGTATAGTTGACCGCGGAGCTGACGCACATCGTCCACTGCGCCTGGCTCGTCAACTTCAACCTCATTCTGCCCTCGTTCGAGGCCCATGTGGCTGGAGTCCGGCATCTCTTGGACCTCGCGTTGGCTTCGAAACACGCCAAGCCCGCCCGCTTCACCTTCTTGTCGTCCGTCGGCGTCGTTGGCGCCTGGAAAGGCGGTCTGGTCCCGGAGACGTCCCTCGATTCGCCGGCGTCGTGCATGGACCAGGGTTACGCCCATTCCAAGTACGTTGCGGAAAAGATTATCGAAGCCGCGGTCAAAGAGCGACCCGAGTTGTCTGCGACGATTATACGCAGTGCGCAGATTGGCGGAGCGGAAGGGAGTGGGGCGTGGCCGAGGAACGAATACATCCCGAGCCTGATGAGGTCCTGCAAGGAGCTCCAAGTCGTCCCCGGAGGGCTGCAGGTGGGTGATATTTGCGTTCGCCTGGGTTGACACGACACTGACGACGAGCAGGACGTGCGTTGGCTGCCGGTCAACGTCGGAGCCGAGGTGCTCTACGCGCAGGTCAACGCCGCAGCAGACTCGGGATTGAGCATCTACAACTTCGAGAACGCCGTCTCGACCCCGTGGTCGCTCATAGCCGATGCGCTCTCCAAATTGTTCGACGCGCCTATTATCCCGGCGGAAGAGTGGCTGAAGCGCGTACGCGAGCGGACTGATACGTCCGCGAACAAGCTGCAGGCGTTTTTCGAGGGCTACGTGCATGGTGGGGTGGTGCCGGCGTTGCGGCTCGAACATGCCAGAGAAGCAGCTGGGAGTTTGTTGGATTATGAAGTGGGTTCGGAGCTCGTGGAGGTTTATGCGAAGTACGCTGCGGCTAGTTAGAATGCAGGGCATTGTACGAAGATAACTCACAACAATCGATTCTCAATTCGCGCAAAAGACCGCGTTTACAACAAGCACTGTTGACCACAAGCTACGAGGTATCCTGGAAACGATAAGGCAACGAATGCGCATTAGAGGCGGTGGACTCACGAACGGTGGATTGCGTCCAAGGCCAAGTTGGTGATCTTGGAATAGGTAGTGCGCCGTCTTGCGTTCGCTGGTTATGCCAGCTCTTTCGAGGCCATTATTGGCGTTTCGTCGTGCGTTGAATGCTCATGGCGGAGAGGATGTGGCTGAACTGTCGTCGTCGTGCAGAACCAAGCTTGATCCGTCACGTGCCCCAGCCTGGCCCTCAGTACTCAGTAGCTATAGCGGGAACAACATCACGAGCACTGAAGTATTTCTAATATAGTGCGACTACGAGACACAAGATTATTTTCTATGTTATGGCTAACCTACGTCTCCACCCATTCGACCCTCATAAAATATCATGCCTCCTGCACTGGAGCGACGACGTTCTCAGCGCGTATTTTGAGAATATCGGCCCGTGAAAGGTTAGCCTCGTCGCAGAGCGAGCGGAAGATCGAGTCTTGCCGGTCGAAGAGGTTCAACACCGTGTCGAACTCCGCGACCTCGCCTTGGTCCATGACCAAGATACGATCGTAGTACGCTGAGTGGGGGTATTAGTCGTGTTGTAACTAGAAGAGACGCGTGGCTCACCGATAGTGTTCAGCCGATGCGCGATACAAAGCAGCGACGACGATGCGAACTGGGTCCGAATCGTCCGCTGCAGCTTGGCATCCGTCTCGACATCGACGCTACTCGTTGCCTCGTCCAACACGATGATCGAGCTGTTCTTGACCAACGCGCGGCACAGCGCGAGGAGCTGCTTCTCGCCGGCGCTGTAGTTCGAGCCCTCGTCGCCGATCTTGGAGTCCAAGCTGAACTTGGCCTCCGCGATGGGGTCGGCGGGTTGCCCTGGTCCGGGTAACAGCCACGCCCGTTGCAGGACCGAGATGAGTTCGGCATCGGTCTTCGAGTTTTGCGGATCCCTAGTAAATGTTAGGAGGAAGCAATATCTGAAGGGATAAACGGACAGATTCTCGCGAAGCGATCCGAGGAACAGAACACTGTCCTGAGGAACGAGTGCAAGCCGACTCCGAAGCGTGTCGAGCCCAACGTCGCGAATGTTAACGCCATCGATGTCGATTTGTCCCGCTTGGAGCTCGACCATGCGGAATAACACCTGCAGGAGCGAACTCTTGCCTACAACCCGAATCAGCGACAACTTCAGAGGCAAGACAACGACAACACTCACCAGCACCCGTACGTCCAACGATGCCGACCTTCTCCCCAGGCTTGATATCGAAGCTGACGCCCTTGAGCACCAACGGCAGACCCTCGCGGTAGGCCATCTCGACGTCTTTGAACTCGATCTTGCCTTGCGTGGGCCACGAAGCAGGCGGGTCGTCGGGACGGGTCGCATCACCCTCGGCCGGAAGGTCCGCATACACCAGCAAACGCTCGACTGCGTTCATGTTCTGCTCGTTTGTCGCGAATTGGGAAACCATTTGCGCTGGAAATCGTGGTTAATGTCGAAGCCAGAGGCCAGTTGGTCGACGTACAGAAGACCTGGGTAACTGAACCACGAGGTCAGACGAAGAAAGAACGATAAATAGAATGAACATACTGCTGAGACTGTACGAAAGCACAACACCGATCTTGCTGGGGCTGACTGTAGTCCGGCTAAAAGGTCACGCGTCAGAGATCATGCCTCATCTAGGGCCTTGAAACGCTCACAATCCAGCAGAGAAGAGACCCAATCCGAGAATGAGGATGCTGGCGAACAAGTCAAGACGCAGACCGAGCCACATTTGGACTATGACCCGGGTCAGACACAATGCTCCCCAGAACCAAAAGATCTAGACGCACGGGTGATGGTCATGTAGTAGGCCCTGTTCTCCCTATCGAGCCCTTCTTGTGCATGCCTGATGGATTCTGTCTGGTCCCGATACGCGCGAACAGTGGAAAGGCCGGTAAGCGTTTCTGTTACACGATCAGCCGAACGTCTGAGATTGTCGACAATGACGAACCCGAGTACGACGCGTAGAGGCCCGAACGCAGCACCGAGTCCAAACGCTTCGTTTCGACCGAGGTACGACGGTAGTATGTCGCGATGATGTAGTAGAGGACGAGCATGGGCGCAAAGATGATTCCGAGGTACGGGAACGTGTAGAAGACGAGCGCGACGGTACCCAGGACGGAACTGAATGTCGTCAAGAGCTGCGAAATGTTAGCCTGAAGTAAGGAATCGATATGAACTTCTGTTACCTGGTAAGTGTTCATGGCAAGCTCGTTATCCAGAGTATCTTGGTCGCGGACAAGACGGGACAGAATACGACCTAGAGACCCGTTAGGTGACGACGTAAGGCAATAAGCCACATACCCATAGGCGTGGTATCGAAGAAAGCCGTCGACGAGCGCAAGACATGTCCCATGGCTGCCTTGAAGAGGTTCAAGCTGGCCATCAGACTCACGAGACTAAATCGACGAGTTAGCCAAGGTCGAAGACGAAAGCACTCGACATACGCGAAGGCGAAGGAGAGCAGGAAACTGAAGAAGGCCATGGCGAAACCGAGGCCAGCGTAAACGCCCATGTATTGACTTTGGTCAAAACCAGGGATGCTCTCTCCTGTCCAGAAACCGAGGAACAGCGTGTTGCCAACTAGCGAACACAGTGAGCAATCGGCGAGTCATGACAGTGCGAGGCGTACCTTGAGCGACTTGGGCAAGAGTGAGGAGCAAGAAAATCGCAGGGGCCCACGGAAGGCCACCACCATACTTGAAATACTGCTTGTAAGTCTCCCAAGTGACGGCGCCGGTGTTGCGTTCCTCGGTCGTCATGAGCGCCGCCTGTTCCTTCTTCTCGTCCTGATCTGCGATAACACCAGCTTTGCGGGCCTTGGCTGCCTTCTCTTCCTCTTCGGCTTCGAGGCTGCCGTATTCTTCCATCAACTTGGAGAAGATGCGACCGTCTTTGAGCAGCTCCTACGGCCGCGTTAGCAGATGAGAGGAATGGAGAAGGAAACATACGTCGTATGTGCCTTGTTCCGCGATGATACCGTTGTCCATGACCTGCAGAAAATGTGAGCGGTTGAAGGAAAAGTCACGTGCACTGCATACGTAGATGTAGTCAGTCTTGTCCAGAACGTGCAAAGCATGCGTAACGAGGACACGCGTCCGATTCGCGAGCGGACCGTGGAGGATGCAGCGGTCCAGAATGGCCTTGCCGACGTACGAGTCCACGGCACTGAGCGGGTCGTCCAGGAGGACGATCTCGGCAGGCGAATACGAAGCGCGGGCGAGAGAAACACGGGCCTGGGCTCGTCAGTTAGCAAGAGGCGAACCACCATCTTGAAAAAAAAACCCCACTTTTTGGCCTCCTGCAAAATCGTCAGCACTCCGAAAGAGAGATTACGCGTCAACTGACCTGAAAGATTTATTCCGCGTTCACCAATCTCTGTCTTCTCCCCATGCGGCAGGACCTCGAGGTCGTGCTCCAAACTGCACGCAGCTACGACTTCGCGGAACCTGGAGAACGCGGTCAGCGTCATGTAGTAGACAGTAAGAGATCGACGCACTTGTCGTCGTCGTCTTTCTGACCAAAGACGATGTTCTGACGAACACTATCGTTTCGGATCCAGGCCGCCTGAGGCACGTAGGCGATATTGCCACCGAACTGAACATTTCCCTCCGTCTTGCGCATCTCACCAATCAAAGCTTGCAGGACGGAGCTCTACGAGCGAGGTCAGTGGGCGGTGTCTAGGATTACGTGATCATACCTTTCCAGAGCCAACGCGTCCGACAATCGCCACAAACGCGCCTCGGGGAATGTGCATCTTGAGACGAGGTAGCTCAAAGGGCTTCTCCTCTTCCGCAGGCGTGATCGCACCGCTAGCTGGCACCGAAGTGGACGCGGTCGCTGTCGTGGGCAACACAGTACCAGTCGCTGCTTTCTTCTTCTTCGCCGCGGCGTCCTTCTTCTTATTCCCGCCCGCAGCTTTCTTGCCCTTCGCGCCGGGTCCACCGAATTTGGGCCCGTCGAGCTTTCCGACGGTCTCCCAGACGAACGTGGCGTCGACGTCGATGGCGTTCTTCTGTGTCCCCTCGATGAGGTATGCTTCGGGGAGTTCCTCGGCGGTGAGGAAGGCGCCGATACGCTTGAAGGCAACGAGGGCGTCGGAGAGCGCGGATAGAACGAAGGGGATGAACGCGAGCGGCATGCGGATGATCTGTTTTTGGTGGTAAGGACAAGTAAGGCTTTACGAGGCAAATAAACTCACGTTGAAGAACTGCAGGGAACTGAAGATAATGGCGATATTCAGGTCGTGACCAGTGAGCGCGTAGGTAATCTACAGAAGGTCAGAACGGTACCAGAGTAGCGAAAGAAGTCGCCTACGAAAGAGAGCACGGAGGCCAACACCGGAATGAGGGTGATAATGGCGATCATGAACGCACGAGCGATCCTAACGAGGATTCAGCTCATGAACGCGTCGAAACCGAAACTACGTACGCCATTCTACGAATCGTCCGGACTTCACGCGCTCGCAGATTCCCAAGCTGCGTTGTGTAGAAGGACTCCCAGGCGTAATACTTGATGAGCCGAATGCCTTGAAGCACCTCGTTCGTCAACCGAACGCGCTTGTCGGTGATGCCGACACCCCTTGAGACGCGCAGCGAACATGATACGGACGAGTATGACTTGAATCGGGAATCCGAGCAACAAGACGCCGAGGCCGACCAGCGCAGAATAGCCCAGCTACCCCAAAGTTAATTAACAACGCCGGTTGTGCGGGTGTAGAGACGTACGTTTCCAATCAGGAGACCGATGCCAATAGCAAGTTGAATGGGTGCAGTCCACAAACTGGGGCAAATGTCAGCAACTCGTTAGTCAGGAAGAGAGGAACCCTTACTTGTGTCCGAACTGAGAGAAACGATCGAGACGCGACGCGTCAGTGGAGATGATTGTCGTCGTTTGTCCAACAGTGTGCTCGAGCCGCGCGCGTCCGGAAAGCCTTAGAGACTTCCTGAAGACGGTACCGATAACGGCGGTCCGCATGGACAGACCGAGGGCCATCATAACTGCGGGCGCATGAGAAACCGAAGGAGCGAGGCACAGTACGCGTCATACTTTGCTGGGAATGGTTCGTCATCAAGCTTGCGAGCTCTAGTTGTGGAGATGAGCGCCGCGGCGAAATGGCGGAGAAAGATTAGGAACGCACCTTGCATCGCAAATAGCAGAACGGCGAGCCCGATTCCGTACCCGATACCCCTGGGCTTGCCGAGGGCCTCTTGTTCCTCTGGAGTCGTTGCCCGGCTGAAGTAGTACGCTTGCACTAGCCATGAAAGCAGGGCCTTGTTGACGAGCGGAGATGTCGTGCGGAGGGTGTCCGCGAGGACCTTGAGGACTCCTCCGATCCAAATACGCGTGAAGAAAGTACGGTGGACGGCGCGCACGAGGGACGAGTCGTAAAGCGGTTTGGCTTTGCGCTGCCAGAACCGACGTGGTTTCGTCGGAGCCGCAGCCGGTGCTGCTTTCTCCTCCGTCGGCACCTGCTTCTCCGCGTCCTCGACGGTGGAATCACCATCGCTTTCGCCGCTCTTTCGAGGCTCCTCCGTCTTTTGGCGGAATGCAGCCGGACGTTGGTCGGGAGGACAGCGGGGGTAGAACTGGGCCTCGAGTGCGTCGGCAGTAGCACCGGTCAATAGGTCGGGGGGAAGTTCCCACAAATCTACTCGGGGTAAGCCCGGCTTATGGATCCCGCACGGAAGACGACGCACCATCTGCCTCAAGGGGACGAGTGAACCCAACATCGAGAAACGGGCTCAGCCAAAGAACCACAAGTCGCGAAAAGAATCTGGGACAGCGGTTAACTTTCTGCGCGGGGGAAACTAACAGGACGTCGCATACGAGACAGAGCGCTCTGGGAGCACCTTGCCCTGGCCAAAGGCCGGCGGGGCGGGCTTGGGATTGAAAAAGCCCATAGCGCAGCAGTGCACTCTGGAGCCATGCGGGATTGCTTCCAAAGTTTATGTAGAGTGACCGACCTCCCTGATGACAGTGATGTCGAATGGCGAGCCAATCGGAGCGCAGCTAGTCGTCAGCAAGCTGACAGTGCGGCACGGGCAAGACCCGCACCCGCTCAAAACAAACGCGCCGCGTCGTTGCGGGCATACGTGGCTGGCCGGCCCGGCTCTGGCTGGTGCTGTGCCAACTCTAACCAACGACGCGGCCGACGACGTCTGTGGATGCATGCGTTGTTGCAGCCGAATGGAGAGGCAATGAGCTTGAGTCTTTAGTCGCGTCCCTCGTACGCGTCATGACAAGAATTTAAATCAAACCTGGGAGGAAAGCGAGTCAAACCATACAACAACAACAACAACCAAGTCTATTGCTGCGCAGAACGGAGTGAACCCATCGTCCAACTCCGACGGTTCGACCAAGAGTTATGGGCAAATTGCTACAGAATTCAGCGGACGGGAATACAAGGTCTTGAAATGTCCGAGATCATGGACGGCGAAAACCCAGCGAGGTACAGGACCCACGAAGAAGAGATAGCTTGATCGCGCGCCGATGGAACTTGTATAAAACTTCCCCTGAGCCACTGAAGCAGTGGTCATTTGAAGTAGATAGAAAAATCAACCGCAAGACGCGTAGTTCCTCAGTGGAAACACGCGTCAGGAACCCCGATACGAGCTCCAGATCGAGGTCGAGGTCTAAAATTGGGTCACACGTCAAGTTCACGTGAACCTCCGGTTTTCCTTCCGCCTCCACAACGCGTCTTCCTGACCCGCATTTGTCGGCATATACCCAGCGGAATGAACCCGCTACTTAGACGGGGTTGTTTACGGCTCTCGGCCAAGAGAAGGTACGTTTCACAAACTGTCTTTCTGGCTTTGCATTAAGTCGTTCACCAGCCCTGGTGTTTCCTTCCCGCTAGTCGGGCCGAGACTCCTCTCTACACTTATTTTGCGCCCAAACTCGCCTGTAAGCACGCATATATCCACCTTTTCTCGACTAACTTGACAAGAAACCGCTAGACACGCGATGGCGGGGTCTGCGCTGGAATTCTACGGTCCCGGCAGCTGCCGCAGCAGCTGCGCCCACCCCTCCAGCCGTTACCGAAACGGCCGCATCGTCGATTGACGCTCTGGCGGACTCCATGGCTCCGGTCATTAGCGCAATACCCCCAATCCAATCCGGCGACTTCGCTGCGCTCGGCCTCTGCCACTGGACGCCCGTCGGGCTCATCCAGTACTCCTTCGAAACCATTAACGTCCTCACGGGCATGCCTTGGTTCTACACCATCATTGCGGGCGCGGTGTTCTGGCGCCTTGCCATCTGGCCGCTTTCGGTCGTCGGTGCGCGACACGCAGCGCTGATGAGGCCCGCCCAGCCGAAAATCAGCGAAGCAGTTGAGCGCATGAAGAAGGCGCGGGATATGTCGGACACGGTTGGGATGCAGCGTGCGAGCATGGACATGGCCAAGGCTCGCAAGGAGTCCGGCGCGAGTATGTTGATGATGATGCTGCCTACGCTTCAGCTCCCCATCTCCATCGGCATGTTCTTCGCGGTCAGGCGGATGTGCGAGCTGCCCGTTATGCAGCTCACGCAAAGTGGATTCGACTGGCTGCCCGATTTGACGGTACCCGACCCAACATACATCATACCGGTTGCCCTGATCGTCAGCGGGAACATAATGCTTCAAGTGCGCGCTCTTCCATCTCTTCTAAGCCTTATTAACGTATACCTTCAGCTAAGCGTGCGAGACATGGATGCGTCCAACACCAGCATGGGCCACTTGATGAACCTCATTCGAGTGCTCACCGTCGGGGCTTTCTTCTGGATGATCAACTTCCCTGCTGGACTCTCACTCGCCCTACTCGTAACCTCTGTCGTCTCCGCCGCCCAAATCCTAGCCCTGCGCGTGCCCGCAGTCCGCCGCGCATTCAACATCCCTGCCCTGACCGGTCCCGCGTTCCGCATGCCCACGCTGCGCGAAACAGTCCGGTATTACCTCAGCCTACCGCAACAGAGCGGCTTGAAGAAGAAGGGCTTCATGACCACGCCCAAGATCGCGCCGTATGTCCCGCCGACTGCGACATCTACTCCGAAGCAGCCCAAGACGCTCGAGGAGTTGGCGCGGCAAGCCCAAGCAAACGCGGGACCGTCGAGCCTCTTCGAGACTCCAGAGCCCAAACCAGCAAGGAAACCCGCATCCACCACTAAAAAGGCTACTCAAGCAAGGCAGAAGAACAAAAAGTAGAACTGTATAAGAGCTGCATAATGGTATCTGTGTAATGCTATCCCCTCCTCACGATGGGCATCCCTACTCTAGCTTCTTCTCCGGGGTACGTTGTGGGGACGGTGGCGGAGAAGCAATGAGCGCTGCTGCATATGGATTGCGGCTGCCCCAGGCAGCAGATGAGGAGGAACCGGACGGAGGAGGTCCTACTGGGGGTGTGTATGTGATTTCTGGTGCTAGTATCGAGTGAGCGGACGAGAACTCTGCACGTAAGACACCCTTACCAGGAGCTGGTGGAGCGCTTGCCGGGGGCGCATAGCCTGTAGGAGCAGGTGCCGTTGGAGGTGGTCCAGCTGGCGGGGCGTGCGTCCTCGTAGGTGCTAGTACACTCATGAGGACAAGTTCGTTGTAAGAGTCTTGAACGTACCAGTCGTTGGTCCCGCGCTGGCTTCGTACGTTGGTAACGCCAGAATGCTCATACCGCCAGCAACGCTCTCAAACACGGAACGTCGGAAGTTATCCAGCGTTTGGCGGGCCCGAGCCAGTGCGTCTGCTGCGGCACTCAGGTCTGCACCGACCGACGCCATGCGACCGTTGGCTAGGTTGAGTTCGACTGCAAGCTGTTCGGGAAGTGAGCTGGATATAAACATGACTGGAGAAAACACAAACATTTTGGCGAACGGCATCGAGATTGCGTGCAGATGCTTCAATCTTTTCTGGAATTCAAGTCAGTGCTGCAGTCAAGAAAACAAGGGCAGTGGCGCACCATGGAACATCAGGTCGGTGAAAATATTATCGAAGATAACGTCCGTGATAATTGAGCCGTGCGCGATGGTGATATCGCCAATGGGGCGGACATGCGGAGACGCTACTTGTGCTTGCTGGACGCAGGTCGCAGCCGTTGTTGCATGACCTTCGGCTGAGCTCAACGCACTGCGTTCCATCATGTCGCTCACAGCGCCTCCGCCAAACACATCTGTAGAGCTGTTAGCAAGACTAACAGCACTGAGAATCGCCCCACGTACCCCACGTCGAATACCCCAACGCGCTCTGGATCTCTCGGTGGCAATATTGCAACGACTCGTTCGCCGACTTGAGGAAATGGAACGCCTGCGATTCGCGGTTCATGAACCCTTGGATCTCGTTGTAGCGGTTCTGCGCTGCGGACAACTCGGACTCGAGTCGATCGTCTTCTGGGTACGCTTGGGTCGGCCCGTCAAAGACCTTGCTGTACAGTGTGGCGAGATCTTCCTTTGTGGCCTTGTAGCGATTGAGTTTGCTCTCAAGGTCGCGTTTCTGCAACAGAATCAGGATATATGCGCGAAGCCATGAAGGACGCACCACACGCTTGCCCTCGACGATAAGCTGCTCCAATGACTCTTTTCTCCGCTTCTCTTGCGTTTCGTGCTCTAGAGCCTCGATGTATTCGCTGCAGACGCGTTAAATCTGAAGAACAGCACGATTCAATACACTCACCGCTCCTCCTTGCTTGCCTTGGCCTCGAACTTCTCCTTCCTGCCCGTGATCTTCGCCGCAAACCGCCTGGCCGTCGAATCGCGCAGAGCTTCATGCTCCTTGCGTTCCTTCTTGGTCTTCTTCTCCAGCACCTTGATCGTCTCGACGGTCTTGGCCACCTGCTGCTCAAGACTTCTTATCATGTTCCTCTGCTCGTCGAGCGCAGGTGGGACGTAGTCCAGCTCTGCGATAGACGCGAGCAGCTGCGCGTGGTAGGCCGCGTTTTGGCGCACAGAGTCCATGGGTGATGGGGTGGAGACACAAAAATGCGGATGTGTGGGTCCGATTGTGGGTCTTTTTGTACTTGTTCAGCTTGTTCAGCTCACTAGCTGTGGACACAGCCTCTCGGTTGAGCAGAGCGAAGCCATGTGCGGGTTGGCTTGGCTCATCGAAAGCTGTGGACTCAGTGGAGGTTATGAGCAAGGCGTTACGTTCGACACAGCCTCCGCTCAGCCCAGGATGGATCACTGGAAAATGGAAATGCTTGTGGGCTCGCGCACTTTTTCAAGAAGTCTTTTGGCTCGAGGAGGTCAAAGATGCAACCAATACAACGCGCATATATCCCATGTCTCGAGGTTCTGAGCAAGTACTACTATCCTGTGCCTGCCAATGCAAACGGCTTTTGATCGTCAGGTTCTGCGGGCTGCGTTCGTTAGTCGGACCGTGCCGTGTATCTATCCTATCCTGGGGGAAATAAGTACATGAATATCATCTCCAGAGGGCGTCGCAAGACTCTGTAGAGTTTCAGCTTATCTGGCCCAGTATTCGGAGAGAAACGAATATTTTGGCTCGAAGGTGCAGAAGACCCCCAAATGCAATCTGCGCTGATGGAGACAACAACGTCGGGGGTTGGGCGCTCACAAGGTCAATATTACTCTCAAATTTAAGCCTGGGATCTCAGCATCATCTCTGTAAAATCTCAAAGCTGGAGGTGCAAGGGTCGTCGCGCAGCGAGGTCGACACCGCGTCAACCTCTGATCCAGATCAAAAGCAGTCGATTCCAGAGCCTCTAGCGCCCCGAATATTGTGCGGTTTGGGCTGAAATTTTGCATGTCCATCCTTGGGGGTACGCTTCAGAACCTCAAATTTTCTCGGCGCCATTGAGCTTCATCAAGCGGAGGAAATGAGGTCGTTTGCATTAGTGGTCGCGGTTGCATTGGCAGGAGTGGGATAGTACCTCGAACCCCGCATAGAGTCGCTTGAATACGAACGTATAATGCAGACAATACATATCCTGCATACCCTGGAAATCTCCCAGTGCAGCTGGTTTCTGTCTGGTCAGCTCCCGAAATAGAAGGTGACCATCAATCTCACACCCTCTTCCCTTTTGCTCGCCGCCGCAACGTTGTAGCCACGCCGTTGTCGTCATCTCGACAGTAAAAAGTTGTCCACTCTTTCCGCAACCTCCACCACCATGATTACCGCCGCCCTCGCCCTCATCTTTGCCGCCAGCGCTGCTGCCCAGGTGCGCCCCCTTATTCGTCTCGCGTTGCCACAGAGATCCGACTCGTCCTTTCTTTGTTTTCTAGTCCTCTTCGTCTGCTACCGCAACGGCGACGGCGAACCCGTACATTCCGACGGGCATCAGCCCCAGCTGCTCGTCGTTCCTCAATACACTGAACACGGACACCTCCCTTTCCGAGTGCACCTCCGCCATCATCAAGGCGTCGTCCGAGTTTGGCCCCGCAGGGAACTTCTCGAACGGGGCAAGCAAGACGGACGTCTCCAATGCCTTGGGCAACATCTGCTCCACTTCCACTACCTCGGCTTGCCCACAGAGCCTCATCACTGGCAAACTGGCCAACTTCTACACGGAATGTGGTCCAGAGCTGATCTCGTCCCCCAACGCCGAGGTCCTCACCATTTACGACACAATCTACGGCTTCCTCCCCTTCCTGTCGTCGGTCTGCGCCAAAGACGACAGCGGTGACTGGTGTGTTCTCAACGAAAACACCACGACCCCTTCGTCCGCTATTACGACACGATCCCTGTACCGTCGCGACGACTCGGAGGTCGCATACATGCCCAACGCTGCCACCATCAACAAGGAGAACCTGCTCTTCCTCCTCCTCAATGGCTCTCTTCCCGAGGCCCAGCTCTGCACTAGTTGCACACGCAGCGTGCTCTCCAGCTACGTTACTTTCGAGTCGAGCACCAACTACGCACCGGGCCTCGCCCAGAGCGTGCTCATGTCCGGCCAGTCCACACTGTACAACAGCGTGCTCTCCACTTGCGGCTCCTCGTTCTTGAGCGGTGCCGTCTCGGCCGCGGGAGGGCTTGGCGAAGGCAGCTCGAAAGGAGAGAGCGGTGCCTTGTCGCTTCGCGCCAGTGGCCTGCTCGTTTCCGTCGGCGCACTCGGTGTCGCTGTCACGATGCTCTAGAGGAGCCCACCGCCGTCCGTCGTCTCTATTCCTATATTCGCGCATACATCCCGGCACGCACGCAGCTTTCTCTCTCCCTTTTATTACATACGTATTCTCTCCTCGGGACGCGTATCTATCTGGTGATATGTGTGTGTTCCGCGGCAGTATCATCTCGCTTTAGATACCCGTAGTGTAAGGTATTCCCTCTGTGTATTTGCCCTGGTCAAAGGCGAAACCTTTGGAGATCTAGAGTCGGTACCTCGAGGATGACATGAGGTGGCTTGACAACGACGTGAAGGATTGATTCCAATGACGCAGACTGGCGTGATCTGCACGTGACGAGACGTTTGCTCGTTGATTCGAACATCGATGGGAGACGCATTACCTCTGGCGGTGGCGGTCGGTGCTAGCGGACCCCGTCGTGAATATCCCAAGCTCACTCCTTCGATCGGTTTCCAATCGAAGCCATTGCCACTTCCAGCCTCAAGCAGCCAGGCTCAAACCCTCAATCGGACCCGCGTTCCAGTTCCACCGCAGTTCGTGGGCGATTTTGCTGGCAACTCTCTACAGGGTATGCAGCAATCCTTCGGGACTCAGGGCTACACATCAGCGGGAGCTCATCAGGTAAATATCAGTGCCCATGGACGGTGCCGACCCTAGCCGAATTGTCGCCCAAAACGACGCGACGCCCTGAATTTTGTTGCAAGCCCGCGTCGCGTCGCGTTCCAAGAATACTCTCGAATTCACGGTCATCGAATCTCGATTGGAGACGGAAATTGACTTGTTCTCAGGCTGGAACGCTCAAGCTCAAGACGGCGCTGCGAGCATCGCACGGCGGCGGCGGACAGCGGAGCGGGAATGTGCCGGATTCAGACGCTCGCCGCATGTGAACCTGGTGGTGCTCATTGCTGAATCACAATCTCTGTTCACCAGGCGTTGATTATTGGCCCCGATTCTGCCGCCAAAGTCTCACTGTCCGACGGTCGATTCAATATTCTCGAGCGGCAAGATCTGGGGTTTGTGGGCATCGCGCGGTCTTCCGCCATGCTTCTCCGTTTCAGACCGCTTCATCTTCACCTCATTTATGGGGCTCGAATTTCTCACATAGCTCAAGTGAAGCGACAATCAGGGACCTGTGTTTTTGCCGACGAGTTCGTTCCATCTTCGTGCGACGTTGGACCCAGACGGCGGCCGGCCAACCTGCTTCTTTAATTTGCCACGATACACACAAAACTTCGCCGCCAGTTGTCGTACAGGACGAACCTGAAGACGGATATCATCCGCGCGTCACTAGAGCGTATGTTTCGAGGCTATCGGTAGTGTTTTGGTCTTCTCGATGACCTAGGCGCTTTGCCATGCCGCCTCCTCAAGTTCATGCGGCCGCTCTTTGGCTCCAACCGATCGTTCTATTCCACTCCACAGTGAATCCGATTTCTCTGTCGACATGCCCCGCGGCCCATAGAAATGACCGGCTAGGTCGATTGATTTGGTACGCGACCTTGGTTTCACTCCTTGGACTCTCGATGATCAGGTAACTAGCCCTTCCAATCGTCTTAGTTGCTGTGCGACGCCAAGTGCGCGCGCGCGGTGTCACTCATTGGTTCGTCTCCAATTCGGTGAACTTGCAATTAAGTCATCCCGTCTCATGACGTCCAATCGTGCGTGCATTGAGAGCTCGAAGTGACTGATAATTTTGCCAGTCATGGCTCGGGTTTAACGGAAAAAGTCTCGCGACTGCAAGAAAACGTCAGGCAAATCTTCATTCAACTTGAAGTTCTCGACACCGGTATCCGGCCATTGATCTGCTTCTTCCCCACACATGTACAGACGCGCTGGAAGCATACGGTTTCGTCATATCACTGTACGGCGGCGCGGCGCGGCTTCGACCAATCGGCTCTGCGGTCTGTGGTCTATGAGTGGCCAGTCTCTTCGTTACTCGGGACTCTGATTTTCGTCTCCGCTGACCGCCGCAGCGCGGCGCTTGCGTCTTGGGTCCAGTTCCCGACATCATGTATTTTATCGGTAGCTGAATTCCTTTGTGCGGGTCCAGAAATTCGCCGTGTCTAATCAGGTTCCAGATTCGCCTGTGCGCCTCACGGTGTCGATTTAAGAGCGGCCCACTTCGCATTCCGACGGCTCCAAATTTACGAGCGCTGACTGTCCGCGGCCAAGTCGTTATCGCGCACTCGGAGACGCCGCCACCGGCGCATCGTTCAAGATTAGGGCCCGACTGCTACTATTAGCCTACTAATGCCAAGGTCTACGACAAGAGCCTGAGCTGAATGTGTTTCTGCCGATCATCCGCGGACTCGGAGAACATCGAATGGCAGAACCATCCACCGTGGAAAGGCGCGCACAGATCGCATTTTCTTCACCTAAACGGTCCAACGTGTGTGCATGCCTTTCCCGCATTCAGCGAAGTGATGCGTAGTTTTTTCATGAAAGGAATTCCGTACCCAGCCCTGCTCACTGGCAGGGGCACGCAAGCACTGTCCTTCGTCGAAGGATGTTCGAATTCTGTGTTTCTAAAACTAAACCAAGGTTGGTTCTCTCGGTCGTCCGTGGCTGCTGAAATTTGAAACTGCACGTCGGAGTCTCCTGTGATCAGACGTGCCACAAATGCAGGTCCCGCCTAAGGTTTGTCGCTGTCTGGAGCGGTATTCTTTTCCGGGAATTTCGCGGGACCTTCCATTTATTTCAAGAGGTGCTGTTAGGAGGCTTTCTTTTTTCGGGTAAGACTAACCTTTCACAGTACGTACAGACCGGCAAATGCACGAATTTTTGTTCAATGTCGCGGAGGCCCCGGAGATTCTGGGAAGGATCTGCAAATGATACGGCAAGATGCGGATGCAACTGAACAAATTTAAATGCGAGTTATCGCTAGATGTCAAGGTTTTACGCTGAAAGGCTGCAGAACTGCGAGTAATTCATGTTTGGAGGCGCGCGATAGGCCCTTCGATGATGAATTTTTCGAACCCGTCCAGCTGCTATCGCACATGGCGATGTAATTTTGCTTTGTGGGTCCAGAAAATCGGCTTTACAAGAGAGCGTCGACTGGAATACCGCTTGGCATGGGTGCTCTACTCTCCAATAACTCAGACCATTGACATTGGTAAGTCGGCTGAAAGTTTCTTCCATTCCCTCCGCCCCCGGAACCGTGGCAGTTTCTTGAACCTTCTTCACCAGGCTCCGACTTCCGCCAACTGCCATGCTTCTGACCCGCTGTCCCCGCCACGAAACTACAAGGCCGCCCGGCCTCCGCCATCTCAGGATGCTTCTCGCGGTGGACACTGGGGATTTATACGGGTGCGGGGAGAACCCCAATCCCGTCCTGACGATGGTTTTTTCCCACCGGGTTTTCCACGCAGGTTTTAACCAGTGCTCCTGCCTTTCGAGGGCCGGCCGCTTTCAGCATGCCTAGCGTCTTGCAGCAATCTCCCCCCTCGGATCAGTGTGTGTTCCGTTGGCATCTTGCATTGTGACGGGAGGATAGCCACCCTCTTCGTACATGCATGTTTGCCTTCGGTAGACTCGCAGTTCATGTGGTGGACCGCGCGAGTATAATAAATCCCCCCCTTCTCGCTCACCCCACGGACAAACATCCGCCAGTTCCCGAGGCGTCTTCGTTGAGGCTTCAAGTTGTTAGCTCGTGGTCGGTTCAAGGTACAGTACTTAGTGGCGATTTTGCTCGTCCTCGAGTGTGCTCTGTGGAAAGAAGGTGGGATCATAATACCGGAGCCCACCGGCACGCTGCTTTTTTCTTCCTCTAAAAGTAGGAATGGGTCTCGGCGAAGGTTCGGACAAAAGCCAGCCGATATTACTGAGTAGCGCCCGAGGAATTCAGCGACCATGGCAGTCTGTAGGGAGTCCGCCTTGCGTGGGGAGCCAGGAATTGAGGCAGAAAACGCCAGGAAAAAAAAAAAAAGTATATCCGTCTGCGATCACGACACCACTGATCCGGCGCCGCCGCAGCTGATGCGCAGATGCGCTCAGAGGTCCTGTTTTCTTAGATGGCCAGGCAAAGCCACAGACTTACCATACTCTGGAGACCACTGAGAAGCACCGCAACTGCTAGCGAGTGGAAATTTCAATGACGTTCTTGAGGAATCCAAGTGAATGCTCTGCCGCTCAACGGCACCTAATGCCGCTCTGATGCACGAAAGGTCTATGAAAGCTCTGCCAGCTCATATCATAATAGAAAAAATGTCTCAAAAAGTGCAAATGGTCTATGGGGGCCTATAGTCAATGTTCAGGATATATGGAAGAGGGGTCATTTTTTCACATTTCCAGACTTTATAGAAGGGTCTCCACCGGGTTCCATAGGCATCCACAGGCACCATAGATGCCTATGGAAAGCAGTGGAAACCTATGGGGAAAAGTCAGCCTCCATAGAACTTGAACTTTGTCTATGGAGGGCTATAGAGCAATTGCACTTTTTGCGACATTTTTTTATAGAATCAATCAACTTTGGCACCTTTCTTAGTAGCTTATCCCCCCCGAGAGTGATTCAGTGATGGCATCGTCTGATGTATCTGATCTTGAATCACTGCCAAGGTTGAAAGTGTCGGTCCTCCCTCACAAATTTAGATGAGCATGATCTCTTTCTCGGCGCTTCACTTAGTCTCAACTTGTACTTCCGCGCCGCGGAACGACTGCCAGTGCTCGCGTTTCTCCACGATCGCGCCGACACAAGTCCACAAATCCACGAAGCAGATCGCGTTTGGTTCTTCATAGATTCTCCCGCCTTGCGGGCCACGTACGTTTGAATGTTCGGTCGACACCGGCACAATATGCGCGCCTGAGCGGGGCCCACGGCATTGTTCAAGTTGGCGACCAACACGAACAGTTTCGATCCACTGGCATTAAGCCTTGCTGGTTTCTCCCGGGATTTCCACGAGGATCTCATATGTGCAAGGTAGGTCGCCGAGGGTTTTGAGTCGCCGGACTGAGGAAGGTGAAGACCCGGGTGCCTGCACCAGAATAATCTCTTGTGCGCTCCGTCCGACGGGAATTCTCGCACGTTGCCCGAGATGGACGCCCCGCAGGTGTTTTTGGAACGTGGGTTGACCCGATCGCAAGGCGATACAGGGCGATACAATGCGAGACGATGATTGGCGCACAAATTGGTCGACTTGAACTCGAAAGCTGCGCAAAGCGCCGGCGAGGGGATTGCAGGTCAGACGAACGCCAGGTCTGGCGCGCGGATTCGATTACGACCTTGGATGTTTTCAACATGCCGAAGCTGCATGACGCATGGCCTCCGATTGTGCAACGGCATCAATTGATTATCCGATACCATCAGATTTACCTTGAAAACCTCTCACCAATCTGATGTGTCAACATCCTCTTGTCTTGAACGTCCATCAGCGCTCAGCCTACGCTTCCGCACTGCACTCCATAGGCTGCGCGGGCGAGCGGGATTCTTCGCAGTTTTCCGGGTCTCGCTGCAACATTCACGCAATGCCGACCCTCTCTCCGAGGCTCCGACTTCAAGCCGAATCGCGGTAACCCACGCCAAGAAACAGACTTTATCTGAACTCAACCACAACTCAAGCCGCTTGTCGTTGGATAATGGTATCCAGTCGCCACTTTCCCAGCCACCAAAACCCAAATTTCCAATCTGAATGGGCTTTCTCGACCAAGACATCGGACCAGAGTCAAAACACGATCTCCGTCTGTTCAAACTGCTACCTGCCATTTCGGACGACCGCTGATCCCTCCGGAACGGTCTCCCGGTCTTGTGAACGCCGTCCACTCTTGCGCCTTCCCGCCTCCCCTCCGCCAAGGTCCGACTCATAATCGGGGTATTCGTCGTTGACAGGACTGTCTTCCTTGAGTCCGGCTCTTTGAATCTCCGCGAACTACGGAGCCGTATGCGATGCCAATAAACGACAATGCCGGTCTAGATTACTGAACAACCATTCAGCCTCCGCCGGCGGTAGCAATGGTAGCGGAACGAAACTTTCAAACACGTAAACGAAAGGAAAGATAACCGAGCGACCCGTCAACGCGTCAAACGCAGCGTAAGCCCGGTACTTCAAGTTGAGCACGGATCTGCGTCGATCCATTCTAGGAATCATCTTGAGACTCCGCGTCGAGGGGCTGCATGTGTACGGAAGAAGGTCGTCCCCCGCTACCTGCTGCCTGTCTAGAATCACCGCCGTTGACACCACTAGTTGGCACTGGCAGCGGGGAACGAGCCTACAGGCCAATCCGGCATGCTCAACTC
Organism: Mycena chlorophos; assembly: GCA_014461115.1. Taxonomy (NCBI): domain Eukaryota; kingdom Fungi; phylum Basidiomycota; class Agaricomycetes; order Agaricales; family Mycenaceae; genus Mycena; species Mycena chlorophos. The sequence goes on along the minus strand of JACAZE010000002.1, from coordinate 2,700,482 downwards.
TTTTCATTTTCGGCCCTGCGGGCCAGCGGTGGTAAGTCGGAAACACAAAGACAGTTGTACATCTCATTTGATACTACGACTGCGCTGACGATGCGTCGCCTCGCATAGATTTTTTTTGTTAAAGACGCGAAAAGAAAAGCTTCCTCTCGGACCCGCGTTCCCGAATTGGCCCGTCCTCGGCTAATTGAATCTTTTAGTCTTCCGGAAAAATCTGTCTGTGGATGTCAACGGAGGTTGCTTCACGTTGCCGCTTGTCAACATGGCCAAATGACGGCCTTTCATACGAATAAGGCAAGCGTGTGTTTGCGTTTCCGTTTCGCGTGCATGCTCATTGCTCAGTGTCCAAATTAGTCGATGGTGCAATTGACGCGCGCGCACCTCTGTCGCGCTCGCCTCGGCCAAGGGGCGCCCGTGGAAGTGTGGGCAACTCTACACGCGGTGCATGAATCTCACCATTCGCGCGTTAACTTTCGCCGACCCAGGCACTGCCAGTCCGCAGCTGGCAGTTGAACAACAAAGCTCATCAAAAGACCTCGGACAAAAAGCCCGTCCAATCTAACTAATTAGCATTTCAAGGTACTACGCATACGCCAACGCATGATTATTACTTGCTAAATATTTAATGCCGGTAACCGCCAAGTTGAAAACAACTGCGAAATTTCTCACTGGCACTAGGACTGGCTGTCAGTGCCTTCGGATTCAGAATCGGCTGCTGGAGCAGCGGTAGGGCGTTTGCGCAGACTGAATACGCCGTGTACCCCACACGCGTCATCAGCGAGGGACGAGCGGAATGTGCCGACGAGCGCCGCGCCGTAGCACAATCGCCCGCTGAAAACCCACGTCTCGGTCCCGTCCTCGCTCTCCGTGTCGTTCGCAGCGTGTTTCTGTTTCGATTTTGTTTGCAAGCGATCGTGAGCTAGGGCGGAGCGGAGCAGAGAGGGCGTAAGAGACCAACGTACGGGACGCCGAGTAAACACGACTCCGCCGTCTTCATGCGCTCTTCCCGCGAAGGTGAACCCGTCCGAGCCCCATGCCTCCTCGTGTTCGGGCGATGTCTGGCCGTCGGTCAACACACCAAACTCATTACAGCGTACATTGGCTCCTCCAGCCCTTGGCTGGGGCCCCGCGTAGCGAAGCAGCAGTAGCGATCACCTACCTGGCCGACGATAGCGATAGCGACACGCGCGCCACTGCCGCTGGGGTTCTCTCCGGGAGCGCCAGAGTCCGAGTTTGACTCAAATGCAGCCGAGCGTGTCGGTGGTGGTGTCGTGCCCTGTTCAAAGTTTGAACACGAGAATTTCAGAATGCGGACACGCTGAGATGGTCGCAGGCGGATATCATACCTCGCGCTGATGCAAACCCGGTGATAACGCCTCGTCCTCGATCTCAGTGAACTCACACTGCATTGGCGTGCGACAGAGGAAATCTGAAGGCTCGGAACCCTCCGGTAGACCACAGGACGAGATCTGAGATGGCGTCAGAAAATTTTGGGGCGCAGAGGAAGCGTGGGTGAGCCATCCCGGAAAAGATGAAGAAAACATTAAAAAATCAAGAAAATATTCACGAACCATGATGGAGCCCTCCCAAACGCCTGCAAGTGATCCTGGGCCACAGAGCGCACGTTGGTCGGCGTCCTGACCCGCGAGCAAGTCGGCCCCAGGGAAGAGGCGGGCAACCCAGATATCAGCGGAGGCTGTCAGCAAGGGCGGGCTCGGGTCGGCGTTTCGGACGTCGGAAAACAGGACGGTGACCGCCTGCTGAAAGGCGGCATAGTCCTCGGCCGTCGGGCCAGCTCGGTTGGCCGCAATGGCTGCGGCGCGCGTGAGCGGGAGGTGGTACGGGATTTGCAGCGGGACGGCTTCTTTGAATGCGAAAATGAGAACGACTGCGGCGTATGAGGCAGACGGCAATTTTTCGCTGGGATCGTAGAAAGATGCGCGCGGCGGCGTCGAGCACATTAATTCCATGCGCGTCTCGTTATCGACTTCCGCCACTGGCAGTACCGTGACGCCGCCGACAGCCTGAGGGGGCGACGGCGTCGGCGGCGGAGTTGAATTTTTTGCATCCGGTGGGAACGAAGAGACAAACGGACGTAATAAGCCCACCAGCTGGCTACGCGTCTCGATGCTCTGTGCGAGAATATCGTCTAAAATGAAAAAAGAAAGGGGTCATTCTGAGGTCACCAGAAAACACACAAACACTACGCACCACGAGACAGGCCTAGGCAGAGAAGCCATATGACGACCTTCCTGAGAGCTTGGCAAGAGTCCGCGTCGTATGCCGGGTTCTGAGCTTCTCCGTCGTGCAAAAATACGCGTGCGACGAGCAGGATATATGCGGAAAAGCCGACATCCGCAAACGTCTCGGTGTCGCGGCGGGTAAGCACCATCCGCAATAGCGTGGTGAGGTCTTGGCGCAGGCCGTCGACGGACACATCGCGACGACGACAGCGGCGCAATGCAATGCAGCGACGACGGAGCTCGGCCGCTAAGGCAGAGTCGGTCACGGTCCGGAGAAGGAGCTTCGGTGCTGGCCCGTGTTTGAGCCGGAAAACCGCGGCGTATAGATGTGGGCTGTCGGACGCGTTGAGGGCGTGGTAGAGAGTCCGCGACGTGAGCAAAAGAGCCAAGATGGCTCTCGGAGACGACGCGTCGGGGTCCGCAGTGAGAAACGCGATATGCTGCAAGACATCGTTCGGAGCGCGGCAGAGCGACATCCAAGCGCAAGAGGAGGCAAAAGAGGCGGCGGCGGTGGTGGTCCCATTCAAACCCGCACCGCTCGTTTAAAAAGCAGACGCGCCGCGTGCCATCCCGGTGTCCACGACGAACAGCTTATTTGCTACCAGAGTTAACGAAAACCTGTTCGGGGCTCGAAAGATCGCCGCTACTGAGTTGGAAGGGGCGACGCTCCGTTGCCCGTTTAGGGAGCCGGCCGGGCAGATGCAGATCCAGCGAAGAAAGATCTCATCTTCGTCGCGTTCAATAGTAGACGTACGCGTGAAACCACCAATCGTGGTTTACTTGAGCGTACGTTGCGCTGCGTTGGCTGTGCCCGTGCCGCGTTGGCGGGCAAACGGGACGGGTACAAACTTGAAAGCCCCGTCGTATCGCCGGATGCAGCCCCGTGCAAACATTATCCCGCAAAACGCGCGTCGGAAGGGACCCACGCAAGATTCGCACTGAAACCAATCGTCAACCGCGCCGGATGTAGATTAGAGCGCATTGAGCGATGTAACGGTGGCTTGCTACGTAGCGCGTTGCTGGCGCCGTCGGGCCATAGAACTCTGTCGCGCGCCTAAAGCTCGTTAACCCCGCCAAAAGGCTCGGACAGACTCTCGGAGATGAAGAGGAACAGCAAAGAAAAAGTTGCCCGCTCGCACATACATCTCTGTTCTTTTCTACACGATCGACACCCGGGCGTTGTGGTACACGACTTTGCGATATTTTTACCGTGGTGGTGGTGCTTCAGAGTTCTGTGGAAGCCGCCCGAATCAGTCGGGAAGCGGAACAGGGAGGGTGTGAGCACGTACTCTGCATGGCCGCAACGTCCGTGCTCTGAACGTAGTCCTCGAAACCCTGAAGCTCCTCCTGGAGCTCGTCGAGCGAGATCTTCTCGTCCTCTATGAATGGGATGAGCAATCCATTGAGTGAAGAAGCCGGTCAAGGCACGCACCAACAACAAGTGTGATCTGCACCAGGCAACGCAAGGGCGGAACGGGTCAGATGGCGCCAGCTTATCTTAGCGCGGAGCGTACCTGGAGTTTCTTGATACCTGCAAATGGGTCAGAACGCGAAGCCCGTTGTACGGCAAGAACACGCACCGTAGCCGATCGGCACCAGTTTGCTGCTTCCCCAGACCAGACCGTCCTTCTCGACGGAGCGGACGGACTTTTCGAGCTCGACCATGTCGGTCTCATCATCCCAGGGCTTGACTTCGAGAGTCACGACAGACTTTTTGGTGCGAAATGAGTGGAAATGAATGAAAAAGACGCACGATAACTCACCTTGGCGACCACTTTAGGCTTGTTGGCCTTCTTGGCCGCGTACGCCGCGACACGCTCGGCCTTGATGCGCTCTGCCTCGGCATCCTCTTCCTCGTCACTTCCGAAAAGATCGACCTCGTCATCATCGTCCGCGGCGGCAGCAGGGGCAGCGCCGGCCGGGGTATCAGCGCCGAGGTACGCCTCTCCAGCGGTGCTCGAGCCGGGAAGGGAGCCAAATTCGGCCTCGTAGGACTTGATGTGCGTGTACCACCGGGCGACGTGGGGATTGGAGTCGGCACTTGGCGCCGACGAGATCGCTTTGAAGACGACGACATCGGCCTGCGAGGGCACGTAGCTGCGGATTAGATCAGCTTGAATCCGAGGAGCAAGGAGGTAGATAGCGGGTCAGAGAGGCTTGGTAGGAAGATATCTGCATATTGGGACAACGGTGTCTAGCCGCTTCTAGGCAACACGGACCAAAGCAGGATCATCTGGAGAAGGAGAGCAATGAAAGAATGCTTACCCCTCGACGTAGCTGCGCGACGCAAGGTGCGAGTTGAGCTTGGTGAGGTTGGCCATCCAAGATCGATGAGGGGAGGTGAAAAGAATCGATTTGACCACGTGCCAAATCCTGATTAGATGGCCCTCTTCCCCGCCTCGCGTGCATTTCATTTTAAGCGCACCGCTTGCGCACCTTAATGTCCGTCGGGCCTCAAGCCGGTCCCATGCTTCCAAATTTCGGACTCAGCAACCTTTTGTGGCCCTGAGCCATTCCCCAGGTTTCCTTGTCTCTTTAATCGTCGTGGTTTTCATGCTGACCTCGATCTATTTGCAATTGCCAGCTCGGATTGGGGATAGCTCCGCGAATATGACCCGCAAACATGCTTCAGTTTTGGAGGCAAGGCACGCTTGAGCCGCAAGCCACACAAACAGTATCTTCCGAGCCAACTTGAAGTTGCCAGTCTTCTTTCACTCTCCAAGCTGCCCCGTTCTGACGGTCTCCGAGGGCCGGTCCTCGCTCGAACAATGCCGCTCGCGACTGATTCGTCGAGCCCAGAACACGTTCTCCAACTCTTCCGTTGTCGTCATAGCTCTCATGCTCACCTCGATCGTTTTCCACTGGCATTCAGCTCGGCCTGGGATAGCCCTGACAGTCGACGTCCGGGTCGCACGTCACCGCGGAAGCGCCAGCTTCAAACCGAATCCTAACAGCGTACATGGACCTCCGACGCGCGCTTGCGCCGCACAACGAACGGGGCTTGCCAACCTTATCCATAGTCTCGTTGCGCTCGCCCGTTCCGACGGTCTCCGAGGCCGTCCGAAGCGCGATTCGAGCAACGCCGCTCGGAGTTCGTAACGGATTCTTTCTTGAACCCGAGCAATTGGCGCCCTGAAGAGCTCTCCATTGAGATCAAGACTGCGTTTACGGCGTTGCATTTCATCATCGTCGGGTACAAATACCGCCAACCCAGATTTCGCCAAGGCGCTACCTGCGATACAATATGTCTGCCGCAGCCTCTCTGCTTTCCGTCTCGCCGGAGGTCCTCTACAACATCGTCATCCTCGCGTCCGACGCGTTGGGCCCGCCCTCCGAGTGGGCTGCCCTTGTGGCCACATGCTCTGCCCTCCGACGCGCCCTAGACACCCCCGCGATGCACGCCTTGCTCTTCACCAACAAGTTTCTCTTCCCCGCGGATCCTGAGCACGCCAGAAATGAGCTGCAGCGTCGTTTCGAGGCACTCAACTTCTTCCGCACCGTCAGACCGCGACCCCTCGGAGACGATACCGCGTTTCTTGACGCGTTGTGGGTCGCGTACATTATGCTCAAATCCGAGGAGCCGCGCCAGAGGAACGTTGACCAGCTACGATGGGCTGGGCTTCCCGAACTGCTTCTGCAGCACCTGTCGCAACAGCTTCGCGGGTGGCCTCTAGTCAACGAGACCAACGCGCTGGTCATCGCATTGTTGTGGCTGCTCTCGTCAGAAGGTACATGTCGTTGATCAAGCCTTTCACTTCTTTTCTAATTCCTCGGATGCAGAGTCCGTCGCAGCCGAGCCGGCCGCTATCCGCGAACTCGTCATGAACCGTCTACGACCTTACGTCCTCGCAGCGTTCCGTGTACGCCACATACTCTTCTCGTCTGCTCACTAACGCTATCCTTCTTAGTATCCCTTATCCGACAAAGGCTGGTGCCCGTATCATTCATGCTCCTCGGAGATCGCAGCAGCTTCTCGTACCAGCACTACTACGAGACCCGCGGCTTACTCTGAGCCGCAATCCAAAGCCAGCAACGCGGTACGCATCCCCGCGGTGCCGATCTACGCCATCCTATGTTATTTTACGCGCCTCGATACGCTCAGCCCGATGTTTCCCGTTCATCTCTCGGCCAGCTCGCCCAGGAAGCGCGGGCCGCGCAGGGAGGACGTGGAGCACTTCATCAATGAGTGCCGCACGCCGTTCGAACCATGGAACTCGAATAGTTCTCCGCCTCTATACCGATCGTTGGGCCCCAACGTGCAGTATTTCCCTGGCGCGTTGACGGGGAGGTGGAAGGGCTCCTCGATCGTCAGTCCTCGATTTGTTCCACTCTCGTCTTCTGAATCTCCCCACCAGACCCCGTCGATCAACGACTATGCGCACTGGAAGGACACAGACGCGGTCCCCGAGTCGATGGACGTGTTTTGTCGCCAGCCACTGTACCTCACGCTGCAGGAGCACTTTTGCTACGACGTGGCCGTGCGGCAGGACGAAGACGCCCCGTGTCTCCCGCTTGCGGGGACGTGGGTGGAGCGGGAGGTGCGTTCATTGATGCCGTTCATCTCTGCGTGCCTGGCTTAAGCTTGCCTCCAGGACGGGATCACCGTCGACAGCTGGGGCCCGCGCGACTTTGAGCGACATCGTGGTGTGGCGCCTCAGCGGGAGATCTTCGATGTCTTTGTGACCGGAAAGGTTCGTTGGTATGTTTGTGAAAAATTGCCATGGCTCACCCACGCACAGACGGACGACCCGTATGCAAGCGCGTGGGGCGACTTTCGTATCGTCGGGAGGGTGCGGTTGTCGGACGGGTTGGTAGTTTTGAGTCGGGAATCCGTAAGTTGGATGAGCTGAGATGAACGGGTTCGTGGCTGATCATCGGGTAGGTTGCTGGGCTCGGGACGACTGTATTTCGCGGATACAGTGCGTGTCTTCTTCGGTATTGACCGCGTTGCTCACTTTGTGCAGTGACATCTCCTCAGAATTTCTGCGGGAGGTATCGGGCGGTTGGTGGCGCGTTGCATGCGGATTGGGAGGCGGCGTTTAGTTTGTGCAAGATGTAGAGATGTTTGTGTGCAGAGTAGAGAGGAATACATTCCCTCGCTTACAGAGTTTGGTTGGCCCCACATTCGAGGTCTGGGCCTCGCTTGCACGGGGCCCGGGGCCGCTTCAACAAATCAATTGGAAGGTTTTTTCGGCGTCCAGCGGTCGGTACATACCATCGCAAGGAGCCCAGACCGCACATTTCTCACTCTCGCTTCAGGTTCATGTGCGCAAAGAATGACGACCGCGAAACGCATTCCAAAAGGATCGAGCGTCGTTGCTTGGATTCGTCGGAGAACTCGGTAGCTCCGATTTCTGGGGCGTATATCCAGCGCGTCGGGTTTGAATTTCTTCCATTTACCGCTCTTGTGGGTCCGTTGTTCAGTCTGGTGACACTCAAAGACCACAGCGCTGATTGGACCGAAGGCGTCTTGGGCAAAGTAAGTCCCACGCACGGTTCTTGGCTTTGGACAATCTCAGTCCACACTCCGGTAGACTGGACGAGACGCGATAACTTTCGGGTGTTGGAGCTAAGATCTGAGGATGGATGACGTAACATCCGCCTCTTGACCTCGACGCTGACGCTGCCATGCGGCTGGACACCGTTCCGCACGAAATTCTCGAACACATCGCCTTCATCTCAGCGACAGACAGTGTCGTCGGCCCTCCGGCGTCGCTCGTCCCTCTGCTGGCTGTCAGCCGAAAAATCCACTCCCGACTGGCCTTTGCGCACAACCACTACCTCTACGCGAAGATTTACCAGGTCAAATTCGACGCCGGAGCACCGTTCCATGCGCTCGACACGCAGCTGTGTGCCTCTGTGCTTGCACACGAGCTCGTTAACCGCTGTCGGTTGCTCACACGCATTCGCGCGCGGGCAGACGACGGGGCGCGGCCGCGGTTGGGAGAGGGCAATGACGAGGTGCACGAGCTGCTGTTCCAGGCCTATCTCATGATGCTCGAGAACGCCGGCAGGAACGAGCAGCAGTTGCGGGATTATGCCAGAATGGGCGACTGGCTGCGGGCCTATCTATTCGACGAGCATTTGCCGAAAGCAAAGAGTTTGGAGCACTGGCCGCCGCACAACGACCACACCGCGCTGGCGATGTGGTTATTCTGGTTCTTACTTCGGCCAGGTACGTGTTATCGGCTGCGCTTAGCTCGGCGTTGCTGACGGCCAGCCAGATGACTATACTGCGGACGACGATGCGACGTGGAATGTGCTCAACGTGCTCAAAGTATATGCTCTCGGCGCACACAAGGTGCGTCTCTGTCATGTTCTTGGCGCGCAAAGGCTAATCCGCGCCAAACAAACCAGTACCCACTGACCAGTCCTTCCTGGGTCAAGTTCCTCCCCGAATCTCCCCACCATGCGACGGAAATCGTGCACTACTCCGAACCGCACCAGCTTCGGACCCCGCCTCTGGCAACGCCAGCCATCCTTGCGTTCTTAACGCTCGTCAATCTCAAGACGAAACAAATCGACTTTTCGTCTCATCTCGACCTGCCCTCGAAGCCCGACAGCCACGAGTGGGAGTACGAGCGCGGCCGATGCATCAGCCTCAGTCGTCCCGAGTCCGAGTTCGGGCGCGTGGTGGACCTGTCAGACGCTTTTCGATCGGGGAGGTGAGAGGCCGTCTTACTCCCTTGGCGTGGGTTCTCCCGCTGAAATAAGTCATCACGCAGCGTCGAGGGAACCTGGGAGGGCATCTTTACCGTGAGTTGCTTCTCCGCTAATGAGCCTTATTATCAATTCACCGGCATCTTAGTACACCGAGTTTACCGCATACGCGGCACTGCTGCAAGGCGCCCCACCGTCGATTCTGCAGAAGAGCGTTATCGTACGGCACCGGCAAACGTGGAAACTGCGGGAACACCACTTTGTGGTGCCCGTAGAGGAGCTGGAGGCTAGCGCGAGCCAGCCACTGTCTGCGGGCGACCCGTTACACGCGTATCTTCCCAGTGGCACGCGCATACTGGAAAAGTCCGACTGCCTGATGGTTTATGACCCCGTTACGCGCAAAGAGCTGCGCTACACGCGCCCAGTCGACGCGTCGTCTGTTTGCCCGTCGCAGGACGAACTCCATGACGACCGACCAAAGGTCGCTATCGCTGATATCATCATCACAGGCGAGGGTCATTCTGCATGGGGGCAGTTCAACCTCGTCGGTCGAGGTGTGTTTGCTAGTGTGTACCCTTCATATGCGCTAAAACAACGCCTCTAGTACGACCCTGTGACGGCTTCATCAGCCTCTGCAAGGAATACACGGACCACGACCGGGGCAAGTGGCTCTATCGGGGCTACCTCGTCGGGAACGTCAACAGCAACCTTGCGGGTCGGTGGCGCGATACGCTCAGTCCTGTGGCGCTCCCTGGCTACGAGGGGTGCTTCCTCATGGCGCGGAGGCGATGATTGTGCCCTTGTGGGTGCCGTTTACTGATCTTTTACCTACTTACATCCGTGGAATGGTTACTTATTTACTCGTATGCATGGCTTTGCTTTGCGGGTTGTATTGCTCTGGTTGTACATTTACATTTGGTGTATCATTACTGGTCGTCGCGGGTTGGAGGGTATCGGTCCGGGTTCGGGAATGCAATGCCAAAAAGTAGTGGGGAGAGAAGTCAGAGGATGGTGACCGTGAGCAGGGTTGTGATTCCGTCTTGAGCGACTCCGTGGTTGACACTATGTACGTGGAGATGCGAGTCGTTGAGTGGGGACACAAAAGAGCTGGGACAAGACGCACCCTTCGGACCCAGGAGCCAACAAGCCTGTGATGTTCTGTGCGGTCGTGTGGTACGAAACGCCGTCGTGCTTGGTGTTTCCCGTAGCAGCTGCGACCATGGCGTTCCTTCCGACATTATATCCATTTTGAATAATCGTATGTCCTTCCTCGACGTCCTACGAGTGGAACAAGACCCGTGAGCGTCGCGACGGAGAATTGGTTCATTCTACAGACCTCTTCTTGCGACACACTCCATCCAGAGAAACGCGTTAGCAAACCCAAGAATCATCTAAACGGGACTAGGGAACGGCGTACGCGAGGAACAGCGCGCCACTGTTAGCTTCGGTGCCGTTCTGGCGGAATACCCTGGAAATGGCGGTCAGCTCGGGCCTGAGCGCCACTCAGAGCCACCATGGCCAAACGAACCGGAAGTGGTTCCCGCCGACGAGCGATTCCAAGCACGTCCCGATTTCGGAGCTGCCAAAGTCCCACCGAAGCTCGACCTGAGTGAGAGTAGTTTGGGTAAGAGTAGTGAATGGAGGCGGAATGGGAAAGACGCGACGGTTTGGTTGACCCAGCCGTTTCCGTCGCCGAGGTTTGCGGATTGCGGGGCGCCTTGAGCGAAGTGTTAGTGTAGGCAACGGAGGACGGGATGGTGGTGGCGCACCGAGGTGTTGGTGAAGACATTCGAACGAGCTGAAATCGAGTTATTCTGGATCGGAGTTGGGACGCGGGGTGAGAGCCGTACAATCCAACTGCTTGGGCAAAGTTGAGGAGACCGGCGTCTGTGAGGACCGCGGGCGAGCTGAGTGCCGAGATGATCACCTAAAGTCGGTCGCGTTCAATGCTAGGTCGACGCGTCGCTCGCCAAGAGGGTGAACGCACGTTAAGAGGCTCTCCGTAGCCGTCGCCCGCTAAGAAACAAATCGTGTCGGATTCGGAGGGGAAGAGACCAAATGCTTGCTTACCGTTGTCCAGCATTGACCCGCCATTGCTGTTAGGGTCGTAGAAGGCCACACCTTTCGTCGCAAGAGGGGTTTGTGGGTTGCCGGAGAAGAAGTTGAACGCGGATTGGACCACGAGCGAGAGGAACTGGAACGCAAGCATCCTGCTGGCTCGGGGAGATCGTCGGAGTCAAGAGCAAGTCCGTCGCCGTCCCGCCCGCCAATCGCTTATATGATGCGATCCGTCGTGGGTCAGAGAACAGAAGCACTCCTCGATATGTCATCTTGAGGGCAGACAGCGACAGTGGCCTTCGAAAGGGGCGAGACGAAGATCCGGTTTGTGTGTATCGAAGGGATTTTCGTGCCACGATGGCTGGGAACTCATCTAGAGCCTCCGGGCTACGCATATAGCGTGTCTGTAGCTCTTGGGCGTTGAAGACGAGCTTCTGCACGCGTAGAATGGTCATAATGGAAAGCAAGTAGACGGCGCTTTGATCGCATTCGGCCGGGAGGCTAACCAACTTGGGTTCCTATATTTGGAAATTTCTGTGCTGGCTGCAATTCATCTCAGGGTGTGGCCCCACGGCCAGCGGTGTCGTCTCCGCTATGCTCCCCGGTGTTTTATCAACCTTTTTCGAGGCTCAGACAGCAAAGAAAGGATTCATCACCTGTGGGTCACGTGCACACCCTTTCATTCCTTTCACGACGACTCCCACCTGGTACGTGCCGGGCCGCGCATTCCCGTTTCAGACACTCATCCTTGCACCTCAGCGGGTGGAGCTCTGGTTGGGACAGTTGGAGACGCCTTTCTGCAAGGGTTTTACGCGCGAAAGACTCGAACTGTTGTACGAAGAGATTTTGAGTGGACGGGGCTGGCCATAGCCGAGCCTGAGGTGCGCAATCCTTTACCTACCCGACACCTCCGACTAACACAGACCCAGTACTGCGTGTAACATATCCATTCATCGTTTTCCCGCGTCGTACAGCCCAATATGGCCGAAGACAGCAATTCCATGGACGAGATCTCTGACGATGCGGGACTCGTTACGACTGGACCCGGTGCGCCGGACACGTCCTGGACTTCCCGGAGAGGGAAGGCTCGCTGCGACGCTTGTCGTCTGAAGAACCTCAAGGTGTGTGCTCTTTTGTCTGCCGAAACTCATGATTCATCGCTTCGCTAGTGCGACAGAGTACTTCCTGTTTGCAATCAGTGCAAGTGGGGAGCGTCGGGGAGCTCCATTCCCTGTAAATATACGCCACTTCCCACCCCAGGTGCGCGAAGGGTGTCGGCTTTTGCGCTCTCAAGAGGTTCATTCCGTCCCGCAGCTCATCGGGGGTCCCGCGCTGTGACCGGTACGCCGTACGCTCTTTCGTGGCTTTGCTTTCCTATTGATTTCGCCAATTTTAGATGTCGGGAATCGAATTTGAAGGTACGAACAAGGCGTTATTGGCCACGATCACGAACCTCAACGTTCCATGTCTAGTGCGATAGAGCAGCCCCGGTCTGTCAGTATTGTCGGGATGCCAATATCACGGACTGCCGATACACGCCGAAGAAACGAGCACGTCCACCCATGGAGCCACAATCACCTGGATCCCGACCTCCGTATGCGGAAGGAGAGAGCGCATCTTTCATGTTCACGAACGGGCCCGCCCCCGGTCCGTCCACCAACTCCTACACGCGTTCCTTTGTCCCCGAGTCGGGCACATCAGATCGCATGGACGTCGACAGACCGCCACCGCCGCTGCCCAAACCCGCTTACGAGCCCGGACCACCCCTTGCTCTTCTCCCTGCTCCATCCTCTTCTGCACCACCGCCGCCACCCTCCGCGTATCCAGCCCCGCCGGCGCAAGCCTTCATTGCGCATTCATTCCCAACGCCGACCCGGTCGCACACATTCGCCGCCTGGACGCATGCCGCGTTTGCTCCGCTACCAGCCACTCTCCTGCGGCGACTCACGAACGTGACGACGGCAGAAATGCCCGCCCGCGACGCATTCGACACCGCTCTACGCCAATTCCGTGCCGGGCTCGAGCCCTCTCTGCGCGAAACAGCGTTCCTCTTGGCCGAGGATTACGCCATCGTCGCCAACTGCCTCGCAAAGGGCAACACTGCGCGCCTGTCGCCCCGGCTCCGCGAATGGACGCAGTGCCACCGTCTTGCATTGGCGGGTCGGTGCGAGCTGGAGGGTAACGCGGCGAGAGTGTGGTTGGCGTATCTTGTAATTTCGTCCAACTTGTTGAAATGCAATAATTTTGGCCTTGCTCTTGCCAACGCGAAGTTTTGCTTGAGCTTGAAAATAGTCTCGTCTTGCCAACGCGAAGTCTTGCTCTCGCAAAGTCTTGCTCGAGTTCGACCTGGCGACTTTATAGGTTTTCGAGGCGCGTTCGTAATTCTCGTAACGTTTGGTGTTGTTTGGTTTCAGCCCCGCGCAGCGGAGGAAAATTTGGGCATTTTAGTGCCTGGCAAAGGTGTTTCAGAGGCGTTCCGAGGCCGTTTGCTAACGCGGTGAACTCGCAGTTACGTGGATTGCAGGGTCGAAATAAAATTGAGCGCCCGACTACTGACAAGTGCGACTACCGCTAATTCTCCAAGTCCACCCACGCGTTGGCCTCCGGCGGCAAAAACCTTGAAAGAATTGAGCTCTTTTCGCGCAATAAGCTCGCAGAAAAGCACTCACTTTACCATCTGATGGCGCATCAAATACGGCGAGCGCGGTAATAGGCAGGTCGGGGTCGGCATCTCGAGGCGCTGGATGTCCGAAGCGCATCGGGAGCGCGTCGCAGCGGTTCAGCGCGGTGTCGTCGCCAGCGCGTTAGTAGGCGGGTCGGGTCTGGGAGTCGGCGCGGCGTCGAGTCGCGGCGGGACTGCTGAGAGCCAATAAGATAGTTGGCATTGGCGACGGCAGGCGGAGTGCGCTGAAGGTCGCAGAACGGCGCAACGGTGGCTCGAGTCCAGGAACGGTGCCGCTCGCCGCGGGGCAAAATCCTGGATTCAAAAATCAGCTTTTGGGGCGAAAAAACACGTCCTCGGAACGGACCTTAGAACGCTGAGATGCGCTTAGTACCAGCCCCGACAATGTTCTTGCCGATGCAGGTGCAACTTGAAGTCGGAGGTCGTCGCGCTCGGCGCAGGGAAAACTCTGCGAGGGATGCTACACATGAGCAGAGGCAGGGAGACCAACGCTAACCTTGGACTTGACGTGTTGAGCGGAGCGGAATTGCAAGAGGTTGGCGGTTCGGCGAGGCGTCGGATTGCGGGACCAGACGGCGGAGCGCCGTCGACGCAGCTTCCAAGTCCGACTTGGTTGCCGCTCGCCGCGGGGCAAAATCCTCGCGCCAAAAGTCAACATTTTTCGCTGAAAAAGCGCCGCCTGAACGCACCTCAAATGCTCTGCCCCCGATGGGCCAGAGTTGGATGCCGGCGCTGCTCAGAACAGTGAGTTCGGAGAGAAACAGCGGTGCCGCGCTGTTTCTGCCGCCGCTTTGAGCCGTGAGGCGGGATGCCGCTCCGAAGGAGGCAAAAGTGGCGCGACGGCGACCTCGCCGTCAACGCAGCGTTGATCCCCAAGCCGTTTGCCGCTCGCCGCGGAGCAAAATCCTGAGAGCAAAAGTAAGTTATTTTTCGCTAAAATGGGTGTTTCCAACGCACCTGGGAAACATAGAACAAGCCGGCGGGCGGCAGCGCGGGCGCGCTGTCGCGGGCCAAATCCTGGGAGCAAAATTGAGCGATTTGGGGCGAAAAAAGGCATTGGGAGCGCACCTCAGGGAATATGGAGTGACGGGCCAATGAGCGGTAGCGGCAGCGACGGCGCGCTGCCGCCAACGCAATCCTTAAGTCCAGGGTGCTCGCCGCTCGCCGCGGGGCAAAAACCTCGGGCCACAGGTCAACATTTTCCGCTGAGAAATGTGGCCAGAACGCAGCTCGAAACATCTGCCGAAGGTCGGGTTTCGCGGGTTTCGTTGACGCCGACGCTGCCGACACCGGTCGGCTCGACTAGCCACAGCGACAGCGCACTGTTGCCGCCGCAGCTGTGAACCCTCGGGAGGGATGCCGCTCGCCGCGGGGCGAAATCCTGGGGAGAAAAGTGAGCACTTTTTGCTGAGAAAGTGCTGTGAGCTCGGACCTAAAGTAACATTGACAAACGTTGGTCTTCGATGAAAGCGAGCCGAGTTTGGGACTCGGATGAGCAGCTGGGATTGCGCGACGTAGTCTTGTGCGGCTCGGAGCAGCGCGCGGGTCATGCTCAAATAGAAAGCTCTGGAGAATGTTAGGAACAAGCTCAGAGGTGACGAGAATGAGCTTACCGTGCTCAAGTGCGCGACGAGGCGGAGTCGCACGTCTCGAAGAGCGTCGAGCGCGGCTCACGGAGCGCGGCTCAGAGTCCAGCCGAGGTGCTTTCGCTTCATCTAGGTCGAGTTGAGACTGGGGAACGACGAAAAGAACAGACGTGGAAGAGCCGACGTACGGGTTTAAATGGCCCAACGGAGGTCGGTGGTAGCGCCTGGACGGAGTTGCGAAAATTTTGAGGGCGCGGTGAACGCCAAAAGAAGGCGCTGGTGAGGTGATGATGGTGGTTTGAAGCAGAAAATGGGATGCCGGTGACATGTCCGCATCGGCATCGACGCCGCGCTGGGGGTAGCGGGAGATTGTAATGCCTCGCTTGAGGGCACCGTGGGCGGCAAGGGATGCTACGGCGGAGCTCGGATGGTCCAGAATCCAGGGCCAACGGCGAACTCACAATTTCCCCTGGAAACATTTACGCAAGCGAGGATGAGGGCATGACATGACGCTCCGCCTCACATCCACATTCATGGTCTTTTGGCGTAGTGGTAAGTGCAATAGGTCGCTAGCTCGTGCTGCCGTTGTTTGCTTTTTGGCCTCAGTTCAAATCCTTTATTTTGGCCAAATTCTCAGTGAATTTTTTTCATAAACATTGGCTTCGTGTGAGATTAGAAATGCCATTTGTACCCTTTGTGGACTGGGCCAGCGCTTACCCGCCGCGCACACTTGTGCCTGGCGTTGTGGGCGCTGCCTGCCCAAAAAGGAAATTCTACCCCCTCCCCGGGAAACCTGCGCTCATGCGCCGCGATCCGACTTGTCTTTTGATTGATAATATAAATAGCCATTGTATACCACATGTGGACGACTTTCCCCGTCTGTATTCAACCGCGATCCTCTCCAGATTGCTTATGAGCTCTCCCAAAGGATTGCGGATTTGAAGAGCATCGGCATGGCCGATAATCCCGATGCTTTCGCCCAGTCATGTGATAATGCAAATACTAGCCTCCTCCGCTCAAACCAGAGCCAATCGCGCCAGGCTACGCTCACAAACCTTATTGCCGCGTTTCCGCACCTTGAAATCTCCCCGATTCCGCCGCTGTTCATCTTCCGAACACCGCGCGTCGCGTTTCAGACACGCTCCACCAGCGTGGGAACCATGTTTCAAGGAGGTTGGTCGAGGTTTGTACGTTCACTTTCCTTGCTCGCGCATTTCTCCCTCTCTCACTTCTAAACCCCCCAGCGGACTTGAGTTCATTGGGACGGCGCTGAAGGACGCTTTCAAGGCATACCAATTAGCTGTGGGAGCGTCCGATTGGGTTTTAAATGCGCTCAAAGCGAACATTTTGGTATGTTCTCGTTATGCTCGACCCGACCCAAGGCACCGTCTCCAAACGCGGTATCCGTTCCCCGGCGCTCAACCAACATTGAATCTGCCGTATCCTTCGCACCAGGTATAAAAGCTGACCCGACTCGATGTTGTCTACATCACCCTTCCTTCCTTCCTCCCGACTCCAACTCCTCAACCCTCGAACTCGACCATGTGGGTCTTGAACTTCCTTTCAAGCTCGTCGTCATCGCTCACAAGGTCCCTTCAGCCCCGTCGTACTCTACTAGGGATAGTCGTCGCGCGTCGGTGCGCCCGCGGTCCACAAGGTGCGTCGTCGTCGTGGCTTCATTACATTTCACTTTCCCAACCATACTCTCGCATGTATCTCCTCTCATTGAATCCGCTCGCTGACAACCCTTCTAGCTCGACGTCAAAGACGACGAGCAAGACTCCACCACCGTCACGGCGTCCGAGCCTCAGCCGGGTTCAAGCTTTAAACAGGTTAGTTTTGCGGAATTCTTGATTAACTCAACCGCACTAACCTTCAATCCTTGCAGACTGTCTCCGCACACGTATCCGCGCCAACACGTTCGTGCTCTGTAGCTGCGCAGGTTAGTCCGCGCATATTGGACATAAAAAAAAACCGCTGCTGACCTTGCTATTCAAGTTCTAGACCTTTTGGCGCTAAACTGACTGGCCTTGTTAATACAGGTCAGTTCGCCTCTCACACCTCAAGACAAATAAGAACTCACCTTACAATCGCCCATAGTCGTCCCCAAATGCTATTCAGCATCCGCCAGCACCTCGTAGTGACCCCATTTAGGCGACGACATTGGTTCTGAGGCATCAATTTGCCCTTGCAAAAAAGGTCTGTTTGTCTCGTTTCGGGTCTAAGTTAACACAAACTGACCTCCTCGTTGTCCAGATTTGTCCCCATTATGTGAACCGGCGTCTCGGATCGACTTTAAGGACGTTGCGCGGCTTTGCCGTTCCTGCATGGGTGCCGACTAACTGATAAAATGGTCAGTTTGTCTCGTTCCGGAACAAAAGGGACAAGAGCTGACCTTGGATCTTGCCCAGACGCGCCATCCGCGGCTAGTTATCCGACTTGTGGTGCCAGATGCGCGCCGAGTTGGCGCATGTCTGCGTCTCGGAGGGACCAGTGGGCCATTTTCGAGTTTGTAGTTGTAGATAGCGCGTGTCTGACGGCCCGGGTTGTAGGAAGTCGGCGTGGGTGGTGGTCTGTAGTTGCCCAGTAGCTACGTGGAGATGCCGGCGAATGGCTCCAAACGGAGCCGGGATTCGGTAGTGGATGGGAGAGGTGTTGGGTGTGTGTGGGTGACTGTGCCGATTAAGCAAGCGAACGACGGGCCTGGTCTCCGACGGCAGAGACGCGGCTCTCGTCGTCTCAGTCGCTAGACGACGCAGATGTGGTCGTGCCGTGCACCGAGTGCGGGATCCGGATGCAGGTGGGCCTTGGACGGCAAAGTCGGGCTTGCGCGGCTTTTCGTTGTTGCCTGGCTCGACGGAGACACTTGCCGTCGAGTCGGCTGCGCGCGCAGCAAGGGATTCGAGGTGCTGGGACGGCGGAATCGCGAGCCGGAGTCGGATTTGCGGTGCGCGGTGCGTGAATGGCGTGAGCAAGCCGCCAGGCTTCGGCCGGTGTCGGCGTCACGAAGCGGCGGCTTACGATGGCAAGAATGTCGGTGCCGACACTAGTGAGCAGTGGGTCGCTGGTCCAGAACCAGAGCACGACGCCCGAATTGGTGGTGGGCGTTGGAGATCAAGATGCTTAAAATCACGAGCCCTCCGAGGTATGTACTCTCTCTTTTCATGCACTTTACATCTGACTGCGCTACAGTTACAGGTGCACGAGGATAATCGGCCGGCACTCCAGTACGAGGCTGCCATTGTCCCTCGACCCAATCCGCCAACGGACGCTGGTCTCATCTTCGCGCTCAAGCTAACCAAGGGTCTTGTCGGCGGAGAGGGAGACGGCGCCAGGGCCACGGAACGACTCGGATGTGCTGCAACGAAGTAAGCAAATATGTCCTTGGTCTCCAATGTCAAACTGCTCATCTTAGTTGCAGAAACTGGCCGCGGTTTTGCGGGCTCGCGAGTCGTTGGCGTCGAGCAGCAATCGGCGCGTTCCATACGTTGCCCGGCTCGCGTTCGCCGAGACTCGTCGGCTCGATGGAGCGCACCTCTACCAACTCGATCTCTGAAAGAACAGTAAGTCGTATCCCTTCAATCTGATCTCCTCGATTCCGCTCACCTCGATCTCGCAGCCACGCGTTCTCCTCGTCGACCACTCTGCCAGCAACGAACAACAACTCTGCAACAAAGACGTTAGTGAACGCGCATCCCGGTCTATTTACGATCTTGCTGACCTGAATACAACAGATTGGAGTGCAGCAGCAGCACCTCCGGGGAGTTGTCTGGACGGACGCGCTCGTTTGGTGCGTTTCTCCGTTGTCGTCGTTCCAGCCGACGGGCGCAGGGATGTCTCCGCGTCGCAGAGGCCGATCTCGGCGCCGGCTCGACCTTGTGGCTGCCGGAAAGATGGCAAACTACGACAAGGTCAGTTTTTGCGCTCTGCTTGACTTTAATCCGCTTACCGTGGCTTTCAGTTGTCCCCACAACGTGCGCTGGCGTCCCGGATCGACTCCATGGATGCCGCGCGGCTTTGCCGTTCTTGCTTATGCGCCGACTAAAGATTAGTTCTAGCTGTCTCGGCTCACAACGAACCCGAACTGACCTTCGATCAGCCCGAATCGTCGCCAAACGCCGGACAGCACCCTCCCGTCGACCCAGATTCGTTGATTCGTGTCTTGGCTGAGTCTCCGAGTCGCGGTGTCGGGCCGTGTTTTTCCGCGTCACGGAGGGACAAGCGGGCCATTTTTCGAGTTTGTAATTGTAGACAGCGCGCGTTTGACGGCCCGGGTTGTACGGAGTCGGCGTGGCTGGAAGTTGGTAGTGGTCCGTAGTTGCCGAGCAGTTACGGGGCCGATGCCAGCGAATGGCGCTGGGGTTGTTGGGCACGGATGGAAAGAACGGTGCTGGGGCCGTAAGCGGACCATTGTGAGTCGCCGTGGAGACTTTCCGGGTCGTTTCGAGTCGACGTCGGCGCGCGCGCAGCAAGAGATTTGAGGTGCTTGGGCGGCGGAATGGCGAGCCGGAGTCGATGCGTGGATGGCGTGAGCAAGCCGGCCTCGGCGTGAGCAAGCCGGCCTCGGCGTCGCGAGGCGGCGGCATGCGATGGCAAGAATGTCGGTGCCGACGTCGACGCTGGTGAGTATGGTGGGGGTTGGAGATCAAGATGCAGACGATCACGCGGATTCGCGCCTCTGCGGGCCGCCGTTTACCCGCACGCCTATTCAATCCACGCCCGACGCGTACGTGGAAATGGCCCACGGCGTCTCAGCTACCTTTCTCGGTGTTTTATGAACCTTTTTCGAGACGGCGGGTCACGCCGTGACACCCTTCCATCGTGTCTGGGCATTGAAGCCGAGCTTCTGCACGCGTAGAATGGTCATTAATGGAAAGCAAGTAGACGGCGCTTTGATCGCATTCGGCCGGGAGGCTAACCAACTTGGGTTCCTATATTTGGAAATTTCTGTGCTGGCTGCAATTCATCTCAGGGTGTGGCCCACGGCCAGCGGTGTCGTCTCCGCTATGCTCCCCGGTGTTTTATCAACCTTTTTCGAGGCTCAGACAGCAAAGAAAGGGTTCATCACCAAAATCGTGGGTGGGTCACGTGCTTTCATTCCTTTCACGACGACTCCCACCTGGTACGTGCCGGGCCGCGCATCCCCGTTTCAGACACTCATCCTTGCACCTCAGCGGGTGGAGCTCTGGTTGGGACAGTTGGAGACGCCTTTCTGCAAGGGTTTTACGCGCGAAAGACTCGATTTGTTGTACGAAGAGATTTTGAGTGGACGGGGCTGGCCATAGCCGAGCCTGAGGTGCGCAATCCTTTACCTACCCGACACCTCCGACTAACACAGACCCAGTACTGCGTGTAACATATCCATTCATCGTTTTCCCGCGTCGTACAGCCCAATATGGCCGAAGACAGCAATTCCATGGACGAGATCTCGGACGATGCGGGACTCGTTACGACTGGACCCGGTGCGCCGGACACGTCCTGGACTTCCCGGAGAGGGAAGGCTCGCTGCGACGCTTGTCGTCTGAAGAACCTCAAGGTGTGTGCTCTTTTGTCTGCCGAAACTCATGATTCATCGCTTCGCTAGTGCGACAGAGTACTTCCTGTTTGCAATCAGTGCAAGTGGGGAGCGTCGGGGAGCTCCATTCCCTGTAAATATACGCCACTTCCCACCCCAGGTGCGCGAAGGGTGTCGGCTTTTGCGCTCTCAAGAGGTTCATTCCGTCCCGCAGCTCATCGGGGGGTCCCGCGCTGTGACCGGTACGCCGTACGCTCTTTCGTGGCTTTGCTTTCCTATTGATCTCGCCAATTTTAGATGTCGGGAATCGAATTTGAAGGTACGAACAAGCCGTCATTGGCCACTATCACGAACCTCAACGTTCCATGTCCAGTGCGATAGAGCAGCCCCGGTCTGTCAGTATTGTCGGGATGCCAATATCACGGACTGCCGATACACGCCGAAGAAACGAGCACGTCCACCCATGGAGCCACAATCACCTGGATCCCGACCTCCGTATGCGGAAGGAGAGAGCGCGTCTTTCATGTTCACGAACGGGCCCGCCCCCGGTCCGTCCACCAACTCCTACACGCGTTCCTTTGTCCCCGAGTCGGGCACATCAGATCGCATGGACGTCGACAGACCGCCACCGCCGCTGCCCAAACCCGCTTACGAGCCCGGACCACCCCTTGCTCTTCTCCCTGCTCCATCCTCTTCTGCACCACCGCCGCCACCCTCCGCGTATCCAGCCCCGCCGGCGCAAGCCTTCATTGCACATTCATTCCCAACGCCGACCCGGTCGCACACATTCGCCGCCTGGACGCATGCCGCGTTTGCTCCGCTACCAGCCACCCTCCTGCGGCGACTCACGAACGTGACGACGGCAGAAATGCCCGCCCGCGACGCATTCGACACCGCTCTACGCCAATTCCGCGCTGGGCTTGAGCCCTCTCTGCGCGAAACAGCGTTCCTCTTGGCCGAGGATTACGCCATCGTCGCCAACTGCCTCGCAAAGGGCAACACTGCGCGCTTGTCGCCCCGGCTCCGCGAATGGACGCAGTGCCACCGTCTTGCATCCGGGAGCGACAAGTTCAATCTCATCGTAACGCCGAGGGATGCGACGTTTGCGTTGCCGATCGAAAAGGCACACGAGTTGTTGAAGGATTATCGTGTCGCGTTGGACGAGGAGGCGGAACGGAGTAAAGGGAGAAGCAGTCGGAGGCATACGCAGAATGTGGGGGACCCGGATAGCTTGTCGGAGCCTGCGTTCGAGCGCATACCGGTGGTGAACCAGATCTATGACTGCCTGACGTACGCGCATCGTGGGCACGCCTCGTCGGTTGTGGTGATGATGGAGATTCGACGACTCGGGATCGTAAGTGCCTCTCTTTTTCTCTTGTGTTTGGACCCACCTGAATCCTTTTCAGGCAACGATCACTTGGCCCATGGCAGAGATATTCATCAACCTATGCCCGCTGTGCTCAAAGCTCAAGGTCGGGCAATCGTTGGGGCTGAACAACTTCCCGGCTGCGGTCTCCGTTCCTGTTGTAGATGCCGGCCATGGGGCGGGAACCAGTATCAGTGTGAGGTAGCAGCGGTCGTGGTCGGCGGTGAGGTTGTTTTGGGCTGAATGCAACGACGGTGGGGGTCGCTAGTGTCTTTGGCGTGCGAGACGAAGGGCAAACGTACCACTACTTGGATTGTCGGCGCCTAGTGTCGTGATCTTGATCTTGACAGCAGGGCGCCTTTTGCGTTCTTTCTTCGACCTTCTTCTGTCTTCCTTTGTTCTAACGTAGGTGCGTTCCTCGATTGTTGATCTTTCCTGGGCCTTCGAGGATGACGCTGCTATTCAGGCTTCATACAATCTGAATGCCACTGCAACCTTCTTGGCTGTTGACTCGATGCCTCGTCGTCTCCTTCTCCGCCTTCCCGCCCGTGATGCGAAGCGCGAACCTCGTGTCGAGTTCGCGCCTACAAATCGCTTTTGGCCAAAACGCGCTCAACTCCAATCCGATAGCCGCCAGCGCGACGCGCTCGGCCACATGTAGAGACACCACAACAGCAGGCTCCATGGCCGGATATGGTCTGCGCCGCACGTCGTAGCGCGTTTCGATTGGACGCGCCGGGGGCGTTGTGGACGGGGAACGGTGAATACTTGTCGTGGAGTACGCACTTTCGTCCAAGCTTTGGTTTTCATCTCATGTCGCGGGATCCCATCCACAGGGCGCCAGTACGTTTCTTCTCGACGAAACACTCAAGTTTTGAGTTTCCTTCCGGCATGTTCTTCCAGGGCCGGGTTTGTGGACGCAAATCACGATTGGCGGCGAGTGGATTTTATCTAGGCGCGCGCGTCGACCTTGGTCTCAGATCTATCGTCTCCCATCTCGGCTTCAGTCCCTGGTAGATCCCCTGCGGACGAGGATCGCGTCTGTATGGAAGCATGCGAATTAAAATCTCGTGTTGCGCGATGCGTTCGTACTCCAGAATAAAAATACGGAGGCGCGAGGCATTAGGTGAGTCTAGGTTTATCTACGGAGTGTAGTATGCGGGGATGCCTTCTAAATGATTCGTGCCAGAAAATCCGGGGGGCTAGTGATACAGTGGAGCGTGAAGATGCGACGAACGGAGGCTAACTATATGCTACAGTGGATGCTTTGAGAGCTGTGAATGGGGGAGTGGTGAGCCTTTGTGCGAGGCTTTGTGGGGACGTTGGATGGCAGTGCACTTGGGACCCGTGAATTAGCTCGCACTAGATGCATTGTTAGTGGCAATCGACACAGAGAGAAAAGGACTCAACATTAACATTGGAACCCGCACTTGGGACAAAGGGCGCGCGCCGGGGTGGTTACGCGGACGGCCGACGTGCACCAAGATGCCGGTGGGAGTCCAGGACAGCTGAGAATCTTGACCCACCACGTATGGTGGCAATTTCTTGCAAGTGAAGTGAACTATTTGGCACATAGGGCTCGAATCTGAACGAAGATACCTGAGTTTGCCCTCTTTTGAAGTCGTCCAAGTATACAGCACTTTTTTTGCAGTCATGCGGGTTGCAGAGCTTTTTACCCCATAGTGAACCCCCCAAACACAACACCCACACAAGCAAATACGGTTTGTAAGGTCAGAATTCGCACCTGCCGCTACAAATTGGGGAAGCCAACTTGAATCTCCACTGCACTCATCCCCCAAATGGTTTGTGGGCGCAAATGTTGTTCAAGACTCAGAGCGGCCAGTACTGGGCGAGACTAGCGCACACAATCAGCAGGTACTTCTGGCTTAGGTCGTGTTCTCTGCATTCTCTCAAACGCTACCGTTGTCCCAGCTTCCAAGTCTACGAGCTTTTTTGAACGAGGTTACCGACCCTCAACCTTCAAAAACCAAAAAAGACCGACTTTGACAGACTGGGAAAAGAGCTGTTGCATAAATCAAAGCTCGATGCGGACTGCTGGTCTGTCCTCCGGTCCACACCTTCG
The DNA here is from genome assembly GCA_014461115.1 of Mycena chlorophos. Taxonomy (NCBI): domain Eukaryota; kingdom Fungi; phylum Basidiomycota; class Agaricomycetes; order Agaricales; family Mycenaceae; genus Mycena; species Mycena chlorophos. The sequence continues at coordinate 2,676,291 of JACAZE010000002.1, read as the reverse complement.
ACGACTCACATCAGCAAGCCCTTGCCAGTGCAAATGTGGGCCCACAGTGGACATCACAGCTTGGGCGGCGGGTCGGTTGCACGGTATTTACCTTTTCCAATCGCGGTAGGAGCTTTGGCCACAGCAAGCGGCGAGCGCTAGGAGAACATCTTGGTACCTTTGAGATGATGAGCACGAGTTGTCCACAATCATCAGCCATCAGTGAGCGGATCACTCGTGACTCGGAGTAGTGTGACGCGCGTCAATCGCGTGACAACTCTCTCCACGCTCCTACCACGTTGCATCTTGTGGGCGCGCAAGCATGAGCAACTCCGGTCACGTCGTCCTCTGGCTCTGTGCGGTGTTATCTTGCCTCCCCGATACAATCATCTGATCACAAACCTTGAACTTTTTCAGGTATGCTATCAGAATCTCCGGAGCAGAAAATAATACTGCTCTGGAATGCCACCACGCGGAAAATGATGGTCGTCGAAGCCAAAGTTTATCCGTCGGCAGATTATTCGGAATTCGATGTGTCTCTGAAGGTCAAGCAAGACTCGGAATACATGGAGAAAATAGTCGGTGGATGCCTTGTGGCACACGGAACATGAGCTTACCTGGCCCCCATTTAGCATCGCTGCCTTGGATCAATCGACTTCCGGGCAGGTCGGAAAACCTATCTGGTGGAAGATCAAGGCCAACCGCGGATTATCCAGAAACGTTGTCCAATTTGGTCCATTCAACACCCCTTGTTTGCACCCATAGTTGATATTCGCGACCTCGAAATACATGCTATGATGGAGGATTCCACAGATATTCTGACCAAATGGCAGGGCCAGGATGCTATTTTGTACATTGCAGATGATCGTCAGTTCTCATTTCCCTTCAAGTTGTTTCAAAGCAAAGTTCACCAACTCATGATATAGATGCGGAATGTAAAACATTTGCACAGGATTTAGCGGGATATTGCTTGGTCAAGGACCTTGATCTTGCCTTCGAGATACTTGCCCACGTCGTAGACGAAGGCCGGGTCATTGGCTATCTTAGAGAATCTGAAAAGGATTGTCGATGCCTTGGCAAGGTACGCTTGCTTTCTTCTCTAGAAGGATTGGGAGTTGATTTGTTCCTTGAAATAAACAAAAGGGAGATCGAGCTGCAGTCTATGCAGCAGTAGCTCTTCTTGAGCGGAACTTCATTGTCTACACCGCAGATCTTGCGGGTGATCACTACAATGTTCTGATTGATCCTCTCGGCAAGGTTCGCTTCCAGTGCCTATCCTACTTCAAATATTTTCCTCCAGAGGAGCGGGATGGCTTTGATGAAGCATGCCAAAAATATCACTGGGACACTCTTCCTGGTCGTTTTTCTGCTCTTGCTCAGTGTCCTTGGATGCAAGACCAGACCACCAAACTCCTTGGCTGGGCAATTTATCGACAAGTCTATTGTGCTTTCCAGTCTTCCTTCACCTGTGGCCCTAGTCACATTGCCCAGTGGCCGTCTCGCAGAAACAACATCTCCTGGCTATCTGTCAGCAGAGATTTCAAAAGAAGAAACAAGGCCTGAAGCCATACTCCATCGGACGAAAACTATCGGCGGACCATCACTTCTCTCCGGCCAAGGCTGAGGACGATCCTCCTCCGCCCTACAGCCGCCATGATGTGGGGCATCGCGACGTACAGATATTTGATGACGAGTACTTCCGGGAGGAATCAACGGCCTCAATAGTCGAAATATAGACACGGGTTTTACATAAAAGTGACCATATTTTCAACTATCACAACCTTGGAGAAAATTTCAGTCTGTCCAGAGACTAGCATAAAATCAAGTGTTCAACTTTTCAAAACACGCAAATTATAAGGGGTACGTAGAAGCAGTAATATTATGTCCTGTACCACTCCATGCACATCGTGTACGATGATTCGCACTGCGGCACGGTCGATTATCGTTTCGCTATGCGTCGTTTTAGCGGAGGAACGTCGAATGCAAGAAGGAAGCCAAGTTGAAAAACCTGAACAAGGCGAACAAAATTGATGCATGGACGGGGCTGGAGTTGGATTCGGGCAATAAGAGCGGATTGCCTGCGCGTGCACGCAGGGTTGGATCATCGACCAAGTGCCTTGGTGTCCTGGGCACCAGAATTTCCGAAGAGTACACATGTCGACGCGCGTTGCTGTTTGGAGGGAAGGCCCGGGCTTCGAAGCGGGGGGTTGGTTGGTCTCTGGGTGTAGAATGAATGCGCTGAGACTTTAAGAGTTCGGCGGGTTCTTGAGTCGTCCACTGCCCATCGCCCGCGCAAAAACAAGTCGAGCCGTGTTTGAATAGTGAGAGCACAGAGCACGCTTGAGATTTGGCGGAACTGACGGTCGTAAGTAAACCTGAAGTAAAATGAGTCGGGCCTGGCAGAGCCCGAAGAGTGTAGGTGCAAAATCGCAGTGCTGCCGGGAACGAGCCATGGTCGCGTCGATGATTGGGGAAGAAACGCAGCCACTCGGAAGATGGACCGAGCCGACCCGTGTTGTGACGGCGTCTCAGGCTGCCATGACTCTTCAGAGCTTCCGTCGTGGAAAAAAACGACGCGTCGGGATGGAACGCAAAGGCGCAGTCAATTTTATCAAGTGCGCACTTGGTCGCCGTCGCCGCGTCGAGAGAATGACGATTTGTGGGCGCACCGGCGCTTATTTTGCTGACGCGTCGTTTTCAGCGGCGAGAACTACGCTGAAGGCAGGGACGACCCAGAGGAATTATTCGTCGCTCAGTTATGTACAGGAAGGTTCTATCTTCTTGTCCAGGACCGGCTTGAGGGAGGAATGGCGAAATATCTCGTCGTTCAAGTGCGTGTCATTACCTTGGGGTTGCGGACTGGTGGGTTAGCGGAGCAACTGAGACCACTTTACAGGCGCCAAGTATCGTACCAAGCGGATCTGCTCGCATGCGCTCGGAGCGGATGCAGGGATGTCAGCCCGGTTGGGACAGCAAATTCCTCCAGTGAGCGCCCGTCGGCGAGTCGCGTCGCTTATCGCTGAAACAGCGGGTTCTCCTCGCAGTGGCCTGCAGATAATTGTAATTGATGTTTTCCTTGGAGTTTCCTGGAGACACGCTGACTCGGGCTCGACCTTACTCTCGCTGATAGCACTCACTGCTCTCGAGCGTCAATTTCGGACGTGCCAACTGGGCGTATTTGCAAGGCTCGAACAACAACTATCGCCTCGTTCCCAAATTTGTGTCGCTGTGCGTGCGTCATTCCCGTACTTGCCTCGGCATCCATGCACTTCCTCAGCGTTCAACGACAAGTAGCTCTAAGATAACCGCACGGCCATGGACGACGCTCATTCCCGAATCCGAGCTGGAGATCACGGGCTACACGCGTCTTTCTGCTGAAGATCGGCTTGGGCGCTGGCGCGAAAGAGATGTGGATGTCTTCCGGGCTTGGAATGACCGGACCGTGAAGGAGCTGCAACAAATGATGGTGGCCTTTCAGAGACTCGCGCATGCCGGGCTCACGGACATTGTGTTCAATGTCCTTGGGCATGTCCACGACGCATGCCATGATATTGTGGGTGTTGTACAGGAACCGGCCTGTGGAAGGACGGTGCGTGTGGGCGACCGGAGCAAGGTCAGTGTCGTTCCAATTCGACCACAAGCATGGATCTCATTCGACTTTCTAGGTATACAGCGCCCTTGCGAAAGTCGAGCGCGCCGGACTCGTCTACATGAGCATTCATCCATCTAATATCCTTATTGACCCCTGGGGCTCCGTACGGTTACGCCTCAGCAATTTCAAGCAGGCGTCGCACCTCGACGCCAAGGATGAAATCCTGCGTTGGACGCACCTCCGAGACATGTTCGACGAACTCGAGAACGCGCCCGAAGGAATGCACATGCGGACGACGCGCGAAATGGGTCCGTGTGAGCTCGCCGAGCTTGCTCCGCTGCCCAATTTGAATGGCCGGATGGGACGGGAGCTCGGGATGGCGTTTGGGCTTGCGTCTGGCGGGTTTGTATTGATTGGAAATGAGCCAAAGCCGTCGAAGGAGGCTCTAGCCGAGGCAGAGAGCAGAATCTCCAGTCGGGTTGCCAGGATCACAAAAGTACGTGCTCGGCGGCTGCACGCGCGAACCGGCGGTGGCCTCTTAGCACTTCGATTATCAAACTAGAAAACTGTAGATTGTTGTAGTTTTATTGAAATCAGATGTAGAATGCTCTTCTCTTTGTGGAAGTTACGTTCGGCGCGAGCCGGAGGAGAAAAGTGACCGAATGCAATTCCGAGGAAATGTTCTCCCTTGCGGGAGGCGAACCACGGCATTTCTACTTTGAGGTCTCCAGGTCATGCGGTGGAGGATCTACCACATGAGCACAGGCTCTCCGCGTATCCAACTTATCTGCTTTCATTCGACTCGACTCGGACATCGATACAACTGCACGGCGAACTGTCTAGAAACCGCCGTGGTTAGCGGCGGGAGTGCATGCACATGCACAGGTTGCGGGGGGACAGAGAGCGAGCTGTTTCAAGCAATTGCCGCTTCTCTGCCAGTGATCCCCGTTAACCAGAGTCGGAAGGGTATCTCAAAAACCTTACAGTAATCGCCTGTCGCGGAAGTGTCGACAACAAAAAAAGAGACGCCCAAACCCGCATCCATGCTGTGAACTTAACTTAAGCGGAGCACTTCTTTCGGAACTAAATGAACTCGGGGAACGGGCATCCGAATTCAAAGTCTAACGCCCCGCGATCTTATCTTCGCGGATCGCGGAGACGAGAGGCGCGCGCGCTAAAATCCCTCCGACGCCTTGCGGACAAGGTCTGTGGTGGGCCGTTAGTCTGTGAACACGTCCATGCGCGCTGCAGAACCTTACTTATTTTGACAGGTACGTCACGTGACCGTGTCCAGCGCTCGCCAAAGTATCCGTTTGCTCCCTCTCCACCAATGATTTTTGAGTCTATCAAACGTAAGCACAGTAGCCGCAGTTTCAAGAACGCTGAACCTTAGAGTACAACGTCCACGCGTACTCGACAACGCGCGCCTCTTGAGAAGCCAAATTCTGCAAGCGCAACTTCTGGCAGGCCTCCTCAACAAGAAGCAAATGAGCTTCATAGTTGGCCTCGTTCGGCATCGCGGTTCCTACGTCCCGGACAGCGTCTGTCGGGATTGACCCGACGTACCAGAAGACGAGATACACGCCTGCGGAACGGAGTTCGCCCGTTCGTCGGCACGTGTGAGCTGGCGAAGTGACTGTGGTGATCATAACGAGCTCGGTGTTCAGGTCGGATGGACTGCCAGATTCGAGAGTGGTTGGTGCACGCGGCGCGTGGGTGTTCGTGAAAAGAGGAAGCGAGGCGACGCGATACCCGGACTGCGACAGATTAATCTCCTTGTACCCCTTCGAGAGCTCGTGCGCACCTCTTCGTATGCTTCTCGCAGAGCGGCATCCTCGAGCGACTCGCCGACATCTTTTCTGCGAACCTCCTCAGTCGATATCCCTTACGGGGGCCAGTGACGCAACGCACCTGCCCTTCGGGAGAAACCATTTATTCTCCTGCGGCTCATAGCACACGACAACCCTCAGCGTATCCTCTTGGAAAATCACCATCCCCGCCCCCAGCATGAAGTTCTGGTCTGCGAAGATGCTATTGGGAATGGCGGCGGTGGAAAATGGGCCCATTGGTGCGCCAGGTGGTGCCGATGTGGCTGAGACTGACCCTGAGGTCGACATGCGCGACGGACGGAAGAAACGCAAAGAGTCAATGACTCGGAGCACTCTTCTGTCAGGCGCGTGTCGTCCTCCAACCATTTTTAACGTGGGTTTCGAGGCCTGTCACTTGCAACGGAGTTTTGCCGTTCGTCCTCTGCATGGTACGTAGCAGATTTCCCCCGTTGTCTACAAAATGAGCGGTTCAGCGCTCGATTCAGAGTATACTTGAAGCGAACGCACCAATGTGGCTCTTGCAGGGCACCCTTCCCTCGACATCTCATTCTTCAAGCAGGTGCATCCTGCTGTGGTCGAAGACTAGGCGCGCTTCGTGGTAGGCCGCGCCGGCATCGTTCTGTTCGCGCACGAGATCGACGGGAAACAACACCCCAAGAATCCATTGTGCGGACTGGATGGAGCGTGGTTGGCAGCGATAATACTGGCAATTGAGGGCGTGGAGGTGGAAGAGTGTGTTCTGGTACAGCTTTCGTGTCGCGTTCTGAACAGTTGCTTGAACGAAGTAAGTCATTTCCAGTTTCTCCTCGATGGGAAGCAGTAGCTGACCTTCGATTTCTGCTACACGTGTTTTCGCAGCGGAATCTGCTCGACTGCCCGTGTCTTTCCTCCACCATTCCCTTGGTGCGCTTCTTCATTCGCTCATAGCTAGCAGAGCACCACCCTCCAGACACCATCTCGTGCCGAACGGAACGGTATCGTCTGAGAGTGTGCTGGAGCACTACGGCTAGGGCCCATCTATTTCGGGGTGCGAGGTGAGCCGTTCAGCTCGCGCGAGGTTCGATGGGGCTGTTCAGCCGTTGCGCATCCACGGTGGTCGGGTTCAAGGGGGACGTGTCACGGGTCTGCCCTCTGATTTATACCGCAATCTGCACCCAATTAAGTATTCCCGTCCCAGCAATTTGCGTCGAACCCCCATTTTGGGAACGGCCTCTAATTTGCCGGATATCAGCCGCATGCGGTCATCGCACGGCCCTTGCGCGGATGAATTTAAGGCGTTGTTTCCGCGCTCGTTCGCATCCCCTCCATGTCGACAAGACCGCAAGCCGTGCTTATCACTGGTTGCACATCCGGAGGGATTGGTTTTGAGCTGGGGAAGGAGTACCGATCAAAGGGTACGTACGCGGCCTCCTCTCCACTTTGAGGCTAAACAACTGCAGGTTTACGCGTCTTTGCGACTGCTCGACGCGCCGAAGTGTGCGAAGAGCTCACTGCGCTTGGATTCGAGGCGATTCAGCTCGATGTGACCAAGGACGAGTCCGTACACGCAGCGCGGAACCAAGTAGCTGAGATGACCGGTGGTGTTCTCGATATCTTGGTCAACAACGCGTAAGTCGATCTTCTTCGCCTTTGGAACCCTTTCAACGCGTCCGTAGAGGGCGGAGCGCCGCCGGAATACCTGCGGTCGATGCCAACATGAACACAATCCTCGACGTTTTCGAGACCAATCTCTTTGGTGTGATGCGTATGGTGCAGGCCTTCGTCCCGCTGCTTATTACCAGCGGAGACGGGCGCATCGTGAACATTAGCTCCATTGCGAGTGTAATGCCGTATCCATTCAACAGCGCGTACAACGCCTCGAAGGCGGCCGTGAACGCGTACGGGAGCACGCTGCGGGTGGAGTTGGCGCCGTTCAAGTGCGTTGTTTGTGCCCTTGCTGGATCTATCTGCTGAAGTGGGTCAGCATTCAAGTAACGACAGTAGGTGGATGCGAACGCGCCTCTATTCCAGCTAACTCTTGTATCGCCAGGTCATTACCGGAGCTGTGAAAAGCCACATCATCGAATCCACCCCAGCACTCGCCCCAACGTCGATATATGCGCCCATCGCAGACCATTTCGCGCGATACATGGCTGGCATCTCCAAAGGTGCGCTCTTGAAACCTCTTCCGCTCATGAATCGACGTTGCGGCTCAGTTGGAGGCACGCCAACCGAGGTCTACGCGCGTTCTGTCGTCTCTCAGACTTTCCGGCGTAGCTTGAACTCGTGGTTCTGGACTGGCAAGTTCTCGTTCTTGTGCTGGTTCATCGATACCTTCCTTGGTCGGACTGGATTCGTATGTAGTATTCGATTTTCACTGGTAGGCGCGTGTTCATTGATGAACTACTAGGATAGGCCACTGTCGCGCGAGTTTGGGCTGACCGCGTTGAAGAAGGTGGTGGAGGAGCGGAAAGACGCGTAGAATTGTTTTGCCGTAGACCCGGCCCGACATCAAACGTGGAGATGATTGCTCTTTTTGCCCCCCAGTTTCCATGACCGCGTGCCTCGCTTCCGCTTCCCAACGCCCACCATGGCTGCAGAGGACTTGCTCGACTCTATAACACGCAGCTTCAAGTCCTTGCTACTGCTTGCGACGGCGATTGTGCCCGGTTCGTTCTTGGGCACACCTGAGAGAACGTATACGAACCGTGCGTCTGCTGTGTCTTTGCGAGTTCGGAGGTGTTGACCGCGTGCAGCGATTCTACCGGGAAACCACGCCGACCCGTGGATCTTCAAACACAACAACGCGTACTACCTCACCCCGTCGATGCCAGACGGCACCGTCGGCGTCTTCAAGTCATACGCGCTCGACAACTTCACTGGCATTGCGCCGAGCACGGTGTGGGTGCCGCCGAACACGACGACGGGTGTCTGGGCTCCGGAGCTGCATTACATCGATGGGGAGTTTTACATCTACTGCGCGTTGCAGGACGGAGAGGATGAGCATGCCGACCGGCGGTGCGTTTGTTTGTTCCTCACCTCCTTGGGCATGCGCTGAATGCACTGCAGGATGCACGTTTTACGCGGAACCGACCCCAATGACCCAACGAAGCCCTTCACGCACGTCGGGCAAATCACGACCAAGGAGAACCAGTACGCGATCGACGGGACAGTCCTGCAGCACAACGGGAAGAAATATTTTATCTGGTCAGGCAAGGAGAACAACGTCAAGACGCAGGTGCAATATCTGTACGTGCCAGTCTTCTTCCGCTTCGTGTAGCTGGCTCAAAAGGGACACGTAGGTACATCGCGGAGATGGACACTCCCTATAGTATTCCGGCCGACAGCGAGCGGGTCCTGCTGCACTCGCCGTATTCCGAAAACGGGACGAGGAACGAGTGGCATTGGGTGTGTCCGCTGTCGTCGTGGCGCACCTTGTGCTTGGACTAATTGACCTTCAGCACGACATCTACGGTATCGACGAGGGCCCGCAAATCATCGTCAACGGCGAGCAGACGTTCCTCGTCTACTCTGCCTGCGCTTCGTGGATGCCTTGCTATAGTCTGTGCGTAAGTGGCCTTGATTCCTGCTTCTCGTGCTCAACCCCTCGGAGCGCGATAATGGGCTTAAAATCGCCCACCGCCGACCCGGTTGACCCCGCCTCGTGGTGGTCAAAGGAGGACGGACCGGTGTTTTCCTCCAGCAAGGAGACGGTCGGGACGGGACACGCTTCGTTCACTGAGGACGCGGTGCGTTTGCGTTAGGCCACTTTCCGTGGGGTTAGGCTGAAAGGCGGTCTAGAACGGTGTTCCCTACATCGCGTACCATGCTTGGGACGTCGACGCGCCGGCACATTGGTCGAGTCGGCAGGTTCGAGCACAGTGCGTATTTATGTTTCTTTTAAATGTTTTGGGCTCTGATTTACGACATATAGACCGTTCCACTTCGGAGAGGATGGGCTGCCGGTGTTCCCAGAAGCTGGTGAGCGATGTCACGTTCCTCGATGAGACGTCAACTCATTTTGTGTAGTCGCGTCTGGAGTGAATCTACCTGGTGCTGCTGGATTCCAGCCGGAGGGATTGCGCTCGGACGAGTTATGAATGAGCCAAGCGGGGTAGGTAGCTAAAAATGTTGGTCTGGTGACCGGCCGCCGGCTAACCTGGGCCGGGTATTCATTTCAGTTTGACCAGAACCTCCATGTCCGCGTCCCTCCAACGAAAATCCGTGCTGATCACTGGGTAAACCCGCTGTTTTTCATGTCTCCGTTTGACCAGCGTCTCTACACTAGTTGCACGCCCGGGGGAATTGGCTTTGAGCTGGCGAAAGAGTACCAGTTGCAAGGTTTGCCTGGGCCTTCGTTGCGTATTATTGGATTCAAAATCGAGCAGGTCTCCACGTATTTGCCACCGCCCGACGCGCGGATGTCTGTGCAGAGCTGAACTCGCTGGGATTCGAGGGGTTGGAGCTGGACGTGACGAACGATGAATCGGTTCGCGCGTGTCGTGAGAGGTTGAGCGCGCTCACGGGCGGCTCACTCGACGTTCTGGTGAATAATGCGTAAGCGCTTTTTCTCCCCAACCTCTTCACAACACTTACAAGGTCTCAGCGGCCGATGTATGCGCCCAAATTCACACTTCTCTGAATACTGAACTTCCCGCAGCCTGCTCGGTCCCAGCGATGGATGTACCCATGTCCGACGCGCACGAAGTATTCGAGATCAACATCTTTGGCGTCATGCGCATGGTACAAGCGTTTCGTCCCTCTGCTCATCGCGAGTGGCGACGGCCGCATCGTGAACGTCGGGTCCATCGCGGGCGTGATGCCCTACCCCTTCGGAGCGGTGTACAACGCATCCAAGGCGGCGCTTCACGCGTATGGCGATACGCTGAGGTTGGAGCTGGCGCCGTTCAAGTGAGTGGTTTTGGTAACGCGAGCCTGGATCTGAATCCGAGGACAGCATTCAGGTGCTTACGGTCAGCGGCGCCCACTTTACCGTGATCCGCCTCTAACTTTTTGCTAGATCGCGACCGGAGGCATCAAGAGCAACATCTCTCATACAACACCGCCGATCCAGCCGAACTCTCTATATGCTCCCATCGCAGAACACTTTGCGAAATACCGCAGGGCGCGTTCCCAGAGTGGGTGGATATCCTCACCTCAGCTGACGGCTTTGACTGATTGTGATTCCGCAGAGAGCGCTACGCCAAGCCAGGCGTATGCGAGCGCTGTCGTCGCGCAGAGCCTTCGTAAACACGTCAAGGCATGGTTTTGGACCGGCTCATTCTCGTACTGGTGCTGGTTTGTCAATACGTTCTTGTGGAGGACTGCATTCGTGAGCTTTTCTCACTTGTTCTTTCGGTGGGACGTACTGAAATTCGTTCACAGGATTGGCCGTTCTCGAGAGAGTTTGGGCTAACGGCGCTGAAGAAGATCCTCGCGACGAAGAAGCACGCCTGAATTGTTTAGAGTTTCTGTTACCTTCGTAAAAGTTCTGTAGAAAGTTTTCGTGCTGGTAGAAGAGCGAGACGTCGACAACCCGATTACTGTCATCTGCGGGGAGGGTCCATGCGTCATGCGTCCGTTGAAAGACTTCGCGATCGGGTCGTCCCGACACTGTGACCCTTCTCCACCACGAAACTCTTCCGCAACCATCGGCACTGTCTGCGACTGCGCTTCACACTTCGCCTTGACTTCGCCGCGCAAGTTCGCGGATTGTGTACAACGGCGTCTAACCTGCGGGAAGCTCATTTCGCGACAGTCAGCACACCGCCTCCGCTGTCGGAACGGCTGTATCCACCCAAAACGGGACGAAGAATCGTCGAAGATCCTCCTCTTTTGATGGATTCCAACGCTCTGCGCAATGCTGCGCTGGCGTTGTGCAGCATCGCTTAAAGGGCTAGGGTGTTTTCGTGCCGTCTTCACCACTTTTCCCCATGAAGCTTCTTTCGCTCGTTCTCCTCGCTTTTCATCTCTTTTTCGTGTCGCGTGCGGTCGCGCAAAGCAACCTTAGCACGACGATCCTCACCGCCGAGTTTGGCGACTTCGTGTCTCAAGTTCTGAAGGACTGGAACTCGCCTGCGGGTATTGCTGTCGCGGTTGTTCGCCAGAACGGCCACGGGGGCTGGGTTGTCGAGGTGCGACGTGTCTTTCGCTTTGGCAGCGGGAAAGAAAGAAACTGAAAGCTCCTCAGCAGCAAGGCCACGGCCAGGCGAAAGCCGACGGCACCCCGGTCACCCCCGACACCTTATTCTCCATCGGCTCCGAGTCGAAACTCTTCGACATCATCTCGACTGGCCTGCTTATTTCCAACGCGTCGCTCGAGAAACCCGTTACCTGGACCTCCAAGATCGCGGATATTATCCCGGAATGGGAGCTCATAGACCCCATCGCATCCGCCGGGAGCACCATTATCGACCTCATGAGCCACCGGACAGGCATGCCTCGCCACGACGTGTCGCAAGGACGCAACGACACGCTCCTTTCGGTCGTACGTCCTCTCATCGACGCGTAAAATCCACCATTGAACCTTTTCCCGTTGCAGATTGAGCGCATGAAATACCTCAAACCATCAACCGAGTTCCGCGAGGACTTCCAGTACAACAACATCATGTACGAAGTCCTTTCGTACCTGCCCACGGCCCTCCTGCCGTCCCAACCCACTCTGGCGGAATACGTGCAAGAGCACATCTTCGACGTGCTCGGGATGAACTCGTCGACGTACTCATTCCCGCGTGCGAATGCGACAGGCCAATTGGCGGACAGCTTCGGACGCGTTGGGAACACGACGACGAACCCGTTGTTGCCCACCGAAATCTACCCGATGCCCTTTTGGCTCCAGCTCGGTGGGGATGCGGGGAACTGTAAGTCGCCGGCTTGAACGATTTTGTTGAGCATGTTATTGACGGGGTTTTGTAGTCGCATCTGGTCCCGGAGGCGTCATCAGCAGCGTGCGGGACATGACTGCCTGGCTCAAGATGCTCATGTCCAATGGCGTCGACACCAGCACGAACACCACCGTTGTCCCGGCCTCTGTTCTTGAGGAGATAACGAGTGGGATCACTGTTTGGCCTTATACGGAAGAGTGGGTCTTCGCAGTCGCAAGCTGCCTGCTGTTACTGAAATTGAAGTAAGCTACCCGGAGATTTCGAGCGGCACCTATGGCGGCGCGAGGTATTCGAGCTCGTACCGCGGCCATGGTGCGGTTTTCACTTCAGAGTTGGAAACATGTATCAAGAGGCTGATCTACCTTCGGCAGACTTATTCGAGCATGGTGGCGACGTCCAGGGTAATTAGTCTCGAGCAGACCACAAGGCTCGCACTCAATACTTTCTAGGTTTTCATAGCATGGTCACGTGGTTCCCAAATGATGGTGCTGGGATCGTCGTCCTGATGAACGACGACCTCCACTATTACCGCGACATCGTGCGCTATCGTGTTATGGACCTCCTCTTCAATTTGGAGCCGGTCGACTGGAATACACGGTTCGTACGCAAGTCTTGATTTTGCAGCGGCAACTGACGGTCATGTAGATACCAGCAACTCGCCGTCGGGACCGCAGCTGCGACGGCAGCCTACGTGAGCACGCGCAGTCCCGCCAACGCGACGCCGCCCAGCGTTGGGTTCGACAACCTCCCGGGCACGTACGACAACCCCGGATATACTTCCGTCGAATTATGCGCCATCAACCCGACATCGCAGACGCAGACGGACTCGTGCAAGGGGCTTGCGGAGACGATCACCAGCACGTTCCCGCAGTACGTCTCGGACGTGCCGACGTTCGCGTTCACTTGGGACCGGATCGCGGCGCAGTATGTTGCGCTTTCGCATTTCGAGGGCGATGTGTGGAACTTGACGGGCTGGACGGGATTGGTGCGCACATCGCGAGGTTTCTTGTTTGCGTCTCTGATTTGGTACTCGTAGCCGACGGATCCGCATAACGCATCGTCCCTGTTGTGGGCCTATGATGCAGGCTTTGACGGGACTGTTGCTCTTACTGGCGTCGATGCGAATGGGACTATTGGATTTGGGTTCCTTGGTGGGATATGGGGTGCCGGTAGCGGTGTGCCCGACCCCGCTGGGAGCACGCCGGACCAGGCGACGGAGGTGTGGTTCGCGAAGGTTGGGACAGCCACAAGTGCGGGAGCGGCTTCGGTCGATGGACAGTAACTGATCGGCGCTGCAGCGACGACCTCCCAAAATCTCGCTGCTGCGGTCGAGACATCCTCCCCGTCTTCCTTGAAATACGGGCCTGCAATTGTCGGCCTGTTGGCGGCCAACCTCCTTATTCTACTTCTTGTGACTGCACTGGCTGTTTTGAACTTCTTGCGTGGTAGAAGTGCTCGGTACATGTCTGTAAAGGATCAGGAACTGTAGGCAGTCTTGGTTTAATATATCTCACTCTAAGTGGTTTCAATCTCCATCTGTGCTTCGCCCTCAGCCAACTTCTTTACGCGCTTTTTCGCTCGCGATTTTGCTGATTTGGATAGTTTGCGTTTGAGTGGTTCTTGGGCTCTAAAGCGAGATTGAGCAGAGTACGTGGGCAAAAATGAAAGACTGACGTTGCTTTTGCACTTGGAGGGAGCTCGACGCGGCTAAGAGTGACCTTCATGTACGGCGTCTGCTTCGTCCTCACACTAGGCAGCTCAGAAATCGACCACGAAGAAAGCGATCCACTCACTGATTCTCTCCAGAAAGCTGTTCTGCGATAGCTTTTCTCCGCGCTTCCTCAGGATCTGCGTCGGGTGCCTCTGGCGGGGCAGCGTATTCGGGCAGGTCCTCGAGAATGCCAATTTCGTTGTATTGGTACAACCCGACGACGGGGCCAGCATCCATCGCTTTGAGATATTCGCGTTTGACGATCTCGACGACGGAGAGCAGACGCGGCGCGAGCTGGGCGCTGGGGGCGATGCCGCCCTCGTGTTTTGGTTTGGATTTTGGTTTTGAGGGGTCAGCGGCAGGCTCCTTCGCCGCTGCTGGCGTTGGTGGCAGAGTATGGAACACAATGGGTATCTTGTCGTGTTTCTGGGTTCGCAGAGTAGGTTTGGAAAATCCTCGATAAACACTCGAGGACGCACCTCGAAGAACTGCAGCGCGAATGTTACGAACGCGTTTATTTTGCCGTGTGTGGTTATGCGAACGAGATATGGGTTCGAGGGAGCGTCTGGGATGGGAATGACGCGCTCTTCGCGTGCTTTTCCTTTGCCTTTGGGGTCGGCGTCGGACATGATGGGTGGAGGGAAGGTTCACACGTGACTTGGTGTCAACACTCTCCCCCCAGCTCCCACTCGCCTCCAGCAGCGCAGGACCCGCACCAGCCCACCAAAACCTCATCATATACCAGCACCTCACAGTGCGAAAATGCGCGGCGCAGTCTTCGAAGATCACGTATTGACGAGCTGGTTTTTGTCGTCGTCGAGGAAACCAACCGGCGTGTCCGCAAACCTCAAGCTTGACACCAACCACCATAACGCAAGACACCGGCGCCCGATAAGGGCTGTACAACAGCGCCCAGCCTAGTCTTGAAGATTGTGGACGCACCACGGGCATTCTTACCCGTCCGTTGGCATCTGGTGCGAGTCTCCGCGTAACTTATCTAAAGCTCTCGCTCACTCCCGGCCAGCGACGCCCGGGATGTCCCTCTGTCCCAATTCCGAGGTCTCCGACGCGTGCGTTCGTGGCTCATACGCCGCAGTCGCACCCGCCGTCCTGGTTCTGGTTTTACTGGCACCCCGAATCCCCCTTCCCATTCCTAAGCGCCTTCGAGCAGCGCTCACGCCATTCTTGCCGCTCGAAGAGGCCGAAGCGTTGGTCTGGGAGACGGAAGATGTCCGGGAGCCTGCCTCGGCACCTCTATGGACGACACTGGTGCTGTCCGGCGCAGGACTGGCGGAGTGTTTGGTCTGGCTTGCTACCGGCGCGTTTGCGCTTGCCACTGGCCGGCCGAGCTGGCTTGCAGCTCAGCGGTTCCTCGTGGCGGGGACCTGGCTGTATGCTGTCCTTCGCCGACCAACCGCAACGGCACCACTCGATCTCTTCGCCCTCTACATCGCCCATTTCTTCGGCGGACTGCTGCAACTCGGCGGTTACATCTTCGAACACACCCGCGGAGCTCCATTAACGGGCACCTGGACGTTAATTGCACTTTCGTGCAATCTCGTGGTCGTCGTCGTGCTCTTGGCAATCGTCGTCGAAATGCCACTCGCCGTCCCTTTGCGCGCATTTAAAACGTCGGAAATCGGACGCAGTGTGTCCCCCGAGGATTATAGTTCTCTCTGGGACTGGATCACGTTCTCGTGGATCTACTCGTTCCTCAAACGAGGCCGCGACGCGACCCTCAACGAGGTGGATGTGTGGAGTCTGAGCCCCAGCTTCAGAAGCAGACCGCTTTTCGCCAAATTCAGTGCTCTCCCGTATGTCGAATCCTCCGTTGTTTCGTTCCCGGCGGCTCATTCTTTGCAGACAAGGATCGCTTCTCGCACGATTATGGGCCGCCAACTCTTTCGACATCATCCTGGCCTTCCTGCTCACGCTACTCAGCGTAGTATTCAACTACGCCGGCCCGTTCTTCCTTCGGATTATCCTCGAAACTTTCGAAGCCGGCCGCGAAAAGCAGATTGCCTACGTCTACGCATTTCTCATGTTCTGCGCGTCTGTCGCCAAGGTATGTTCCTCGTTAACTTGTTGGCTCTTGTTGACTGTCGCCAGTCGCAATGTGACGTCCAGCATATTTGGCTTGGCCGACGAGCCGCCACGCGTATTCGGTCCGAGCTCATGGCCACCATCTACGACAAGTCGCTCAAACGAGTCGACCTCAGCGGGGCCGTCAACGTGAAGAACACAGACGACGCCAAGTCCGGCGCCGACGTCGGGAAGATCGCCAACCTGTTCTCCGGGGACGCTTCCCGCGTCTCGGCCCAGGTCCTCAACCTGTACTTGTTCTACGGCGCCCCGCTGGAGATCATCGTCGGGGGCGTGATGCTCTACCAGCTCCTGGGGTTGTCGGCGTTCACCGGCTTCATCGTCATCCTCTTGGGCTCTCCGCTGAGTGGCGCGCTCACGCGGAACAACGAGCGGATTCAGAAGGGCATGCTCCAAGCGCGGGATGCACGGATGCGCGTGCTTACGGAGATGATTGGCGCGATCAAGTTTATCAAGTTCTCCGCGTTCGAGCAGCGTTGGATGGGCAAGATATTCGCTGCGAGGGACGTGGAGATGGGGTGGCTGATCTTGGGGAGGATTAACGGGATCGGGTTCCTTGGGTTTGTGCGCCTTTGCTGCCCCGGATGCGAAGCGACTGACTTTTTGTGATGCAGTTTGTGGAACATCACTCCGGTCCTCATTTCAGTCGTCTCTTTCTGCACCTACGTGATGCTGGGCAATGCGCTCACTGTCTCGAAGGCGTTCACGGCCATCGCACTATTCGCGATGATTCGCCAACCACTAAATGGTGTGGTCTCTTCCAAATCACGTGTTGCGCGATGACTAATTTTGCACGCAGGGATTCCGTCCCTCATCGTCCAAATCTCGCAGGTATGCATCATCCTCGCTCGCTCTGGGACCCGTCCTCAACTGGCGTAGACTAAACTCTCGATCGACCGTATCGGAGCCTACCTTGCCGAGCCCGAGGTTTCGGAGCAGTCGTCGACGTTGAAGAAGAAACCTTCAAACCCGCGACGCGAAGGAGACTCTCGCCTCGGTTTTGAGAACGCGTCATTCAGATGGAATACCGTCGACGAGGAGGACGACAAGAACGAAGATAGCACCGACCACCGTTTTGAGTTGCGGGACCTTTCGGTCGTGTTTCCCGAAGGAAAGCTCAGTGTAGTCACTGGTCCAACAGCAAGGTAAGCTCCGCCATTGTACTTTCGCACCTCACTGACCTCAAGCACAGTGGGAAGACAGCGTTGCTGGTGGGTTCGCCCATCTACTTAGCATAAAACCTCGCCTGACATCGATCTAGATGGCCCTGCTTGGCGAAATGACCCCACTCCCCGGTGGGCGTATCATCATGGCGAAGAACCCCAGTAGCGTCGACGAGCGGGGCAACATACATTCCTTCTCGTACGCGGCTCAGTCTCCGTGGCTCCGACACCAGTCGATCAAGGACAACATCCTCTTTGGGTACCCGTACGACGAGGAGCGGTACAACGAGGTCGTTGACTGTTGTGCGCTGCGGCCCGACTTTGAGCTCTTTGAGGATGGGGATGAGACGGAGATTGGGGAGAAAGGTGGGTTGTGTGTTGGGCGACATTGAGTTGTTCTGATCACGTTTGAAGGAGTTAGTCTCTCCGGCGGCACGAAAGCGAGGTTCGTTTGTCGTTGATCTGCTATTTCAGCGGCTTAATGTGTCCCGTAGAGTTGCGCTCGCCCGTGCAGTCTACGCCAAGACGAAATACGTGCTTCTGGACGACCCGCTTAGTGCCGTGGTAGGCCGCTTGGACTTTCACGTGAACCCAGTCTCATCTCCCACTCAGGATAGCCACACTGCGCTCACCTTGTACCAGCGCTGCCTTGCTGGCCCGATTCTGGCTCACCGAACGGTCGTCCTGGTCACCCACCACGTGAAGCTCGTTCTTCCGGAAACGCACTACCTTGTTCGGATGGTCGACGGGCGCGTCGAGGCGCAAGGCACCGTTGCGCACCTGCGCGCGCAAGGGAAACTGCAGGACATAGCTGAAGAGGCGGCTATGGAGTTGCAGAAGGATGCCAAGACCGGTACTTCTGCGGACGAGGTTGAGAAAGCCGCTGCTATGGTGCTGGAGAACGGCGAAGGTGTTGCTGTTCCGCGGAAGGCCCCTCGGAAGTTCATCGAGGATGAGCACCGCGAAGTGGGTAAAGTCAAATGGCGCGTGTACGGTAGCTATCTGCGGGCTATGTCGTACGGGATCTGGGGTTTCCTCGTCGTCGCGGTTGTTGTGTTGCAGTTGCTGAGTGTTGGGGAGAAGGTGAGCTTCTCCACCTATTGGGTCTCGTTCGTTACTGAATGATGCTCTAGTTTTGGATCAAGGTTCGACTGAGCCTTGGGTCCACACTACTGTTAACTGAAACGCTTGTAGATTTGGGGCGGAGCGTACAAAGAGGCAACCCACTGGCCCGATGCCAGCAAACACCCGCTGTTCTATGTTGGGATCTACGCGGTCATTGGGCTTCTCAACGTCCTCGTTACCGTCATTTCGTCGGCGGTCCAGATGACCGGTGCATACCGAGCTGGCCAAAAGCTCTTCAAGTGCGTTTTTACGGCCTTTCCTGCGGTGTTAGCAGCACTGACTCAGTTTTCAGAGCACTGGTTGTTACAGTCATGCGTGCCCCGTTCCGGTGAGTATGCATGTTGCATAAATATGCCTACCCCTCATCCGTTTTAGCTTCCACGACACGACGCCTCAGGGTCGAATGCTCAATCGATTGTATGCGAATATCCTCAGAGGTCCTGAACTCGGCGACTGATGTTCTACAGCGGCCAGGATATTCGTACAGTGGATCTCTCTGTGGCCACATCTCTGCAGAGGGTCAACTCTTACGTCGGCGGGTTCGTTGCGGCCATCCTAACAGTCACGTCAGCATTTTCCTCCTTGCAAAATGTTTGAAAACTTATATCACATTAACAGTGTTGTGTTCCCGACGTTCCTCTTTCCGTACGTGGTGCCATTGTGCAGGCTTTGGATGTCTCCGCTCACTCACGTATCACCAGCGCAGCGGTCCTTGGCTACCTCTCCTACGACATGGCCATCACGTATCTCAACACCGGAAGGGACCTGCGTCGGATGGAGTCCAACTCGCTGTCGCCCATCTTCTCTGATTTCGCAGAGGTCCTGCAAGGAATCGTCACCATTAGGGGCACGTGACTCGTATACCAGCCGAATTCTGTTGACTTCCTGCAGCATTCGGCGCGGAAAATCGATTTCTAGACAGACTCCACAGCCGTGTGGATGCTAGTACCTCATTGTGGTACACGTTCTGGTGCGTGGGCCGGTCGAGTAATGATATTTTCCTTACCCGCAATGCAGGATGACCAACGTATGGCTTCAGCTGAATTTCGAGTTCCTGGGCAGTATCGTGAGTAGCTCTGCTCACAGGGAGTGCTTTTTCATTCAAGGAAGCCAGGCCGTGTTCTGCACGGCTCTGTTCTCTATCCACTATTTGGTCGATGATGCAGGTCTTGCTGGGTTAGCAATTTCTGTACGTTTTACATGACGAGCTCGAGCACCATCTAATCTGAATCTAGTCGGCGCTGAACTTCACGACGTCCGTGTACTGGACATGCTACTACTGGACCCAATTAGAACTCGGTCCGTGTCCTAGACCTCTCGCCACCCAAGCTCATCGTCTGCAGATTTGAAGTGCGTGCAACCCAGAACTGTGTTAGCATTTCTGATGCACGACCAGCTCTGTCGAACGCGTCGTCGAATACCTCGATCTTCCTCAAGAACCGCCCGCGATCATCGAATCCAGTCGCCCGCCCGCGTATTGGCCTTCAAGCGCGGCTAATGACTCGCTGCTCGTCGCTGAGAACCTTACCATCAAGTATGCGCCGGATCTCCCCTCCGTGGTCCACGACGTGTCGTTCAGCTTGAAAGCTGGAGAGCGTGTGGGGTTGTTGGGAAGGACGGGCTCGGGCAAGTCGACGATCGCGATGAGTATACTGCGTTTCGTGAGTTGTTCCTCCTTGCTGAGGTTCGGGTTCTTACGTTGAGCAGACCGATCCCTCAAGTGGGCGAATCATCATCGACGGTGAACCTGCTGCCCGCTTCGGACCCGATCCGTAACTCATTTAACTCAGGTATCGACATTACGACTATTGGGACCGAGGACCTACGTTCGCGTCTGGTAGGTGTCTCCCTCTAGAGTGGTTACCCAAACTCACCTAAGGAAGACATTTATACCGCAAGACGCGACACTCTTTTCGGGGACCCTTCGCGAGAATCTGGATCCTTTCGGTGCGTCGTTCGGCTTGGAGGTGTTTATGCATTGACCATATTTGCAGATGAGCACGACGATGCTGCTTGCCTGGAGGTGCTCTATCGCGTTCAGATGATGAGTCGCGGAACGTCGCCAGACGCGTCCCGACCGGAATCGCGATCAGAGCCCACGGTCGCCGACTCCCAG
Source organism: Mycena chlorophos (assembly GCA_014461115.1). Classification (NCBI taxonomy): domain Eukaryota; kingdom Fungi; phylum Basidiomycota; class Agaricomycetes; order Agaricales; family Mycenaceae; genus Mycena; species Mycena chlorophos. Next base: position 2,655,810 of record JACAZE010000002.1, on the reverse strand, counting down.
TCCGAGATCAAGACCGTCATATCTTTGGACACGCAGATAACTGCCGGAGGACAAAACTTGTCCAACGGGGAACGCCAGCTTGTTGCAATGGCGCGCGCATTGCTGCGAAAAAGCGCCATCGTGATTCTGGACGAGGCGACCAGTAGCGTTGATTTTGAGGTGAGAACGTCCGAGCACCCGTAGTATTCGCGAAACTGACTGACTGGGTTCAGACGGACGAGAAAATACAAACAACGATCCGTGAGGAATTCACCGGCTCGTTGTTGCTCACCAGTGCGTTGGCGTTGCTTCGTCTCGAGGCTCTACTAACCCTAACCCTAGTTGCGCACCGACTGAAATCGGTTGCGGATTATGACCGCCTTTTAGTGTTGGACAAGGGCAAGGTCGTGGAATTCGACACGCCTTATGCGCTCATCCAGAAAGAGGATGGTGTTTTCCGTGGGATGTGTTTGAAGAGTGGTTATTTCGAGGAGCTAGAGGCCATGGCGAAGGCGAATTATCAATGACAAAGCCATGGGTTTCACAACGGCGTGCCAGCCCCTGCCCACAAGGTGACAACCCACGAATGCTATATAAGCGTCCTCTGCAGCACGGTAGCCTTTTGAATCGCCCGTGCGTTCGGTTCGAAGCGAAGCCAGGAGAAATCACGTGATCGTCGGGGACAAGCTTGGTGCATGCACCACGACATTTCCTAGACAAGGTTGACGGCGGTGAAGTCATGGGAAGCCTGCAACCGTGATGATGGTCGGAATTACGGCCAGAAGCTATAGTTGGGCGCCCACACGACCTCCAGCCTGCCCGTCGCATCCAGCTCCGCAAGTGCAACCTTGATCTCCCGCACATTCCGCGCATGCACCTCCGAACGGGCCGAACTCCGCATGGGCACTCCGCGCAGGACGATCCGGAGCAAGGTCGGAGTGTTCCACGTCTGCGCAACGCGATTGAGCCGCGCGAGGTACGTCTCCCAAGGGATTTCATTTGATTTCAGCTGCAAGTGCAGGCTGACTGTGTGCAGCGCGGGGAGGGATGCAACGCTGGCTAGGAGCGCGATCGCGTGGTGCAGCGGGGAGTGGACGTTCGACGGGTTGTCGGCGGGCGCTGCGGCGCGGAGGTAGAGGTCCAGCGTCCAAAGATGGACATGACGCGACAAGTCTAAAAGAGTGCCAATTGCTAGCCAGGTGTACGAGATGGCGAATTCGAGTCGGAGATGCTGCAGCTTGGTCATTTGCCACAGGATCGCCTGGTTCCGTCGCTCGGCGTGGACATCGTCCCTGACCGCTACTTGGAGTGACCGGACGAGCGACAAATCGAAACACTTCTCAAGGAAGTGCACCAGCTGGTCGTCGACCATGTTGCGCAATAGAAGCGCGCGAGTCCGAAGCCGGAGATTCGGCGGCGGCGCGTTCCGAGTCGGTGCCAGCTTGGCAAAGGCTGAAGTCATTTCGAAAATGTCGAGGACACCCATCCCAACGAAGAGCGATGTTAGCGACTCGCTCGACATGAAGCGGAGATCCATGAAAGAGACACTGCGCAGCGTCGGCAGCGCGATCAGCTCCGCGAGCGCGGAATGCACTGCCGGCGAGAGGTCTTCCCATCTGGAAATGTCCAGTTTAAAAGCGCTGACGGCCGTTAGTTTCCGGATGATGAGCGCCAGCGCGGGGGATTTCATCCACGAGGATTTGTATCTCCCGAGGTACGAGATCGTGAATTCCTGGACGTAAGTAGCTAAATAGGCGGAGTTGGTGAACGCCTCGAGCAGTCTTTCCAGGATGGCGTCGTGATCCTCCGGCTTTGGATGCAAAGCCAGCTCCAGGACGAGATTGGCGAAGAGCTTGCGTTGGCAAGGCTCCAGGAAGCAACTCGCGGCGAGGGCGCAACTGCGCAAAGTAGGGACATCGTTTTCAAGGCATTCCACGATTTCGTTGATGAGTTCCTGAGGGAGCGGAGGACTCGACATGAGAGTCGGGATGAACGCGTGGATCACGCGGAGCACTGAGTCCGGCTCCTGTCTTTCGCTCTCAACGACCGACTGTTTGCGCCGCTCCGATGGCGCCATCCCTACCCATCGAGGTTGTCGAGCTCATGCTCTCCAACCTTCGATTGGAGCCCGAAACCTCCTATGCACCCAACTGGGAAGAAATCAAGCAATCGAACAAGGCCAACATCGCGGCCCTCGGTCAATGCGCGCTCGTATGTCGCCTCTGGGCCGTGCCAAGCAGAGGAATTCTGTTCCGCACCCTCACCATCTCCGAGAAACAAGCATACGCGTTCCAGCGGCTATTCCCCTCGACTCGTTCGCGGACTCGTCGCCCGACGGACGCGACGTTTCCGCCTTATGTGCGCGAGCTGCGGCTGTCGTTGAATGTCGGCGGGAAGCGCTGGATGCAGAGCACCTTCCAGAAGAGTCTGAACCAACACTTCAGAGACACTGTGAAGGTGTTGCGTTTGGAGGGACACGGTGCGGGTGCGAATTTTGGGCAGACGAAGGCGGAGAATTCACTTGGGTTCACCTTTTCGGGACTCGTTCGGCTGGAGATTGTCGGGGCTTGGAGCTTCGCGCGCGCCGACGTGTTTCGACTCATCGGGTCGCTGGACAAGCTTGAAGACCTTGTTCTCAGTCTCGATAACGAGCTTGTGGGCGACGCTTCGGGCTCGACAACAAACGCGGTTCCGCCACCAACGCTTCGCCGCGTCGCCTTCTCGAAGATAGCATCTTATCCCATCTTCGAGTGGGTCAAAGCGTTCCGTCCCGATGGGCTCGAAGCACTCCAACTCTATCTGCCCAACCAGCAGCATATCTCACGAGAATTTCTGCTGTCGGGCTTTGCCTACATCGCGCAGCTCGGCTCCTCTTTGGAATCGCTCGGTCTTGGGATCTATAGTGTCACCGCGCATCCGTGGTCCAGGCACAACTGGTCGGGTTCAGGTTCGTCTTTTTTTTCGCTATACCTTATTCGTATACTCAAATGTCCTACAGCCCGGTCTCTGAAACTGGAAGAACCGCCGTTCCTCGACCCCGTCTCCACGTTCCTGCGCGTCAATCGCAGGCTGCGTCATCTTTCGCTGGACATCTGCCAGGACTACATCCACGGGCGGTCGGCCGATGCGCAGAACAACCCTGGGCTCACTATCCTCCGCCGTCTTTGTGCTAGCGCTAACGCCTCCGGGGCGCTCAAGAATTTGGAGAGCCTCACGTTGCGGTACAACGCGGAGCACAAGACGCTGGACAGCACGCTCGCGCAGCTCCCGACGACGTGTCGCTTAGTGTTGACCGGGCCGCTGCGTGAGTTGCCGCTGTGTAGTGCTCGAGGGATGAAGATTGAGTTCAAGGAGGCGACATATCGTTACACCGAAGAGTTTTGTATTTTCTAGTCCGCAGACCAAGCCTACCACCCCAAACGTTCCCCCGGTATGCCCCACACCAGCCCGTTGGCATCCACCGGGTTGCAGAGCCGCTCTCCCCGATCCAGCGCGTCGATCTTCTTGACGTCCTCCGCCTCCAGTGTAGGAAGGTTAAGGTTCTCCTTCTGATGTTTCTCGTTCGCGGTGCGCGGGATCACGACGACGCCACGAGCGAGATGCCACGCTAGGATAACTTGATTCGGGACAACATTGTACTTTTCGGCGAGGGAGACGATGACCGGGTCCTTGCGTATCTTATCTTTGCCGCCTGGAGTAAAGATGAGCACAATGAGTATACATCAGCAAGCTGCCACGCACCACTTGGCGTATATGCGACCACAACAATGCCGTGCTTGCGGCAAAACTCCAAGAGATCGTTCTGTGCCAGGTACGGATGCATCCTGCGCGGTTTCAAAAGCGTGACCAGTAAGAGATTCGTGGAAGCTCACTCGACTTGGTTCATGGCTGGCTTAGCTGCTCATCCATTAGCATGGCTGATTATCGACTGGCGGGACTTTGAACTCACTTCTAGCATTTTTCAAGAGCACCTCCAAGCTACAGGCGCGTCAATCGGATGTATCCTTCTCGTTTGAAGTCGCGCTTACTTCTTGATCGAGAAGTTAGAAACTCCGATTGCTTCGCATTTGGACTGGCGCAACACATCCTCCATCTGAGCCCAAGTTTCGCTGATGGTGGGCGTTTCAGGGCAGGTGAGTTTCCCGTCTGTGCTCGGTGAGCTTCGTTGATGTGTAAGGGATGGCGGATATACTTTCGTCCTCCAAGACTGGGAAGGGCCAATGCATCAGGTACTGGGGAAGGCTCAGCCGAATGAAGAAGCTCCCAGAGAGCGAAACAGACCATGTCGAGCCACCTATGGAGCTGCTGATCAGCCCAAACTCAGTTGGCGAGAGAGACACCAAACTTGAAACCGAGATTGTCGAGAGTTTCTTGCAGAGAGGCTGCGACACAGTGGTGGTGATGAGGTCTGCACGGCGGCTTAGCGGGACAAAGTTGACTCGGAGCACAACCTACGGGAGCTTGGAAACCACGAAGACATCTTCGCGCTTGAGGCCAGCCTGGATGATAGCCTCTCCGACGGCTTTCTCGGTGCCATACCCGTAGGCAGTATCGATGTGTCGGAAGCCCAACTGGAACGAGGTAAGCCACTTGTATCCCGGGAAGAGATACCCATGCCTTGAGCGCGGTGGTGATCCACCCTCTTGCGATAGTGGTTCGTTCCTCTCCGACGTCTGGAGCCCATGTACCCGTTCTGAAATCATAAGTTCCCGCTCGCTGCAGACCCCATCGTCCGTGTACACACCCGATAATAGGGCACGAAGTCCCGCTGTTGGGCAACTTGATAACTTGCTGGCCGGAATACATGTCGGGGGAATTCGAGGGAAGACCTGGGACTAGAAGTCGCGGGAGTGTGGCGGTCTTAAATACCCGCGCATCGTCAGTCCTAATTGCGTGCATCACTCCAATCGCTTAATGGATGAAGCCGAGGGGGGTTAGCCAGGATCAGGCGACAGTGGATGTTGCGCATAGAGCGATATGCGGGTTGCCACCACTCGGTGCGATTTGCCGGACAGCGTGCCGGGAAACTTGGGGACGGAAGGCCGTTGGATTTCAAAGACGTCCTTTAAGCTCCGTTTCGCAGTGAGCGGAGCTCTAGGAATCTGCGTTAAGCTCCTCCAGAAGAGTTGAACCACGTCTACGGCTCCAGGGAAGCTTTGCATGATATGGGAACCAGACGCCGCGGCCGGAAGCTGCCGCAATTCCGGGGAGAAAGCTTCCATGCGAGGCAGCAGCGAACAGAGGGCAGCGTGGATTGAGTGGCGGTTTGGGTCAACAAGCGCGTTCGGCCCAAATGATCGCCGCCGGTGATGGGACAGGAGTCTCCGAACTTCGTCCGAACCGTCTCGCTATTCTTGAATTGAACATGCTCTCCGCGTCCAGCTTCTTGCGGTAGACCGTGCACAGTCGGCGTGGAGCTGGCGGCCAAGTTAGAGCGAGCCACTACAGGCCCCACGGTGACTTCGCGCACCTCCCTCACTCCCGCGTCATGCCAGGGCTCTGGTATTATTCGCTTGCGCTTGCATTCCTGGAGATTTCGACCGCCTATTGGCTTATGGCTCCGAGTACGCCAGTTGCTCTACTTGCCGACAGATGTGCGCTGCTGACCCTTGACAGATAACATCCTTACGACCCAGAGACTGGATCCCGTTGTCTCTCCGGGCTCTGTGGCGACACACGTCCATGGTGTCGTCGGAGGAAGCAATTTTGGACTGAACACCTCGACGGCGGCGTTGAGAGATAGTTCGTGTTCCTCGATTCCACTCATCGGTGAGATTTGGGACCTTGCGGAGACCTTTCCCGCTGAACACTGCTATCTCAGGCGATTTCTCCAATTATTGGTTTCCCGTGCGCCTCTGAATTCACTGCGTTTGAAGTCTCAAACCTTTTGTATCAGCAATTGTATTTCCAGTGCGTCTCCCCTCTCGTCCATTTTCATTCGACGCTCACAAACTGTTTTCTTCTTCTCAGATGGGCCAACGGCTCGTTTACGAGGCACGCTAGCCCTATCTATTGGATGTTTCTTCGCTAATATGTACCCCCAGCGTTGTCGGGAATCCTGTCATGTCAGTCAATCCGCACCGTACCACCCTCGACGCCTCATAACCGACTGCAGATGTAGTGCTTCTGCTTCGTCGCGTGCTCGAAATCTAATCCAAGTCCGCCTAGACTACTTGTTCAACAATACGCCGGGTGCGACTACCGCGTTTCCAGACGATGTACGTCGTGATTCGGGGAAGGTTCTGATTCATGGCTGAATTCCTCCTTAGTTCCGAATGCTTTCCGGTGATTTTGGCTCTCTCCAGTCGTTGAAGATCGTCGAACCCTGCAGGCGACCCGACGCTGCGCACGCTCAACGCATCATCGTTCGCACAACAAGCGGTCACCTTTCTGTGCCTCGATTTCAACGGGCAGTCTCCCCGATTCAACGAGCTGCCTCGGGGGAGGAGTTGTCCCTCAGGAATTCGGTCTCAGATCGTACGAGGTGTTCACCGATACACGCCGTACTGGACTAATGCGTTCAGTTAGAACTTCCCGAGCTGCTGGAACGGTAAAGACGCAGACTCGCCCGACCACAAATCGCACGTGACCTGGCTGAGCACAGGGCCCGACAACGGCACCTGCACCGACGAGAATTTCCCCGTCACCCTTCCCCGAATCTTCATGGAGGTTTGCTCTATCCCTCGTCGGCGTAGGCGCGTACCAAGCACACTATTGCAGGTCTATTGGATCTCCCAGGTTTTCGAAGATCAACGGGGAGAAGCCATGACGCCGAGCCAACCATTCGTGTATGTGGATTCGGGCGGGGCGCGGTGGATGTGGATCTCAGCGTGCCTTGCAGGTTTTCGAACGGCGGTTGGTGCCTTTCTTCGTGACGCTCGCAAGCCTGGAAACCGTCCAGATCCAACTGGGTACGGATACCATGCGGATTTCTTCAACGGGTACGCAACCACGGAGAGCCGGCCAAGCCTCCTTGGCTCATTGAACCGGTAGCTGGAACGCGGGTCTACTCCAGTCAGCGCTGGACGGGTGCAACTGTAACCCATACGGCGACCCGACTTGTTGCGTTAGCGCCGGAATATTCAGCATGAACCAGTCGAGCAATTGTTTCATCAGCGATACTGTGGATGAGCAAAGTACGTCCAGATTTCGTTTGTTGGTTTGTTTTGGACTGAAGAAAAAAACTTTTACAGCGCTCGGGACGCTGGAAACATTACCCGGAAACAATCCTGTACAAGGTACATCTATCTTCATGTCCAACCAAAATTGCTCAATCTACCCAGCTCCATGTACGCGTTCAATGCTCCTCTCAGATACTGATTCGAGCGCGGTTCAGGCTACCAGAACTACATCGATCCTATAACTCCACCCTTGTTATCGCCCGTTTACGCATATACCGCGTCAACGGACGGTCCAGTGGGTACCACCGCGACGCCGGCTCAAACGGCCGATGTGAAGCAAACTGCAGATGGATCGTGTATTCGCAAAGGCAGCGCCGAAATGGCAGGCCCATTGAGGGGTCAATATTACATTACAGCTCTTGTCGTTCTACTATTCTGTGTCCTATGAAGCAACGAGACAAATACGCCCAAACAACCCTCATCGAAGTCACGTGCCGGGCAGGTATTTCTGCAAATGCGCCAACACCCTCGTCATTTGGTCTTCGACATGCGCTCGTTCGCGGAACCCATGCCCTTCTCTGGGGTAGATGACCAGTTCCGATTCCTCGCCGACGGACTTGTCGGCCTCCCGGACGATCCCGCGCATGAAGCCGATGGCTTGGCTGACTGGTACGCGGACGTCGCTCTCGCCGTGGAGCACGAGAATCGGGCATTTGACGTTCTTGACGTCCCGGATCGGGCTGCCGCTGAGGTAGCGCGGCTCGGAGGGAGACCATGGTGCGTTGCCCGCGAGATGGACCTGCGTTGCCAGCCAGCACTCAGCACTCAAACGAAAACGCACAAAATGCGCGAACCTCGAGGTCTGGTATGTCGCCCGTCAGCGCCATAGCTCCCCAATCAGTCGGTCCCGCCCCGATACAAGCCGTCTTCCAACGCGCGGTAGCCCTCGTGACGCCCCACGCAGAGAGGAACCCGCCTTGGCTGTATCCCGCGATGGCGACGTTCTCCGGATGGGCGTACCCCGCGGCGATAGCTGCGTCCAGCATGTTTTCGCAGTCGGTGTAGTCTGATGTGCCCATGCCGCTGTGTGCAGCTCGGGAGAAGGCGCTGCCGCGGCCTTGACTGCCGCGGTAGTTGGGGCATACGACGAGGAAGCCGTTGGATGCTAGGATATGCAATAATTCTGGCCTTGCTCTTGCCAACGCGAAGTCTTGCTCTCGCAAAGTCTTGCTCGGGTTGGACCTGGCTCTTATATAGGTTTTCGGGGCGCGTTCGTAATTCTCGTAAACTTGCCGTTTCTCTTCACTTGGCCGCGCAGCGGAGAAAAAATTGAGCATTTTGGTGCCTAGAGAAGGCGTTTCAAAGGTGTTCTCAGGCCGTTTACGCACAGCGGCGAACTCGTTGTTTTACGTGGATTACGGGGTCAAAATAAAATTGGGGAGTCTATGAGCGCTACTACAGTCCAACTACCGACAAGTCCCGCATGCATGCCTCCAGCAACGCGTTGGCCTCCGGCGGCAAAATCCTTGCAAAAATTGAGCACTTTGGGCGTAATAATCTTGCAAAAAAGCACTCACTTTACCATCTGATGGCGCTGTTGGCGCATCATGCCGCAACGGCGCGCCTGCTCTTGTCGACGGGTCGCGATGCGCAGGCACTTTTGGTGGTTCGGCGCGGCGTCGGTGTTCAGCTGAGCGGCAAATCAACAAAAGCTGACTTATCAAAAGAAGAGCTTACCTCTTGCCGGAGAGCTTCACGCGAACGCGGTCCAACTCGAAAGTCCGTGGAGGATGAACAACAAACTCACGATGAAAGCGTGTGCGCCCGCGCGTTCCTGGACACAACGGTTAATAACAGCGGGACCGCAATCCCGCTGTCGACGCGGCGTTGAGCTCCAAGCCGCTTGCCGCTCGCCGCGGGGCAAAAAAGCCTTGAGTAAAAGTCAGTTATTTTGCTCACAAAAGCACCGGGAACGGACCGTAACCATGCCGCCTAGCAAATCACGATGGCGGCCAACGGAGCGCTCGTGCCGCTGCGGGACAAAGTCCACAACGATGCGGTAAAACCACTATGCCACAGTGAGTGAATTTTGCGGTAATAAACGGGAAAAACACACCTCGGAAGTGTTTGGAATGGTACAAAAAAAGCGCCAAGAACACGCTTCTCCGGGGCTAGAATGACGACAATTGCGGCTGCGGGGCAAAAGCTCTGAGCAAAAAGTCAGGTATTTCCGCTGAAAAATATATGCGGTAAGCGCACCTTGGGACTCTTCCGAATGGCGCCGGAAACGCGCCGGTGGCGGCAGCGGCGGCAGAGCGCGGCTGCTAACGGAGCTTTGAGTCGGGAGAACGACGCCGCTCGCCGCGGGGCAAAAACCTCGGGCCAAAGGTCAACATTTTCCACTGAAAATTGTGGCCAGAACACACCTCAAAACATCTGCCGAAGGTCGGGTTTCGTTGACGCCGACGCCGCCGACACCAGTCGGCTCGACATGGTAACTAGCAACAGCGACAGCGCGCTGTTGCCGCCGCAGCTGTGAACCGTCGGGAGGGATGCCGCTCGCCGCGGGGCCGAAACGCTGGAGCAAACCTGGAATCAGCATCCCGCATGCAGTTTTCGAGCACACTGTAACGAACCTTCGAGACGGCCGACTGAGATGACGCGATGGGCAAAGAGATTCGCCGCCGCAGTCGCTCGTTCACCCTTGAATGTCCGAGTTGCAACCTGGGACCTTGATTAGCGAGCTGTACACGAATCGGACTCCAGGAGCGGCGGTAAGAGCTTACTTTAAATGAATGCTGCGTTTGCCGCAAAGCGAGCGGCGAGCAGAGATTGGGAATACAGCTGGAAGGAAGAGTGAGCAGCAGAGACACGAACAAAAAAGGGACGCACCTTAGGCGCGAGAAAGGAGGGTCTTCGCCGCAGTGGGCAAATCGGAGACTGAGGCGTTTGGGCTGGATACTACCTGGAAACTAGTCAGTGGAAGACTCGGACTTCAGCAAAATGTGGAAACAGCTCACCTGCTCCAAGAGTTCGCCCAGGGAAAGCGACCCGAGCTTGAGCGCGGGACTCGGATGAGGAGCGGGGATTGCGCAACGGGGTCTTGTACGGGTCATGCTCAAATAGAAAGCTCTGGAGAATGTTAGGAACAAGCTCAGAGGTGACGAGAATGAGCTTACCGTGCTCAAGTGTGCGACGAGGCGGAAGAGCGTCGAGCGCGGCTCAGAGTCCAGTCGAGGCGCTTGCGCTTCATCTAGGTCGAGTTGAGACGGGGGAACGACGAAAAGAACAGACGTGGAAGAGCGGACGTACGGGTTTAAATGGCCCAACAGCGGAGGTCGGTGGTAGCGCCTGGATGGAGTTGCAAAAATTTTGAGGGCGCGGTGAACGCCAAAAGAAGGCGCTGGTGAGGTGATGGTGGTGGTTTGGAACAGAAAATGTGATGCCGGTGACATGTCTGCGTCGGCATTGACGCCGCGCTGAACTTTGAGCGGGTAGCGGGAGATTGTAATGCCTCGCTTGAGGGCACCGTGGGCGGCAAGGGATGCTACGGCGGAGCTCGGAGGGTCTAGAATCCAGGGCCAACGGCGAACTCACAAATTCTCCTGGAAACATTTACGCAACCGAGGATGAGGGCATGACATGAAGCTTCGCCTCGCACCCGTAGTTATGGCTTGTTGGCGTAGTGGTATGTGTGCTAGGCAGCCGGCCTTGTGCTTCACTTCTCTGCCTTTTGGCCTGAGTTCAAATCCTCTATTTTGGCCAATTTCTCAGTTAATTCTTTTGTTCATGAACATTGGCTTCGTGTGAGATTAGAAATGTCAGTTGTGCCCTTTGTGGCCCGGGGCTGGGCGTACCCGCCGCGCGCACTTGCGCCTGGCGTTGTGGGCGCTGCCTGCCCAAAAAGGAAATTCCGCGCCCTCCCCGGGAAAGCTGCGCTCATGCGCCGCGATCCGACTTGTCTTTTGATTGATAATATAAATAGACATTGTATTCCACATGTAGACGACTTTTTCCCTCTGTATTCAACCGCGATCCTCTCCAGATTGCTAATAAGTACTCCCCATAGATAGCGAGCTTGAGCAACATCGGCATATCCGATAAGCCCGATGCTTGAGCCCAGTCATGTGATAAGGCAAATACTACCCTCCTCCGCTCAAACAAGAGCCAATCGCGCCAGACTACGCTCACAAACCTTATTGCCGCGTTTCCGCACCTTGAAATCTTCCCGATTCCGCCGCTGTTCATCTTCCGAACACCGCGCGTCGCGTTTCAGACACGCTCCACCAGCGTGGGAGCCACGTTTCAAGGAGGTTGGTCGAGGTTTGTACGTTCACTTTCCTTGCTCGCGCATTTCTCCCTCTTTCACTTCTAAACCCCCCAGCGGACTTGAGTTCATTGGGACGGCGCTGAATCTGGCTGCAAATGCATACCCTGCAGCGGTGACAACGTCCAATTGGGTTTTAAATGCGCTCAAAGCGAATCCTTGGTATGTTCTCGTTATGCTCTACCCGACCAAGGCACCGCAAGAGGTGGCAAGGATTTCTATCAACTACACAACATGATGCGGCACCTTCTTTGGGTGATGCCAGCGGATTTTGCGCCTCGACACGCATTGGACCGGGGGGATCGGATGAAGTACCCATTTTTGCGTCCCCCTGCGGCATAATTTGCACCAGAAAGCTCTCAGCCCGCGCATAACTTGCGCCCCAAGAAGAGGTGTGAAGTTATCTCCGGTTGACGCATGCCGTTTTCATGCCGTTTCCATTCAAAAACCCATTCAATTTTGGCAGGTCGACCTGCCAACAAGCTTGATGTGTAGCTGATAGAAATCCTTGCCACCTCTTGAGGCACCGTCTCCAAAGGCGGTATCCGTTCCCCGGCGCTCAACCAATGTTGAACCTGCCGTATCCCTTCCACCACGTATAAAAGCCGACCCAAGTCGAGCTCGTCTGCATCAATCCCACCTTCCTTCTTCCCGCCTCCAACTCCTCAACCCTCGGACTCGTCCCTTTTGAGCTCGTCGTCGTCGTCGCTCACAAAGTCTCTTCAGCCCCGTCGTGCTCTGACTCGGGATACTCGTCGCGCTTCGGTGCGCCCGCGTTCCAAAAGGTGCGTCGTCGTCGTCACTTCATCACATTTCAATTCCGCTACCATACTCTCGCCTGTATCTCCTCTCATTAACTCCGCTCGCTGACGACCGTTCTACCCCAGCGTCAGCGACGACCAGCAGGACTCCGCCACCGTTATGGTGTTCGAGCTCGAGCCGCGTTCGCCATGATCGTCCTTCAAACGGGTGAGTCTCGCAAAATTCTCGATCAACTCAACCGCACTAATAACCTTTGATCCCTGCAGGCCGCCCTTTACCCAGTGCCGCCCGCGCGCCTATTCGATCCACGCCGACGCGTTCGTACTCCGCGCCTGCGAAGAAGGTCAGTTAGTGTGCCTTGGATTTGTACAGCAAACGAGCTTACCTTGCGCTCTATACAATAACAGATCATGCCTCAGCGTCGTTCGCACAAGTGTGGACGCGCTCGAATTGCCTGTTAACATGTGAGTTGAGGCAGCTCTGGGTCGATTTGGGAGACTGACCTTGCTATGTTAGGGCTGGTTTGGCCTCAGGCGAGCGGGTGGGTTTTATTCGAGTTCCTCCGCACCTCCGACTGACGATGCGGGTGGAGACCGGCAAACGATGGCTCGCGTTAGCGTCTGACGCATACCGGAGTCGCCAGACTCGTCCGCTCGACGTTGCACTACTTCCCGCACATCTACCGACGCGATCCCTGCAAAAAAAAACAGTCAGTCATGTCCCTTTCAATCCAATCTCCTCGATCCGCTCACCTGGATTTTGCAGCCGCGCGGTTCTTCGTCTCAACGTCTTGCCTAGAGAAAGGCCAACGACTCTGCAAAAACAAGATTAGTGAGCACTCCTTCGGGTCTGTCTGCATGCTCACAGATTCGCGGCTCAGCCCTTCCGGGGAGTTTACTGGAGGCGCGCAGTTGGTGCGTTTCTCCGTTGGTGTCGTTCCAGCCGAGGCGCGCGCTGATGTTGCTGCGCTACAGAGGCTGATGTCGGCGCTGGCTCGACTTGCGCAATATACTGCGAACAGGTCAGTTTCGCTCTCGGCTCGTCTTTAATCTGCTAACCTGGGCTTTCCAGAACCATCAAGTTCGACCCGATCGACTTAAGCGGTAACGAGCTACCAGACCGCGGGCTAGGGCTCGTAAAGCGGTTGCTCGGAGGACGTTCGGGCCGGTTGCGTAGGTTCGCGGGACGGACTCTACATATTGTAACCCCCGTGCTCGCGCCAAACCAATCTCTGCAAAACAGTGAGTTCGTGTTGGCTCGATCCGTTGTATAGAATCCACTAACCTCCAATAGCCGCGCATATTCTTCCTGGCACCACAAGGTCAGTTGCGCCTTTGAGTTTGGTTAGAACCTCACCGACCTTGTGCGTTGTGGGCAGATCCACACTCCTCGGCGTCGTCCCGAGTTGGTGCTTATTCGGTGCGTTTCGCCTTTGCTCGTTCCGTCCCTCTCGTCAGCAGAAACAACGGCGGCTTCGCCAACAAACGCGGCGCTCCTACGACGACAAGGTCAGTTAATTCGCCTCTATTGCTTTCGGAAACTCACTAATCTTGTGATTCAGTTGCCGGCCCGCCGTCCAAGTTCTCGCTAGAACCGCATCGGGTGCGTATTGCCGCTTGCGTCGTCCAACCGCCGACGTCGTCACTTTGCAGAGACCGGCGCCGGCGCCGGCTCGCCATGAGCATTCGGGGATGCCAGCAAAACGCACTAAAACCAGGTCAGTTGTTTACTTATCACACTCGACTCGTCGCTGATTCGCTTACTGTGGATTAATCCAGATGGGCGACAGCCCAAGCTCGACGTTGAGGGCAAGCGAGATGGTCGGCGTCGAGCGCCGAAGACGAGCTCATGAGGTGCGTTTTGTCGTTTGCGTGGTCCCGACCGCTGACGGCGTCGCGTCGTAGAGTTAGTGCCGACGGCTGGCGAAACAGACTATGCAAGGTGAGTTAACGCATCGCGCGCGGCTCGTCTCGTCTCGAATTCGCTTACCTTGACTTGGCAGACATAGACGTCGGGAGAAACGAGGGGGAATGCCTCGTTGGCAGGCGCATCTGGTGGTCGCCCGGCGAGCTTGATGAAGGCGTCGCGTCGCAGAAACCCTGGTGGACATCGCCGTTGCATTTCTCAGTCTGCAAACAGGTCAGTGTTCACTCTCGACTCGTTTTGAATCCGCTCACCTTGGCTTTTCAGACCGGCCAAATTCAACCCGAACGGCTTGAGCGGCAAGGAACCGCCAGACCGGACTGTTTCGGGCGGACTTTGCGTCGTTCCGAGCATGGCGCGTCGAGCTCAGTGTGTTGCTTCGGCCGGCGCTGAGTTTGCGGATTATAGCGGCTTGCGGGAAGTCGCTAGTCGATAACTAGAAGTGCAGGGTAAGCAAAACGAGTACGGACTTGAGATTCAATCCACTGACCGTGTCTTTTGCAGCCTTTCATTGAAGATTCAGCATGGAATGGTGGGGATTGCATGGCGTCGGGGGTAGTTTTAGAGTGCGTGTACGATACGAGTTGCGGCGGACGGGTGGGGTGTGTAGCGAAGGATGAGGCCGGTGCAGGCAAGCCCTGGCTGGCGTCGGCGGGCGATGTCGGAGCCCGCCCAGGGACGACCCGGACTCGATCCAAGGGTCGAGATGGGGGCGCGTTGCTATCGGTCGTCGTCGCGGCTCGGCGCTGGACGTCACGCAGTTACCCTTGTCTTTTCCGAGGCTTCACTTCTCGCTCGCTATTCTTGAATTGAACATGCTCTCCGCGTCCAGCTTCTTGCGGTAGACCGTGCAGAGTCGGCGTGGAGCTGGCGGCCAAGTTAGAGCGAGTCACTACAGGCCCCACGGTGACTTCGCGCGCACCTCCCTCACTGCCGCGTCATGCCAGGGCTCTGGTATTATTCGCTTGCGCTTGCATTCCTAGAGATTTCGACCGCTTATTGGCTTATGGCTCCGAGTACGCCAGCTGCTCTACTTGCCGCTAGATGCACCTTGTTGACCCTTCACAGACAATATCCTTACGACCCAGAGACTGGATCCCGTTGTCTCTCCGGGCTCTGTGGCGACGCATGTTCATGGTGTCGTCGGAGGAAGCAATTTTGGACTGAACACCTCGACGGCGGCGTTGAGAGATAGTTCCTGTTCCTCGATTCCACTCATTGGTGAGATTTGCCGCCTTACGGGGACCTTTCCCGCTAATCACTGCTTTCTCAGGCGATTTCTCCAATTATTGGTTTCCAGTGCGCCTACGTCCATTGTATCTCTAAAAAGTCTCAACCGCTTGTATCAGCAACTGTACTTCCAGTGCATCTCCCATCTAGTCCACTTTGGTCGGACACTCACAGACTTTTTTTATCAGATGGGCCAACGGGTCGTTTACGAGGCAAGCTAGCCCTGTTCATTGAATGTTTCTTCGTTAATATGTACCCCAGCGTTGTCGGGAATCCTGTTATGTCAGTCAATCCGCACCGTACCACCCTCGACGCCTCATAAATGAACTTCAGATGTAGCGCTTCTGCTTCGTCGCGTGCTCGAAATCTAATCCAAGTCCGCATAGACTATTTGTTCAACAATACTCCCGGCGCGACCACCGCGTTTCCAGACGATGTACGTCGTGATTGGGGAAAGGTTCTGATTCATGGCTGAATTCCTTCGTAGTTCCGGATGCTTTCTGGTGAATTTTATTCTCCGTGACCGCTATGAACATCGTCGAACCCTGCAGGCGATCCGACGCTGCGCACGCTCAACGCCTCGTCATTCGCACAACAAGCGGTCACCTTTCTGTGCCTCGATTTCAACGGACAGTCTCCCCGATTCAACGAACTGCCTCGGGGGAGGAGTTGTCCGTCAGGAATTCGGTCTCAGATTGTACGAACTGTCGCTCGATACCCAACGCCACTGAACTGACGCGTTAGGTCAGAACTTCCCGAGCTGCTGGAACGGTAAAGACGCCGACTCGCCCGACCACAAATCGCACGTGACCTGGCTGAGCACGGGGCCCGACAACGGCACCTGCACCGACGAGAATTTCCCCGTTACCCTTCCCCGGATCTTCATGGAGGTCTGCTCCATCCCCTTGTCGTATGCGCGTACTAAGCGCATAATTGCAGGTCTATTGGATCTCCCAGGTTTTCGAAGATCAACGGGGAGAAGCCATGACGCCGAGCCAACCATTCGTGTATGTGGATTCTGGCGAGGTGCGGTGGATGTGGATCTCATTGTGCTTGCAGGTTTTCGAACGGCGGTTGGTGCCTTTCTTCGTGACGCTCGCAAGCCTGGAAACCGTCCAGATCCAACTGGGTACGGATACCATGCGGATTTCTTCAACGGGTACGCAACCATGGACTCGGAGAGCCGACATTCTTAGCTCATTGAATCGGTAGCTGGAATGCGGGTCTGCTCCAGTCAGCACTCGACGGGTGCAACTGTAACCCATACGGCGACCCGACCTGTTGCGTTAGCGCCGGAATATTCAGCATGAACCAGTCGAGCAATTGTTTCATCAGCGATACCGTGGATGAGCAAAGTACATCTAGAGCTGTTTGCTGGTTTGTTTTGAGCTGAGGAAATTTTTACAGCGCTGGGGACGCTGGAAACATTACCTGGAAACAATCCTGTTCAGGGTACGTTTCTCTTCATGTCCAGCACAAAATTGCTGAATCTACCCAGCTCCGTGTACGCGCCCAATGCTCCTCTCAGATACTGATTTAAGCGCGGTTCAGGCTACCAGAACTACATCGATCCTATAACTCCGCCCTTGCTATCGCCCATTTACGCATACACTGCGTCAACGGACAGTGCAGTGGGTACCACCGCGACGCCGGCACAAACGGCCGAAGTGAGGCAAACTGCAGACGGATCGTGTATTCGCAAAGGCCGCGCCGAAATGGCGATCCCGTCTTGGAGTCAATATTACAATACAGCTCTTGTCGTTCTACTGTTCTGTGTCCTATGAAGCAACGAGACAGATACGCCCAAAAAACCCTCGTCGAAAGCCTCTATACTTCACGGTCACGTGCTTGGCAGGTATTTCTGCAAATGCGCCAACACCCTCGTGAGTTGGTCCTCGACATGCGCTCGTTCGCGGAACCCATGCCCTTCTCTTGGGTAGATGACCAGCTCCGATGCCTCGCCAACGGACTTGTCGACCTCCCTAACAATCCCGCGCATGAAGCCGATGGCCTGGCTGACTGGTACGCGGACGTCGCTCTCGCCGTGGAGTACGAGAATCGGGACTTTGACGTTCTTGACGTCCCGGATCGGGCTGCCGCTGAGGTATCGCGGCTCGGAGGGGGACCATGGTGCGTTTCCCGCGAGATGGACCTCTAGGTCTGGTATGTCGCCCGTCAGCGCCATAGTCCCCCAATCAGTCGGTCCCGCTCCGATACACGCCGTCTTCCAACGCGCGGTAGGCCTCGTGATGCCCCACGCAGAGAGGAACCCGCCTTGGCTGTATCCCGCAATGGCGACGTTCTCCGGATGGGCGTACCCCGCGGCGATAGCTGAGTCCAGCATGTTTTCGCAGTCGGTGTAGTCTGATGTGCCCATTCCGCTGTGTGCAGCTCGGGAGAAGACGCTGCCGCGGCCTTGACTGCCGCGGTAGTTGGGGCAGATGACGAGGAAGCCGTTGGATGCTAGGATGGTAGCGTATCGGACTCCTGGTCGGGATGGTCAGCGGGGACTTGAAACAGTTCCTCTACGACCTCACCGAAACGTAGGCCGAGGGCGTCGCGGGCATACGGGCCGCCATGCGGGACCACAACGGTTGGTAGCTTGTCGGGAGTTTCACCACGTTGGTGCATGAGGACGCCGTCGATTTGTGTCCCGTCTTCTGCAGTGCATGAGAACGGCGTGCTTTGCGGCATTTCGCTGGGTACAGCCCACTCGTGGTGCGATGAGAGCTTCGTCTCGAGAGCGAGTGGTCCCGTCCCGTCCGTTGACCCAGACCAGATGTTCTCCGGCTCTCCCGCGACGCCCGAGCTGCGAAGGGCAACGAACACGTATCTGTCGCCGGCCTTCTTCATGTCCCAACCCTCGATAGCCGCGTCCGTCGTGCGGAACGCAGTGAAGAGCTTCTTCGTGCCCGAAAACACATCGATCTCGGTATGCAGCCCAGCCGCGACTTGGACGGCAACTTCTGGACCGACATTCCGTATCGCAGTCGCATCGTTGGTCTGCCCGTAACTGAGCTTGGTCTGTGAGGCATCTGCGGTCGCGGCGCATGTATAGAGTGAAGGCGCATCGAAAAGACGTTCCGCTGATAAGAAGAAGAACGAGGCGCCGTCCCCGTTCGGCCAAATACTGCGTTGGTAGGTGTATTGCGGTATTTCGTGGGTGGTCACGTGCGTGGAGGGGAAGCCGTCTTCGCCGATAGACACTACGTGCTCGGAGACTGGTAGTAACATATCCTCGAGCTCGTGCGAGCGGCTGAGGCGGTAGAGTATCTTCGTGCTGTCTGGCGACCATGTAAGAGAGGCGACGTTCTCGGCCGTGGCGACAACGGTTTGAATCCTGAAAACGCGTCGGTGGAGGGATTTTCTTGAGGTGTACACTTACTCGCCGACTTTCCGCGTAAGGTCCAGAAGGCGGAGTCGACGCGGAGTCTTCTGCTGGCGCCAAATTTTGACATACGACTCGCTGTCTTCTTCATCCTTGTCTTCAGGTTCGTCGGCGGACAGATAGGCTATCCATTTGCCATCCGGCGATATAGCAAACGACTCCACGGCACGAACGTTCTTCGTCTCGGTCACTGCGACGGGCTCGCCTCCAAAGACCGTCGCTGCGATACGATAGACCTGCTGCTTGCCGCCGGCCTTGTGTCGGTCCGAGAGGAAGAAGACGTCTCCGGTGTTTGGGTCAAAGGCCGGACTGGTGTCATTGAACAACCCCGAAGTGATTTTGCGCGCACTTCCGGCGACACCCACGTCGGCAAGCCAAAGCGCTCGCGTCGCGTTGTCGCCTTTCGTGATGAAGGCCGGGCCGACGCTGTAGACGACGCGATCGCCTTTTGAAGACAGAGCGAGCGATTCTGCGTCGATCTGCTCGGCACTGGAGAGTTGCTGTGGGGTAATGGGCATGGTGTTGGTGTTGCCAGTGGTGGGAGGGAACAGGTGAGCTCGCGGCCGCAGTCATCAGATCGTGGTGGCCCGGGTGATATTTTCCTGGGCAGCTGCATTGCGCGGGTTAGTGCAGGTTGCCGGCGCCTGAGTCGTAATGCGCCGAGCGACAAATAGAGGGTGCGTGGGCCGGAGGATGGTCGACGAGAATAAGTGTGTGTGTGTCAAGACGGCACTTGGTCCCACGCGTTGTCTGAGCAGTCGACAAATCATGTGACGCGCTATCTGCTTGACCATGACCTCCGACCAGCCTAAGCCTTCCGCTGCATTGCTGCGGGATGCCCTCGTCCAGGTCGACGAGGAGATCGAGGAATGGAACGCGCATCTCCTAAAACTACAACAAAAACGCGCCGGAATCTGTACACGTCTCGATGCTGTCGTCTATCCGGTTCTCAGCCTTCCGGTCGAAATCACAACAGAAATCTTCAAACACTACGTCGCTGGTGTTGTCGTCTGGGTCGGAGGCTCGAACTCTGGTCGAGGACCGTGGGTTTTGGCTGCCGTCTGTCGAGCCTGGCGCGCGATTGCACTCTCTGTTCCGGCGTTATGGGCCAACATGTGCGTGCAAGGATCAAACAGCGCTTCGCGACGCGAGAAAACACAACGAATGCTCGAATCATACCTCTCCCGTTCCGCTCAACACCCACTTGCAATCGACGCGACTTTTATCGATCTGCGCGACTCACTGCTTCGCCTTGTGGTGGAGAACTCTGCACGATGGGAGGAATTTTCCTGTGAAATTCTCTACGAGTCGCCGGCTGTGCTCCCACTGGCATGGGGGAGATTATCGCTTCCCCAGTTGCGGAAACTCTGGATCACTGCACACCTGGATTTATTCGAGGACCCTCCCTCACTTGGGACAACCGCGGCGTTCTCCGAGGCACCGGCGCTTCGGACAGTGCACCTATCCGGAATTCCTTTCGGAGCGATTGTCCTTCCGTTGAAGCAGCTG
This sequence comes from Mycena chlorophos, assembly GCA_014461115.1. NCBI lineage: Eukaryota > Fungi > Basidiomycota > Agaricomycetes > Agaricales > Mycenaceae > Mycena > Mycena chlorophos. The sequence goes on along the minus strand of JACAZE010000002.1, from coordinate 2,635,571 downwards.
ACAGAGCTCACCCTGGTCGGCTATTCCGCCCGATTCTGCGGACCGATTCTCACGCACACGACGAGCTTGTACAAGCTGTGCCTGCAGGACACATACTCCGACGACGCTACGCCCACGTCTTCTGCTATCATTCCCTCGGTAACTGAACTCGAGGTTGTCGGAGACACCGAAGCGTCATTGGGGATTCTCGAATTCATTGCGCTCCCCGGCCTGAAACACCTCGACATTCACATTCCGGAAGTACCCTACCGGTACAACCAACTATTGCAGTTTGCAGTCCGCTCCGGATGCGCGCTCGAGAGCTTCACAATTGACGATGTCAACGCGCTGCATCCGAGCGGATGGACAGATCCCACACGGGATGGCCTCCACCGCCTCCTCGAACACACATCAACTCTCAAGAAGCTCAACCTCATTGGCGTGGACTGGATGGCTTTACACCGCTTCCTCGAACGCATGATGAGACTTCGACATCCGTATCCTGGATGTCCGGAAGACCTCCTTCCTAATCTCGAAGATCTGGAGATTCAGATGGAGCCCACACAAGTCCCATACTTGCAAGTTGCCCACATCCTTCAGGATCGTATGGGAAAGGAACGAGCTACCGTGACTGGGCCATTGCTTCACCGGTTCCGGCTTCATATTCCCGATGTGCTTTGGAATGACAGAGAAGGTAAACAGATATTGCATGAATTGATTTCGGAGCAACACGATATTGTATGTCATGGCATCCGAGTCCACGAGTTCCACTAGCTTAGTCTAGAATGAGCCTTGTCGCACGACTGATTTGACGAAATTAAAACTTGTGCGCGACTCAAAATGTGTTCCTTATAGCTATGTTCCTCAAAACACGCCTCACTCGAGTCTAATTATTGTGGAATCTGTTTGACAAACAGAAATTGCCTTATTCGAATGACAGGCGTTGAGTTTAGGATGCTGACACAGCATGACAAATGGGGGGTGACGTGCCATCTTCTTGACCATGACCTCTAACGAGTCCTCAACTGCATCGCTCCGGAATGCCCTCGCGCAACTCGATGAGGAGATAGATCAATGCAATGCTCACATCCAGATGCTGCAGCAAAAGCGCACCGACCTCTCGAACAAGCTCCAAGCCGCCGTCTATCCCATTCTGGGCCTTCCGGTCGAGATTACAGTGGAGATCTTCCGGCACTACGTGGGCACTGTGTCTACGATCGGCGGGCGGCAGTCTGCGGCAAGTCCGTTGATGTTGGCTGCGGTGTGTCGCGACTGGCGCACAATTGCCATCGCGGCCCCAGCGCTTTGGTCGGAGATTCGCCTGGAAGGAGAGGATGTGGCCGAGCAGGGCGAAATGGATCGCTTTCTGGCGCTTCATTTGGCGCGGGCCCAAGGCCATTTGCTGAAAGTGGACGCGATTCGAATCCGAGTCCTCGACGGCTCCCTCCTGCGACGGTTGACAGATCTCTCTGCACAGTGGGAAGAGCTTTCCTGTCAAATTCTGCCGAACAACGCGTTCCCAAAGCAAAGCCTCCAGCTCCCAGCACTCAGACACCTTGCGATAACGGGAGAGGCGTTTGGTGCTTCCCATAACACGGCCGCGGCGTCGGAGCGACTTGTTGCCTTCTCAAGCGCCCCGGCCCTTCGAACGGCGTATCTTTCGGACTTCTCTTTAGATATGATCTCTCTCCCCTGGGCACAGCTATGCGAACTTGATCTATGCGGGCTCACTGCTCGCCAATACGCCGCCATTCTCGCTCATACAGTCAATTTGCGCAAATTGGCTATCCGTTATGCGTATGGGGATGAAGACACTCAAACGCGGCCTTCCGTCAATGCACCCTCAATCATGCAATTGGAGGTCACCGGAGATGATCACTCGGCCTTGGATCCAATAGACTTGCTCGCCCTCCCCGGGCTAAAGGAACTCAAGGTCATCGTTCCAGAGACCTCGACTCGCTTCGACGTTCTCTCACAGTTCATCGCGCGATCCCGATGCGCACTGGAGTCCCTTTGGATCCACGAAGTCTCGGATATCGATGTGGCGTTTGGGATGTCCGAAAACGAGGACCCTTTGCACCGTTTCCTTGAGCACACGCCGACGGTTTCGAAGCTCTATATTGATCGCATGCACTTGCGCTCGTTTCGACGATTTATGATTCGCCTTCAACCCCCTCTGCCACCCACTGCTGTCCTTCTACCCAATCTCGAAAGCGTCGACATTGCGGTGGTGATACCGAACATCCCGTACAGTGCTATCGCCTACGGGCTTGACAGCAGATGTCGGGGAGCGTCTTCGGTGCCCACCAGCACAGACGCGGCAGAGTCTGGACCGGTTGGACAGCTGCAGCATTTCAAGTTCAGGCTCCAAATGGAGGACGGGCTGAGCTTTGTGGGGAAAAGGGATTTGCACCGTTTGATATCGCAGGGACACGACATCGTTTTGGAAGAGCTCCAGATCTCTAAATTTGACTGAGTAATAAGCACACTGTTCAAGTTGCTTTGGTTGAGTTGGTGTCGCCTAAATTTCCTCAGAATATCTTGGGCTGAGGTACGCGTTGTTTCCACCGCTCAGGTGCCAGTGATGGGTAATGCGACGCGCCTTGCGCTCAACCACGATGAACGAGAACAGTCGATTCTATGGCTCGCTTCCCAACTCTTCCAGATACGCATACAATCCCAGACCGAGCACAGCGCGCCCTCCCACAGGGCCTTCACACCAGGAGACCTCCGTAGGAAACCAGACCCGTCCTTGGACTGCACAGACTCGTCCGATGACTGCCCAAACGCGCCCCGGAACTGCTCGACCGACGACAGCAGCGTCTGCCCGCAGCGATGGAAGCTACATTATTGCAGTGATTGAGGGACGAGGAGTGGGGCATGAGATTGGTATTGCAGCGCTCGACCGGGATACAGGACGCGTCATGCTCGTGCAGGTGAGTTGCCTCCACACATTTCGCGTGGACTTCTTCCATTCTTAACTCGTTTCTCGCAGCTCGCGGACTGCCAAACCTACGTGAAAACACTTCATCAAATGCACCTCCATTCCCCGTCGCTTGTTCTTGTTCCAGATACCTTTCTTGCCACAGATGCAGCGACCCCGGCTTGCGTTCTCGTTGAGTACATCCTTGAAGAGTTTCCTGGTGTGCCGGTAGAGCCTGTTGGACGGAGATATTGGAACGAGGGCGGAGGCGCGTCGCTATCCCTCGCCTCCTCCTCTGACGTTGTTATTAGGCCTCGAGTTCATCTCGCAACTGTGTGTAGAAGACGACGAAAGAGCGGGAACATTACTGGCTGCAACAAACAAGTGCGTTTTCCGCCATTTTAAGCGCATATCCACACCAGTTTGCAGATACTACGCCCTTTCTGCTGCCTGCGCTTTATTCAAATACGCCGAACTCAAACTCAATACGCGTTTCGCTGCCGGGTCTCTACGCATGCGATACGTCCCGGTAGATGGGACGATGATGATTGACCCCGAGACTGCGAGGAATCTAGAGCTGGTGGGGAACATGTCGTTCGGCAAGAAGTCCGCCCATTCACTCTACGGGTGAGCAATCTCTTTGGTATGGACCATATACTTAACCTTTCACAGAGTTGTGAACCATACTTTTACTTCCATGGCCGCGCGCCTCCTGCGCGTCAACATCCTTTCACCGTTGACTGGTGCGTGTGTAACTCTTCCAATTTTGCTTCGCTCACCTTCGCACAGCACAAACAACACTTGATGCGCGGTTGGACGTCGTTGAAGGTAAGAGTCTCCTCATTGAACTCGTGATTTCATGTCCATTCCTCTTGCAGAACTGGTCCAAACCGAAGACCGCTTCAACGACGTCAAAGCCGGGCTCAAACCGCTCAACAAGATGGACTTTGACAAGCTCATAGCAGCGGTGCGCTGCTCCTTGCGGAGTAATCGTCTATTCAATGCGCTTGTAGCTCGCCGCAACAGACACTAAGCCAGTTGCTGGCAAACCCAGCGCTGCGGCAGCGCGTGTTACACAGATGCTCGGGCTTCGCAACATCGTCAAGAATCTACCAGCATTGCAGACTGCGCTAGAGGGCAGTCGCTCTCAACTTCTACAAATCATCCACGAAGTCGGCGTTCTCGTTTAATTGTTTCTGTTGCCTAACCCCGTTCTTCAGATGCTTTCTGACGAGCGACTGGGCAAGATTGAGCGCCTCGTTTGTGCGAACCTGAACGAAGACGGTGCTCCAGCCAAGGTCTGTTCTTCGTAAACCACCAGAAACTGTTGCTCACGGACCCCAGGGCGGAATCGCAGCAGTCAACGCCCGAGTATACGCCGTCAAAGCCAACTGCAACCGCCTGCTCGATGTCGCGCGCGAGACCTACAAAGAGAACGTGCAAGACATCTTCGCGCTCAACACCAAGCTCTCGGAGACGCACGAGCTGCCGCTCACGCTGATGTATCGGGAGGGCGGATTCGTGTTCACGCTGAAGAAGACGGATCTGTCGCAGAACGAGACGCTGCCTCGTGGGTTTATTAACGCGCAGTTGAAGAAGAACAAGTGGACGTTCTCGAGTATGGAGTTGGTGGGCGCGAGTCTGTCGTCGTTCACAAGGTGCTCACTCCCTTGCAGAAGAAGATGAACGCGCGCATGAAGGATGCGTTGGACGAAACGTTGATTCTGAGCGAAAAGTATACGGCTTGTCTGCTCTTGGGTTTTGACTGACGCTGGTAGGATCATCGACGAATTGGTCGCAGAAATCATAGGCGATATCGGAGCACTGTACAAGGCATCGGAGGCCGTCAGTCGGTCTTCCTTCAACTCCGCTCTCTAACCCAGCGCAGGTCGCTCTTCTGGACATGCTGTGGTCGTTCGCGCATACTTCAATCAGTGCGTTTTTTCTACGCCCTTGCACCGCGAACGGTCACTCATTCTCATAGTGCATAACTATGGTTCGTCGCCAACAACTAAGCATTCCTCGTCCTCACGCATCGCAGTTCGTCCCGAGTTTACTGGCACGCTCGCGATCAAGTCTGGCCGACACCCAATCCTCGAAACCGTCAAGTCCGCGGGCACCCTCGTCCCAAACGACGTGTATTGCGACGATTCGTCTTCGTTCCAAATCGTTCAAGGGCCCAAGTACGTTTCTGCCCTCGATTGAAGACAAGCAGAACTCATCCACCGCTCGCAGCATGTCCGGCAAAAGCACGTATCTCCGCCAAGTCGGGCTGCTCACTGTGCTTGCCATGTGCGGCTGTTTCGTGCCCGCCGAATATGCAAGTTTCCGGTGGGCGCACTTCCTCATTCCTGCACGTGACTCTGATATGTACCTCACAGGCTACACGACGCATTGCTCAGCCGCCTCTCGAACGACGACGACATCGAGCGCAGCCTCAGCACTTTCGCAAGTGAGATGGCGACGTCTGCGATGATCCTCGGGCTGGCGACGCCGCGGTCCTTGGTGATTATCGACGAGCTGGGAAGGGGGACGGCGCCGCGGGAGGGCGTGGGCATCTCGCATGCGATCGCAGAGGGATTGATTCAGAGCAAGTGTTTTGTGTTCTTCGCGACGTGAGTGTTGCGAAACCGCGTCTTAGGTCCAGTGCTCACGTCAGTGAAGGCATTTTAACGAGCTCACGACGACGCTGTCGCGGCAGCCCTCTGTGATCAAGTGAGCTGTTCTGCATTTTGTACTGCCTGGCTCATGTTTTGCAGTTTGCATCTCTCTGTTCAGGTACCACCCTCTCGAACCCAATAATCACTGACGTCGCTAGCGAACGACGAAATCGGCTGCCAACCTCGGGATAACATTCCAGTACAAGTACGAGCATGCTTCACCCAACTTCTCTCTCTAATAGTATCTTCTAGAATCGTCGACGGCGCACCGGACGACACAACACACTACGGCCTGGACCTCGCTACACTCGCCGACCTGCCGTCGGACGTGCTTTCCGAGGGACGACGCGTCGCAACGCGACTCGCAGATCTACACGCGCGGGAGGAAGAAGACAGCGAGAGCAGTCGCATAGCGATACGGCGCAAGGCGTTGTTGCGGCTCCGCACGCAGTTGAAGCAGGCGTACGAGCACTCTGTGCTGCCCGACGAGGAGCTCGTAGCGTACATCCGGCGGTTCCAGGTCGACATCGCGAAGGCGTTTTTGTAGAGTAGTGTTATGCCCGCAGCTGGACACGGTGTGGAGGCAAGTCCCGGAGATATGGTAATGGGTCCTTCGTACTGGTCCAAGTATGTCGACTTTGGATAGAGCTTGATTCAAGGACGAAGACCGAGTTTTCTTCGCCCCGCACGTGTAATAGCACCCTTTCACTCAAACCACTATGGCCTCCGAGTCGTCCACCGTCGAGTCCAATGGCTACATGGTCGGCTCCAAGACCAAGTTCACGCTCGACCTCAACGACGTAATGATCTTCCCCGACAACGAGCACATACCGGTGCTGCCCCCGTCCCCCTGAAGAGAGCTGGGTCATTCTGGGAGAAGTGGTGTGTCTTAGTGTCTGTCGCCTTCAAGCACACAGTATTGAACACCATCGATAGCTAAACCAACCCGGAGCGCATCGTGGAGGTTATGGCTTCGGTTTCGGAGTCCAAGACAAGGGAACCGACCGGTTCCCCATCATCTTTGCGACCGCAGATTCTCAAAAGGACGCATATCGCTACAAGATTGGGGATATCATCTGTATATTCAACGGAACCATTGCGGATTTCAGGCCCGGGATCGGGTTTATCGTCAACGACAATACGAAGACATCGGTGCGGACAACGTTCAGCAGCATATAGCGACGTCTTCTGAATTGCAGTTAAGAAACTTCCCTGCAACTTCGCGACCTTGCGTCGCCTCTTTGCTCAGCTACGTGCGGACAGCAAAGCGGGTGAATTCGGGGATGCATGCAGTGTGTGCAAGTCGCGCGAGAATCTGCTCCGATGTGGTAAATGTGGGACTCGGTATTGCAGCAGGGTGTGTTTGTTTGTGCTTTGTCCTGATCTGCTCGTATGCTCACCTGGCCCTTATGCAGACGTGTCAGAAGGAGGATTGGGAGGAGCATAACCATCGGGAAGAGTGTCGAGTTCTGAGGACGCTGATTCGGTGGAATAGGAAGGAATGGTGGTGACAGGTTGCTCTGTATGTATTATCTTTGTATTTTGTGGGTTCTGGGCAGTTGTATGGAGTGTTCTGAGCTCGTACATATGAGTATATGCGGTGTGAACGGCGCGCGTTCGAGGTCGGGGTGCATACCGGCGTTACGGCCCGGATGATCTCGAGGCGCGTGACCGTCGGTGCCGAGCGTCAACTTTCCTTCTACTACGACGGACTCGACAACGATGTCCTGGCCCACTCTACCACTCGAACTCTGGATCACCCACATTATCCCCCGGCTGAACGGGCCCGATCTCGCCTCCCTCTGCTGCACCTCTCAGAACTTCCTCACTCTCACCCGACCAACCCTTTACCAACGCGTATCGTTCCAAGCCGAACGGAATGGGCAACCAAACTCGAGTATCTACTCTACACTATCTCTCCTGGAGCGCGATTCCGAGCTGGCGCGTCGGGTCGAGGAGCTCACGCTCGATTCGATCTCCGAGTCGGTGGAGCGGTACTCTCGCAACCCCACTCTCATCCACCCAGCCTCACTCAAAAACATGGCCAACATAAAGCGGCTGGTCATCCTGGGTGACCTGTCGCGCTCTGCCTCTCGAACGGAAGTGCAAAGCTTCGTCGAGGCAGTGCATGCATTGAACCTCGACGAACTCGCATTCCCTTCGCCGAGAGCGCGTCCGTTCCTCCTCCCGCTCCGCATTGGACAACTGGAGAAGCTCGGGAATCCACGGCGGCTGGTGTTTGCCGTGCGCTATGATGACAGCTCCCGTCTGGCACCAGTCCTACATCGTATATTCGCGGCGGCCCAGCCCACGCTCGTCTCGATTTGCTTGCACGTCCCGATGCATCTCCTGGAAGAGTTTTTCGGGCTCCGGTTCCCGCGGCTACGGTCGCTCGAGGTTGCCACCCTCGGCCCCACCCTCATCTCGATGCCCGTATTCAGCAGGTTCCTCGGGCAACACCACGAGCAGCTGGAGGAATTGTACCTCTCGAGGGACGACTCGGAGGAGAACTCGTTCTACAGGAGCGTTTCCATTGACAACATCCCGGGTCCCGCACCGACGCATACAGCGTTCCTCCCCAACCTTCGCGTCTTGCGCGCAAACCACGAGACCATCAGAGTGCTTGGACAGGCCCGCGTCCAAAGCCTGACTCAGCTCACCAAACTCGCTGTGGCTTACGACCACGGACTGGCCGAAATATCGGTGGACTTTCTGGACTGCTTCGAGGGCGTGCCGCTGTCCTCGCTCGTCGAGATTGAATTCGACCTGCGGAGGCGTAGTAGGATGCAGAGGCAAGCCATGGTTGAGTCAATTTGGCGTGTCGCGGCACTCGCGGGACGGACGCTCGAGGTCTGGGCTGGGCTGTTCCCGGAGCTAATCGTGGAGACGTTTATGGACAAGGCGTTCCCTTCGCTGCGCCGTCTAGTGTTGCCCAAGGACGTGCCCGGGGAGGTTATCCATTCTACTTTCAGGGCCTGCGCAAAGCTGGAGGAAATTTGGATATTCCAGTCTACCTTATGGACTTTACGACGGGGCTCTGGAGACTTGGTACGAGAATCATAGCATATAGACACATTTCCAGCGGAATAATTAGGCACGAATAGCCGGAGATTTCAATAAAATATGAGGCCTTGAGTATTGATCGACAAATAGTCTTGAACACTTGGAGACTAACCTGAAGCCTTCCATAACGAAGACCCATGTCTGTGTAGTCTCTGAACCTGTTCCCTAGGTTTGCACCCTTAGGACTTGGCTGCGGATTGTCCACTGTAACATCTGCTCAAGCTTTTTATACCCAAGGCCATTAACCTGGTGCACTCTATCGCTTTCAGCATAGAGGCGGTCCTTGAGAGCTTTAGGAGTTAACGTCTGTAAGGCATTTCCTCCCAAGCGGCTTAACGCTCAAATAAAACAAAACGAATAGCGGGATAGCGGGAGATAACGTTGACCCACGTGCTCGTGCGGCTATCAGAGCTCGTGACACGGCTGATGGGGGTCACTCGCTGGCCACTTAAGCAGAGCCTTTCGCGTGACTTGCCATCAACGAGCCCCCGTGCCCTCCCCGTCCCCGCCTGCCCCAATTTCGACGACCCTTCTTGAAGTTCTTCTGGCTCCTTGGCATTCTCGTTGAGGTCGCCGACACCCTCTACTCCCTGACTCGGTGCGTCTTGTCTTTGTCATCGTCGTCGCTGGCACCGTCGCTGAGCCTTGTTATCTCGTTTTGCAGCTGGAACTCCGTTTACGAGGCTCCAGCAGCTCTAGAATCCCTCGAACACCTCTCCACTACACTTTTCTTGGACCTTCATGTCGTCTACACCGACCCAGGACTCAGCCCTACCGCCACCAGCACCCGCTCCCATTACTCTGCCCACCGGCGTCGTCGACATCGCAGCTCTGCAAGCACAAGGCTTCCCTGGCTTCCCTCCAAACGTCGACGGAGCACAAATAATGTCAATTCTCAAAGCGCTGCCGCAATTCAAGGGTGTGAGTTGTTTGTTTGATATCCCGCCCTCTTCCTCTCCCCCGCCTCTCCCAACCTCTTCCTCTTGGCCTCTCAAGGAGCCTCTACCCCTTCCCGGACCTCTCGTCGTCGTCGTTCACGTCGTTGGGCGCTACACGTGATAGCCCCGCGCTCATCACGCGGCCGCGTCGAGCACGCCCCCCGCCTCCTCACATGATACCTCGCTGACCGCACGCCCTCTTCAGCTCACCGCAACGAAGGAGGACGGCACCCCCGTCAACCCCGCCGAGGCTGCCCAGGCCCTCTCCAACCTCTCCCAGTTCCAACAAGCCCAAGCCGCAGCCGCAGCCGGCTTCCGCGTCAGCGACCCCGGCCCGTCGTCGCACCCCCATGGCCCACCGCCCGCCGGCGCCTTCCCGCATCCCATCCTTGGCTCGGCACCGATGACGGCCGGCGGAACGGGCTCTGGCGACGAGGACGACGAGGGCGACGGCGACTATGTCGACAAGACTCCCGACGGTGTGCCTCGCAAGGGCGGTGGTCGTCGTGGCCGCGGCGGGGCAGCGATGGGCAGCGAGGAATGGACGCGGCAACGCAAAGATAACCACGTATGTTTTCTTCGCAAGCAGTTTTCATCCCACTGACTTTCACGCAGAAAGAAGTCGAGCGCCGTCGTCGCGGCAACATCAACGAGGGCATCAACGAGCTCGGGCGGATCGTCCCCAGCGGCTCGGGCGAGAAGGCCAAGGGCGCGATCCTCGCGCGCGCGGTGCAGTACATCCACCACCTCAAGGAGAACGAGGCGCGCAATATCGAAAAGTGGACGCTCGAGAAGCTGCTGATGGACCAGGCGATGGGCGACCTCCAGGTGCAGCTCGATGAGATTCGCCGGATGTGGGAGGAGGAGCGCCTTGGGAGACAGCGTGCCGAGGCGGAGCTCGAGTCGTTGCGTGGCGGTGGTGGCGCTGGTGGGAGTACGGCGGAGAAGCGGGGCAGTCCAGAGAGTGATAAAGAGTCGAGTGAGAGCAAGAAGGCTCGTACCGACTCGTGAGTTCTTGCCCTTTGTACACTAGTTTCTTGTTCCTTCCTATACTACGCGAAACAACTCTCCAGAAAACTTGTGTGACTGCGTGGAAGCTGTTCTCTTCTTGCTGCCAACGACTGCTTGCGCAGCCCAATGGCGCCATCCCTACCCATCGAGGTTGTCGAGCTCATCCTCTCCAACCTTCCAGTAGAAACCGAAAACTGGAGAGCGCCGAACTGGGAAGAAATCCGAGAGTCTAACAAGGTCAATATCTCGGCGCTTGGTCAATGCGCGCTCGTATGTCGCCTCTAGGCAGTCCCAAGCAGACGAATTCTCTTCCGCACCCTCACCATCTCCGAAAGACATGCATACGCGTTCCAGCGGCTATTCCCCTCGACGCGTTCGCGGACTCGTCGCCCGACGGACGTGACGTTTCCGCCTTATGTGCGCGAGCTGTGGCTGTCGTTGAATGCCGGGGGGAAACGCTGGATGCAGAGCACCTTCCAGAAGAGTCTGAACCAGCACTTCAGAGACACTGTGAAGGTGCTGCGTCTGGAGGGACACGGTGCGGGTGCGAATTTGGGGCAGACGAAGGCGGAGAATTCACTTGGCTTCGCCTTTTCGGGACTCGTTCGGCTGGAGATTGTCGGCGCTTGGAGCTTCGCGCGCACGGACGTGTTTCGATTCGTCGCTTCGCTGGACAAGCTTGAAGACCTTGTCCTCAGTCTCGATAACGAGCTTGTAGGCTCATCTTCCGACTCCACAACACAAGTGGTCCCGCCACCAACGCTTCGCCGCGTCGCCTTCATGAAGATAGCATCTTATCCCATCTTCGAGTGGGTGAAAGCGTCCCGTCCCGATGGGATACAGGCACTTCAATTCTATCTGCCTAATCAGCAGCATGATAGCGCGCGGAACTTTCTGCTGTCGGGCCTCGCATACATCGCGCAGCTCGGCTCGTCTTTGAATTTTCTCGGTCTTACAATCTACCATGAGTATCGCCGGTTTGGGGCCAACTGGTTGGTTGCAGGTTCGTCCTTCTTGTTACACAGCCATGATACTGAAACTCCTTCCAGCCCGCTCGCTGGAGATAGAAGAGTCGCCTTTCCTTGAGCCTATATCTGCGTTCTTGCGCGTCAACCGCGCGCTGCGACATCTCTCCTTGGACATTTGTCAAGGATACGCTCGGCTGCCAGCGGCGGCTGACGCCCAAACCACCCCGGGGCTCGTCATCCTCCGTCGTCTTTGCGCAAGTGGGGTGCTCAAGGACCTAGAGAGCCTCACGCTGCGGCACAACACGGAGCACAGCACGTTGGACCACATGCTCGTCCAGCTCCCGATTTCGTGTCGACTGGTGTTGACTGGGCCGCTACGTGATTTGCCTTTGTGCCGTGCTCGAGGGATGAGGATGGAATTCAAGCATGATTTCCATTTGCAGGAGGATTGCATATTCTAGTCGGTAAAGACACATATGATACAGTAAACTCTCCAGGATTGAGCACAAACCCATCAGTCATCAAAGTGTCAACAACGCGTGGATGCTCTTCTTTCCTTTGTTCCACAACCCAGTCGGTGCATCCTCGTCGCGCCATGGCCTCTCTCCACAAGAGCATCCATCCCGACAAACTCCAGGCGCTCCCGTATGACATGCGCGTACGTGCTCTTGAGTCGCATCAAACTCATCGTTGAAAGCAAACCCACAGAAACTCTTGGCAGCCGTGTGTGGCGCCAAACCCACAAAGCTCGATATCAGCCGTACCGCGCGTCTCCTGGACCAGAACCGCCATCGCGGTGACAATGACCGTTTCGCGCCCGCTCTGTACGAGATGCTCGACGCGAAGAGAATCCCCGCAACGTCTGACGCCGTCGAACGCGTTGTGGAGGACGAGGCGGATTTGACTCTCAACCTGGCACTACTCGGTCTGCAAGGCATCTACAGCATACAACTCCCTTCGGAAGCGAATGAAGCTGTGTGGCGACGCGTCTGGGCGTGGCTCCACTTTCTCACGAGCCACCACGAGCAAGTCGCGAGACGCGTTCCTCGCTCGTTAAACGACCTCTGCAACGACTTCATCCAATACACAAACCGTACGGTGCTGTCCGACGCCGGTCCCGATACGAATTTTCGAAACTTCTTTGCCTCGTTCCCCGGGTTCAACGCCGTTCTCTTCCGGACTTGGGAATCCATGGTAGCGAAACCAGATCATAGCAATAACGGGATCGGCCTGTACTCCCAGCTCACGAATTTCACGCGGTCTTTCGACTCGACCAACATCAATCGTCAGATGCTGGACGACATGATTTTCGGGGCTGGCGGGACTATCGGCGACTTGGGCAGGGTCCTGGCTCTCCATACACGGACCACCGCCAACGCGCCTCTTACATTTGGCATGGACTTCCACGCTGATGAAATCCTCAGGATCATTCGGAGCGTTAACCGACTGGTCAAAGCGCCAGCTCCCGACGAGCTCACGCCGCTCTGCGAAGCTTTGGTGTCCAACAAGTTTCATGTCATCTTGCTGCACCTACTGGACGTCGTGACGCGAAGCCCAGGCATCGGGTTCCAAGCTACACCTGAGCATCCCATCGGTTTCGTCGATCGTGTGCTCAAAAGCGGCCTGTCTTTGTTGACGCAGCTTCTCTCGGTCCCGTTCATCTACCCCAGCCGATTGCTCGCTTGTCTTCGAGCGGGCATGCTATCCCAAATCGTCGATTTTGCTCGGCGCGCTGATGTAGAGGTGCTGCACCACGAGATGTGTGCCTTCATAGACAACATCCTCGTACCCGCAACAGTTTACTATTCGGTGCTCAACTCGGTTCGGCACACCCTCGACATGTCCGAGGACGACTTGCGGTCTCCGGCTGTTTTCACTCACGAAAAGTTTCGCGCGTCTTGGAGTCGTCTACTTGCTGTCTTGGAGAGACGATCGGCACTCAAGGTCCAGTTCGACGAGCGGGAAGTCTCTCAGTCTGCATGCGATAACGTTTCGGTACTTATTCGTCCCTTCTTGCTCGTGCTTTGGAGGCTACTGACTGCTGGAGTAGTGCTCGAAAATCCAGGCGAAGTCGCTGCTTCGGCGTTGCGCGGCTTGCTGTTCATCAAGATATTGTTCTGTCGAGTGCCAGAAAGAGGACTGGAAGAAAGGCGGCCATCGGAATATTTGTACGGCGTACAAAGGTCTTCGAACCGGTATGTGGCATCTCTGTCCTCGATTTTTTTCTGATACTGTGCAGATCTGGAGAGTACCTTCGGCCGTCGCGACGTCGCGTTCATGCGCTTTATCGCGCAATCGTTATATAACGCCGCCGGCGAGAACATCTCAGAACAACGCCGCGCTCTCGTGCCATTGGATTCCACCACGCTCACTTTGATTGACGAGGCGGGTGGCGGCTGCGAAGCGCAAGCTCAAGTTGTTGCGGTCACCGACGAGCTTATCGACGAGCTGCGACCGCATGATCCACTGCTCGAGGACAAGATTGCGCGGGCGGAGAGGAGTGGTGGGCGGATAACGCTCTGCGTTTTGCGGCTGGATTTGGATGGGAAGCATGAGCCAAATCGTTTGGTGGTGCCGATACGCGTCGAGGAGTAGGGTCAATCGAGAGATGTCGTCATCCACAATGTAAGAGGAAGATCGGGGTAGACGCTTGGTGGCAAAAGTTTTGAGTTGGACCCGGATATTCTATTCTCATGGGGCGCTATTCGATACATGCCGACCACAATAAGATTATTCTGTATTTTAGGCGAGTGTGCCAGCTAGAGCGCGAGGGCATGTCCCAAGAGCGGCGGCTGGAAAATCAGGGCCGATCACGTGATCGGCAGGGACCCTCAGTCTGCACCCTCGCCAGTGGTGCATGAAGGTGGCGTCGACGACGACGGCTAACGCGGGGCGAGGATCTAGTCCTGGTCGATTATGTCCCAGCCCTTTGCGCTGCGAGAGCCTCCCTCCAACTCCGCCGGACTGGGACCCGGTCGCGGAGCCTCCGCCTGAAACGCATTATTCCTCCGTCCGCGCAAAGCCCACTCGTACGCCTTGCAGACGTATTTGAGGTACCCAATGTCCTGTTTCGGGACCGGATGCGTGGCGACCAGACGGTGATGTAGTAGCTCCAGGTCGTCGAAACGGAGGAATGGCGGCACGTCGTCGTCGGGCACTTCGACGGGCGTTGTCAGGCGGACGAGGGGGCGTGCACCGATGAGAACGGTTCGTGTTGAACGGAAGGGGAGTAGTGGGCTTGGTTGCCTCACGGCGTGAGCAGGATATCGCCGGACGAAGAGGCGGAGTTGGTCCATCGCGCGGGGAAGTTGGTTGTGGCTGGAGACGGAATCAATTAGCGCAAGGGACGTGAGGAAAGAGTGGAACGTACAATGCGAGAGCCCGGATATAACCACCATGGGCTCGTTCCACGAGCCGCGCATCCAGTAGGGTCCGCGCTGCGATGCGCGATGTTTCAAGCTTATGGTATGCCTCCCATAGCTGGTCCACAAACTCGAGCCCAACTTCGCGTTCACGGCCCTTCTTCCCTCGCCCACATCGCTCAATCGCCTCGACGTAACAACGCGCATCGGGCTCAACACGCACTGCCTTGAACGTTGACCAAAACAGAGGTGCGGCAGTTTCGAGGCTCGAATGTTGGTAGTGTATCGAGAGGAACGAGTTGACGAGACGCGGGCTCCATCGGACGTGACCAAACTTGGATTCCCCGATTTGCTGGAATAGCGCATCAACCTCTTCCAACACCTCGTTCGCCGTTTGTGGAGGAATGTGCGTGAAGCGGGCTGTTACATCGACATGTTGCTTCGCTTTAGGCGGCGGTGCCTCGACCGTCGCCGTCTGCGTGTTGTTGGGCTTAGTTCCAACACCCTTGACCCGTGCAAGATATCGCGTAAACGGCGGCACATACGACGCGTATGTCTGGAAGACATGCATCATGACCTCCTCATTGACCGCCTCGTCGGGGTTCGTGATGTTGCTCGCGACCATGTCAGCGAGGATCCACCGCGTCCGCGCCAGATCCCCCATGCGTTTCGCACCCTCGAGTAGGGCGATGATGGTCCCGCGGTCGGGATGGTATGCAGAGTTCCCGTATGCATCGCGGTTCGAGTCCAGCATCTGCTTGGCGATGCGAAATGCCTCGTTGACGTAAAGCTTTCTCCCCGACCGCGCGCAAGCGAGGATAATCGCGTTGAAGGACCCCACGGTGGGCGTCAGCTTCTGCTCGACGGTCATCTCGGTCCAGAGATCGAGAGCGCGTTCGGGATCGGAGCTTCGTGAGCTGCTGACGGGAGAGGCGCAGGCCCGTATCATCTGCGTGTACAGAACGACATCGGGGGTGGGATGGGCGACGTAGCGCATGTGGGAGAAGAGGTCCCACGCTTGCGCGCGCGCGAGGGAGATGTTGGTTGAGTAGAGTGCGGAGATGATGCTTGTGTAGGTCTTCATGGGCGCGGGGCATGATTGTGTTTCGTAAGAGTGCAGGACTGTGAGTGCGGTTTCGGGGATATGGTTGGTGGGTGTTGCGCGGAGATGCGCGCGGACGTGAAGATGCCGTTGGGCGTCAGTTGGTCGACCTGCATCTCCTCGTTAGAATTCTGTCGGCTGAAACCGGTAAACGCGCACCTTGGAGGAAATTGGCGAGACAATAGTCAGCCCCAGTCGCGTTCCCAATGTCGGAATACTGTCTGAGCACCAAGCTCAAGGATTCCTCGGGAATGACAAGGCCACTGCGCTTCATGAGCGCCAACACCGACTCTGCGGCGTCGATGTCACCTTCCTCAATCTGGGGCATTTGTTAACTTCGACCTCTCAAATTGCACTGTAAACGCACACATAACCGTGTTAAAGCCTTGTATTCCTCCATTGTGAACAACGGCACACCCACTGCCGTAGAGGAAGACGGCAAAACACCCATTAGCTGGAGCTTGGTATTCGCCATCTCGAGCACACGACGGTGCAACTCCGCTTCGGAACCAGCATGGGGTTGTTGTACCGTTGCAGGAGTACTTCGTCGAAGCTTTTCGATGAGGGGAGAATGAGGCGCAGTTGCTGCGACCGTTTCCGGGGCTGCGAGCTGTTCCTCCATTCGAAGGACAATTGAGCGCGCCGATTCTCTGGGCGCCTCCAGCCCCGGTGCTGGGACAGCAACAGGCTCGTTGTGGGCCAAGAGCTCCTCGTACATTGCGAGAAGCTCGTCCTCTGAATAGAAGGGCGCCTCGACGGCGAGCAGCTACAAGTAACGTTAGAACCCGGGCGAAGTGCTGGATGAATAACGCACCTCGGAGTTCGCTGCCTCTTTCAGCGCTGTTATTCTCTCTTCGAGCTTCGCCAAACCTCCGGCGGTCGGCGTCTCTCTCCGTGGAGTCAAAGCCCCAGCATCCGGGCTTCGTCTAACAGCAGAAACAGAGTCAACGCGGGTATTTCGACGGCGAAAGTCGTTTTTGTACCTGCTCAGAGGGTCCTGGACGTTGTTTGGCGCGTGAAACACCGGCGGGGGTGCTGGCGGTCGCGAATGGGCGAGAGCCGCTTGGGCGCTACTCCGAGCAGAATGCGCCAAGCTTCGCTTGCTTGGACGATAGGAATGTGCCCGAAAGGATAGACGCGCAACTGTTAGGTCCCAGAGGCCGCTGGGCAACGCGCTTGCATGCATGAACGCCGAATGGAAGAGACGAAAATTTCGGATGACAGGTTGATGGTATCATACATCACCAAAACCGGGAACTCCGGATAAGCCCCTGCCGAGGGGGCTTACATGGTCCCGAAGCCTCGGGAACGGGCGGTAAGGACTTGGGCACACCGGATAAGCCACCTTTGCTTTTGCAAAGGTGGCCGGGGTACCCTACACGGCGCCCAAGGCCTTGCCGCCCGAGTAAGCCGGGCAAGGTCTGACCGGCCGAATATGCCGAGTAAGGCCGGACAGGCCGGACTCGGCGCGTAAGGCCGAGTAAGCTCGGTATGGCCCGGCCGGCTGAATAAGCGCCGAATAAGCCGACGGCGCCGAATAAGCGCCGAGTAAGCCGGCGTAAGGCCGCATTCGGGCGGTCGGCGCTTACCCGACTTGGGCTGAGCTTTGCGACCGAGTCGGACGGGTACTCGCGATGCCCAAGGCTAAGTCGCCAGCCACCCCAGGCCCCTTTTGGTCCTCGTATTCACGCTTCCCTCCATTTGTACACGAAGGATACACTTCAATTTCATCTAATCTACGGCGGACGGTACAGTCGGGGTGTGGGTACAAGTGGATGCGGAGTCGATGCAATAGAGTCCGTGCGGTACGTGTAACTTGAAGGAGGAGATGGGAATCTGGAATGGAGTTAGCGGTGACTCGGAGCACCGATACAGCGAGCACGTACTTGGGTTGGTACAGTCGTGGTATAATCATTGCGATGCTAGAGACAGCATCAGCATATGCAGAGACGGACATGGAGATACGTACTGAGTATGCGTTCGGGCGTCGAGGCAGTAATCTGGCCAGGCTTTAGTTCGACGTCTAGCTCACAGCATATCCACATACCCTTATACAAGCGAGAACAGAGAGCTGCGAAAGATCAGTGAGTACGGCGTGGTACAGCGGGTTGGACGCTCACAAAAGGAACACAGTTGATCTAGTGCGCGGAGGTGACAGGTCAGCGAGAGCTCACGAACAGCGGAACCAACTTACCGAGAGCAGTAGTTGTGCAAGCAGTAAAAGGAGCCTGCCAAAGCGCGTCAGAACGATCTCGCGCGGATCCGAGGGCCACTCACAGGTCAATGAGCATGTTCCTTCGTCGTTGTCGGAAACGAGTGCATACGACTAGAAAAGACCCTACACGCCATCAGCAACCATTCCGAGACGGAGGGGAACGTACTTGTCGAGTGCTTCGATGTGGAGGTCGTGGAATATGGGTGGATGGTAAGAACGTCTGGACTTGACGAGAGGGGAGACTGTGACTGGTAAGCAAAAGGAAGAGTATAAAAGGTTACGCACTCGTATTTGGAAGCAAGTTTCTGCGTGGCCGTTGCTCCTCCCTCTATGCGCGGCAGCGTCACGGCGACGTACTTCAGTCATTGCATGTGGGGCTGGCTGGCGCAGAGTTGTGTGAGCTAGCTGATATGTGGAGTGAGAGAGACGCGAGAGTGCTTCGAGGTGAGAGACGAGACCACTCCAGCGTCCGACGGTGTCGGAGTGAAGCATCGCTGAAGCAGTTCTGTGAGGATGAGAGGTCAGCAGTGACGAGGATGGGTAGACACGATTGCGCACTTTGCTCTGGAGACGGCTCACGACCCGTCGCACCCCTCAGGTGTGCTCCCATATGCGCGGTTCACCATCCGACCTCCGTTCTCCGTCGTTCTTGAAGCTCCGGACTCGAAACTCGACTGACGCGTGGAGGAGACGCTGTATGGAGCAGGGATGGTATGCCGAGGGCTGTGCCTAGCGAACAACAAGAAGGCGAGGGCTCGGAAGGTCGAGCGTGGGCACTATATGCGGGATCTCGGAACTAGAGGGAGGAATGGTCAGGATTGCACTCTAGGAGGCGAGAATGGGCACACACCACTGCGTGGAGGCCTGTTTGGACGCGACGGACGCGCTCGGTATCGCCCTACTCGGCCCTGTTGGTGGGAGACGACACCGCGTTGCTGAGGCGTCAGGGTGGTTTGCGCAGCCTGAAACGCGTACGGGATGATGAGGGAGTGGGTAGGATGCACCCGAGATAGGCGAAGTTGGGGGGGACGCAAGGGGAGCGAGATGGCGATTCGAGATGGTGGTCGGGAGAGACCCGTCATCGCTTACATAATCCATCAAACGCGTCCTGAAGAGCTGCAGAGGCTCCCTCGACGCGATTGTTGCGGCTAGTCCTATGATACTCTATTATGTCCAGAATGATCCCTGACTGCGTTAAATAATTTATAAACCTGTGAACTGCGCAGGATTGGCAGTGCCTCGAGCCTGGCGCCGCCAAACCTGTCTTTTTGGGAGAACCAGTTGTAAGAATTTCACGGAAATATTCCTGTGGGTACAAAACACCCCAAGGTTCGTAAAAATGCTAAAAAAAATCTGCCGCGGGTTGTGCACTCCCATCACAAAGTGCATCAATAGCCGCACACTTGGTGTTGTGGCTACCACACTCTCTCTGCATGTACTCCTAAAGTTAGGGAAGTGCAGGGATACGTAGTTTAGCATCATATCAGTATTTTATCTTCCCAGCACCTGTACCCCCAATGTCTTCTACCTGGAGAATTTCATTCACAAAGGGCGATCAAAAAATGATGATGACAACCTGAGGGTGTGTTTTGAGGTTTTCTCACTGACTCTCCGGCCAAATTGCCTTATTTTCACTGCACACAATCTTCCAGTTACTCTGAGGACACCCAAGTTAAATTTATCCCTGAGATTCCCCATCTGAGAAGAAAATAGTAGAAATGGCAATGAGCCAATGATTCTACGCTAATACACGACGGAGGTACTGTAGGGAGAGAGACGATTACAGGATTAGTGGGGGGGTAGAACGGAGAGCCTGGAGACGAGGGTATAACTTATTATGACTTGTACCATACGAGTGAACAATTGGAGTGCGCGGCTGGCTGGGGCACTTCCTTCTTCCCCTTCTTGGGCTTCTTCAGGCTCGTGTTTTCCTGCGCATAAATCTCAACAATGTAAGGATAAAGAGCAGTGCATACCTTCTCTCCAAGAGCGGGAGTACCACACTGTATTACTTGATACCGGTGGTTTGGAATCACTTTTCGCAGCAGAGACTGAAGCACGAACTGACATGTAGCGCGGCCATACCCACGCTGTTTGCTGCGTGGTTTCGACGAACTGCAGCGAATGACAAAAGTCCACCAGTGTGAGCGCGGCACTGAGCGGGGTCGTAGGTGAGCTGCCGGAGGTAGTGCACAGCTTGGGAAGACCAAGCCCTTTTGGCCCACAGACGCGGTCGTGCGGCGGGATCGGGAATGGGGTTGGGCGGCAGCGGTCTGGTGGTGGTTTGGGAGGTCCTGTTCGTAGCGCATCCGCGTCTGACAGCAATGCTCCCGGCGTCCTCAGTAGAGGGTGTCTGTCGGACTGGCAAAGAAACTTGAACGGCGGTAGAAACGGCGCGTATAACATCTGGCACATTGAAGAAACAAGATAAGCGGAGGAGCATCCACGTACCTCGAAAACAGCCACCGCTTCACCCCATCTCGTCGGGCATTCTCAGCCTCCACAGCCAGCCGTTCAACCTCTGCCTGGCTCGGCGCTCTTCCCACACTATTGCTTCCTCCCGAATCCGCTTCAATGCATCCTTCTTCTTTTTTGCAGGTGGCGTCGTGTGTGTCCCAGGGCTTTCCCTCGGCGAAGAATTTGGTGCAGAAGGCGCAAGTCGGCATCTGAACGAGATGAGTGGGAACGAGACTCAGGCACAGCGAAACACACCAAATTCGGGTTCCGAAGGTTGTTGTTGTACTGGGTGAGATGCCGGAGAAGTCGATTGGGAACGCGAGTGGATAGCGGACATGGATGCGCCCAGGCTTGGTCGATAGAATTTGCCCGGCGTAAGTCTTGCACCTGCCGAGTAAGGACGGGATAAGGGTGTAATCGTCGCGCGTGGCAGCCGCGGATATGGACCGAGCGAGGCTTGGGCGGGCCGGACTCGATGGTGTAAGTCTTGTTCGCCAGAATACGGGACGTGTAAGGCTGGCGCGACCCGTATAAGGCGACTTATTCCGCGGCTTGGTCCACCTTTCAGTGGCCATACTCGGACAGGCAAAGCCTTACACGCACCTTACTCCCTGTCTGAAGCCCTACTTGCTGCTTACTCCGCGCCGCAAGCCTTGGCGCGTCCGTGTCGGCGTCGTGGTCGTGTGGGAAAAGGATTGACGTGACCGAATCCGGGCTTGGCCGATCACCAAGCCCGGATCCGGAATGCCCACTTTTGGTGATGTATCAACGGCCCGGGGCTCAGGCCGCTCAGCCGGCTGATGCCTTGAAAATAAATGTTCAGTCTTGGTTGGACACTCGGTTTTACAGTAAATAAATCCGTGGCTATATTTCGACTATGGAGGCTGTTGATTCCTCCCGGAAGTACTCGTCATCAAATATCTGTACACCGCGATGCCCCACATCATGGCGGCTGTAGGGTGGAGGAGGATCTTCCTCATCCTCGGCCGGAGAGAAGTGGTGGTCCACCGATAGTTTGCGCTCTGTGAAGGGTGGGTTTGTGCCGCTGTCTT
This sequence comes from Mycena chlorophos, assembly GCA_014461115.1. NCBI lineage: Eukaryota > Fungi > Basidiomycota > Agaricomycetes > Agaricales > Mycenaceae > Mycena > Mycena chlorophos. Next base: position 2,613,841 of record JACAZE010000002.1, on the reverse strand, counting down.
TCTTCTTTGAGTGCAGTATTTGCTGACTAAAAGCTAGAAGACGTTGTTTTTTTGAGACAGCAAGTGTGATTGGAGCTGCAGGCAAAGAAAGACCGGAAAACACAACAGAATTGTCGATGAATTTCTCGGCCAACCACTGGTTGGTATGATCCTGCATCCAAGGACATTGAGCCAGGGCAGAAAAACGTCCAGGAAGAGGGTCCCAGTGATATTTCTGGCAGGCTTCATCGAAGGCAGCCCGTTCTTCTGGAGGAAAATATTTGAAGTAGGATGGCCACTGGATGCGGACTTTGCCAAGAGGGTCGATCAAAATACTGTGGTGGCCAGTGGCGAGATCTGCGGTGTAGACGATGAAGTTCCGCTCAAGCAGAGCTATCGCCGCATAGACTGCAGCTCTATCTCCCTTTTTAAATTGAAAGGGGTAAATTACCTCCCAATACTGTGAGCAAAAATGAGAAACATACCTTGCCAAGGCATCGACAGTCCTTTTCAGACTCTCTGAGATAGCCAATAACCCGCCCCTCGTCTACAACATGGGCAAAGATCTCAAATGCAAGACCAAGATCCTTGACCAAGCAATATCCAGCTAGATCCTGTGCAAATGTTTTACATTCCGCATCTATATCATGAGTTGGTGAACTTTGCTTTGAAACAACTTGAAGGGAAATGAGAACTCACGGTCATCTGCACGGCACAAAACAACATTCTTCCCATGCCATTTGGTCTGAATATCTGCGAGCTGATCCATCATGGCCCATAGTTCAAGGTCACGAATATCAACCATGGGTGCAAACAAGGGGTGCTGGATAGACCAAAGCGGGCAGCGTTTCTGGATAATCCGCGGTTGGCCGTGACCTTCGACAAGATAGGTCTGCCGACCGGGCCGGAAATCGATTGATCCAAGACAGCGATGCTAAATGGGAGCCAGGTAAGCTCATGTTCCGTGTGCCACATGGCATCCACCGACTATTTTCTCCATGAATTCCGAGTCTTGCTTGACCTTCAGAGACACATCGAATTCGAATAATCTGCCGATGGATAAACTTTGGCTTCGACGACCACTCTTTTCCGCATGGTCGCATTCCAGAGCAGTATTATTTTCTGCTCCGGAGATTCTGATAGCATACCTGGAAAGTTCAAGGTTTGTGATCAGATGATTGTATCGGGGAGGCAAGATAACACCGCACAGAGCCAGAGGACGACGTGACCCGAGTTGCTCATGCTAGCGCGCCCACAAGATGCAACGTGGTAGGAGTGTGGAGAGAGATGTCACCCGCTTTGACGCACGTCACTCGCGAACTTGAAGGCGAGTGATCCGTTCACTGATGGCTGATGATTGTGGACAACTCGTGCTCATCGTCTCAAAGGTACCAAGATGTTCTCCTAGCGCTCGCCGCTTGCTGTGGCCAAAGCTCCTACCGCGATTGGAAAAGGTAAATACCGTGCAACCGACCCGCCGCCCAAGCTGTGATGTCCACTGTGGGCCCACATTTGCACTGGCAAGGGCTTGCTGATGTGAGTCGTCGAAGGTGTGGACCGGAGGACAGTGAAACCGCTATGAAAGCCCGAAGCCCCAGGAAATCAGCGCATTTCGGCGGTCCCTTCCCCGCCAGCCCCAACGGAGAATCGAACATCGAAACCATCCCCAAGGGAGGCCCTCCGCACGAGGGGGTGTAGGCTTGAGCTTCCAGGGGGATGTGTGAATCCCAACAAGGTTGCATTCCGAGCAATGCCGCTTCATAATTTCCTTTATATCTGCAATAGTAATCTTGTCCATTGTCAACTATGTAATTACTATAACACCCATATGATCGCTACACCAACACACATCCCTCTGGAAACTCAAGCCTACACCCCCGCGCACGGAGGGCCTCCCTCCTCGGCTTGAAATTGCCATGCTCGACGACGTTCCGCCACATGTTATAGAGCACGACGCGGCGCGCGCGCGGGAACTCCAAGTCGGTTGTTTCGGTGAGGATGCCGAAGAGTTCGGTGATGTTGGACCAGTCCGAGTCGCGCAGGACGGATACGGCGGAGTGGATGCGGATGACTGAGAGCTCGCGGGCTCGGGCTCGCATGCGCGGGTCCGAGGCTGAGCTTGGTGGTGCTTTGGAATTGGCAGAGAGTGGTGCCGCCTGTGGACGCCGGGAAGAGTCTACGGTGGTACTAGCACCAGCACCGGCGGCAAACCGATTCCACACATCGAACGAAATCTCTTCGAGCGCGGGACACCGCTGCACGATCCGGCGGAGGTCAATGACCTTCCGCGAGCCAAATATGTTCACCGAGCGCAATGACGGGAAGTAAGGCAGACTGCGAATGAGGGTGGGGCAGCAGGTCATCGTCGTGATACGCGTCGTGTCGATACCCATGCCCATTATCCACCCCGCGGAGAGCGGCCCGAGGGGACCCAGCGTGAGCCGGCGCAGCGACGGGATCGTGGACGTGGACGTGGATTGACTCTGCAGGCAGAGGCCGGTGGGGTTGGTGCTGCGTTCGGTGATGAACGCCGAGTCCGCGAGGTGCAGGCCGCGCAGGTTGGGTGCGGCGCGGATGAGGTGCCGGAGGGCGCCTGCGGAGTCTTCGGATTCGGTCCAGTAGATGTATTTGAGCGCCGGGAGCTTCAGGCTGCAGTCCAGTAGCCTGCCGGAGTCGCTCCCGACGCGTGTGTCTGCGTAGGGCGGTAGGTCTGGGAGGACGATGACTTGTGCTTGCGAGCAGGCTGAGAGTATCATCCGGTTATGGTCGAAGCGCGTGCTTGAGAGGTGGACTGCGCGTACGCGTGTCGCTGCGGCGGAAAACGCGCCGAGTCGACATTGCAGTCTGTCGAAATGCTTCTGCGAATCGATGGAGATGCAGCCGAATAGCAGGTCCGTCGCAATGAAGTTCCATGCCTTGTTGACCAGCGTGAATGCTCGGGTCTCCTGTCATGTGAAAAAACGGTCTTAATGACGATCCGCTTCGAGGGCGCACACGAGTTGAACTCACGCTCCAGAAACGCCGTATTTGATAGAACGGGTCGACGATGGGCTGGTACTGGAACCATTGCGCTTGCGCGAGCGAGACCGGAGAGCAGTCGGCCGTCGCCAGGGCAAAGATGTATAACCACACCTCAACCGGCAGACGGGAGCACGGAGGCGGCTCCGGGGCGAAACCCGTCGCGCTGGACGCGTCCCAAACTCGGGGACGGGCCACGGACATGGCCTGTCTGGGCGACATAGGTGAGTAGAAGCGAAAGGGAAGACGAGGGTTGCACGCTACGCACGCATTTGTAGCCTGCCTGGGGAGCACAGAGATCCCCGATCACCCACTCGAAGGAAGAGCGGAAACGTCAGCGTCCTTCTGCCCGTGCCGATAGAATCCGGGGAAGTAGAGTACGCATGATTACCTTGCGCTGTCAATGCTACACGTGTCTGAGTCCACGAGTAGGGCTCATTCGGTTCGGATTGGGTTCGGAATTCGAGCTGGAGTTTCTGCCAGTGGCCAAACCGCGACGGTGGATTCCAAATCGGGATTGAATGGTCGGGGCAAGCCTCCCTGCTTGAGATCCAGGTGGAAGAACCACCAGAAAGCCTGAAGAGGCGTAACGGGGTCGTTGCGGAGACGATGAAGAAGAGCTTCAAAGTCATGTGACTATGACATCGACGCATCAACGGATCACTGCCGATCAAATGTGACCGTCACACAGTATTTGATACCTCTCGACCAAGTCCCTTCCGCGCTCGATGTGTGCCTTGCGAGGGTGGGTATCAGGTTGTCTTCTGCCCTCTCTTGATCATCGGCCAGTGCTTTGAGACTGATCGGTTCACGTCGATTGGGAATTTTGACCGCCGCAATGAATCGGACGTACTTGCTCATCGCCGAGCTATGGCGGACGCACTGCTTGGACCAAAGTATGTCTTTATAGGGCGGGTTCTCGGCACACGGGTCGTACATACTGACAAAGCCCTTATCCCCGTCCCGGGTTCCTCGCCGAGAATCTCGCACCACTGCGGCGGCGGCAGTCCTCCGACTCTGAATCGGACTCGCCTCCTTCCTTCTCCGCACACAAGATCACCTGGCTACGCCTGAAAACCAGTCCTTCCGCTGTTGAAAGTCCTCATCGAGCCTATGATATGATCCTCCAGCTCTTCCGATCGCTTGCAACTCCGAAAATCCTGACCAGACTGTTTTTTCCTGATGGCCTTCGCTCCCATCTTCCTCACGAGTGGCAGAAATGACCTGACGCTCTTTGCCGAAGTCGGATACACGGCTGCAGCATAGAGATCCCGCCCCGTAGCGGCCCAGCTCAAGCGAGTCGGCCAAAAAAGCGCACGATCGTCGGTCTTTGGTCTTGGCTCTTTTCGCGGCTTTGACACTGACACACTGACAGGCAGCGACTTCTGCGGTTGGCAAGGCGTCGCGAGCGGGAGGAGCCGCGGGTGCGTCGAGATTTAAATCATTGGTCAAGCATCTGCAAACACCGAGCATTGATTTGCTGATGCGGAGTTCATCGGCCGAAATCGACATTTGGTTCCGTTCAATGTACCAATACGACAAGTTTCTTGCTCTGGGATGGCTTTGAAGAGGGTTTGTAGCATCCAATTTTTTTCGTCGCCGCGTTAGCGACTGGCGGGAGTGAGACCAGCATAGTCACGCGTGACAAATGTTGATTGACGGAATGGTCACGTGTAGCATCCTCGATGTTCTTCCGCTCCGTCCGCTCCGACGACAAGAACCACGACGGCGGTTGGAACAAAACCAACTCTAAGATGCGGCCTCGGGCACTATTAATTCTCTCCGACGGCGTCTCTAGTCTCTCGATCGCTAGCTCGTCGGGCTGTGACGAGTAACGAGTTGCACCGAGGTTGGTTGGACCCAGCTCCAGTCGATTCGGAAACGCTGTGGACCACCTCGGCTGAACGTTCCCCTCGACACACGCGCGCCGAAAAACCTGCACGTTTTCATGGATCAACGCTCAACATTCACTCCCGCACCTATGACCACTTGACTTTACTGTCATTTCGGCGCGGGCCAGGATGCTCATCTTCCTTCCGCCCGCTATGGTCACCCGGCCCGAGCTCCAACCGTCGAACCGACCTTCTCACCGAGCTTGTCGCTCCCTCCCGTCTATTCAATCGCGGAGGGCCTCGGTGACGATTGACAGCAAAGCCCGGGGGGCGGCGATCACTTATAAAAACTCGAGAGCTTGCAGGCCGAGCGCTGTCCCCCGTTCGCTCCCGGCCACCTACGAGTACGACACGACCCCACGCCCTCCATGTCGCAAGCGGATTTAGAAACAAAGATGGACACGCGGCCTTCGTCGACGGACGATAAGAGCTCGCAGGAGTTGGCGAAGCCTGTGGCCAGTAGGCCGCAGCAGCAGGCGACCTTGGCTCCGGATGACCCCGAAAGTGCGTGTGCCGACCTATCCAGGGTTCCGAGGCTTACTGTCTGCAGACCCCAGGCTATGGCCAATGGGGAAGAAAGTCGTACGTCCCCTTTATTCGTCCTCGTCGCGTACATGCTCACACCCTGGACTAGTTGACGACAGTAACGCTCTGCTTCTGGGTGTTGTCTTTCAACTACGGAAGGTACGCACCCTTTCTTGCAGCCCTAGAACGTATCTGAACTTTTCCTTCAGTACCGCCTATGTCGCGTCTATTCCGGACCTCCAAACAAGATTCAATATCTCCGAAGAGGGTGCGTGAAATTTTCTTCGTTCCGCGAAGACTCTCGCTTACAGCTCTCCTAGTTGCTGTACTTGGTGTTTCCCTCATGATCTTCGGGCTGGGAGCAGGGGTGCGCCAAATTTCCACCCGAAAGGATTGAAGCTAATCACCGAACAGCCATTATTGTGGGGACCTCTCTCTGAGATCATCGGTCGCCAAAAGGTATACCGGATCGCTGCATTGGGTTACACTGGTGTGTTCAGCATTATCTTGGTCTTCCGCCACTCATTCCGCTCGTAGCATTCTCGATCGGCGTCGCGTTCTCAGAGAACATTGGCACCCTCATCGTTCTGCGTTTCCTCGCCGGCTTCTTCGGATCCGCATCCATTAACAACGTCGTACGTCTCTGGTTCCCTCTTTCTGCTTCGCCCGTTCACCGCCGATCCAGCCCGCCTCGATTGGCGACTATACGACCCTGCATGAGCGTCTTCGCCTGACCGCCGTCTACGCCCTCTGCGCCTTCGGTGGCCCCTCCATCGGACCCCTTGTCTCCGCATTCGTCGACGTCGACGCCGGCTACCGCTGGAACCTGCGCGTCATCGCCATCTTCTGCGGCGTCACCAGCATCGGCGTCGCCTTCCTCCCCGAGACCGCCGGCCCGCAGCTCCTCGAGCGCAAGCTCAAGCGCGAGAACCCCGAGCTCCTCCCGCCCAAAAAGTCGACCGGCGAGAACATCTCGGCGCTCGTGACCTCCATGAGCCGCCCCATCGTCTTCCTCTTCACCGAGCCCGTCGTCATGATCGTCTCGCTCTACCTCTCCATCCTGTTCGGTATCCTCTTCGGCTTCTTCGAGGCGTTCACCGTCGTCTGGCTCGAGATCCGCGACTGGACACCCACGAGCTTCGGTCTGACCTACATCGGCCTCGGTCTCGGGTTCTTCTTCGGCCTCGGCTTGGTCGGCTCGCAAGGACGTGAGTTCACTCGACTTTTATTTCATGTTCTTTTTCCGTCGGGCTAACTCGTCCGTAGAAAAGCAATACGAGAAGCGCGCCGCGGCAGACAAAGCCCGGGGCATCCCCGTGCAGCCCGAAGCGCGTCTGACCCTCGCGTACATCGGCGCGTTCCTCTGCCCCGCCGCGCTCTTCATCTTCGCATGGACCGCACCGTTCCACCAAGTGCACTGGATCGGCCCCATCATCGGAGAGTTCCTCTTCTCCTTCGGCATGATCCTCATCTTCACCGCTTTCGTGCGTCCCCTCGCCGCTCTATATTTTCTTTTGTTTTGCTTACTTACACGACAACCCAACCCAACCCAACCCAATAGATCCCCTTCCTGATCGACAACTACCAGCTCACCGCCGCCTCCGCACTCGCCGCAGGCACCGCGGGCCGTGCGATCTTCGGCGGCGTCTTCCCGCTCTTCTCGATCCAGATGTACCACAAGCTCACCGTGCAGGGCGCGACGAGCCTCCTCGCTGGGCTCATGTGCGTCTGCGCGCCGATTCCGTTCTTGTTCAACAAGTATGGGAGGACGTTGCGTGCGAAGAGTAAGTGGGCGGTCGCCCAGGAGGCGTAAGATACAGTATGCGCGCTGTGGCTGGTTGGGGGTGTGGGGAGGATGATGATACGCTACGCTACGCTGCGTACGCGATGCTTTTTTAGTGCATATGGCTTTCGCATTTTTTTTTTTGTACATACGACGTGAACCAATCATAGAGACACGACTGCACGAATCGAGGCTTGGGTTGGATGCGTCTTCGTCTAAGTCGTAGAGCCTTTCGTTCAGCTGAATGCTTTCAGTTCACCATGTTCGCGAAATCCAAGGTCTAATTAGTCCATGATCTACAACAGACTGTCCTCTAGATCCTCATCCTTGCGCCGCAATCACAGCAGCGGACTTGAACAAGATGTACATCGGCATCGCTGGAAGGGAATGAACTTTCAGTCCTCTCGCGATGGACACACGAGCCGAAACACTCACAAAAGCAGACGAAGAAAACGATGCTCCGCAACGAGCCTTGCCAGTCGTTTTCTTGGCGGTAGTAGAGGTAGTTGAAGAGCAATCTTCCGCAAACACTGTAAGCGCTTAGTCCAACGCGTACGCGTGGAAGCTTCAGACGAACTAGCTTAACGACAACACGTTCAGAGTGTAGTTGTCGAGTTTGGCCATGTTTCCGAGGATCTGCAGCAAGGTCGCGTTGAAGTGGAGTCATTCCGGGTGCGGAGAACTCACAACGGCTGCGAACCACAGCGGGAGATTCTCGAATCCATTCTGGGACGCGTCAGCGAGCATACAACGCGCCAGGGTGGAACTCACCAAATGAGCGCCCTCCAAACGCAGAATCTTCTCTGCAATGGCAGGCGGGAGCGATTTGTCCTTCTGCGCTCGGCTCGTATTCAAGCGCGGGGTAACACTGCAATGCATTGAGCTCTAAGGGAACGGGATTCCGTGGAATGGAACGTAATACGCACTTTCCGTATCCCCAGGCATTATTCGAGTGCAGGAATATCAGAACCGTCTTGAATGGCCACGGGACGAATGCGGTGAACCATACGGCGGGGATGGAGTAGAGGGAGAGCGCGGGTTGGTGTAGGAGCGCGATGAAGCGCTCGTAGTCGTACATTGTGGGTGTGAGTGTTCACGGGGAAGCGCGACGCGTTTGCTGTTGACAAGCGTCGACGGTGCGGTCCGCCCGCCCTCGGGCTCGGTGTTCAGTGTTCGCCGCGGGCCTTCGACGGCCAGCGGCGGTACTCCGATTCGGAGCTGTCGGCAGCGATGTGGTCGGGATTCCTTGGGCAGCTCATCAAGGTCAAGACCAAGCCCGTTCCGGGTCGCGTCGGCGGCAAATAACACCAAACATTACTCGTGGTTGGGAAATTCATACAAATCTAGGATGCTACAAAGACTACAGGCTACACATACAGTGATATGATACGCTCTACAAGGACTTCTACTCACTCAACCCGGACCGCCCACCCACTCCTCGCCCTCAACTGCCTCCCATATCTCGCAAAAACAAACGGAATCAGCGCACACAGACACGCAATGCCGGCCAAGAGGCTCGTCGCGCCCTGCACCGTCAACCGGTGATACATCTGCAGCGCAAACAGCGGGAACACGCTCCCCACGAGCGCGCGGCTCGCCATGCCCGCGGCAAGCGCGCTGGCGGCGGTGAGCTGGTACGTGTCGATGAGGAAGGGCACGAAGCCGTTGAAGGTGACGAGCATGCTGCCTGAGAAGAGCGCTTCGGCGAGGCAGGGGACGATCCAGTGGATGTTTGGGTATGGGGCGGTCCAGGCGAAGAGGAAGAGCGAGCTGTAAGAGGAATCAGTAAACTGGTCGAGGCGAAATGTGGAGGACTTACATTGGGGATATGATTGCGCTGTAATAAGATAGCGCCAAGCGGGCCTCAGGTTGTGTTCGTACACCGAGGGCGGCGTTTCGTTGTGATACACGAAGGTAGTTTGTTTCTGTGCAGCTGGTCAGATCGCGACGTGTGGTCGAAACAAGAACACTCACGTCCAACAGTCGCAATTAGGATACAGCCGATGAGGAAACCCAGACCAAGCGCGATGTAGGTTAACCCGTAGCTCGTCGACGAGAATCCGCGGATGTCGAGATACACGACCCCGAACACCTCGAAAAACGCGTAGAGGATGGCGTACAAGATCGAGAGATAGAAGGAGATGATCGCGACCAAGGGTTCTGTGCAGAGTTAACGACTGAACTTGCAGAATTGAGCTGAACGCACCAGTGAAGAGGTACAACACAGGTCGCGCCATTGCGTTCTTGAACACCGACAGGACTGCCTTGGGGCTCTCCGTCGCTGCTTGGCGCCGCTTCAGTAGAGTAGGTCCGTGGGTTTCTGGAAGCAGAGCGACGAGGATACTGAGAACTGTCGAAAGGATGGCCATGACGCGGAGGTTCCAGCGGAAACCGGCGTCGTGCTCGACGAAAGCGGACACCAACGGGCCCAGGGATGGCCCTCCAAAGGCCATCAGAGCATCTGCGCGATGTTTAGACGACGTGATCAGACATCGAACAAACAGACAACATACAGAGAATGGTGTAGAGACCCCGTTCTCGGGGCGTTGTGATGTCACCGATACTTGCTGGCGCGTTGTTGATGGATGCCGAACCAAAGAACCCGGCGAAGAAACGGAAAACGAGCAAGCTGGGTGCTGAAGGCGCAAAGGCCATTGCGATACTAAATGCTAGAGGTTGTGTCAGAACTTATTCTGCTCAGCCTCCATCAGGAAAACATACCACTGAAGAAAAATCCAGCGAAACGGTAGATCACCTGCCGCCCGTAGATTTCACTGGCAGGTCCAAATACCAATGGACCGGCGGCGAAGCCAAATACGTTGAGTGTTACTCCGGCAAGGGCGACTGTAAATAGGCAATTTAGCAAGCGAAATACCCAGTTTCAGGGACCGCACACCTTCCTCCGAGATGTGGAAATGTTGCACAAGGGCGGGGACACTGGCAACCTGCTTGGAATATAACAGCGGCGCTGTAAATGGGCAAAAGACGCACATATGCAGTGGATGAGTATGTCAAGCTCAAGACCCAGGTGCACAAAATAAAGTTGAAGATGAATTTTCGAAGTGTGCTCCAATTTCTAGGGTCTGCAAGAGGTTTGTTGGATGAAGTCATAGACTTCTCAAGAAACTCTTACTTTCTGGGTCATCCGCAAGAAGCGTCGCGGGCGCGACTGGGGCAGCTTCTGGTACCAATTTCTCGGCAATGTCGGTGGGGAGAACTGGTTTGACGAGCTGTTTTTCGAGGTCGAGCTGGTTTTCGATGTCGATCTGAGATACAGAGAGTGTCTCTGAACTTGTTCTAGCGCTATAGGACGCGGGGGACTCCATCTAGACGACTGCAGTGGCGAACTTGGAAGCGAATGGTGGAGTTGCCTCGCCGTATGGCGCCTTATAGCGCGCGGGCTCGCGCCTCGGCCAAATGACAGAGACATAGAAGAGATTGTCGCTGCGCGTATGCTGAACAAGCAGGCCGACGCTTGGACCGACTGTTGACGCACGCGAGCAAGACGGGCCCTTCACGTGTCTGTGTGAAACTCGGCGTACCTTTCGGTGTTTGTCATTTGATCGGCGACCACCGGCTTCATCATCAACCGAACCACACACGAACATCGATGCCTCATCTCCAGCCTCTTTTGGTGCTTGCGCGCGGGGCGCTCTCGGTGCTCCGTCGCTGGGTGCCTCATACTTGACCCACACGTGAAATAGTCCTCCTCGGCCGAAGCAGATTTCGACACAACAAGTCGCCGAAAACCGGTTTGCCCCCCTCCCTAGAATGTCAACTCGGCGCAAGGATGAACCTCCGGACTCTATTGGCCAGTGGGCTTTAAAGGATGCGGAGGAAAATCCAAGCTCTGTCCAGGATCGCCGCGCATGTCCAACGAAGCAGAGAAACGCGTTGTGCAAAGTCGCGAAACACTCGACCTCGCTGGAGACCTTGATGTCGAAGCACGCGCGCGTCGTTCGAGAACGCTGCTTGACGAACCTGGGACATGCATAAACGAGGAGGAGAAAATGGTATCGCTTCCAGCGACTCTCGCGGACGATGACCCAGAAAGTACTCGTCCCTTTCAATTTTCTTTTTGCGCGTTGAAGGCTTCGTTAACGACGATCCTAGGTCCCCGAAACTGGAGTACATCATATAAAGTCGTGAGTGCTCTTGCCTTCAAAGTTTGGGCGTACAATAACTCTCCGATTTGCCAGCTGGTGGACACGATCTTATGCATTTGGGTTCTGACCTTGACCTATTCCTCGACGTCATATGTGCGCCTACGTCCTCTGTTTCTCAACCGGCTCAATGTTATCGTCAGGTCGCCAGCATAGACGCTTTAATGCAACGGTACAACATCTCCCAAGAAGGTCTGGAGCCCCCAAATCGACCGCTGAAAGCTCATTTCCGTTGCAGTCGCTCTGACTGGGGTCACTTTCTCCGTGTAAGTGGAGTATATCATCGCCCAGAGCTGAGTCTCAAGCGCCGTTCTAGATTTGGTTGGGTAGCCGGTCCATTGACATGGGGCCCTGCTTCGGAACTCTACGGCCGACAGGTGGTCTATCGGGTCTGCGCACTCGGATACAGCGGTCAGATTTTCCTGTTGACCGTTTCTCGTCCAACTAAACAAAACAACAGCTTTCAGCTTTGGAATGGCCTACGCTCCAAACGCAGCCTCCCTTCTAATCTTCCGCTTCCTTGTGGGATTCTTTGGCTCGGCCTCTATAAACAACTGCCCAGCCTCGATTGGCGATTTCACCTTCCCGGAGCAGCGATTGCGCTATACGACTCTTTGTAAGAGTACCCGCTCCCCGATTTCGGGACTCCGCGGCTCGGACTGACGGAAAAATTTCAAGATGCCATCATGGCTTTTGGTGGGCCCGCGCTTGGTCCCCTTATCTCGAACTTCATCCAGTCCGAAGCGGGATACAAGTAAGTATTTTTCGGACTAGATCTCCGATGTTCGTATCACTCAGTACCTCTCAGGTGGAATCTGCTCGTAACGGCTATCTTCTCAACCGCCCTCAGCGTCGGCGTTGCTCTCGTCCCCGAAACGCACGGCCCCACACTTCTCCGCTGGCGCGAAGCGCGCACATCGCCAAAGACAGCATCCGAGAGCATCCCGCTCGCCGCCCAGCTGCAGGCCTTCCGCACGGCCCTCGCTCGTCCGACCATCTACATATTCACGGAACCAGTCGTCAGCCTCATCTGCGTCTACCTCAGCACACTCTACGGCGTGCTGTACTGCTTTTTCGAAGCATTCAGTGTGGTGTATCGTGATATCCGGGGGTTTACTGCGAACCAATACGGCTTGAGCTACATTTCGCTCGGGCTGGGGTTCTGCGTCGCGTCCGTGCTGCTATGGAGCCTTGGTCGTGAGTTTTCTGCTTTACCACGGCGCCAGAATGCTCACTTGATGTAGAAAAGCTCTATGAGCGTAGTGCGCAGAAGGACATCGCCCGCGGCCGGCCGGTGCGCCCAGAGGCGCGTTTGGCTCTCGGTTACTATGGCGCAATCATCAGTCCTCTGTAAGAAAACTGGAAATCATCTTGAATGAGCTGACCATGCCTTGGTAGCTCACTGTTCCTCTTCGCTTGGACCGCACCCTTTCCGCGCATCCACTGGATCGTTCCAATGATCGGAGAATTCTTTTTCTCCTGCAGCATGCTTCTGATCTTCACAGGCTTCGTAGGTTCTCTCTCGCCATCTCCCTAGTCGCGTCTCTAATCAGTCTTTACCCCAGGTCCCGTTCCTCATCGACTGCTACAACCTTACCGCCGCCAGCGCCTTAGCAGCGGGTATGGCCACCCGCGCTCTGGTCGGGAGTGTCTTTCCGCTCTTCGCGCTACAGATGTATCATCGCCTCACCGTGCAAGGCGCGACTTCCCTGTTGGCCGGCCTATCGTGCATCCTTGCGCCGATACCGTTCATTTTCTTGCGGTATGGGGACCAAATGCGGGCGAGGAGTCGATATATGCAGCTTTATAAATGAATTTCCGTGTTATGTAGCCCCGAATATCTTTTAACCAGGAGCGAGGTCCGAGAAAACGTGACCGCGTTAGCACGTGGAGGACACGCGTTGCTGAGGTAAGCCACGGTTGTTCTCTTGAATCTCTTCGTCTGCTTTGCAGTGGTCGGGCCCTGCGAAAACATATCCAACGCATATACCCAGAGGCTGGCACCGACCGTAACAGCCATCAAACAAACTTGCAACCTGCCACGACATGGCCGAGGTCTCTCTCCTTCAGCAGCGGCTCTCGCTCTACTCCATACCCCTCGTATGGCTCACGGCATTCTTACCCGGAACCTTCAAAACTACGCTTATAATGCGTCACACGCAAGCATTCACCAAGTGAGTTTCAACCTGCGCTTTCGCGTTCAGGCCAATGCTCACCAAGTGGTATCAGTGTAACCCCAAGGACGAATGGCAGTCGCGCGGCAGCGGAGAAGAACCTTCCACCAGATATCTCGGCCAAGATCCTTCGGCTGGAAGGCGCGCATATGGTACGAGGAAACACGTCGCTTCAAGGTTCTTGGACACCAACGAGCAGTAGAATGGCAACGAAAACCTCCCAATCTGGTTTGCTGCAATCGTCGGCCACGTTTCTTCTCGTGCCTGCGCATCGCAATACTGACCCTTGGGCCTTGTAGATCGTCGGAAACATGGCGAAGCTTGACAATTACACTCTCAACATGCTCTCGCTCAGCTAGTGAGGATTCTTTGCATGCTTGCTTCCCGTTTTCCGAGTTCGTTTGTGCTCATTCGCTTTTGAAGTATCTGCGGAAGAATGCTCTTCAACTACATCTACTATCAGCAACGGACGGAACTGCAGGGCGCTCTGAGGAGCACTGTGTTTTTCATTTGCTTCGGTGAGGGGTTCATTCAAGTTCATATGCACCTGGACCGCGTAACCAACTGACCTCCACCGTGACCAGCAATACCGATATACATCCTTCTCCAATCGATTCCATTGATTGCAGCGCAGGAATATTAGGACCGTTCTCCTTTAGAAGGGGAACTGAACGGCGACGAAGAAGTCTACGCGTGCCCAGCTCGGACGCGCGATTGGACTTGCACTTTCGAGCGAAAAGTTATAGGCACCTGACTTGTGACCCTACGCGAAAGATTCGAAAGCGGTCCTTTTGCGAATAAAATACAAGCTTAGAGTATACTACTTCAGGCTATTCATACAACGAATCGAATCCGGGACAATCACAACTCCGCACTAGCCTTCGCCTTGATGTTCTCCTTGCCCTTCTTCGCATCCGCCTCGGCCTTCTTCGCGTCCGCCTTCAAATCCTCCTTGGTCTTCTCGCCCTCGCCCTTGACGAGCTCGAGCACCCTGCTGAGCTTGTCCTCGGCGGCGCCGATGCCCGAGTTGATGATATCCCGAATGCGGTCGAGGGTCGTCATCGTCTGCACCCAGCGGATGCGAGTTTCCTCTGTGTACACAATCAGCATCACGGAGCAAGAAAACTAAAAGCGAAATACGCACGGAGAAGACCCGGACGAGACGTCGGCAGCCCCGACTCATCGATACCACGGTTACGCAGGTATGCACGAAGACGAGCATCGGGCCACGTGAGGTAGGCAGCGCTCAGCCCCGCCGCGTCGTCGTACTTCTTTTGCATCAGCTTGATCAACTCATCGCGCTTGGCCGGAATGGTGTTCTCGCCGTGCTCGACGAGCCACTCGCGCATCTGGCTATCCGACCAGGCCTCCCAGAGCGTGTCCTGAGCGTTGAGGTAGTTGTCCTGCATGAGCTTGACGAGCTTGTCGCGCTTGGCCTGGGCGTCGCTCTTGACGATGCCGTGTGAGACGAGCCATGCCTTCAGGTCGCTGTCGGACCAGGTGCTCCAGACGCTGTCGTTGACGTCGTAGTAGTATTGGTTCATCTTTGCTTGGAGCACTTCGGCGGTGGATGGAGGCGAGCCGGGAGGAACGATGTCGTGGGCAACGAGCCATTCACGCTGATCCCAGTCAGACGAGGATGGGTAAGGGAAGGGAAGAACGCACTGTGTAGGATTCGGACCATGCTTGCCAGACGGGGTTGGTAACGCGAGCATACACATCGCGCATCATGGCCAACAACTCGACGCGTTTCTTCTCGGCGGCATCGCGGGCAAGGGCTCCATGCTCTGCGACAAAGAAATAAGTGATGAAAATGAAAGAGTGCGTGGCTACTCACCAACGAGATAGTCCCGAAGCTTGTTGTCCTCCCAGGTCGAGTAAACGTAGTCCTTCGTATCGTCAAGCTGGCGCATCGCCTCACGGGTCGCCTGAGCAGCCACGCTGGACATGCTCTTCGTCATCTGGTGGCGTGTATCACCATACACCGCCGTGCTAGCCTGGGCACCCAAACTCGACGCCGCCTTCTGATACGCAGCATATTGGCTCTTCGCCAGCAGAACGAGCTGCTCGCGCGGGCCACTCGGCGCAACGACGCCCTGCTGCAGCAGGAAATCCCGCAAGCGAGACTCGTCCCAGGTCTCGAACGTCGCGTCGCGGATCGAGTCGAATGTCTTTTGTGCGTTGGCGTATTGGTCCTGCGTCCAGGCGGTGGCGGCTTGCCAGTTGGCTTGGACGAGCGACTGGAGTTGTTCTTGCGAGTAAGAACTGGGTGTTTGGATGTTATGTTGCTCGAGCCACTTCTTCAGCTCGGTGGTTGACCAGGACGAGTATTCGGGGGTGTCGTCTGAGCCGAACCACGAGGTCGCGGAGGCGCCTGCGGCAATGGAGAGAAGCAGAAGAGTGGGTCTCATGGTTGTTTGAAGAGAAAGAGACGTTCCGCTGCTCGAGGCTTAAATACACCACATCCACTGATGTCATGGGTGATGCTCGGAGCGGCGCCTCCTAAGACGCTTACGCTGGAGCCTGCCACTGAGATGCATCCATGACGCTCCAATGGACGAATAAACTGTCGCAGGCGCGGAGCACGGCCAGCGAAGCTGCCATGGACATCATGGAGGCCAAGAGCAAGATCCTTTTTGGCTCTTGTCAAAAACTTTCATTTGATGGCCTCGAGCCTCGCCGCTCAGCTCGCGCAGGGCGCGTCGCTCAACACCAACGCCCTCGTCGACCGTTCCCGAAGAAAGGCGACCGAATCATACCTCTTCACTGGCCGCGAGGCGGACCAGCACGACCTCGACACGATCCATGCCCTCGGGCACAACGCTTTCCGCCAACTCTGCACTTTGGACGCAAAACTCGATGAATACGAGGCCCCACTCTTCTCGGACTCGGCACGGGCGACGGACAGGACGATGTTGACGCTGGAGGAAGGGGTAGAGTTGGATAGAGCGATCGACGCGTTGTTGCCGCTGCTGGGGCCGTATCTGACGGAGGGATTGACTGGGAGGGCACTGGAGTGGCTGGTTCGACGGTTCCGGTTCGTTTTCAACCTCTTTCTGGGCCTTGGCTAACGAGGGGCAGAATTAACGAGTTCAACGTCGATGCCGTCCTCGCTCTGTTCCTCCCGTACCACGAATCCCCGCATTTCGCGAAGATGTTGAGCATTCTGCACCTCAAGTGCGTGTTTTCCGCCTTTCCTAGCGTTTTCTAACGAATCCAGACCCAACTCGACTTGGTCGCTGCTCATTCCCTTCAAATCCGCTGCCCAGCCCGTCCCCCGTCCACCGCTCGTCACGGCGCTGTTAAAACCAGAAAACTCGGACGCCAGACGGTTTATCGTGTCGCTCCTCCCGAACGCGATCAAGGGCAACTACGTCCACCACACACTACTCGCATTCAATGCCGCGACTTTGCATGACTACATCGTCCGCGCCAAGTCTCTCGACGAAGGGACCCTGGCGCATCTCCTTCCGGCGCTCTTGGAGCCGCTGCAGAATCGGACGGAGGCGGTTGGGAAAGATGCGATCCTTGGGAGCTACATTCTCCTCTCAGCACTGTCGAATGCGTGCAGCTTGCAACCGCAGGCGCTCAAAACTATCATCCACATAATGAGCACTTGTGCTCGGCGCGTCGACACGAAGCAGTTCGTCAACGCCGTGCTGTCCGTCTGCGAGGCCCAGGACGAATTAGACGCGCTGAACGAGTCGACATGCAAGATCATTCTCAAGCTCTCGTACGTTTTCTTCTCTCCAGTCTCGTACAATGCACTCAAAGTTGTTTAGGAACATCAAGGAAGAACTACGAGCAGCCGAGAAGTGGGTCGGGATTCAGAAACTGTACAACCCCCTCGTCGCCGTCGCATGCACCGATGAGACCACTCACTCATTTTTGGACGCCGTTATCGGTTCACCAACCGTGCCTCCATCGACCATCAAGCGCCTCACGTCGATTTTGCTCGTCCCCGAACCGAGCCTGCCTGCACGGCGGCTGCTCTCGCATATCGCGCAGCTGCATCCGGATGTTTTGCAGTCCGTTGCGGACTCACATGGCGACGAAGACGAACAACTGGACAGCCTGGTTGCGTCGCTTTCGGCGGCGCAGGCATCGACGCTGCTGCAGAGCGAACAGGGCAGCGTGGTGGGCTCCTTGAGTGCGGATGAACGTGTTCGGGCGGCGGCGGTCAAGGAGCTGCTGCAGTCCGACGATCCCGAGCTGGTGAGTGTCCACCCACCAGTGCCTTTCGCCGCTGACACGTGCTTTCAGTCCTCCGCGTTCGTCGCGCGCGTCCAAGACACCAGCGTCGCCGTCCTCAAGGCGCTCTACGCAGACGAAAGCGACGACAGCCCGACTCTCCGCGCCGTCCTAGCCGACCCGCGAGGATACCTCGAGAACCTCGTCTCGGCGCTACAAAGCAAACCCAAACGCCAGGCGCTCCAGCTGCAGATGGCCTTCCTCTCGAGGGTCGTATCGAAAGGCGATGTCATCGACATGGAAGAGGTCTTCCATCGGGTGCTGTTCCCGTTCTTGTTGTTCTCCAAGACGAGACAGCATTCAGCGGAGGTCGTTTGGGCGGCTGTTGCGGACGTGCAGTACGAGTTGTTGAGTGGGTGTTGGCTGGCGAAGAAACAGGCCGAGGAAGAGGCGCCGGAGGAAAACAAGATGGAAAAGATCAACGAGGCGGTTGTGGCTAAGCTCGCTGGTACGTTGACCATCATCCAAAGCCCGCATTTAAACTCGTGGTTTCGCAGAGAACATCATGGCGTCGAACCAGTTTAGTGCGCATCTGAATGCGTTCGTGCGCAAACTACAGGACTCCGACCCACACGTACGCGTGTTGGCGTTTCTGGTTGTACGAGCGTTACTCGTACGACTCGAGGGCCGGCACCAAATCGACGCGGCCAACCAAGCGCTGGAGGCGCTCAACGTTCAGCAACTCCCCGAGGTCGACGACAGCAAGTTGGCGGGACAAACTCTCGACGAGGTGCGTTCAAAGTTGATCACTACTTCACATTCGCTTATCCGCTTCCAGTTCCTGAGCGACGCGAACCTGCACCGGATGGTGGTCCACAAAGCCACGAGCAAAAGCACTACCGACTGGCTACAACTCTCGGTCATCGCTCTCATTGCAACGATACCGCGTCCCGCGGACGTTGTCCTGGACTGGTTCACCGACGATTCGAACTCTATATCTGCGCCGTACATCATGCTCCAGCGCGCCGTGTACAAGACTGCGAATTCCACTTCACAAGCCCCTCACGTGACCGTCGGGTTGCTGTCCACGCTTTTCGCGCACCTCAAGGATGACGCGCTGGCGCTCCTCACCGGCATCTGCGTGACGCACCTGCGTCCGAATAGCGATAATGCGATCTGTGTTGTCGCGTTGCGGCATGCGCTGGCCTTCCTCGAGGCACACAAGGCAGAGGCGGATGGTGTTGATTTCCAGACGATCCTGCCGGCGCTCGTCATTTGCTTGCAGAATGATGTTAAGGAGATCAGAGCAGCTGCGCTGGACTGCATCGTTGCACTGAACGAGCTGGCCGAGGCGAAGTTCTCGACGGTTTACGCGTTTGATGCGATTTATGGTTCGGAGAGCGAAGGTACGTTCCTTGGTTTCCTCTCAATATTATTGGCTCATACTTCGATGCAGCGCAACTGCAGTATCTCGCGCAAACGGACTTGAAGCTCTACCTCGCAGCCCTCGTCGACCACAAGGACCACATCGCGCTCGACGCGTCGTTCGCGCGTTCCTTCCATACGCAACACCTATCGCGCGCGAACGGAGACAAGAAGAAGCACATCGAGTACAAACAACGCATACTCTGCTACCTCCTCTCGCACGTCAACGTCCTCGCCCTCCTCCCGATGCGCATCGCGCTCCTCGAGTGCCTCCGGGACGTCTCGGATAGCGCGAAATCCGACGTGCTGATGCATGCTCTGGTTTCCTTGGGAGAAGGCGGCGTCGCCATTCCCGCGGGCTCACTCTTCGAGGAATTCGCGGGTTTGGTGGTATCCTCCATCGACGCTTCGGCAGCGGAGAACCTCAATAGCGGCAAATCCACGATGTGGGATGTGTTCGTGTCGGTGTTGAGTCGTCATCTAAAGCCAGGTCTGTTTTATCACGTGGTCCGAAGTGTGATGCTGAAGAGTGTCTAGATGGCTCGTCCTCTGCGTGCCGCGTGGCCCTGCTCCGGAATCTAGAGCAAGGATTGGTTGCTAGCTTGTCCATTGACCGGAAGGTCGAAGTCTGCACACTCCTACTCGATGCCGGGACCAACGATACGGAGATGGTGTGCCCGTCCTGATCTTTTGCTATCATCGACTGACGCGCTCTCCCAGTATATTCCTGCGAAGAAAGTCCTGTCTGTCGCGTTCCGCGACATTGCGCTCGTCACCAGGCTGCTCTCCTTGTCGAAACCCAACGCCACGACGAGTCCTCGGGCCACCAAGAGGCCAAAACTCTCCGAGTATGCGTAATCTAATCATCCCAGCACTCAATTGAAGCACTTCCCAGGACGGCCGACGACACATTACCGCGCCTCAGCTTATTAGCCGAGGTCCTCGCGAGCATTCCACTCCCAGGCTCGATCGACTTGGTCTCGCGATTGTTGGATACGCTGCACAACGTCGTCCAAGCGTCGACCCAGTCCGATATCGACATCAGCTACATCGAGCAGTCGCTCATGTCTGCCGTCGAGCATTCGGCGGAGAAAATCACCGTTCGTGTCTCTTCCTATCCTATCCACCCCCACAAGAAGTTCATCACGACTCCAGGACACCACCAATCTCTCGCCGAGCACCATCCATCTGGATATCCTCGTCGAACTCATCCGCGGTGCGTTTTTTCGTGGTGCCCAGCCTGATCACGTGCCCAATCGCATGCAGTCGCCGACAACCCGCAGACGTTCAACCAGGCTCTGCTCCTCATGGCCACTCTCGCTAGACTAGCGCCGGACTCGGTCCTGCGGAACGTCATGCCCGTGTTCACATTCATGGGCTCGAACGTGTTCCATCGCGACGACTCGTACAGCTTCAAGGTCGTGCAAAAGGTGCGTACATCCAACGCGGTTCTGCGTCCCTTGGACCTCGGACCTTTGCTGATCCGTCGTAGACCGTGGACAGTATCGTCCCAGTGATGGTATCGTCGCTGAAGCAGTCGCATTCGGCGCGCCTCGGGCTCGTCGCGCGACTTTCTACGAGTCTTCACTGATGCGTCGAATCATGTGCCGAGGCATCGGCGGACGAGGTACGCTCCGTTTTCTGCATGGACTTAACACTGAACATGTTTTTCGTTCAGCTTCTTCGGACACCTCGTCGACGTCCTAGGCCCCGTCGACTTCCTCGCCCCGCTATGCATGCTGCTAGCAGAGAAGTCGGCGAATCGGATCGTGCGGCAGACTCCCGAGGACGTGCAGAGTCTGCTGGCGCTGCCCGTGTCGGTCCTGCATCGGTATCCGTCTGCCGTGCAGACTTTCGTAAGCATGTTTCTCATTATCGGGAAATCTCCCCGGACTCGGAGGGTACTGATGAAGAGGATAGATCCTGACTGAGATCCTACGCGAAGCCCAACGACTCGTTGTACGAGCTTTGGATCCCGAGAATCTGGAGCCGTGCGTTCTTGACTCGGCACCGTAAGTGATCCTCCTTCGTGTTCCTTCGTCCGCTGAAGCGATGTTCTAGCGACGACGAACAACAACAACCCACCGCGGCGTCATTCAGAAGAAGAGCACAAGCGCTCGTCGTGTTCGTCGGCCATGCAATGAAGATGATGGCTGCGTCTTCATCATCTTCTGAAGTCGCAGTGCCGCAAGACGGGACGCCGAGCGACTTGGTGTCGCTTCTGATCGCTCTGGCTACGACGGATGGGGTTGAGGAGATAAACCAGGCTGCGAGGACATCTCTCACGAAGGCGCTGGGCTGTATGGCTGTTGTGGATTTCGTGCACGCGGTGCTGTCGATATTGCGGTCTCAAGACGCTGGAGTGAGCATCGATTTCACTAATCTGCCACTCATTTCTGACGCGCGTTATTTAGGTCCAGAGCGGCGTCCTAGCCCTGCTCGCGGAGCGTCTAGACGACGTCGCGAAAGGCACGCGTGCCAAAATCAGCAGCAAGATCAGCGAGGTCGTCGAAGAGCTGCGCAAACTTTTACTACTCTCGCATGCCGAAGGCCCGCTTGCGATTGCGAGCTTCAAGGCTCTGAGGTCGATCGCGTTGACGATGAGTGCGGGCGCGGGCGAGGAGGGTGCGTTGACGGCGGTGGTGCCGACCATCCTCTCTGCCATCAAGTCCCAGAGTATGGTCAATGTGGCGTTAAGCGCCCTTGCCCCGTTATCGTGCGTCTTTCGCCCGTCTTCGATGTCTTTGACTGATTCATTCATTGCCAGCGTCAAACTGGGTCCGCGGCTCATCCCGTTCTTCCGGGACATCGTCGCCCAATGTGTCAGTCTCCTCCGAGAGGACTCTGCCACCGAGGGAACTCTGGAGGTCCTGCATGGACTGCTGACGTCCATTCCCAAGTTTTGGAGTCCGGCGGAGCTGGTGCAGGTGTCGAGACTATACATCGACAAGCACACGACGCCGCTAGCAGGGCTTATGAAAGCCATCGCCAAGCGTGTACAGACGGCCGTGCTGCTATCAGCGCTGGCAGAGCTGTGGCCGTCGGTGTTGGCTGCTCCCGAGACGGTGCGTTTCTTACTTTTCGATCGACCACGTGACTAAGCAGTCTACCAAGACGCGCGTTGTGGGCTACTTCGACCTACTAAAGCGATGCCTCCGGAGCGGCGCGCGGCCAGCAGTACAAGAAAACGTCCGCGCTCTGTTCAAGATATTCCAAGAATCCTTCGACCTCGACGCGGTTGCCATCCCGCACAGCGACGCAGAGAAGCAGACCATCGCCGCGTTCATCGACCTCGTCGTGAAGCTCAACGAGGCTTCCTTCCGGCCGCTCTTCCGCAAGCTGTACGACTGGGCGTTCGCTGACGACGCGTCGACGAGGCGCCAGATTACGTTCTGCGATGTGTACCTCGGTCTGCTGGAGTACTTCAAGGGTCTGATGAACCCGTACATGACGTTCCTCGTCCCGTCGTTCGTCGCGGCTCTGGGTCGGTACGCGAATAACTCGATGGCGGATTCGATGCTTTGGAGGTGTATTGTGGAGATATTCGCTAAGAGTTTGGTTGCTGATGACGGTGGTGCGTGTTTCCTCCCCTCTTGCCTGACGATGCTGATTCGCCGGCACGACAAACAGCATTCTGGCGTGACGACAAGCTGCGTCTAGTGGCGCCCGCCCTCATCCAGCAAGTCCCGGTGTGTATACGACTAGGCACGGACAAGGAACTCATCAGCGAGTGCCTCGTCGCGCTCGCGGACAACGCGACCGACGACGCGCTGCTCAAGGCGATGAACCTCGACTTGCTCATGCAGACGCGCGCCGAGGACCCCAAGCTACGCATCTTTGCGCTCAGCTGCGCGACGGCGCTCTGGACGGCTCATGGCGGTAAATTCCTGCGTACGTCCCCCTAAGCTCCCTCTGCACCAACTCAGCAACTCACGCACACACAGCCTTCGTATCCGAAACGACAACCTTCATTGTGGAATGTAGCGAAGACGAACATGACATGGTAGTGCGAGAGTCCCTGCGTTTGAAAAATGCGGTGGAGAGCGTAGCGGGTAAGATAGCCGGGTTGTAAGTAGACAAGGATACACGCGTAATAAAGAAAAAGAAAAAGAACCTGCCGCAGACCAACAAAATAGCCAGATAAATAACTTGCTTAAAGACATTAGATATCTGAGGAGGAAGGGTATCAGGGCGGTGTCGGGTAAGTAGATGGGCGAAACACGTGATCAGTCGTTATTATGAAGGGGTGTCGGGCATGTCGCCCTGCAGCACCTGCTCGATGGCCATGCACCGGGACAGCAGCTGCACAATCACCGGCCGCCCACACGCCTTGGTGAGCAGCGGTGATTTGAGCAGCTCGCCGGCGGACGGTCGTGACGCAGCGGGTTCCGAACACGACGTGAGGAACTCGTGGAACGCGGGCGGGTAGATCGAAGGGTTGCTCAGAGGCGGCCAGCGGTCCTCGGGCTGGTCTGTGTCGGCGAAGGGCGGGTTCGCCTCTGCGAGTTCCCAGACTGTTGCGCCGACGGACCATACGTCGATTTTAAGCGGGTCGTATGCGCCGCTATAAACAACTGATTAGACGAGTCGGGGATCTTTTTAGGCAGGATACTGACGAGAGGACTTCGGGCGCCTGCCAGTACATGACACCGACTTGCTCGGTCGACATGGGCTCGTCCGGCGTAACAAGCACCGCATTGGAGAAATCCGTCAACTTCAACACACCCTCCGAGTTGAGCAGCAAGTTATCTGAGCGCAGATCTCGATGCGCGATCTGGTGCCTCTGCAGGTAGTCGATCGCGAGGAGCATCTAGGCAAAGGCGAATCAGTAAACATGGAAAAAGAGTTGTGGGCACGCACATCACTCGCAAACCGCGCAATAATCCTGGGCTCCTGCAACCTCAGCCCTTGATCCGCCAGCCCCACCACATCCGCCAAACTGCGCTCCATGAGCTCCATCCGGATCCACAACGCATCGTCCTCGATATCGACATACAGCGCATCGAGCCCGAGCACCTGCTCACACATCAGCCCGCGCAGCAGCGTGCATTCCTTGCGAATGTCAAGCAGCTTCTGCGAGCCGCCGGGCACGAGCGCGATGCACTTGAGCGCGACCATAACTTGCTTCCCGTGCGCAACGTCGTCTACATCCCGCGCCTTGATCAGCGGCGGGAGCCGCAGCCGTGCGATTTGCGCCGCGGGGTCCAGCACGGCGGCGAACACGCTGCCTGACTCGCCCTCTGCGATTTCCTGCAGCTCCGTGTAAAAGTCACGTGGGTCCGCTGGCTCGTCGATGAACTCTTCGAGCGGCGCGACGGCCTCGGCGACCCAGCCGGCATATCGCTGTGCAGGCGTGATGGGCGTCTGCGCAAAGCTGAGAGCCGTTAATGGACCCGGAGAGCGTCGGACGCCGGTGGTGATCACGCTCGGGACCACAGGACGGTTATTGGGCGACTTGCGAGGTGATGGGCCAGCGCCGGCCGGACCCCGGAGCGCCAGTGGACTGTCGGCCGCAGCAGACTCGGACTCGAGCTCGTCCTCGTCGGGAAAGTCGTAGCCGTACTCGTAGTCGTCTTCTTCGTCCTCCTCCGGCTCGTCCAACGGTCCACCAAACGTATCCGTTGGGCTGGTGAGTTGTTGTGCCCGCGGGTCGATTTGCTTGAGTTGCGGGACTGGTGCCGGTGCCGGTGGTGGTTGCGTTTGTGTTTGTGACTTGAACTTTGGTGCAGGCACCAACGGAGCGACGGGAGGTGGTATCGCAGGTGGTGGTATTGCTGGTGGTGGCATCGCTGGCGGGGCAACCCTCGGTGGTGATGGTACCCTCCTCCGTCGTTCCCTCTCGGCCTCGCTCCGCTGCATCTCCTCCCACTCCCTCTGCCGCCTCTCTTCCTCCAGGTCTTCGGCAGATATTACCGGCGCTGGCTTGCCCTTCTTCCCCGACCCGAAATTGAACCCATTCTCCTCGAGATAGTTCTTGCCCGTGCGATAATAATCCAACGTGTCGTCCTCGTCTTCCGCCTCTTCGTCGTCGTCGTCTGCGAGCTCTGTCGTCGGTGTCTGATGGTCCTGGCTCTCGCTCGAAGACGAAGATCCAAAGTTGGAGCTCTGCGGTGATGCGGGCGGTGGCGCTCGGGAAGGTACTACACTTAGTCAATTATCTGCACCTCAGAAAAAAAATGCGCCACACCTGTTGTGGCCACAGCCCTCCGCACAATGCTGACCTGATGAATGCCGGCCGTGCTGGCCGGGACGCCCAGCATGGTCGCATCGCTCATCCCGGAATCCCGATCCCGATTGTCGCGACTGGACGTGATGTTGAGCGTATCGCCAAACGAGTTGTTTGTGGGACTGGGGCTCGGGCTCGGGCTCGCCCCGTAGTACTCGTCGTACGCGAGCATATCCGCATCCGGCTCCTCGACTTCGACGGTCGGGCTGATCGCGGCGGTCGGTGGCGCAGTCACCGTGAATCGCGGAGATTGGGCAGAGGCGGACCACGGTGTCGCGGACAGGACTGCATCTGACCACGAGTCGGCGGTGTCCTCCAACGCGAGATCGAGGGTGAGATTCTTGGCGTTGATGGTCGGCCGCTGCTCCGGCTCGGGAGACGGCGGTGGAGACGGGGATGGGGATGGGGAGTAGTCATAAGGCTCGTTCTGGATGGCGGGTGGCGACGGAGACCGGTTTAGCGACGGTTCTCGTGATTGCGGTGCAGGGGAATATTGTCGGGGTTGAGACGGGGTCGGTGAATATTGCCTCTGCTGTTGTTGTTGTTGGGAGGGAGTGGGGGAATACTGCCGGCCTTGTTGTGATGACGGAGTGGGCGACGGGGAATACGTCCGCGGGTCAACAGGCTGCCTCACTGGAGGCTCCTGGCGCGGTCTCTGCGTCTCTTGCGAGTAGACGTTGGGGGCCATTTTCGGAGAAGGAGGTGGTGCAGGGGACGAGCGGGATGATGACCCGCTCACCGATGATGCACTGAGCGACGATGCGGGTGTGTGCTGCGACTTGGGCAGCGACGTGGACCGCGGTACGGGCTTGACCAACGACGGTTTGGGGCGATCGAAGGGCATGCGCCGTTGTTGGATGGCGGCAATCTCGTCCTCCGTGAACCCGGCCCCCTGCAGCGACGTCGACCAGGATGGCGGAATCCCGACGAGCGCCTCGTCCACATGCATGTTGTGCGAGAAATTCCACGGCATGGAGATGCTCTCGTCGTCGCCGGGGGGGAGTGGGCTGTTCTCAGGGCTCTTTGACTTGCCGAACTTGAAAAAGCCCCGTTTCTTTGGCGCTGGTGTGGATGGGGGCAGGGCCAACGAGACGGCAGATGCATTGCGGCCGTACGGGTTGGCCGATAGTGGGGATGACGGGAATGAATCGGCGGGGGAGAGGGAGGCCAAGGAGCGGTTCCGCGCGGCCAGATAGACGGGGTCCTTGGGTGGCGGCGGAGGTGGACCGCCCTGTCCGTTCTGCGCCGTCTTGAACATCCGCAACGTCGAGAACCGCGACTGCTTGGCGCCAGCGTCCATAACAAGATCCCCAAAGTCACGCGTACGCTAGGCTAAGGTGACGAGGTCCCCTCGGCTAATTTCTTTTGATCAGATCATAGATTCTTGTGTCGAGCAGATTATGCCTCAGAGCAACCTCAGAGACAGTGTTTGGTGCTCATTAGCTTACATCACTTGGTCATGTATAGACTGGAAATCTCTGTGTAAAATGGCTGTAAACCTAGAGGCAAACACCTCTGATCAGATCGGAGTTCCAGACAGAGCAAGATGGGTTTTTTACTCGGCCAAACAGCATGCTACAGGGCAACTACAGGCCATAAAATCTTGTAAGGTGTGTGGAGTATCTTAGCTTATCTCACAGTAAAAGTCTCAAGCTAATTGGCATTCTGGAAGGTGGCCATTTTTGTTTCCCTATCTGTTTCGCCACTCAGTTTGCATCAGTTTCTTTTGCCACTGTCTAGTGTTTATTTCCAAGTGAATCCAGGAACTTTTGGTGCATGCTTGAATGAACTACTAGTATGGCTTGCTAGTTTTAAGTTTCAAGAGGACTTGACGCATCAAGTGATGTAGGTGACCACCAGTGACAGTGAGCGCGACGCGTCGTTTTGAAGCAACAGCATGTTTAATTAACCTGAGCTAGCTCTAGGGCCAGTTACAAACGTACATAGGGTAGAAGTATGCAGGAATCACCCAGAATACATGTTCAAGGGGTTTTTTTGAGGCGCTGTAAGGGCCAAAACGGAGGTTTATGGCCCATAGTTCTATTTGAGGCACGTTTTGGAGCTGGAATGTGCTTATTCTGAGTCTTCTTGACCCTCTATATTTTTCAGCGGGCACACATACCACAGACCGGACTAAATAACGGCTGGAATGGCCAAGCCATGTATACCTGCCTTATTAAGCAGCCATCACATCTGACAGCGTGAGGGCCTGCCGAATCAGACACGCTACACGTGCAGCGGCCACCTTGGAAAATGCGACCATCTGCTCGCAGACAGTTCTACAACTTCGGCACATACTATCGCTACAATACGCCAGTTCAGCAGCGAAGAAAGGACCCAGAACGGAATCGAAATGCTGTTCCTGTAAGCAACGCCAGTTTTGCAAAATCCTCACTTATTTGTGGTAATCAGGTCCCGGACAACATACAGACCCTCGACCCGCACCAAATAACTCCGAAACACTGGTTTGACATCTCACAGTCGTCATTGCGCGACTTGTACCGCACGTTGGCATCCAAGGCGTCCCCAGACCCGCACGGGCGCCAGTTTGGCGAGCAGCTCGGGACGCAAAACGCAACATTCCCGCCCAACACGCGTGGATTCCTCTACTTCCATTCTCCAAAAGCATGGAACCCCATCACCGGCTCCATCCGCTTCCGCCTTGCTGACGAGCCGACGCGTCGTGCGTTCCTCGACGGCAAAGATCTGCTCATGCCACACGGCATCCCATGGTCTCTCCCCCTCTGGGAGCTCATCGTGCACAAATGGGGTCGGAACCTATTCAACATCCTCTTACACGACGGATTCGCCCCGCCGTCGATGCAGGTCGCATGTAAATCCCACGGCTTCTCGCGCGACTCGGTCCTCATGCCGGCGCTCGGGATGCCCTGGGCCACGGACTTCAAATTCGAGCACTCGCGGGTATACGTCTGCCTTCCGGGCATGCACCCTATGCCGCTCATGATCTCGCACCCGTGGTTCAACCGCGACGTGCGTCCCGTCTCCGCCGCCACCGGGCGCGGCATCCTCTCCATCGTGCAGCTCCCCGACACCACGTACGGCCTGCGCGTCGACCGGGTCTTCCACATGAAGCAAGAGCTGTCCATCTCGCGGACGATCATCCCGCAGGAGGGCTTGATCACCCCGTTGCACGTCCGTGCGCTGGTCAAGTCGACCAAGATCGGCGAAGCGAAGCTGCGCAAGCTTGAAAACTATGCGTTCTCCCCGATCCGCAACCTGCAGTGGATGCCTGCGCACCAGGATATCCTCGATGTGTACTCGCACGAGGATGCCGCACGCGCGAAAGAACGCCAGGCAGAAGAGGAGCAACGACATTACATGGTTCGCCCAAGTACGAAGGACCCATTACCGTATCTCCGGGACTTGCCTCCACACCGTGACGTGCTGCGGGCATAACACTATTCTACAAAAACGCCTTCGCGATGTCGACCTGGAACCGCCGGATGTACGCTACAAGCTCCTCATCGGGCAGCGCAGAGTGCTCGTATGCCTGCTTCAACTGCGTGCGGAGCCGCAACAACGCCTTGCGCCGTATCGCTATGCGACTGCTTTCGCTGTCTTCTTCCTCCCGCGCGTGTAGATCCGCGAGTCGCGTTGCGACGCGTCGGCCCTCGGAAAGCACGTCTGGCGGCAGGTCGGCGAGTGTAGCGAGGTCCAGGCCGTAGTGTGTTGTGTCGTCCGGTGCGCCGTCGACGATTCTAGAAGATACTGTTAGAGAGAGAAGTTGGGTGAAGCATGCACGTACTTGTACTGGAATGTTATCCCGAGGTTGGCAGCCGATTTCGTCGTTCGCTAGCGACGTCAGCGATTATTGGGTTCAAGGCGGTGGTAGTACCTGAACAGAGAGATGCAAACTGCAAAACGTGAGCTGGGGAGTACAACATGCAGAACAGCTCACTTGATCACAGAGGGTTGACGCGACAGCGTCGTCGTGAGCTCGTTAAAATGCCTTCACTCAGGTGAGCACTGGACCTAAGCCGCGGTTTCGCAAAACTCACGTCGCGAAGAACACAAAACACTTGCTCTGAATCAGTCCCTCTGCAATCGCATGCGAGATGCCCACGCCCTCCCTTGGCGCCGTCCCCCTTCCCAGCTCGTCGATGATCACCAACGACCGGGGCGTCGCCAGCCCGAGGATCATCGCAGACGTTGCCATCTCACTCGCGAAAGTGCTGAGGCTGCGCTCGATGTCGTCGTCGTTCGAGAGGCGGCTGAGCAATGCGTCGTGTAACCTGTAAGGTACATAGCAGAGTCACGTGCAGGATCTACCGAATGAGGAAGTGCGCCTACCGGAAGCTTGCGTATTCGGCGGGCACGAAACAGCCGCACATGGCAAGCACAGTGAGCAGCCCGACTTGGCGGAGATACGTGCTTTTGCCGGACATGCTGCGAGCTGGGGATGAGTTCTGCTTGTCTTCAATTCAGGGAAGAAGTGTACTTGGGCCCTTGTACGATCTGGAACGAAGACGAATCGTCGCAATACACATCATTTGGGACGAGGGTGCCCGCGGATTTGACGGTTTCGAGGATTGGGTGTCGGCCAGACTTGATCGCGAGCGTACCAGTAAACTCGGGACGAACTGCGATGCGTGAGGACGAGGAATGCTTAGTTGTTGGCGACGAACCATAGTTATGCACTATAAGAATGAGAGATCGTTCGCGGTGCAAGGGAGTAAAAAAACGCACTGATTGAAGTATGCGCGAACGACCACAGCATGTCCAGAAGAGCGACCTGCGCCGGGTTAGAGAGCGGAGTTAAAAGAAGACCGACTGACGGCCTCCGATGCCTTGTACAGTGCTCCGATATCGCCTATGATTTCTGCGACCAATTCGTCGATGATCCTACCAGCGTTAGTCAAAAGCCAAGAGCATACAACCCGCATACTTTTCGCTCAAAATCAACGTTTCGTCCAAGGCATCCTTCATGCGCGCGTTCATCTTCTTCTACAAGTGGATGAGCACGTTGTGAACGATGACAGACTCGCGCGCCCACCAACTCCATACTCGAGAACATCCACTTGTTCTTCTTCAACTGCGCATTGATAAACCCACGAGGCAGCGTCTCGTTGTGCGGCAGATCCGTCTTCTTCAGCGTGAACACGAATCCGCCCTCCTGATACATCAGCGTGAGCGGCAGCTCGTGCGTCTCCGAGAGCTTGGTGTTGAGCGCGAAGATATCTTGCACGTTCTCTTTGTAGGTCTCGCGCGCGACATCGAGCAGGCGGTTGCAGTTGGCTTTGACCGCGTATACTCGGGCGTTGACTGCTGCGATTCCGCCCTGGGGTCCGTGAGCCACAGTTTCTGGTGGTTTACATGGAACAGACCTTGGCTGGAGCACCGTCTTCGTTCAGGTTCGCACAAACGAGGCGCTCAATCTTGCCCAGTCGCTCGTCAGAAAGCATCTGAAGAACGGGTTAGGCAACAGAAACAATTAAACGAGAACGCCGACTTCGTGGATGATTTGTAGAAGTTGAGAACGACTGCCCTCTAGCGCAGTCTGCAATGCCGGGAGATTCTTCACTATGTTGCGAAGCCCGAGCATCTGTGTAACACGCGCTGCCGCAGCGCTGGGTTTGCCAGCAACTGGCTTAGTGTCTGTTGCGGCGAGCTACAAGCACACTGAGTAGACGATTACTGTGCAAGGAGAACCGCACCGCTGCTATGAGCTTGTCAAAATCCATCTTGTTGAGCGGTTTGAGCCCGGCTTTGACGTCGTTGAAGCGGTCTTCGGTTTGGACCAGTTCTGCAAGAGGAATGGACATGAAATCACGAGTTCAATGAAGGAACTCTCACCTTCGACGACGTCCAACCGCGCGTCCAGTGTGGTCTGCGCTGCAAAAAACGTGACGGAAGCGACGCTCGAAAAATTGCATGCGTACCAGTCAATGGTGAGAGGATATTGACGCGCAAGAGGCGCGCGGCCATGGAAGTAAAAGTATGGTTCACAACTCTGTGAAAGGTTAAGTATATGGTCGATACCAAAGATATTGCTCACCCGTAGAGTGAATGCGCGGACTTTTTGCCGAAGGACATGTTCCCAACCAGCTCCAGATTCCTCGCAGTCTCGGGGTCAATCATCATCGTCCCATCTACCGGAACATATCTCATGCGTAGAGACCCGGCAGCGAAACGCGTATTGAGTTTGAGTTCGGCGTATTTGAACAAGGCACAGGCAGCAGAGAGGGCGTAATATCTGCGAACCGGTGGACATTGCGCTCAGTGTGGTGGAAAACGCACTTGTTTGTTGCAGCCAGTAATGTTCCCGCTCGTTCGTCGTCTTCTACACACAGTTGCGAGATGAACTCAAGGCCTAGTAACGACGTCAGAGGAGGAAGACGAAGGAAACACGACGCGCCTCCACCCTCGTTCCAATATCTCCGTCCAACAGGCTCTATCGGGACACCAGGAAACTCTTCAAGGATGTACTCAACGAGAACGCAAGCCGGGGTCGTTGCATCTGTGGCAAGAAAGGTATCTGGAACAAGAACAAGCGACGGGGAATGGAGGTGCATTTGATGAAGCGTTTTCACGTAGGTTTGGCAGTCCGCGAGCTGCGAGAAACGGATTAAGAATGGAAGAAGTCCACGCTAAATCTGTGGCAACTCACCTGCACGAGCATTACGCGTCCTGTATCCCGGTCGAGCGCTGCAATACCAATCTCATGCCCCACTCCTCGTCCCTCAATCACTGCAATAATGTAGCTTCCATCGTTGCGGGCAGACGCTGCTGTCGTCGGTCGAGCAGTTCCGGGGCGCGTTTGGGCAGTCGGCGGGCGAGTCTGTGCAGTCCACGGACGGGTCTGGTTGGCTGTGGAGGTCTCCTCCTGGTGTGAAGGCCCTGTGGGAGGGCGCGCTGTGCTCGGTCTGGGATTGTATGCGTATCTGGAAGAGTTGGGAAGCGAGCCATAGAATCGACTGTTCTCGTTCATCGTGGTTGAGCGCAAGGCGCGTCGCGTCAGCCGCCATCACTGGTGGCACCTAAGGGATGAAAATAACACGTCTCTTGTGCTCGTTGTTACTCAGCCCAAGATATTCTGAGGAAATT
This sequence comes from Mycena chlorophos, assembly GCA_014461115.1. Taxonomy (NCBI): domain Eukaryota; kingdom Fungi; phylum Basidiomycota; class Agaricomycetes; order Agaricales; family Mycenaceae; genus Mycena; species Mycena chlorophos. Next base: position 2,581,400 of record JACAZE010000002.1, on the reverse strand, counting down.
TAGGCGACACCAACTCAACCAAAGCAACTTGAACAGTGTGCTTATTACTCAGTCAAATTTAGAGATCTGGAGCTCTTCCAAAACGATGTCGTGTCCCTGCGATATCAAACGGTGCAAATCCCTTTTCCCCACATAGCTCAGCCCGTCCTCCATTTGGAGCCTGAACTTGAAATGCTGCAGCTGTCCAACCGGTCCAGACTCTGCCGCGTCTGTGCTGGTCCGAAGACATCTGCTGTCAAGCCCGTAGGCGATAGCACTGTACGGGATGTTCGGTATCACCACCGCAATGTCGACGCTTTCGAGATTGGGTAGAAGGACAGCAGTGGGTGGCAGAGGGGGTTGAACGCGAATCATAAATCGTCGAAACGAGCGCAAGTGCATGCGATCAATATAGAGCTTCGAAACCGTCGGCGTGTGCTCAAGAAAACGGTGCAAAGGGTCCTCGTTTTCGGACATCCCAAACGCCACATCGATATCCGAGACTTCGTGGATCCAAAGGGACTCCAGTGTGCAGCGGGATCGCGCGATGAACTGTGAGAGAACCACCCGTAGCGCTAACCGGCTGTGAACGATCATGGCTCCTGCCAACGGAACTGCTTCCTCAATCCATGGCTCTAGCCATCCGATGGCTAGAGCCATCGTCGCGTCTAAAACGTACCTGCCCCATTTAGCTACCTTGAGGCCCATTTGGCCACCTTTGACGTGCTCGATCACGGGCCGCCTGGCTCGGCCGTTCGGCAGCCTAGTTTTCTCGTCGTGGAGGTTTCCTTATCGAGGCGAAGGGTTTTTTTGCGTTACTGATGTACCCCAAATTTGGTAGCATCCTGTCACACGTTACCTGCGCCAATGATTTTTTCCTTGCCGCGACGTCCACTGAATAGAGCGGGGTGCGCCAATGCGGTTGGGGCCACTGATTGATATCTGCGTGCACTCTTACAATGACCACGACATCTATGGACGGTGAGCTAGCCCGCTCGAGGCTCGAGGTGCACGCTCACTGACTGCCTATAGTCGATACCGTAGTCAGCCGGGCGCGGGCTTGGCTCGAGTCCCAGGACATCCTTGGCCTAATCTTCACCCTGCTGCTGGACACGGACGAGTGGAGCCTCCTCTGCCTTCGGCGTCGAGCATTGTGCTGTGTCTGCCACGCATGGCGCTCTTTCATCCACTCCTTTCCTCTCGCATGGCGACGCATCTTCATTGTCGCCCACATGAACAAGCGGTACATCGACCTGCAGTTCCGGAATGCGCAGGACTGCCCCACGATCGTCATTTTGGACCTCAGCGCCATCGACCTCGTGCTCTTGGCACCGGGCGTCAGTCCATACCACAGCCGGCTGGAGGAGTCTGCGCGTTACAGCGACGATGCCCTGGACGCCATCAAGGCCGCCGCCCCAACCATCCAAAGCCTGTCCATCCGCGTCAGCGGCAACCGGACGTGGCTTTTCACCACCGACCGCTTGTCCGCAGTCCAATTCCCTCTCCTCAAGTCTCTCCTCCTTTCTTACTCGCCTTTCTCGCACGAAGCTCTTCATGACACCCCACCCCGGCCGCTCAATGCGCCGTTCCTGGAAAAACTCGTCCTCGACCGCGTGTCCATCGAGGCGGCGCCCAGCTTGCGCCATCTCACATCCCTCACCCTTGAGGGTCTCAACAAATACGACATGCGCATTGGCGAGACCACTCGAATTGCCATCGAGACGTCGATTCTGTTGGCTTTGGGCCAGACGACCGCGCTCACTCATCTGCGCATGAAGAACGTCGACATGACGGAGGACGAACTCTTTTATGTCGTCTTGTCCCACCTCACTTCCCTCTCCCTGTCCTGCGACCAATCTCACCGTCGTTCGCACCGATGCGGGCGGCTGTTGTCCTACATCATCACGAAGCAGCTCGTCGAGCTCGAGCTCAACCTTGACGTGCGGGTCTGTGTCGCGGACTTTCTTCGTCTCAACGAGCCGCTTGCGAGCAAGGTCCACAAGCTCTCCATCATCGGCAGCTACCACAACTACGTCTTTGGTCCAACCTCCACCGACTTCCTCGCCTTCTCCTCCTTGCAGAGCGTCGACCTTACTCGTATTACGCGAGTCGCGCGCTTCAGCATCTCGACGTCCCCCGAAACGTCCAATATCCATCTCAATCTTCTCATGACGCTACTGAACTTACCCGCCATGCGAACGCTGCGTATTCCTCACTCGTTGACTGTCCCGGACACGCAGTTCATGACCGTGATCGAAGAGGTTGTAACCCGCGTTTTCCCTCCCCTCAACAATCCTTACCAGGGCGAGATCATCGAAGATCATGCCCTCTGTCGCCTGCACGACCACAGTTTCTGCACCACCTCGTCGCTCCATATCTGCAACCCCAAGTGGCCCATGCACGAGGACTGTACCATCCATCGCCGCACGGTCGGCGTTTGCCGTTTGCAGCATCTTGGGTGGTCTTGTGCAGACACGCAGCACGCTCGATGTGCCGTCGCATGGTCTTATGGGGCGCTCGGATTGATGAGTTCGCCGACTCACTCAACGTCGCCTGCTCCTTCGATAACCTCCAGAGTGTCCACGGGCGCGAACGGCGGCCGTACCACTGTTTTTACACCTCCGCCGAAATGGTTCCAGTCCCCGTAGCACGTGTAGATTTGACGTTTGGCAACAATCATGTCGTAGCTTTTCAATCGTTTCCTCTCCCGCCATCACCGCCGTGCGCTGCCTGTTGGCTGAAACGTCGCCCACCGCTTACTCTCTGGCCTGCAGCAGTTCCCCATGACCTACCCGGCCCCACTACTGCACTCGCCATTCTACTCTGCAGCCCGAAGGTCGATTCCTGAACGGCATTGCGGTTGCTCGCTGATTCTCTCAGCAGCTGCTCCTTCTCCAGTCCTCCAATACCGTGCTTCTACCACGGTATAACTCCGCCTCCACTCCCGGACTTCACAGGACTATACACCATGCCCATGATGTCCGGGCCACTGCCATCATACGATACACTGTGCGTTTCCTTCTCGCGCTACTTTCTGGGCTCAAAGCCTCCGCAGGTTAAAGCGACACCTTCACCGGAATGAGAGGTCTAGGAAGCATATGGCACGGTAAGTTCAGACGTGACCGCAGCGCATTCCTTCGTTTCGACCTCGTTTGTTTTCAGGAAACGAGCGCAGCTCAAGAGTCTGCCCGTGGAAGAACAACAGCGGATTGCAGAAAGATCCAAACGGCATCAGGCCAGGTATCGAGAAAGGTGCGTTCTGATCACCTATGCGCAGAACTTGGCTCAGGATTCTGTCGAGGCGCCGAGAGCGAGACGGAGAATATACACACGGGGCAGACCAAGAACCAGATACTGGCTCCCTCAATCCCCACCGTCGCCATCGTCGTTTCTTCTTCTTCGAACGGAGTCCTCATTCTGTTGCTGCTGCACCGTCCCCTTCATCGTCCACTACATCTTCATCCGTCGACGAGACCAACGAGAACGAGTTTTACTGAATGTGTACTAAGAGCTTGATGATGAATTTTTGTGCCCGTTATCCCTCGCGCGTCTCCTTCGTGCGTCTTCTTGCTCAACACGACCAGCACCCACGGCCGATAAACGGGCCAAATACGAAATGACGCGTAATTTCTCCGCGTATATCACAGTTTTGGGCCCAAATCTGCGCATTAATCAGCTTCTTGCCGACTTCGGCTCATTTGCCTCCCACAATTATTTGCGCTCATTTCGTGCTTGTTCGTCTACCACCAACCAACTTCGCATAACTCTGAGAACAACACTACCAAGAACTACCTGCGATTGTCTGGAGCTTAGGCCACACTTTCATGCGCTGGTGAGCCCGAAGCTTACGCTTTTGGCGCCAAGCATGCAGAGCACGCCGATCCTCCCCGTCGTTGCCCTCCTCAACAATTGCGTCCCACTTCCACTCTGTTCGACCACCTTTCTCAAGCCAACGAAAGACCGATCCGTGGAAATACTGGCAGAACAGGACCTGGCGCTCGTGAACCCCGACCGGCGCGAATCCAAATCGCTTGGTTCCGCCCGCAACAATGAACGTCGTGCCATTCGCCAACGCTACCATCTTCTTGTCGTCATGGAGGATGAGGTGACCGCCGCAAGTTGGGTTCCACTCGCCGTACACGGTTCCGACGAAGACGTGCCCGGGCTCGACCACCCATTGCTTGGCGTCCTGGTCCGACCTCGCCCGATCTGCGTTGAGCAGCCGCAACTCGGAAGTCGTGAAGGCGCTGTTCTCGAACGGCATGCGGAGGTCCTCGAGTCTATGGGAAAACAAGTCGTCGACGGCGTTCTGAAGGGTCGCGAACAATTCCGGGAAGAACTGACGAGCGAGATCTATAAACCAGTAAGCTTGTTTTCTTGGAGTACGAAGGAAAGGCTCACGGTTTTGGTACGCAGAAGCAAGCCTAAGTCCCGCGCTTGTCGTCAGGTCGCCGACGTCCTCGATATCGCCGGTGATTGTGTCGCTGGGCGTGAGCGTATGCGGGCGCTTCACCGCAGTCTGCGGCGGCCCGATACCCCATCGAAGAATGCGCTGTTTCTTCCATGCATTCTTTTCGTGCAGGATCTCTAGGGCACCAGCGAGTTTGAATGACGACATAACCCACTCCGGGCGCCGGTCGGAAGGATAGGCCGACAAGACCAACGTGAGGAAGCCGCCGGAGTCGATCATCGGCGCTGGCCGCGTACTTCACGCGAAAGGATCAGCAACGTGTAATCTCTGCGCCCTCAAGAGACAACGTACCGGTCCCATGTCGTCAACTCGACGCCATGCATGCGCTCCAAACGGGCAACGATATCGCGAAACGGGTTCGATGCCAGCCGGAGTGGACGGCGAGCCGGCGAGCGGTCAGCCGACGCTTGCACCCGAGTGTTTCCGGCGCGAGCGGAACGGCGACCACGGGCGACAAAAGCAGAGACAGAGTCCGCGACGGCAGAGGCGGTGGCCGTCGGGATGTTGCTCTCAGCAGTCGCGGGCTCGAGACGACGAGCGACGACAGTGGGGTTGGAGTCCGCTGAGACGGCGCTGTCGGCCCCAGCGATGGTGCGATGACCCGCGTAGGTGTGAACGAAGCTGCCCCGGCGCAAAACAATCGTGCTGGGGGCAACACCTTCGTTGTCGCTGCCGGAGGTCGAATCGTCGTCGCTGCTCGAGGCTGATTCGTCGTCGTCGCCGCTGGAAGTCGACTCGCTGGCGTCGTCCCAACTGCGCAAGCCGTCGAGGATCCTCTCTTCGCTGGCCGGCAGCAGCGGGCGATAATAGGACGGTTCCGCAACCTGTAACGTCGTCAACATCGTTCTAGCCGCTATCAGGCGGAGGCAACGTACCAGCCCGCGGAAGACATTGTCGTGCTCTTCCAGATGACGGACGACGGCAAACTGCCGCTTCAAAGCCAGCGAAAACGGCGTCGCCAATGGGCCAGGGAGCAAAGCCGGCCCGGCCGGTGCATTTTTGAAGACATGGTGTTTGTGGACGCGAGAGCGAGTGAAACGGGCGGAGAGAGTGGACGTCCGACTCGGCGCCATTTTTTTCTGGCCGTTACAAGCGAAGTTCTTCGGGCTTTATGTGCCCACTTCTTGCGTGACCCGCTTCAGTGGACGAATTTAGGCAGGAATCTGACGATCTCAGTGAATCTGAGATCCACTGGATCGTCTCAAAGTCCATCAAACCTGTTGTCGAGCGTTGTGTTGTCGCTGTCATAATTCCCAACTCATTGGCTCCGCGGTACGTGGTTCTTGCACGTGGCGACGCGGCCGTCCTAACTAAAAGCTTCAGGCCCGTTACACCTTTGAATTCGCCTCCTTCGATGCCCAAAGACCCATCTGCGGCCAGCGAGCGTCGCTCTCGCGGTCAGTCTCGGGCTCGACCTCTTCAATCACGTATCTCTACTCACACACATATAGCTCGCATTCCTCGTCTGCCCGCGCAGGACTCAAACGCGGTCGACGTCGATACCGGTGAAGCGTCTTCCGCCTGCAGCCTGCCTTGGGCCACACTCACCCCATATTCTAGGTTTCACGCGCTTGCCTCGGCGACAAATGATTACCTTGCTTTCAGCACCGCTCGGGCGGTGGAGGATCGCCCTTCGCGAGATGCCCGAGGGGACTCGCATACGTTTCCGCCGCCCCGCTTCCAATAGTCTGCATCAGGGCTGGCGACGCTGGATCAGCAAGGGCATCCCGAGGGAGGACATGCTGAAGCCTGGTCCGCTTCCGAACTACGTCGCCAACCCCAGGAAGCCCGAAGACGAGTGCCAAATCTGTGGCGGCGTGAAAAACCATCCTGTGAAGTACGTCGTCGTCTTTCTCGTCTTTCAGTGCCGGTTTCGAGCCTGACCGTGACCGCGATAGATGTGCATGCGACCATAGTTTCTGCTACTTGTGCCTCTACGCGTCGCTTCAACTCTGCTGGGAATGCCCGACCTGCAAAGTCATCATCCGTCGCGCTCCGGAGCCCGATGGCGCCCTCGAAGATCGCTTAATCGAGCAGTATCCTGCAATTGGATCGGACTTCAGCCGGCCGACGTACCGCTGGGATACGTTGATGTTCCCGACGTGCTAACATTCAATCTCATTTGTTTTACGCGTCGTAGACTCGCAATGATCATATCTGCTCTTCCTAACACAAGTTCTTTCGAGTTCTTTAAGCTTCGCCGCGGCGCGCACGTGATGAGGTGATGTGTCAGCGGCTGATTTGTGTCTCTCTCCAGACCGCGAGGGCCAGCATGCAAACGTCTCGGCTGCCCGCACCTTGCGCGACGGCCGACAATCCTCATCAGTCGGGAACTCACCTCACCTCACTCTCTCATCTGCTTGTCTCCCGACTTCTTCACCACTCCAACTATGCGCGTTGACGTCGGCGTCGGCCACCATGTCCCTGGGCGGGAAACTATCCATACACAAGGCGTTTACCTCTCCGAGGGCGCCGGTGGCCAGCGGCTGAACAAACGACGACGGATAGGCCAAGTCACCGTCGAGAAGAAGAGCTCGGTCGCGCCAACGCAGCTTACGGACCAATTCGCGTCGTGGACGCCGCTACCGCATGACGACTTCGACGCAGACGCGCGCGCTTCACGTCAACCCGGAGGCGGCTAGTCAAGAACCCTCACGGGTTGAAGTTCAGCTTGTTGGAGAAAAACGGAAGTACCAGAGTACAGTGCGTATCCTATCTTTCTGCGGCTTTCTTGCGGTTGACCAGAACGTTTCTAGGTCGATCCAATGGCCATTTGGAGACCCCGAATGGTCGAATTCCTTGACGAAGTCATGCGTCATGAGGGCCTTAGCGACCAGGTCTGCGCGACCTGCCGCACCTCATTTGTGCCCAACGACCCGGCGTCTGCGCGTTTCTTTCGGTGCGAGCAATGTGGCCCGCATCTCCAGTGCTCCGTGTGTTGCCTGGAACGCCATTACATGCTGCCGTTGCATGATCTCGAGGTGCGTTTGCTGTTTTTTAAGCAGTGCCGTCGTTAAATGTTGGTAGGAATGGAACGGCTCGTTCTGGACGACGACGTCCTTGAAGGACATCGGTTTGATTTACCAACTGGGCCATGGCGGCTTTCCGTGCCCCTTTCCGGAAGACAAGACATACCAAATCACCATCCTCGACTTTCCGATTATACACACGGTCTGCGTTCGCTACTGCGGATGTAACCGGTGTGTGGATATCGACCACTGGCAACAGCTTATGCGCAACTGGTGGTACCCTGCAACTCTCTCGACGCCCAGTACCTGCGCTACGTTCCGCACCTTACGCGCCTTTCGCCTGCTCAACGTTGTCGGCAACACCAATGTCACCGACTTCATTACCGCTATGGAACGTATGACCGACACTATGTCCTCCAGTGGTCTCTCGACTGTGCCCGTAAGTGTACAACCGCCGTCAGAATATTCACTAACCGCAATGCTCCAGGACCGTACTAGGCAATTCCATCGCATGTCGCGACAGTGGACGTTCATGTCCCGCGCCAAGCGAGCCGGTCGCGCCCATGACCCCGCCGGACTCGAAGCAACCCCGCTCGGCGGCTGCGCAGTGCTCTGTTGGGCGTGTCCTCACGACGGCAAGAACCTCCCGCCGGATTGGCGCAACGCCGACCGAAAGTATCAGTATGTTCTTCTCCTGTCTTCGTCGCGACCTGCAGCTGACAGTGGTCAAGGTTCCTCTATATGCTCATTCTCGCTGTCGACGCCAACTTTCGCCTCAAAAACCGCGTACGAGCGAACGAGATCCATGATCCTGCGTTGGGCCCAGGCTGGGGTTATTGGGTCGAGCCTGTGGGGTACAAGGAGCACGTCAAGAAATATATCAGCGAGAGCGACGTACGTCTTTTCGCTCAGTAACGCGTTTATATCTGATTTCGATTGGACAGATTAGCACATGTATCGCGTTTGCTGCACTTCTGCAGAAAGACACTCGCATGACCACCGGATTGCGCGTGTCGGGGGTCGGCGGCTGTGTTTGCGCTCGGCACGAGTGTGTGCGGCCAAATGGTCTGGGCGACCTTCAAAAGGGCGAAAGGTTGGTGGCGGAATATCACGTGACTATTCTCTCCACTCACGCAAGTGCAGGTACTGCAACATGGACTGGATCGTATTCTCGGCCCTCATGGGCATTACACTCCTCCTCATCACCATCTCCTACGATATCGCCTGCCAATGGAAGGTCAATCTTCCTCAGCGGCTCCCCCGACTCCCTCCCGCGTTGCAGAAGGATCTTGCGGAGACGAAAATACAGTTCGGGCTTCCCGTCTTCCACGCGCCGGTTCATAACGACGGATGCAAGGACGAGAACCATCTGAGCCATCAGCCGGGTGTAGCGAAGACGGACGGAGAAGGCATCGAGCGCGTCTGGTCGGTCCTCAACTCGATCTCCTTCTCAACCAAGGAAATGAGCCTCGGGCATCGCGCGGACGTCATCGAAGACCGCATCGACAATCACAACTTCCTCAAGAACCTTGCCCTTGGTGCGTGTCGTTACTTGGCTACTTTGGCTCTGCTAAAATTTGCTAGGTGCTACGTTACAGCGCCGGCTCGTCGTTGCCCTCGCCGAAAGGACGCGTCAGATTGACGCGTTCGAGGTCGTCAGCGACGGAGTCCATCCGGAAACCATCAAGACCTGGAAGAAGGCTTTACGCTGCTGGGAGGCCGACCATAGCCAGCCAAATCCCTTGATCCTCGCCACCACCAGTAAGTATCTTCAGGCTGAATCACTCGAATCGTGCGCGTCTTGACGAGTCTTTGCAGATTGTCCGACCGAGGCCGAAATACGGCTGCAACTTCAGCGAGAAGAACGCGAGCAAGTAGAGAACGGATCGGCGGCCGTTGCTGGCAGCAGCATGACCTCTTTTCTTGTTGCCGGAATACAAATCGAGGATCTACAGTACGTTCTCTTTTTCGTTTTCATTTCTCTGCCTGATCTATTCTTCAGGCAACGGATCCTCGACGTTGCGAGTCGTCCTGCTCTCCTAACGGCCGCCCGGGAAACGAGCGTCGAGGAATGGCGCTTGTCTCTGTTGAGCAAGCTCGCCCGATTCCGTCAACTGCAAACCTTCTACATGCCTGGCGCCGCCTCCGCTATTGGTGCCGACGAACAAGCGCGGGATTCAGATGCCGCAGGTCCCCCTCCGGAACGCATTCAGCTTTACATGCCGAACCAGATGCCCCGCCAGCCCCGGCGCGCTTCTGACTCGCAGTCGGTGGAGGATGGCGGTCCGGACCTTCGTGGATGTCGCGCCGGCCTAGCCGAGGCCGAAGAACGTCTGCGGGCTACTCTCTGCGATAATTCTCTCGTCGCCATCCGCTCGGCATTGAATGCCAAGCGCTGGCTTATTGCGTATCGTAACGCGCATCTTGTTGGGCAAAAGCAAACGACCAAGGCCGTCAAACTCATCGAAAGTGTTACCGAACGTCTTCTCCGTCATGTCTTTCGTTACCGTCGGGGATATGTGGCCCTCCAGCAACTCGGCGCCCTCAACAGATATCCGCACCTTCACGAGCTCAAGGACGACGACATTCGGCTCAGCATGGAAACCGACTTGGAGGATATCGACGCGCGCGAGAAGCTCAACGCAGTTGGAGCGAGACGCGGGACGCGCACCGCCCGTTCGACTCGCCATAACGCTCGCACGACTGGCGAATCGCGGCGCGTAATGTCGTGGGTTTGGACCGCGAGTTTAGGCGCTGACGACGCCGAACTGCATGATTGTACGTGTCTACGTCCTGAGCTTGGTCTCCCGCTCATGTCGCTTTCTCAGCTATTCGAGTTGAATGGACGCGCGCGCTGGTCCGGAAGACACGATGGTGTGAGGAGGTGATGTTGCTCAAGGAGGAAATGCGCCGCGTCCTCCGTTTCCTTCGTTGGCGTTCCAATTGGTGGCGGGCGCAGGCTCGTGTTCGGGCCTCTACGACCTCGGCGGCCGTCGCGGGTGGACTGGAAGCATATGCCCTTCGCCAGGCATACCAATGTGAGAGTCTGCTGGGGCATTTTCAGACGACTTGGGGCGCTTCGGCGGCAGAGAGTCTTCAACAACTCGCTGTTTTGGATGGGATGCGTGATCTTGAGGAGGATATTGACCTTGCGTAGATGTTTTTTAGTACTGGAGTCTAAACTTATGTAAATTGAGGATCCACTACTCATTCAAGTCGGGAAAGGAGCGTCGGGAACTGAGCCAGTGTGTGTGTCGGGAACTGCTTCTGACGGGAACTGACCTTGTCGCGAACTAGACGCCATCAGGTCGGGAACTGATCAAACACGTCGGGAACTGAGCGTGTTTTTGGCAGTTCCCGACGCAAATGACGCTCAGTTCCCGACTAATCTGGTCAGTTCCCGACGAAACGGCGTCGGGAACTGACCAGATTAGTCGGGAACTGACAACAAATCAAGGTTTTGTCGGGAACTTACACCAAGTACCCTATAACTTCTTTGCCAGTCTTGCTCCGACCACGAAATTGAGTGAGCCTACTCATCGACCTTAGTAAAGGCATTCTGGAGAGATCTGGAATTTCGAGCAGTCAAAAAATCATATAAAATTCCTCTGGTTTTTATGCGGTCTAAAACTCGGAACTACGGAAGCACCAGTATGGTCCTCGGTACAGGAATATTTTCAGAATTTCACTGATTTCTTACGGTGTTGAATGCGCCTCGCGGAGTGATCAGCCTGTCGGGAACTGAGATTACAATGCCGCATTCGAATCCGAAGACCAACAGGGTCACACTAGAGCAACTTGCTCCCAACCACCGCCCATGAGAGGCACCAAATATACAGAGCAACAGCAGTTGGACCTTCGCCGAGCTTCTCGTCAGCGGTACGAGGAGAGGTACAGTACTCTTCAATTCTCTCCGATCTTCCTTAGCGCTCGCTGCATCCTAATTGCCGCGATGCAGGAATCTAGAAGCCCGACGCCGCCGCCGCGTCTCAGGGCAGCGACGTGCTTATATGCTCTCTACCGACGATCTCAGCTCACTGTGGCCCAGAAAACGCGCCGAAATTAAAGCTGGGAACGAGGAACAGCGACAAGAATACGCGAAGCAACAGCGCGAGGCCACTGCACGCTACAGGGCGAGGTACAACATGCATAGCACTACAAGGAGGGTCAACTAAACCCTGTTCAGAAAGTCCTGCAACCCGACAACGCCTCAAAAGCGAAGCCCCGCTCCTACGCTCTGTGACTTCCAAGTCGAAGGAGCAGCGCCTTGGCGTCAAAATCGACAAAAGTCAGTCCCAGGCAGTGCACACGGCGCCCTCGCTACCTCGGGCCAACAACCTGAAGACTATGGCTGGTCTTGTAGCAACCTATGCCACACCAATCGAGTCTGTCAGCTTGAGCTCGATCGCTGCGGCGCCGTCAGACAACGAGTCGAGCGATGAAACACCGAGCTCGCCAACGCCTTGTTCCCGACCCAATGCGTCTAGGAAATCGGTTGCAAGAGGACGGGCTTCCTCTACTAGTACTCGAAAGCCCTCCGGTCGCACTTCATCCAAGGCTGCGCTTGTAACTGCTCGGGCTAGTTTCCTCCGCCAGGAGCGCCGTCGTAATGCTCAGCCAGTTTAGAGTTTATAGCGCGATCCAAAAACAAATGCATGTTATTTTGCGCAGTGCCTCGAGACTACGCCCTCAACTTGATTATTCCTGCCCCGCGCTCTTCTGCAAGTTCTCGTACTGCGGCGAGGGATCTGTATCGACAGTAGAATATGCGGGAGCTGCCTCGATTCCGGTCGCTGCTCGGGAGCGTGAAGCTATGTGGTAGGGAGGTGGTGTGTCGGCCAGATAGTGCGCTCGATAATGCAGTCCCATCGCCTGGAACGAAGGGCGTGGCGCGACAGCCCATTCGCGCAGGCTTCGGCGACCGTGTCTCGCCATGAAATCTGGTACTCAGTTCAGCCTGCCCCAGCGTCTTCGACTGGATAACTTACTGATGAGGGATCAAGGTGCGTCTGGCACCAGATGCAGGACGCGCGCGCGCTCCGTGCTCGTCCGGCTTCGATTTTGGGAGCCGGGAGACCTAGGCCTTGCGTTTGCGGGTACCTGACCGCGGCCTGGACCATGATCTGTTTCTCTCAACACAGCGCGCGGCACTGGTAAGCGTAGCTAAATTTCCGCGTGGATTCCGTGGGTTACTGTGCTGAATTGAAAAAAAGGCATAGAGCTTCAAGCATCCGTCATGAACGCATGGTTGTGGGGCGCATATGCGCGCAACCGCCTCGTGAAACCCGCTCAACCGGGCAATCGCATATCGAAACGGAAAACACGGAAATTCCGCGTCGGGGGAAAAGCCAGAACTCAATTCAGCCGCGTCGCCAGATAGGCGGCCGGTATCCCGACCCAGGGGTGTGCTAGAACACACATTATGCAATGGAAACCGCGTACTTTCGCGTTTCGCGCGTCGTGCCCGTCAAGAGGAATCTAATACACTGGGATTCTGCGTCAACGCGAGGGGACTGCTCGCGAAGCCATCCCCTTAGCATGGTTTACCACTTTCATCTGAGCCAGCTGCCTCCGAGGAATAACGCACAATCTGCGGAAGGAGAGCGTAAACGAGGGCCGCATGTTCCGGAATTAGATTCTGCTAACGGCACCTAATTCCAAAGATCGACGTGGGCGCATCATCTGTCAAGATATACGTACGTGAGAAAGCAAAAAAGGTTCCGCGGAAGCGCGTGCTCGGACCTCCGACATTGGGGTTCGGGGAGCCTCGGGGGTTACAACGGCCAGGATTATGCTTTCAATCTGCGCGGGGAGCTGGGACTCAGTCCAGCTACATCCAAAGGCAGAGCTGCGGCACCGACGTCCTTGAGCGGGGGATGTTTCATTCTCCCGACTCAATGCGCTTCTATTCTCCCGACTCAACGCGCTTCTTTTCCATCTGTCAGTAAGTTGTCGCGTAGTGATTAGTGAATGAATGTCGGTGCGACGTTTCGGCCCGCACAGCATTCACTTCGCCTCTCGGCTCTCGCGGGCGCTCAAGCGTGCTTCTTTAACACGCGGGCGCCGCAACGAGTTGTTGCCACAGTTGTTGTCGCCACAGTTGTCCAACAGCAGTTGTCGAAATTGTTCGTCACTAAGTGATATGTCGGCCCTTGACCGACTGGACGCTTCTGCAGGCGACCACGTTTCTAACCCTCATGTAATGTCCGGAGGACGGTCTAAAAACCACTTCGCACATTGAAAGATAGACGACTACAAGCTTTTGCCAAAACTATCAACAGATTATGCAAGACCCAAACCATCCTCCGCGATCTGCGGAGGAAAATGAGCGACAGGACAGAAGCGGGAGAAAATCACATACTGAAAAAGCCACGAGCGCGGCGCTTCGCGATGGTGACTTGGCCGAGATCCCAGAGCAGGTTGAACTCAATGATAGCGTCGTCCTGGTTGGCGAAGGACGTGAGGCGGCCGCGCGGTGCGCCAGAGACCGCGGTCACAGCAAAACCGTTGACGGTGGTAATCCCAACGTGGAAGCCGCGGGTAACAACGTACCAGCGCGGATTGACGAGACCCGCCTCCGACGCTGGCTCCAGATGGCCAGTGGGGACGACGCTGTACATGCGGCCCACGTACCACGGTCCTTGAGCAGCGTACGGATCCGCGGGATTGGCGCGCGCGCGGGCAGGCTCTGCGAAGCGGACGTGGCCCGGCACCTGGTCGGATGGCGAGAGCAAATCGGCCGACATGTTTTCGCCATTGTCGGTCGAGTCGTTCGGCGACTCGCCGTCTTCGTCGTCGGAAATAATTTCGATAGTAGCCTGGGAGACGTCGTCCGCTGAGGCCATTGCGGAGCGTCTGTTGCGTTCTGAAGCCCAATGTCAGCAGAGCATAGAAAGAAGGAGCGCAAGACGTACCGTACGAGGCCGCGAAGATCATGACCATCATCTCCATCGTGGCGAGACTACGGCCTGCGAGCGCATCCGGTCAGTAAGCAAGCGCGCAGAACGAAATAAGGCGCACCGTCGACCATGCAAGCATCAAGGATAGTCTTGAGCGTAACATTTTCTGGCGATCGTTAATGGGATGAGATGCGTTGTGACGACCAAGGCCATACCAGCGTTGTTGGCATGGGCTCCCATAAGGACCAGAAGCTCGCGGAGCGTCTCGGGCGATGCTGAATAGAGAGACATGAGCGTTGGAGCACAAGGTGAAGAATACTTACCGCGAGAGGCGGGACGCGAACGAACTATCATGGAGCTGTGGCTCGACATGGTGGTCGGAAGCAAGTGCGGACAACAGGCATCAACAAGGCAGGTTTTTAACCGTCGAGATTGAAAGTCCGATTCAGGTTCCGTTTTGAGCCGTTTGAGTCGTATCGAGATCGCGTATGAGTGACGCGGCACGGAGCCGTAAGTTGATGTTGAGGCGCGTGGATGGTTACCTGGGAGGTATAAAATCCGGGAGGCGGCGTGTCGTCGCCTCACCCAAATTTTCGACTTGGGGTCTTGTTCCTTCCAAAACGAGTTCAAGCACCGGATTTTCTAAAAGGTCAGAGTCGTATCATTTCCCAAGCGACAAAGACCACTCACTTTGGCTTCCTTCTCTCCAGCAATGGCTCGCACGCATTCCAATGGCCGGCAACGCGCAACCATTCCGAAGAGCATGCGTAAAACTTACTGCCTCTGGGCGTCGGGGAACCGCGAACTGATACTCGACCCTCATCTCGAGGAGTATACCGCGGCTCGCAGTCGCGGCGCAGCCGCTGAGCGCCGCGTCCTACGTCGAATCTTGCTCGAGTACTTTACTCGTGTTCCGTGGAATCTTCCCGACGACGAGGAGCCCGAGCTCACTCCATACGACCCGTATGCGGTCGTCGAGCCGGAGGTGCTCACTGCGGAGCAGGTGGTCCAGCGCGATGAACGCGTTCGCGTTCTCTCCAAGGTCAGCCGCGTCACGTGTTGATTTGTCATTGCCTGATGACTTGCCCAGCGCGTCCGCGGCTACTTCAAATACCGTTCTCAGCGCACTCTCAAGTTCCGCCAAAGCTTCGGGCGCGATCCCACCAAGGACCCGTATGCGCGCATCGTTCTTCGGCTGTCCGGCTACAACCCTCCTCGAAAGGCGCGGCAGCCCTTCCAGCAGTTCATGAAGGAGAAGTATGCCACCGACATCGCCCCCATTGTCCAAATGCGCTGGTCCCAGAAGCAGCAAAACGACCTCTCTCTTATCGGACGTCTTCCAAAAGCGGGCTTCCGTGCCGAGGTGGCGAAGGACATCTTTCGTACTCTTCCTCTCGCCGAACGCGACGGCTACGCGCAGCGTGCTCGAAGCATCGCTGAGCAAGAGAAGGCAGCCTACGAGCAGGCTTTGCGCTTCGCGCCATCGACCGCACCCGTGGACCGTCTCGCGTATGTCTCTTTTCCTTCACTTTCTCAGTTTTTGGGCTCACAAGCACTCAGCGCAATCAACCGTCTGCCTGACTTCATTGGGCCTATTCTGCAAGAGATCTACAACGTAACGGGATGGCACGCAACTCTCATCGCCGGCGGTCCGCATCCCGAGCTCGGAGGACGTATCGCGACGACCCAGTGAGTACTTATTTTCATTCGTCTACTTCGTATTGACGTGTCCAAGTGTCTGCTTTGGTCGAAACCTCACGGTCGCCAACCACCACTGGGCCGAATACGACACGGCGCGGTTCGATCAAGACGTTTTGGGATTCTTTGGGGAATACTTGAAAACTGCGTACAGTAAGTCCTTCTCGTTCTGTTTGGGAAGTTTGCAGCGGACTAATATTTAACTGCCCAGGCGAATCCCAGTGCATAACTTCGGCCCTGCCTAACCACCAACCGCGCGACAACAGCGGGATAATGGGCGCCGGTGAAGAGTCATCCGACTCGGATTCGGACTCGAGTCCTGAACTCGATACGGATGACTCGGAGGACTCGGATTTCGAGGATATCGCGCCTCCCGCGAAACGGGCACGCCTGACTGGCGAGACCCCGGCGTCGACGGGCTCAGCGCGGGCGTCCGCCTCATCGGCGTCGACGGGCTTAGCGCGGGCGTCCGCCTCATCGGCGTCATCCCGGCGCTCGGCGGCACCCACGTCGTCGGCAACCGCATCGTCCGTCCCACGTCCACGTCCTCGTCCCCTGCGTCGAAGCAATGCTCTCCAGTCTATTGCGCCTGACCAGGCTGGCCCGTCTCAGGCTTACCCCGCCGCGCCTTCTGCTCCCATTGACGGACTTGAGCAGCTCCCAGACCCGCTTCCTCCCATGCCGCTTTCCCCGCACTTCTCGACGACGCAGGGTCTGATTACCATGGACCAAGACGTGCCAGCGTCGCTCTTCAGCGACAACATCTTTTCGTGGCCGCCACCCGTTTCTCCGCCCAGTCACGCACAGTCTTCATTGGCCCCACTCAACGCGCCGCTGCCGTCTTCTTTCGGAGATTCGTCGACCTCGCTGTTCAGCGGTCCGGTGCCTTCCGGTACCTCGCTCTTCGGTGGCCCTTCTATATCGACAACATCATCCTCAAGCTCGTCTTCGTCGGCGCCAATGGCTAACCCCACGTCGCTTGTTGATCGTTCTTCCACCACACCGGTGACTTCGTCGCTGGGCTCAACGTCGTCTGCGATCGCTTCCCGTACTTTCTCGCACTCGCTGTCCACCAATGGCACCACTGCAAGCCGCCTTGCTCTGCAAGTGCTCGACGACTTTGATGTGCTTTCGAAAGTGTCCCGGCCGCCCCCCGTTAACCACACGCCCACCGTCGTCCCGACGCCTGGCGCTGGCTCCTCGGTGACTCCGGCACGCATACCAACAACGGTCGCGACCACAATGGTCCAAGGTTTCGTCGCTGCGGGGCCCAGCTTGGCGACCACGACACCCGTACCGCCGGAGGGCGTGCAAGCACCTCTTAGTACTCGTCGCTCGCTCCGCTCCACCACCACGGTCCCCGACCTTGCCCAACCACCCGCTATGCCCGCCGATGCGCCTCTCTGGTTCTCGCAGACCTACACCCGAGTCGTGCAGCAAAATCTGGGGCCTGGCTTCAACGCCGTGCTCAGCGCATGGGTGCGGATGGAAGTTGCATCGCGCTTTCTTGATAGCGACGAAGGGTTGGTGGCCAAGGGCCGTCCTGGCGTCTTGACTCGCTGGCTTCGCGCAACTTCGGGTGATTCGCCCCAAGTCGAGAACGTCGCAAGCTTCCGGGCCGCGTTTACTCGTTGGTGGGATAGCATGCAGCCGAGCTGGCGTCGGCGGGATTTGTCGAAGCGTTGGATCACTGGCGGTGCTTATGGCGCGAAGGGTCGCGAGTGGGGAGCTCTCTACACGTGGGGCTCGAACGGACTCGTCGCGGTGGTGGCTGGACTGTTCATCTGGGGTTGTGCAGCTCAAGGAACGACGCACGAAGCTGCCTGGACCCAGGCTGTGGACGATGCGGGCTGGATTATGGAGGGAATGGCGGCGTACTACGAGCTTTTCAACAAGCGGGGCAAGTGGTGAAGTGTTCGTTGCGAATATGGTGGTAGTTCAGTAGCTATGTCGAGTTTCATGTTCTATGCACTTAGTGATTTATGCATATGCCCTATGTTACTTTGACTTGTGAACGAGACTGGGGAGTGAAATCACATGACACTGAATCATTGAGTGCGGTCTTGACAGACACGCATACAAATTCGAGAGAGTAAGGACTTCGTGCGCTGTAGTTTCGAAGGTCATTAAAGTTAAAGTGAGGCAGTGTGTGTGTGTGGTGGTAGGCTCCAAAATCTCCCCAAAAAACAAACAGCCAATGGCTCAGTGGTTTGGCACGCGGTTTGCGTCCTTCTAGACAATGATTGCGGTTGCGGGTTCGATTCCCGCTTGGCTGCTCGGGGCTCTGACCGTCCCTGCTAGGCGATGTTCACGCCATACAGACCCTATCACGAGGGATCACTCGGCAGGGATGGTTCAGGGCCTCGACCCTCCTTTTTAATTCCCTTTTGATTTATGCATTCTTCTCCTCTTTCTGCCACAGCAAACACCCATTGGGTCTCTCTCTCGCAGTCGCTCCTACAACAGAATATAATTTTATGCTACACAGATCCTTCTCCCACCGGAAATCTCAAGTTTATGCGGCGCTTCGTCCCGACCGAACTCTCCTGGCTCAACCTCTCCTGGTTCAACCCACCCAATACTCCCGCTACTACATCCCGATCCCTGAGGCGCATGAAAACGTGCCTCGCGAACGTATCAAATCTGAGGCGGCGCATCAATTACATCCCCGCTTCTATCTCCGCACGTCAGACTTCAAAATCTGACAACGATCGCCGGCTTCCTGCGAACCCGGTCCCGAAAGCGCACCCCTGTACAGCGTTTCTTTGTATGCTGGACCAACAACCGACACCCGTTATATCGGCGCGAGTGAGCCCATCGCTGGAGCGCATCAATCGAGCGCATCGCGCGACCGCATCAATCGATCGCTGAAGCGCATCAATCAATCGCTGGGGGCGCATCATTGGGGCGCATCATTAATGTTAATCTCCAGCCTGGTTTTGAAGCAGCTGCCGCCCACCTATTGGTATCTCAAAGAAGTATGTATGGGAAGAGTGGGCTAGACCATAGAAGCCAAAAACAGCTGCTTCAGAGGCGCATCAATACATCAACCTAATCCTGACCCGTCGGCGCGCATCAATGATTCCCGTGTGCAACCGCTGGATAGTAATCGCTAGCAGGAGCGGTCCCGAGGCTGTTCCGTGTCCCGGCCAAGTCGGCCCCAGCGATTTAAGGCGTAATCACGCCCGGTCTTTTCAGGCGAGCATCTGGATATATTGTGAACCTCAGTTAAGAAGCCTGCATCACCCAGGGCTGGCCCTGCGAGAACCAAAGTGGTGCCGACACTGATGCGGTCGACGGACCAAGCACGGCAGCCCAATCCCGGCCATCCGGATCCAGAACCCGCATTCTGGAATCACAAGCAAAACATCCATTTCGGGACGATCTCCATTAGGATATGTCTAATGCCAGGCGTAATTTGGCTGCATGTCGAATCACCCATCACTAGACGCCTCTCGCATCAAACATCATCGCCCTGCCCGTGTCTAAACTGTGTCCTAACGGGGATTGATGAGGCGCGTTGGCAAGCCCTCAAGCTGTCAAGCCGGTTGGCTAGAGCCATGGTTGTATGTACACGTCCCGTTGGCTACGGCCATGGTCTTGAGGAAGGATATTAGGGTGACGGCTCAGAGAACGTCGAAGCGAGTCGAGGTCTCTGGAACGACGACCTTGAGTTCCTTTAGCCCGGGGAGGGCAAGCAAGTCTATTGGATCCAAGGCCGAGTGATCATCTCCAGTGACCTCCAATTGCATGATCGAGGGTGCATTGACGCAAGGCCGCGTTTGAAGGTCTTCATGCCCATACGCATAACGGATATTAATACCCAATTTGCGTAAATTGACTGTATGAGCGAGAATGGCGGCGTATTGGCGAGCAGTGAGCCCGCATAGATCAAGTTCGAATAGCTGTGCCCAGGGAAGAGAGATCATATCTAAAGAGAAGTCCGAAAGATACGCCGTCCGAAGGGCCGGGACGTTTGAGAAGGCAACAAGTCGCTCCGACGCCGCGGCTGTGTTATGGGAAGCACCAAACGCCTCTCCCGTTATCGCAAGGTGTCTGAGTGCTGGGAGCTGGAGGCTTTGCTTTGGGAACGCGTTGTTCGGCAGAATTTGACAGGAAAGCTCTTCCCACTGTGCAGAGAGATCCGTCAAACGTTGCAGGAGGGAGCCGTCGAGGACTCGGATTCGAATCGCGTCCACTTTCAGCAAATGACCTTGGGCCCGCGCCAAATGAAGCGCCAGAAGGCGATCCATTTCGCCCTGCTCGGCCACATCCTCTCCTTCCAGGCGAATCTCCGACCAAAGCGCTGGGGCCGCGATGGCAATTGTGCGCCACTCGCGACAGACTGCAGCCAACATCAGCGGACTTGCCGCGGACTGCCGCCGCCCGCCAATCGTAGACACAGTGCCCACGTAGTGCCGGAAGATCTCCACCGTAATCTCGACCGGAAGGCCCAGAATGGGATAGACGACGGCTTGGAGCTTGTTCGAGAGGTCGGTGCGCTTTTGCTGCAGCATCTGGATGTGAGCATTGCATTGATCTATCTCCTCATCGAGTTGCGCGAGGGCATTCCGGAGCGATGCAGTTGAGGACTCGTTAGAGGTCATGGTCAAGAAGAACGTCACCCCATTTGTCATGCTGTGTCAGCATCCTGAACTCAACGCCTGTCATTCGAATAAGGCAATTTCTGTTTGTCAAACAGATTCCACGATAATTAGACTCAAGTGAGGCGTTATTTCAGGATCATAGCTATAAGGAACGCATTTTAAGTGGCGCACAAGTTTTAATTTCGTCAAATCAGTCGTGCGACAAGGCTCATTCTAAGTGGACGTCATGGACTCGGATGCCATGACATACAATATCGTGTTGCTCCGAAATCATTTCATGCAATATCTGTTTACCTTCTCTGTCATTCCAAAGCACATCGGGAATATGAAGCCGGAACCGGTGAAGCGATGGCCCAGTAGCTCGTTCCTTTCCCATACGATCCCGAAGAATGTGGGCGACTTTCATGTATGGGACTTGTGTGGGCTCCATCTGAATCTCCAGATCTTCGAGATTAGGAAGGAGGTCTTCCGGGCATCTAGCCTGAGCATACGGATGTCGAAGTCTCATCATGCGTCCGAGGAAGCAGTTTAAAGCCATCCAGTCCACGCCCATGAGGTTGAGCTTCTTGAGAGTTGATGTGTGTTCGAGGAGGCGGTGGAGGCCATCCCGTGTGGGATCTGTCCATCCGCTCGGATGCAGCGCTTGGACATCATCAATTGTGAAGCTCTCTAGCGCGCATTCTGAGCGGACTGCGAACTCCAATAATCGATCGTATCGGTAGGGTACCTCCGGAATGCGAATCTCGAGGTGTTTCAGGCCGGGGAGCGCAATGAATTCGAGAATCCCCAATGACGCTTCGGTGTCTCCGACAACCTCGAGTTCAGTTACCGAGGGAATGATAGCAGAAGACGTGGGCGTAGCGTCGTCGGAGTATGCGTCCTGCAGGCACAGCTTGTACAAGCTCGTCGTGTGCGTGAGAATCGGTCCGCAGAATCGGGCGGAATAGCCGACCAGGGTGAGCTCTGTCAGCTGCTTCCACGGAAGGACAATCGCTCCGAAAGGAATTCCGGATAGGTGCACTGTCCGAAGCGCCGGTGCTTCGGAGAACGCTGCGGTTGGGGCAAGTGGGAGAGGGTCCTCGAATAAATCCGAGTCTGCAGTGATCCAGAGTTTCCGCAACTTGGGAAGCGTGAATCTCTCCCCGGGGAGCACAGCTGGGGAGAGAATTTCACAAGAAAAATCCTCCCATCGTGCAGAGTTGTCCACCAGAAGGCGAAGCAGTGAGCCGCGCAGATCGATGTAAGTCGCGTCGATCGTGAGTGGGTGTTAAGCGGAACGGGAGAGGTATGATTCGAGCATTTGTTTTGTTTTCTCGTGTTGTGAGGCACTGCTCGATCCTTGCAAGCACATGTCGGCCCATAACGCCGGAACATGGAGTGCAATCGCGCGCCAGGCTCGACAGACGGCAGCCAAAACCCACGGTCCTCGACCAGAGTTCGAGCCTCCGACCCAGACGACAACACCAGCGACGTAGTGTTTGAAGATTTCTGTCGTGATTTCGACCGGAAGGCTGAGAACCGGATAGACGACAGCGTCGAGACGTGTGCAGATTCCGGCGCGTTTTTGTTGTAGTTGTAGAAGATGCGCATTCCATTCCTCGATCTCCTCGTCGACCTGGACGAGGGCATTCCGCAGCGATGCAGCGGAAGGCTTAGGCTCGTCGGAGGTCATTGTCAAGAAAATGGTGCGTCACACAATTTGCCAGCATCCGCAATCTCCCCGCGAGCAAAGCGACTTTTTTTCGTTCAACATCTTTTTCACCAAATGGACTAAGGGTCTATGTACTAGGATTACTTGGCAACCTTCAGCGCTTGTCTTTACTGGCCTTCACAGACTTTGAGCGTGTCGAGTTTGATGTCGCGCCCCTCAGCAGCCATGCGGAGCAACGTTTGCTTGTTGGCCTCGTCGGTCCATCGTTCCATTGAAGATATTTTCAACCGGAATCGACGAAGCGGTGCCGCAGCTCCACCAAATTTCGCCTCATCCGCCGAGGTTTCCTCTCCGTCACTGGGACCATGCCGGCGTCCAACTCGTCGTTTCTGGAGGATGTCTGCGAAGTCGGGGTACGGAATGCGTGGCGCGCGCATCGAAATCTCCAAATCTTCCAGATTCGGGAGAAGAGCGTTGACGTTGAGGCTCCATTCACTTGGCAATATCTTCATGGGCCCAAGAAGTTGTTCGAGCGCTTACCAGCTCATGTTGTCGATACAAAGCTTTTTGACGCTCGGGACACGTCGCAGTAAGCCAGGAAAGCTCAGGAGCGCTGGAACGTGGACATCGCAGACGGATAGACTCTCCAATGCGCAACCAGAGCCGAGCACAAATCCGGAGATCAGCTCGTACTCATTTGGGTGGCTGCCTACTATGCCCACCTCCAGATGCTTCAGCCCCGGCACAACGAGAAAGGCGAGGATCTCGAGAGACACTAGACTGCTGCCAGTCACGGCCAATTTGGTCACCGAGGGGATGGTTACGGGGCCGCCGGCGTCAGGCATGTTATCAGCGGAGGCATACTGTAGGGACAATTCGAGCAAATGCGGAGTGTGGCCGCGGCGGAGGATCGCCACGCATTGCCGGGTATGGTGTCCATTCAAGATGAGGGATGAGAGCTGCACCCAGGGGATCTCGATATCAGGCAACGGAATATCGCAAAGGTGCAGCTTCCGCAACGCAGGCGCGTGCGAGAAAGCCGTTATCCGCTCGGAGAATGCTCTACCAAGGGGTTCAAGTTCGGCGGTCGGGCAATCCAGAGCGTGCGGAGATTGGGTAGCGCCAGGCCATCCAGAGGTAGTATGTTCGGCGATGCAATTTCGCAATAGAAATGCTCCCACTGCGTCGAACGTTTGAGTAGAAGCGGCAGGAGAGAGCTTTCCCGAGTGTTGTAGCCGAATTCCACCGAAAGCAAGTGCTGGCCGGCGCGAGAAAGACATACTTCGAGAAGAGAGCAGAGACCGTCGCGGTGGCCTTTCGAAGCGGTGTTTGCTTCGTAGACATAGATATTAGACCACAGTGAAGGGGTGGCCAGTGGAATCGCGCGCCAAGCTCGACACACGGATGCCAAAATGAACGATCCTCCAACGAAGACACATTCCGCGAAGTGCCGAAAGATTTCCGCAGTGACTTCGACCGGGAGAGTGAGTACGGGATAGACGACGGCGTCTAGGCTGGTGAGAATGCTGGTCCGTTTCGCTTGCAGCAGGTTGAGATGCGCGTGCCATCGCTCGATTTCGTCGTCAATCTGGACGAGGGATTGTCGGAGAGCGTCGGCAGACGACGACATGGACGCAAGAACCAAGGTGGAAATGGTCACGTAAGGTACTCTCATCCAGTCAAGGTCCCGGAATCACGTCTAATATATAGTGCATTACAACTCGTCATGTATAGTTGGTATCGGTGCTTGTTGCTCTCCATCCGGTATAACCACCGTAGGCTCCCCTGTCGGCGTCGTCGATTCCGCCGACGTTGTCGATGTCTCCGCCGACGTTGTCGATGTCTCCGCCGACGTTGTCGATGTCTCCGCCTCCGAGTTAGCACTCGCGTTAGGACTCGGCGTCGCCTCCTCCGTCGCACTAGTCTTTTTCTTCGTCGTCTTCGGCACCTTCCTCTTGTAAAGCTTCATCAACGCCGTCTCCAACACTTTCGCGCGCGCCTTCATCTCCGTCGTCTCTATGACCGGGTCCTCGTTCGCCTTGACGGCCTTTTGCTTCTCGACCCACTCGTTGAGCCACGCTTCGTGCTCCTTGAGCGTCTTGTGCAGCGCCTCCAGCTCGTCCTGCGTCCACTTAGACGGCAGCCCCGCCTCCGCCTCCGCGGTCATGTTCTCGCCAGCCTCGTTCAAGAACAACCGCGTGCTCCAGTTCCACATCTGGCTGTTGTTCAGCGCCTGCGGGAACTCTTCGATCTCCTTGTATCGGTGGATGATTGGGCGCTCGAGCGTCCTACAACCAATCAGTCAGCGACGGAAACAAGAAACAGTCGAACAACTCACTCCAACGCATTGCGCTTGTCGAGGAACTGCGAAGTCTCTGCCACGTCGCCACGGTCGTACAACCACGCAAACGACTCGTCCAGCTTCTCGGAAATCGCCTGGCGTTCAGACTCTTGCGAGCACTGTTTAAACGGCGTGTCGGCGTTCTCGGGATCGAGGAGGTCACGCATTCGGTAGAGGTAGCTCTCAAATCCGTTTCGGGCCTCTTCCTTGCGCGCAACGGCGGCCTCTTCCAAGTCGATGGTGCGTAATCTATGGACGTCATTAGACTCGAGAACGATGAGATAGTACAACTGCGCACCTGCTTCGGGCTGCCTTTTTCTCGTCGACGGTCATCGGCGGGATAGTCGGGAACACGACGGTCGTGTTGAGCGTGATGGTGTTCTCCTTGGGCAGCGCCTTCTTCTCCGGGGTTGCCTCGGACGCATTCGCAGACGAGGTGCTCGAAGCAGAGGTGCTGGCGCGCGGTCGGCTGTCCTCGCTCGTCTCCTCCACAGCCTCCGACGACGAACCGGCACCAAAGAAGCCCTTGAGTTTGCCCGCGATGGACTCGTCCTTGATCTCCCCAAACGCCACTGCGTTCGAGACCGAAACGAAGCCCGACTCGGACAGCGTGAGCGTGGCCTTGACCACTGGGTCCGTCGCACCCATCTCGGTCAGGTTGGCAATAGCTTCGGCAACGCCCTCGATCCCGACTTCCAGGAAACGCGCGGGGAACCCAGCGGGTGCAGGATCCTTGTAGTCAAAGTTGATCACAAAGTCTTCCTTGCGCTTGAACGTGAGCGTCTTCTTGCTCCCGGTTTTGCTACCCGCGGGAAAGATGAGAGTCGTGATCGTGCGCGGGGTTGACGCGGTCGCGAGGTACGAGACCTGGACATCGTACGCGCTCATGTCCTGCACCTTGATGTTCTTGGTCTTGAACTGGCGACTGAGGCTCGCGCCATGGAGCGCAGCGCCCAATACAGCAGCTTCGTCCGCGTTCACGTTGAGTGCGATCTTCTCTTCCCCAACCGCGGCCTTGACGGCGGCTTGGATCATGGGAGTGCGAGTGCTGCCGCCGGTGAGGATGACAGAGGTGATGTTGTCGAGGGTGAGACCGGCGCTCTTCAGCGCGTCCTGGATCGGCTGAGCAAACTTGGGCTTGAGATCTTCACAGGCCGTCTCGAAGTCGGCACGAGAGACCTTGGTGCGGAAGTCGATGTCCCACGCAAGGCTCTCGATGGTCGACGAAGCCTCGACATTGGCAGACAGAATGCCTTTGACGCGACCGGCCTCCTTCCACAGCTTCGCAAGACCACGCTTATCGGTGCGCAGGTCCTTGCCGTGTTTGGCGTTGAACGCCTCGATGAGGATCTCGCGCAACCGCCGGTCCAGCTCCGTCCCGCCCGTCGAAAGGTCGTATCCGACGCCGACAACGTTAATCTGGGTCGCAGGATTGGTCCCATTGCCAGTCGAAAAGTTGACCACCGTCGCGCGAATGCCTGAAGCGCCAGCGTCGAAGATGATGTGGTTCTCGGGTGTGGGGAAGGTGCGGGTCATGGCGTAGTTGACTGCGACGGCGGTACCATCGTTAATGAGCGCGAGGGTCCGGAGTCCCGAGATCTCGATGGCGTCGACCACGGCGTCGCGCTGGAACTGCGAAAAGAAGGGCGGCACGGTAACGATGACGTCCGTAACCTTTTCTCCCGTCGAGGACTCGGCCAGCTGCTTCACGTAGGCGAACTGCATCGCAACAAGCTCCTCCACCGCCCATTCCGTGCCGTCCGACTGCCTCAAGGCCGCCGTGTCCCGCGCCGTCTGTGCGATTTCGGCGCTGGATATCCTTGCGTACTGGGCGACGGCGGGACTATCGAAGGGTGCGCCCTGTAGCAGTTTTATGGACGAAAACGAGTCTGTGGGGAACCGCGAAGCCTACGACTCCATTTAAGCACACAATATTGGACAGAAAGACGACGCACGAGGTTGAACGCATCCGTGCCAAAGTATCTTGTGGACTGTTTCCAGCCTACGGATGCTTGCATCTTCCGCTTCGAGTCCTTGTTGAGTAGGACGTCGAAAGGGACGCCGGGGCTCATTATCGAGGCCTTGATCCAGTCCGAGCCATAGTCGATTGCGAGGACGGCGGCAAGAGCAGAGTCTAAGGAGAGGAGTGCGAGAGCAAGAGGAAGGAGACGCATTAGAGGAGCATACAGCAAACCACGTCGCGTCGAGAGGGTGCAGACGTGTCCTGAGCCAAAAGTTTTGTGTGACGTGGAACCCCTTGCACGGTCAGAAGACTGGATTGATGCACAAATTCGTCGCGTTTTAGGCAGGAAAACGGGCGAAAGGATACGAGCTCTTTTTGGAGATAAAGTGGGGGCCTGTCGGCCACCCTCGGACCTTGCTTTGGGAAACCTCGCCTGAGTTGTTGTCTTAGCTTTCCTTCTGGCCTCCTTGTAATTGCCAGTGGTAGGGCAATGATACATTGTAAACTGTGGCAGGGCCCGCTCGCGCACTGTAAAGCCATATTATACTGAGTAGCTCGCTCGCGCAGCATAATGGCTAGGGGCCCGCTCGCGCTATGAGCTCAGCCTCAGCTTATCATCAGGACACCAAAGTTGGAAATGGAGTGATTCAAAGCTGGCAGGCAAAACAAAGATCTTGAAACTGCTACTGGTCAGGCACTTGGACTCGGAGACACATCGAGGGCGGTATAACTGCACCTGCAATGATGCATTAGCACAAGAGAGAGCGCACCAGACTGCAGCTCACCGCATAAGTGTTATGGAAAGGCGCGAAGCCTCCTGAACGCCCTTGAACCTAAATGGAACCCGCTAGCAGAGCAGCCAGAGGACTGGGAACAGCCCCCAATAATCCTGGACGCTGAACGGCCAAAGGACGCGCCGCGGATCTTCGATCCGACAATAACAACGCAAGGAACCTTGGGCGATGCGTTTCGAATCTTCACAAACGACTTGACGAGCGCGGAAACGCCGCCGGATACGCGAATTGAACCTGAACCCGATGAAGACGAGATTGTGGTGTACACGGACGGCTCCGCAACGAATAACGGCCGAGCTAACGCGCGTGCCGGATCCGGGGCTTTCTACGGACCAGGAGATATCAGAAACCTTGCATTTAGAGTGGGCGAAGAGCTCGCACCATCAAACCAAGTCGCCGAGCTACTCGCAGCCAAAGAGGTCCTCGAGAAATCCCCAGTCGACGTTCCGCTGAAAATCATCTCAGACTCCATGTATCTCGTCGACGGCATGACAAAACACTTACCGAGATGGGAAAACGAAGGCTTTTTGAACGCAAAGAACGGCAGCCTAATGAAGACCATTAGCGCGCGGCTTCGCTCGCGCAAAGCACCTACAACATTTCAATGGGTCAAAGGTCATTCTGGAGAGGAAGGAAATGAACAAGCAGACCGACTCGCTGCAGCAGGAAGGGAGATGGAAGACACACCAGTCATAGACACAACGATCCCGCCCTCACTTCTCATGCCTGGGGCCAAACTACAGGCAATGACCCAAGCCTCCCTCTACAGGGCTTGCAAGGCCATTGACGCCGAAAATCCGACACGCCAAGAGGCGCTGGACAGACCTGCGACGGGTCGAAACCTCGAGAAGGCGCAAAATACGCTCTCGGACGAAGACGGAGGCGTACCGGCGCCGGCACAGATCTGGAAGTCCATTAGACACAAGGACATCACTCGAAGTATCCGAAACTTTCTGTGGCTCGTCATCCATGACGGCTACGCAGTGGGAAGGAAATGGAGGCACATAAACGGCCACGAAGAGAAGGAAATATGCTCACTGTGCGAAACAGAGGAATCTATGGACCATATCTTGATGAGGTGTGAAGCTCCAGGCCAGGAACTGATCTGGAGCCTCTGCCATGAGCTCTGGCTGTCGAAGACGGGCGAGGCGCTGCCCACGGTAACGATAGGCGACGTAATGAGAAGCCCGCACGTGGCCTGTCAAGGCTCTACCGGATCGTCATCTCCGAGTCGGCGCATCTTATCTGGCGCCTCAGAAACGAACGCGTCATCAACGAGAAACCCCCAGCGAGCGACGACGAGATCCGAAACCGATGGCAGAACGCAATCAACAGACGAATAGCCCTCGATTGCACTCTCACGAATAAAGCCAAATACGGCTCCAAGAGCCTGCGGAAATCACTCGTCCTCAGGACGTGGAGCGGAACGCTGCGCGACGAAGACAAACTCCCTCGAGACTGGACGAGGGAGACCAGAGTTTTAGTGGGTATAGGCTAGTGGCGAGGAAGGACGGGGGGGCGGGTCCGGAGCTGCTAGTCGAGTCCCACACATGGCATCCCTTGGGTGTAGCGTGCGTAAAGTCATTTCTCTGGGTGGTAAGTCGGGCGGGGTCTCGTTCTCCTCGCCAAAAACAACCTATGTAGTATTCTGTATCGATTAGATTGACACGGAATATTATCTGGTTCCACATATAAGATCTTGAAACTGGTGTGGTAGATATGCAGACAAGGCAGCTACAGTCACATCAACTGTTTTAATGTACTCACTGTGCCACCAAGCTCTTATGGTGAATTCAAAGCAGTTGAAAAAATCCATGCAAGGACAGGAATCGAACGCTCGACCTGGTCCTAATCAGGAAATTCCCAACGGCCAGGGCGACATGTGCTGCGGCAGACTGCGGCGAATATTGACCCAGCCGAAGTCGCTACCCTTTGAGTGATCCGGTCAAAAGCTTACCTAATAATCACCGCGGGGGACCTAGCAAAGCAAGGTGAAAGCAAGGTTTGGGAAGATACAAGTTGGGCAAAAATACCTGGAGAAATAGCCAAGATCACAAATGTCGCAAAAAATACAATTTCACTTACAAGTGTGAAACTGCACTTTAAGGGATTATAGACCCCTTATAAGGGATTATAAGCTGCAATAATTGCCGAGCGAGTCGCCGGCGTCCGCGAGGTGCGCGTGGAAAGCACGAATGGCCTCTGCGCACTCGGCAACCGCTGCGCCGTGAAGGTCCACGGTCCGCGTCAGCTGCTCGTTAGCTCAGCCGATCCTTTCGACGAGCCAACACGTCTCTGTACTGGTAACTGGTAACTGGTAACTGTAAATCGCGGAGAAGAAAAATGTTAGAAGAGGAAGAAACGGGATGTAGGAGAAGATGGAAACGCACCTCCGGGGCCGGTTTCGACGAGCGCGCACATCTCCTCAATGACATGATCCATCGCAATACTCTCCGAGGCATGCTTATAAGTGGGGGGTCTTATAGCCACTTATAGCACTTATAAGTGGCTTATAGACGCTTGAAGTGCAGTTTCACGCTTGTACTGTAGCGAACTGTCTAACGGAACAGACCGTGTAACGGAACAAGCGTTTATTCCTGCACCTGTGGGCCGGTGGATCCCAAACTTTCATGGTAGTTGCCTCCCCATGTGTTAATTGAACTCTCAAAATTTCACAAAATTATCTTCCATCCTGCTCGGACAAGAAAATATCCATCAAAAATACCCAATTTGGCTTGATCCCAAAACTCTTCGGATTGCATTAATTCCTGCCAGTGCAATTCAAGGCCGGTTGGCTCAGTACTTTGCAGGCATGAAGGAGGTGACATTGCCTTCATAATCCACTAGCAAACTCCCTGCCATCTACCTATAGGGACGGAATACTTGTGGTTTGTTCCGTTACCCAGTACTTGCCATATTTGGTTCCCAAGGATCAACAGGCTTCAGCGCCGGTGAGCATTTCTCGCAAATCAGAAAAATATTCTGAGGGATAGGAGACGCTTTCATGCTCCCATGTGCCAGGTTACAACTGAACAGCTTAAGCAAGCCAAGAGATAAAGCTGAAGTAAAATGTTGTTCCGTTAGGCAGTTCACTACAGTAAGTGAAATTGGATTTTTGCGACACTGTCACTGTAAACCACTTGAGAGTCTAAGAATTGCCCTACTGTAACAGTATGCCAACTGGGCAGCAGAATCCGCCATGTATTGCTTGATTCTGACCTCACGTCTTCTCAGATCTCTCGTGTGTAGATGGAACACTACCAGTGTTCAGCGCTCAGCGGTCACTGGAATATCCTCAACCATTGCACGTCTGAATCCAAAGGAGTTTAACCGCAACGAAGAATTTGTCATCGTTCTGATTAAGCCCGGTTAAATTCCCCACTCGTTCCGTGAGCCAACATTTATATCGACGTCATTTGCACTTCGCGCGGTTGCTCTTGACCACCATGAAGCGCTCCATCCAGCTCGCCGCGCAGAGTGTCCCGGGAGTGGCCATCTTCGCCGTTGGTCGCCTCTCTGAGTGAGCATTGCGTTCACACTCGTCGCTTCACCAAGATTAATCCAGCTCAGTGCCCCGCTTCAATATCTTCTGTTCAGCAAAGGCTGGGCAGTCAAAGCACTCACCAGCGTCGGCATTCGCGCCAGCAATCTTCTCGTCACCACGGGCCCCGGCCTCGGCGGGATCGGTCCAATTCCGACGTTGTTGACGGGCATGTACGCTGTCGCGAGCCTCCGCCACGCGTATTGGGTGCTCGTAACCAACACCTACCACTGGGAGGCGGGCGGCGCACTCGGTGTCGTGGCATTCAATAGCGTCATGAACCTGTACAACACGCTGGTCGCGACCAACGCGTTGACGTCGTCTTCGTTGCCTCTCTTGGGCACTTTCACCGATTGCATTGGGTGGAAGCAGTGGGCTGGACTGGGCATTTTTGGTGCGGGAATCTTGCTCGAGATGGCTGCGGAAGAAGCGCGTCGTGCCTTCAAGAAGGATGAACGAAACAAGGGCAAGATCTGCAATGTTGGACCCTGGTACGTCGTCTACACATCGAAGGGTATGGATACTCAAGAACGTAGGGGCATGGTCCGTCATCCAAATTACTTGGGCTACCTTCTCTGGCGCGTCGGAATCACACTGGCCACCGTGAGCCGAGAACTCTCCCTCGAATTTGTTTGATCTCAACGATTTTAGGGTTCTCTCCCTGCTACGATCATCATGGGTGCTTTCCAGGCCATGGCCTTCATTCGCGGTGGTATCCCGGATCTGGTGGCTCACATGAAGCCTCGATATGGGGTCCAATGGGAGGAATACGAGAAACAGGTTCCCTATGCTTTGATTCCTGGAATTTACTGAGCTTCGCAACGTGGATAATTCTCTGTACCTTTGATTCGTTGTCGGCAAAACTGAAATTCCGTTTATTCGACCGGCATTTACCGGCCCGGTGGGGAGCGATCAATCTTATCTTTCTTCGTGCAGAATCGCTCACTGGAGAGAAGGCTTTGATCGACGGTTAGCACTAAATCGGCGTCGACCAAATCATCTACAGTTGATTTGCTCCCGCTCACGTTTTGCTCCGCCGCGGCGTCCTTTACAAGAACGGAGGTTGCTCCCGAGTCTCTCCAAGCCTGGACCGCGGCGAATACTTGTCGTGCCATCCTGCACGGAATGCCGGACGCTCGGTCCTGTGTCGGGGACACTCCGCTGCTCAATATTGCCATTCAACAGACCCGCTCTTCCGCCACACGGAGACATTTTGTGTGTCCTACAGCAGCCGAACGCCACCGGACGTCAAACCGGCGATCACAACTTGGCTTCCCTCTGTCATTTGCGCTCATGTAGCACCAGCTCGGGGAGGCCTCGGCCACCTGACTGGCAAAAAGAGGTGTGGGATAAGAGAGCGCCATCCTTGCGTCCTGCCACGAGGACTTGAGACTCTTTTCGACTTGCACCATGGACGCGGACCTGGAGGCCAAGTTCGAGAAACGCGCCTCGGGGGAGGACGCGACGTTGGACGCGGTGGAGGAGACGAGGGAGAAGGAGATGGCGCCGACGACACCCACGACCCCGCGAGGACCACCGCAGATGCCCGCGACGCTCGCCCCGGACGATCCTGAAAGTAGGGACGCGTCTTGAACATCGTGGCCGCTCACCATCGATTTTCGTAGATCCACGAAAATGGAGCGTACCGAAGAAGATTGTGCGTTGCTTTTCCCTCTGGCGGACGAGGACGCTGACCGCTTCCCAGCTGGTCGACGTCGTTCTCTGCGTTTGGGTCCTTACTCTAACGTACTCGTCAACCGCATACGTGCGCCGCTTCCTTTGTTTGTTCAAATTTGTTCGAGCGCAGACCAAAAAACAACACAGGTGGCCAGCATCCCTGCCCTCCAAGAGAAGTTTAACGCGTCGCTAGAAGGTTTGCTGGCCCGTATAGAGCTTCGATCGCGTTAATAGCAGTTTCAGTGAGCATATTAGGCGTCACCTTGAATGTGTGCGTCGGGCTGTTGCGCGCATTGTGTGAAGCGACAATTAATGACTTTTTGGCTTCAGGTTTGGATTCGCGGCAAGTTTTTCATAGTGGGTGGAGAGGGTTGAGCTGATGATCCAGTCCAGGCTGGACCACTCCTCATGGCACCGTTGAGTGAGCTGTATGGACGTCAGATAGTCTACCGCGGCGCGGGGTTGGGGTACAGCGGTAAGTTTGCGTTTCGCCGCCCGAACTTAAATTGCGTTTCTGAACGAAGCTATAGCGTTTGCTTTCGGCGTGGCGTTCGCCCCGAACACTGCTGGCCTCCTCGTGATGCGTTTCTTTGACGGCTTTTTCGGGTCGGCAAGCATAAATAATGTGCGTGTGACTGTTTTGCCTCTGCGCGTTTCCGCTGAATGCGTAGTCAGGTCCCCGCCAGCATCGGCGACTTTACGACTCTAACGGAAAGAATGATGTATTCCTCGCTCTGTGAGCATCGGAATGGACGTTGTACGCAGAGACTCAGGGTTGATAGATGCCGCCATGGCGTTCGGCGGACCAGCGCTTGGGCCATTGGTGTCGCCGTTTATCGAGACCTACGCAGGCTATCAGTACGGCAACTTGCCGTGCTTAGGATTTAGACCGCTGACGCCACCTAGCTGGAACCTTCGCGTCATTGCTATCTTTTCGACCTTTCTCAGTCTCTTGGTCGCCTTCGTTCCCGAGACGAGCGGCCCGATCCTCCTCCGGCGGAAGCTGAAGAGAGAGGGCAAGGAAGTGGTCGAACCGAGCGTCTCTGAGCTCGTTTCCACGATGAAGACCGCGATCTCTCGACCTCTGGTGTACCTCTTCACGGAGCCGGTGGTCATGCTCGTGTCCGTTTACCTCAGCGTTCTGTACGGCATTCTGTATGGGTCAGTGGTGCGCTTTCTCTGTCGATCTGGTACTCACAGTAGCAGATTCTTCGAGGCATTCACCGTTGTTTGGGTTGATACTCGAGGCTTTTCTCAAACCTCGTTCGGACTGACCTATATTTCGCTGGCGCTTGGCTTTTTCATTGCTATAGTGTTGATCCTCACTGTAGGCCGTACGTCTTTTGACCTCTATTCCTTGGCTGTTGCTCATGGAAGACAGAGAGGATCTATGTGAGCCGTGCGAAGAGAGATATGGACAAGGGTATTCCGATCCAACCTGAAGCAAGACTTGCATTGGGTTATTACGGCGCAATTCTGTGCCCCATGTGCGATGTTTTCCTTGGTTCTGTTGCCGTGTCTTGACGCCGTTGCAGCGCGTTGTTCATCTTTGCGTGGACTGCTCCGTTTACGCGGATCCACTGGGTACGCAATTCCTACCTGACAGAATACGCATTCTCACTCGGCGCTTCCAGGCCGTGCCCTGCTTGGGAGAGTTGTTGTTCTCGTTGAGCATGCTGTTGATCTTTACATCCTTCGTGAGTTATTTTCTTCCTCTCTCATGAATGTACTCACCCCAATCGGCTTCAGATCCCCTTCCTCATCGACTGCTACCAACTCACAGCAGCAAGCGCCCTCGCAGCCGGGATGACCAGCCGAGCACTGGTCGGAGGCGCTTTCCCACTGTTTTCGATCCAGATGTATGAGAAGTTGACCGTGCAAGGCGCGACAAGCCTATTAGCGGGCATCTCGTGTCTTTGCGCACCGATTCCGTTTATTTTCAGGGCGTACGGAACACAGT
This sequence comes from Mycena chlorophos, assembly GCA_014461115.1. Classification (NCBI taxonomy): domain Eukaryota; kingdom Fungi; phylum Basidiomycota; class Agaricomycetes; order Agaricales; family Mycenaceae; genus Mycena; species Mycena chlorophos. The sequence goes on along the minus strand of JACAZE010000002.1, from coordinate 2,546,850 downwards.
TGCGGGAACGAAGTCGGCACGCTGCCGTGCAGAATACATGACGGACTTCTTGACCTTTGACGACTTTTTACGCGTTTATGTTTTGTTGTACGATATGTATGTCGAGTAATAGATAAACATTAGAGACGTTTTGGCCGGGAGAGCTGGAGGCAGTGGCCGCAAAGACCGCGAATGGCAGTGATAGTCGGGGGCAGAGTTTCCGAATCCGCAGTCACGGGAAGCATACACTTTTGGCGGGAGCCTCGACGTCGGCCTCGCCTCCGCTACTAATCTCCCCATGTCCCGACGAAGCTATCGTAGCGGCGCTTCGGTCGACCGCTCCTCACGATATGTTAGCGACGACGATCTCCTCAAGTGCGTTGTGAGCCTCGTCGTCGACAAGCCCATTCCTAACGCATGTGTTGCAGCTATGTTCTCCGAGTAGCGTACGCCCAATTCCTTCGAAATTATTGTGGCTAGAGAGCCCAAACTGCGTATAGATACCTCAGCTATATAATGACGCCAAAGCCAACCGAGACGACGACCACGCCCCCGGCAATGGATACGCGGGATCGGGAACACCACTCGCGCTTGTCTGCGCTGTCCAATTTCTCGATAGGCGACATCTTCAAGGATGTCCGCGATGGCCCGAAGAGCGTCAAGTTCCCGGAGAAACTGCTCAAAGTGCTGGAGCAGAAGCTGCAGAGCATAGCCATGGGCAAGGACCCAGCGTGCGTGGCCATCTCTCCTCGGTTATTTTACTTGCTTATCCGTGCCCAGCTACTCGGAGCAGCTCGTCCGGCGGACGATGGCCAAATTCTATGGCCAATTCATGGTGGACAGCTTCAAGCGCCAGATGAAGGAGAACCGTAAAATCGAGGAGCTCATTCTTATGTTCGCCACCCACGCGACCGGCGTACTCAAGAAGGAGCCGTCGTTGAGCGGCGACGGCTGGAAGCTCGAGCTCAACAACCAGATTGCCATCTTCGTCAAGATGCTCCGCGAGTGCTTGCGCTCAGTCAATCACGTATCGCCCGAGCTGCTCAGTCGGCTGGACACATACACCGCCAAGTTGGCACCGGCGCAAGGGACCACGGCGACGTACAGCGATTCGGGATACGACTCGGCGTCTACGCGCAACTCGATTTCGATTCCGACCGTCAGCGCGAACGTCAACGACATGCAGCTCGTGCAGATTACGGCGGCGTTGTTTAGGATACCGGAGTCGGAGGTGCAGAAGGAGGTGGATGCGCTGAAGGGGACTTGTACGGCCAAGGCCGCGTTGACAGATCTCAAGGTGCGGCACATCTTTGCCCCCATTCCCTCGCTGAGCTCATATCAAGACTTGTCTCAAAAACATCAACGCCGGCGTTCCCTTCCCGGGACGAAAAGAGGACTTTGAGACGGACGAGGCCTGGCAGCACTGGCGGTCGAATGAGACGTCGCATCTCCAGCAGATGGTCGTGGCGATGGTGCAATTCAACCCCGAGTTGGCCAAGTCGACGCCGGCAGAAAGCGCCGCTGCGACGTCGCCCTACAATGCCCGACCATCATCGTCGTATTCTGCATACGAACACGTCGCGCGTAACCCGTCCATCGGCAGCCGCCGCTCGTTATACGTGGAGGAGGAGGGTATACAGGACGAGGTCAATGGCGACGACGAGATTCCCGTCGGTCATTACTTCACCTATATCCCGTCCAACCCGCGCAAATACTACAAGCGCCTGCTGGAGCACTGCCTGCTCACGGATTTGGAGATCATGCTCAGTCCGGAGGTCGATGATAACGACGAGGTGTCGCTGGGGATCCTCTCCGCGCCACATCTGGACCTGCTGAACGAAGTTGCGCTTCGATGGCGGATCGGACACTCGTACCGCGCAACGTGTTTCCTCGACCTCGTCAAGCAGTTCTACGAACGCCAGGACATTCCGATGGAGTGCATTCCCGATGCGTTAACCCAGATCTCGAAAGTCATGAGCGACGTCGAGCTGGACCACTGGCCAGTACTTGACGTACGTTTTCACCCTGACTCTACAATGCTCTTGCTGACGCGACAAACAGTCCGAGTACCTATCAGGCGTATACGGCGGTCTCTTCAACACCTTCCTCTCCAACCTCTACCACGCGATGGACAACGTGCCAACCCTCAAGCCCTCTGAAGTCGAGCCGTTCGTCCAAGTGCTCGAACACATTCGAGACAGCGGGCTGCTTGAGCGCTTTGGATTCGACCAGGACATCAACGCGCGGCTAGCGGACATCCAGACGCAGGTCCGGCAGGTCGCGCTCCGGTGGTACGGACTCAAGTTGAAGGAGCTCCAAGCGGCGCCGGGTGTTAATCGCGCGTTGCCGTTGCTGTTGATGACCGACGAGATTGAGAAGGCGGCGAAGAACCTCGATAAGAGGTTCCCTGAACCGATCTTGGGGTCAGTGGGTCACTGTATCGTCCGACTGAGGCTGACTTGTGTGTGTGCAGGCAACTGGATCTTGTGTCGCTGGTCATGGAAGTACAGATACCTGCCTTTGTTGGCGAGGTCCAATCGTCGCAGAAACGGCTCTTTGAGTCGTCGATGAATGGGCCGACACCGGACGTGCCGATCCAGGACATCTTTGCGCTGTACCGAAGAACCAAGCTGTTGCTGGAGATGCATCATGCGTTCTGCCCTCAGTGCGCATTGTTTGTTTTGCAGAATACAAGCTGATCGGTCACGTGCAGGGGTCAGATTGACTTTGACATCCATGCGTTCTTCGAGCCGTATGTGCGCCAATGGCTGGTCAACACCGACAACAAGACAGGGCAGTGGGTAGAAGCGGTGAGTCCGGCGGTATGTTAGGGAAGCCTTGCTGACTCTCGTGTGTAGGCCATCAAGGCAGACAAGGTTTGCGCGCGTTCTTGGCGTCGAGATTCAACGCTCACCGCGGTATGCAGTTCCAAGCAGAAGGACCCGAAGGCCATAGCTCTTCGATTGTCGACCTCTTCGAGTCCTTGAAGAGCCCAATAAACTTCTTGCAAGACCTCGAGTGGACAGACGAGTACCAAGAAGCGCGCTTCGTGACGTCGCTGTCCAAGGTCGGCCGCTTGTTTCAGCTAAGAATCGGTTTTACTAATCCAGGAATAGACCATGGCCAAAGCGATCGAGCAGTACTGTCGAAGTGTCGAAGGGCTCTTCCTCGCCGAGATGTTCCCGCGACCCAACGAGTTTATGCAGCCGCAAAAGTCGTCCGCGTGGCTCGAGAAGGCACGGCAGCTTGCGGTCACGGGCGAGAAGAAAGTCGAGCCGTTCAACTTCCAGCCCGAGTCGTGCGTCAAGCTCAACAACGTCGAGGCGGCGCGGAAGCTGCTGGACAACATGTACTCGCAGGCGCAGGCGGATAAGGTCTCCGAGACCTTGATGCAGGCGCCGCCGCTGCCGAGCAAGACGGAGTCGGAGAAGTTCTTGTTCTCCGTCAAGATATGCATTGCGGAAGGCTTGGTGCCGCTGGATAGCAGCCCGTCGTCGAAGCTCGACACGTTTGTGACGTTAAGCGATGAGGCGGGTATGAGGTTGGCTAAGACGCGGACGATATACGAGACGTTGAGTCCTCGATGTAAGTGGTCTTCGGTATCTCACGTGCCCGGTCACTCACTTCGTTGCAGGGGACGAGACATTCGATATATCAGTCGACAAGCCACTGTGGCTAATGGTCAGCGTACGTGACCGCGCTCTCGTCGGCAAGCACGACACGGTCGGTCGGGCATACCTCTGCTTGGACCCGAAACGATTCGGCGACTTTTTGTCGCATGATTTGTGGATGGATCTGGACTCGCAGGGCCGCGTGCTTGTGCGTATCAGCATGGAAGGCGAAAAGGACGATATTCTGTTCTACTTTGGCCGTGCTTTCCGCTCGTTGAAGCGTGCCGAGTCTGACATGCTCAGGATATTCATCGACAAGGTGCGCTTTTTTGGCCATGCTCTCGCTAGTCGTTCATAGCCAAACAGATGTCTCCTTTCATCCAACAATGCATCTCTCGATCCGTGCTCAAAGCGCTGCTCAAGTCCGACAAGCCTTCTCTCGACGTGAACAAGGCTATCAGTGGCGTAACGGCGCTCTGGGGCTCCGCAGCCTCTGCGCTTAGTTCTTCGTCCAACGAGGTTCAAATACCACTGCCCAGTTCCGAGAAGCCGAGAATCAGGCCGGAGGAGCTTACGGACGTCGAGATCGAGCAGGCGATCAGCCCGCTGTTCGACTACTTCGAGGCGAACCTGCAGACGCTCAATACGTACCTCAGCGACACCGCCAAGGAGATGGTCATGTCTCGCGTCTGGAAGGAGATCCTGACGGTCGTAGAGGGCCTGCTTATCCCGCCATTGTCGGACATATCGAGCGACATGAAGCCATTGACGGATAAGGAGGTCGATGTCGTGTTCAAGTGGCTGAAGGTATGTTGCGTGTGTTTTGTTTGGATGCGATACTGACGTGCTTTTTAGTTCCTAAGGGACTATTTCTATGCGGGCGGCGAAGGCCCGGTGCCTCTCGAGGTTCTGCAGAACCAGAAGTACCGCGACGTCGTGTCGATCCGTTTGTACTACGACTGGCATACGTACGTGGCTTGTTACAATCTCTGGTTTCTGCTGACGCTCTCTGTAGGGACGCCTTGATGGAGGAGTGCGTGCGGATGATGCAACAGAGCCTGCGTTCGTCGACGACGACTAAGCGGCGCGTGAAGAGCGTGTACCAACAGCGGAACCTCGGCACGATCAAGGAGAGGAAGAAGGAGAAGCGGGAGGAGAAGGACGCCTCTAATGGGGAGACCATTATGCGGATATTGCGGATGAGGTGAGGGTTGTTTTCTGAGTTTCTTTCGGTTGGTTGAACGCGTTACAGGCCCAACACATCAGACTTTATCGCGCAACAGCTACAAATCCTGAATACAATGCAGGCAGAGCAGGAGAAGCGCGCACAGGAGAAGGAGCGCAAGGCTAAGCGCCAGGGCGGCGTAGGACGCCCGGCGCCTCCGCCGATCCCTGAGATTCCGCCTCTTCCAGAGCTCCCGGAATGAAGGTAGACGACTCGATCTGATACACCAAATACCTTTTTGCATATACCGCTGTTCTTTCCTCTTCTCTTTCGCTAGCAAACTTATCATTTCCGGGACATTTGTATTACTTTCGCTGCAGTAACAAGAACCTTTGCGGATTTTTTTTTTTTGTTTCGCTCAGTGCTCGTTGAAGTTGCCTGCGCACCGGTGGCTCTCGACCACTGTGTGGTTGATCACCGCCCCGTTTGCGAACGGCGCTTGGATGAACTTCGTTCCTGCATCCCAGATGGTTTGGTGGCCAAGCGTCGACGTTCCTAAGATGTCCTGGCGGGATGGACTGAGTATGGCATGTACGCGTCGTGGTCGTGTTACGCACAGTGGAGATGAAGATTCCGCCTGCTGGGATGGAAAAGCCGCCGGAATGCTCTGGGAAGGTGACCGTCGCGCCGCCGGTGAGAGCAAAGACCCATTGCGAGTGCGCGCCGTTGTGTAGTCTGTAGATGTATCAAGACTCATTCCAAGCAACCAGCAGGAAGAAATTCGTTCACCCTCCGTTATTCGGCCCGTCGTCCGAAGGAATGACGATCATGACCGCCGTGGTCATGTTTCCGAGCTGGAGGACTTGGTCTCCAACTGTACCGCCCTGAAATTCAGTTGTTTGGGAGTGGGGGCGAGCGCAGGGAGAATGCACGGACCACGGTGGAAATCTGAAAACCCGGCTCAATCTCCCAACATTCCGCGAAGGAGATGTTGTTGGCCGAGACGATGGCGTTGACCAGCAGGCTGCCAGTGGTGCCGTTCGCATTTTGGTGAGTGCCGAGCTCGGATCCTTGGGTCAAAGTGAGCAAGGGGAGGAGAAGGAGTAGGAGCGGGAGCAACATGGCGAGTGGGAGGGCATGAGCCATTGCGTGAGAGATGCTCGGGAACGAATGCCAGTGTCGACGGCCAGCCGCTTCCGAGTCGATTCTCAGTGCTCAGTGCTCACACAACTCGGCCGAAATTTGCATTCGCCTCTCGAGTTGGGAAGAGCGTGGTTGTGGGTAGAGGCAAAGTGCACGTTACCCCACAGGGCAACGGCTATGCCACAGCTCTCACAACACACCCTACCACCTGCTCCTTGCGAGCCCCGCGCCTTAGTAGTTCATACGTACTTGCCCGCGGTTTATAAATGTGATCCAAAAAAAAAAGCAAAGTGCACGTGAGACCTGATGCGCCAATTCTGAGCCCAACCACCACCGTCTTACTGCCACTCTTTCCCGTCCGCCGCTCTGAACGATGTTCTACTCTATGGTCTATTCCCGATGCAAACTCGTACACAATCAGCTATTCTGCACAACAGCGTACCGACTCCTCGCCCTTAGTTTGTCTCCGTACGCTCTGAAGATGAACGGAATCGGGGCGCAAAGACACGAGATGCCCGCTAATAGGCTTGTCGCGCCTTGTACGGTCAGGTTCTCGTACATCTGAATCGAGAATAGTGGGAATGCGCCTCCGACCAGTGCTCGGCTGGTCATCCCGGCTGCGAGGGCACTTGCTGCTGTGAGTTGGTAGCAGTCGATGAGGAAGGGGATCTGAAACCGGGGTTGGTGAGTGCATTCACTGGAGACGAGGCAAACAACTGACGAAGGAAGTGAAGATCAATAACATGCTCAACGAGAACAACAACTCCCCTAAGCATGGTACGACCTGTGGCGGCTCGGTGAAGAACGGAGACTGCGTGATTTGAAGTGCGTACCCAGTGGATCCGCGTAAATGGTGCAGTCCAAGCAAATATGAACAGCGCTCTGCAACGCCGTTAAGACCCACAACAGAACCAAGAGAAACACCGAACATTGGGCACAGAATCGCGCCGTAATAGCCCAACACCAGTCGTGCCTCCGGTCGAACCGGAATGCCCTTCGCCATGTCGCTCCTCGCGCGGCTCATGTACATTCTCTCTGCGTCCAGTCAATGACAAAACGGATAACCAACGTCGAAACACTCACGACCAATGGTGATGATCAACAGTATGCCGATGAGGAAGCCAAGGGCCAACGAAATGTAGGTCAGTCCGAACGAGGTTTGAGAGAACCCGCGAGTATCAACCCAAACAACGGTGAAAGCCTCGAAGAATCTGCTGCTGTGAGTGCCAGATCGACAAAGAAAGCGCATCACTGACCCGTATAGAATGCCGTACAGAACACTGAGGTAGACGGACACAAGCATGACCACCGGCTCCGTGAAGAGGTACACCAGAGGTCGAGAGATCGCGGTCTTCAAGGTGGAGATGAGCTCAGAGACGCTTGGTTCGGCCACTTCTTTGCCCTCTCGCTTCAGCTTCCGCCGAAGAAGGATCGGGCCGCTTGTCTCGGGAACGAAGGCGACCAAAAGGCTGAGAACTGTGGAAAAGATCGCTATGACGCGGAGGTTCCATCTAGGTGTGCGTTAGTTGTCTCGAGCCTTAGCACTGAGCTGAGGTTGCCGTACTGATAACCTGCGTAGGTCTCGATAAACGTTGACACCAGCGGTCCAATAGACGGTCCGCCGAATGCCATAGCGGCATCTACCATCTTCAGTCTTTTGGTGTGTAGTTTCTGCACAACACTCACAAAGTGAAGAATACATTAACCTCTCCGTTAGAGTCGTAAAGTCGCCGACGCTGGCTGGGACCTAAGGATATGTTCAGCTCAAGGAAGAGAGAAATAATATGCGCACGCACATTATTTATGCTTGCCGACCCGAAAAATCCGTCAAAGAAACGCATTACAAGTAGGCCGGCGATATTGGGGGAAAACGCAGCGCCGAAAGCGAACGCTAAGCCTTGGTCAGATGCGTTCTCTGAGTCAAGACAGCGAAACGAAAACACACCGCTGTACCCCAGTCCCGCGACCCGATAGACTATTTGTCGTCCGTATATCTCGCTCAACGGCGCCATGAGAAGTGGCCCGGCCTGTCTCGCAGCTTGAACGCGACGCTCTCCGCCAAGCATGAAGGCTTACCGCAAATCCAAACCTAAACCCGTATTTTTTCGTTAATTTTTGATAAACTTCACATGCGCAACAGCCCAACGCACACATTCAAAGTAACGCCCAGTACGCTGACTGAAAGGTGAATGGTGAGCAACGCAAACAACACCCTCTGCAAGCACCGGCGAACCTTCTTGGGAAGCGTGGAATTTCTTATGCAGAGCAGGAATGCTCGCCACCTATAGAGCCTTTGGATCAACGTTTCAACAAAGAATAAGAAAGACGGACGCACATAGGCAGTCGACGAGTATGATAGTGTGAGGACCCAAATGCAGAGAATGGCGTTGACTACCTAGAAGGAAATCAGTGTTTGAGGCTCCGAGCGATAAAGAAGCATACAATCTTCTTGGGAGCGCCCCAGTTTCGAGGATCTGAAAGAATCCCTAGTGAGAAGCGAAGCCATTAGACGGTGAGGTGTCCCTACTTTCAGGATCGTCCGGAGCAAGTGTGGCGGGCATCTTGGGCGATGGCCGAAGGAGCTTCAAGTTTGTGGTCGCTGGTGACTGGAGGCCCTTTTCCATGTCCTCGGGTACATCCAAAGTCGCATCGTCTCGCGAAACTTGACGGTCGAGCGTTGCTTCCAGGTCTGCGTCCATGTCCAGGTCGAAAGGGTCCTCGTGGCAGAGCGCACGGATTCAAGCTGTGCCCTCTTTAAGAGCCTCACTCTGAACTTCTTTTTTTGGAACCTGAACCAGGTGGCCGAGGTCACTCCCCGAGCTAGGGCTAAATCAGCGCTCATCGCCGATTTGATTTCGGAAGTCTTTCAAAGCTGCGGTTGCGGTTGGACACACAAACTGTCTTTCTTTGTTCCGGCAAACGGCCCCGGTTGAATAGAATGATTGAGCAGCCAGGTGTTTCCCGGTCCCCGATGCAGGACCGAGCATCGGGCATGTGGGGCTCGACTGTGCCCTACTGTACTGTATGTATTAGGCGCAAGTTATGCTGCGTCCGAGTCCGAGTCGGGAACAACCAACGTTGCCGATGACGCCGGCGCCGCGACTGCTCGGAGCGCCAAACTTATCGCCGACATCCAAGGAGACCACAATCGACGGCACAAGTTGTGTAGGTTAACGCCGCCTTCCATACGCCGATCATACAGTCACTGTCAGAATACGACCCAGCGCCGGCCGGCACTGATAGCGGATAAGCCTAAAGCGCCTTCAGCGGCACTGCATCAGAGCACTCCGAGTCGGAAGACTGAGCGCTTGAAGAGCAGTACAACAACATGGGTAGATAGTAAAAATTGTCGTCCTCGGTAACCAATTAGAGGATGGCCGAGGGGTTGCCCGAGGAATCGACAGCACAACTTTTGAAGATGCTTCGATTCGCAGAGCCACGCTCCCGTGTAGGAGTTGTTCTGAGATTTTTCATACGCACAAACGCGAGTCTCTCAAGAGTGAGAGAGACGCGCAAGTTGAGCCCTGCTGCTGCAGGTGGAATTTGCCTTATTCGGACTCGTAGCGTTGAGTAGAGCGCCACTTGATCACCGGGACTTTCCATTCAGTAAAAGGATACAAATATGATTCTTTCCTGGCTCTAAAGTACTGTCCCCGTAGACGGGATGAGCTTCCATGCCACAAGTGGTCTGGCCGTACATCTTGGAAGTGTAACGACCCTTCTTGATAGGCGTTCACCAACGGCGCTTCCTCACGTGTGTACGCGAGATGCGGCCGCACTGTTCGCCCGAGGCTCCAAGCTCCCTGCACGGCGCCGTCGGAGACGATGTCACCAGACAACAATGCGCCGTCGCGTCAAGGCTCAGCCGCTTCGAGTGCCTTCAGTCCAAATTTCGCAGGACGTCTGGGATGGGTGTCGGCGGACGCCGCACGAGCGATCGAGCCGAAGCTTTGTGCTCGTGTGCCTGTTGCTCCTGCGCCTGACTTTTCCGTAGCCGCTCCCTCACGACCAGTGCCTTCGGGAGAGTCGCGTTCAGCTTCTTCTCGCCTAGGTGCGGCGGACTGCGCAACAGGGAGCGCGTCGAAATTTCGTGCTGATACACCTGCAGGATGTCCGGATTGGGGTCGAACTGGGGCAGGCGCCAGAGCGGCGCGAGGAAGCTCGGGATGAGCGCGCGCATCTTGGGTTTCTTGAGTTTGGTCGATCGGATGATGGGCCAAATGCTGAGCGGGGTGGTGAGCCCGTCGCGCGGGACATGGTAGCGCGGGTCGATGTCGCGAAGGCGGCGGCTGATGCCGACGACCTTGTTAATGCGGAGCGCAAACGCTTCGTGGACTGGGTTGGAGTCGGGGGTGAAAGCGGGGTTCTTGATGATGGAGCACAGAGCTTTGCCTGGCGCAGTTTAGACAACGTTGGTAAAAAGAAATGGCAACGCGACGCACCATTGAACGGTGAATGTCCCGACACTTTGCGCACGAACCACGGGTGCATGACCATGAACGGGACTGGAAACGCGTCCGCCTTGGGCTCGCAGATATAGAGGCGAGTAGCCTCCAGGTTGAGGTTGGTTAAGAACGGCTGGCCCAGCGCCGTGATGAAGTTCGAGTCCCGCACGACCTTGAGGGCAGTGAGCGAATCAGCGAACGCGTCCGGGAGGAACTGATCCTTCTTGAGGATGGCGCCGAACTCCGTGTAGTCGCGCAATGTCGCCATCTCCCAGACTGGAATCTCCCAAGGCAGTCCATGCGGACTCAGCAAATCCCTGCCGCCCAGAAACGCCTCCCGCGACGGTCCCTCCGCCACACGGAACCGCAACGCGCCTGCAAACGGATGTTGCTCCGGCGGCGACCGGAAGTACAGGAATCCACTGGCTTCCGGCGGAAAGAAAGTGTTCTTGGTCGCGACCTGGTTGCCGAACTGCGCCGCCTGTGGGTGGTGGAGCTGTTTGTCGCTGACGACGCGGTACTCGCCGCGCAGCCCAGGGACGTCGGAGATGGTGATGAAGTGGTCTGGCGTAAGTTTGCGTGAGTCAAAGGTTTGGATGGTTGGCGGGAGCTGGGACGCGTTGGTTGTTTGGAGAGGACGTGGAAGAGATGGGGACTGACGGGGATTGGCGGGCGTTCCAAGCGTTTTTTGCCCCAATGCAAGACGGGGCTAGTCCATGTTACGATGGTACGTCGTTGGGTTCGAAGCATCCAATTGTACGACGAGCCAGCGGGGCGGTCGACGAAGCGGAAAACGCGCTCTCGTCGTTGGAGGGAAAAAGCGTCTAGTCACGTGGTGACCTTGGATTTCATGCTAACGACGGTATGCGTTCAGGGAAGCCGATCTACGTAGTACTTTGCCGGCGGCGAGAGCTCACACTGGATCACCCCACCCGGCACACTAGGAAACAGTCTCTCCAACATGGCTTTCTCAAAATTCTCCCAAAGCTCCGAGTCGTCTCGCGGGTCGAGCACCGAAGGCAGGTCGCGAATGAGCAGCTTGCACCGAATGCGCTTGGCTCCGAGGCTGCCAACGGTCGACGCGGGCTCGGGAATGTCCCACGCGGGCTCTTCTTTCGGATATCGCGCCTCGAGCACGAGTTGAAGAGTGAGGGTATGGAGCGCAGGGAGATTGTTGGACGAGAGGATGGAGAGGAACGGGAGGAAGACGGCTGGGAGCTGCCTGTTGCGATTGACCATGAGCTTGATGACCAGGGTGTGCAAATAGGTTAGGGTCGGCCAGGTGTATGTCGGCTGACGGGTGAGTTCTGGAAGTGAATGAGCGTTGATAGGGAAGCAATGTTAGTACTCACCGCCAGCATCAATGCGTAGTTCCTCCAGACTACCCGAGCAGGCGGCCAACAGGCGCGACTCATAGTGGTTGTCATCCTGCGTGAGACGAATATCGAGCCGCTTCACACCTTTCGGCGGAGCACGCAAGAAGCACTCGTACACGGGCAACGCGCCGCCATTGACCGCGTCGGCCACAATAAGATGACGAACAGGCGACGGTGTGCTTTCGTCGAGCCTCTCGTCGAAGTTCAAATCGGTGTCCTTGCGAACGAGAACTTGGGAGAACGACACGACAGGGACAGCGAATGCGAGTGTGAATAGCTTCGTCGGCACATGGTTGAGGAACATGAGATGGAGACGCTGCAACGTGGGCATCTGCAGGATCGCAAAGAACGCATCGTTGAACTCCGGCGCAGTAGTAGCGACCGCGCTCCATTTCGCCGTCTTTCCTGCGACCACGAATCGCTCCAGGACGCCATCCGCGGCGATCTTGGTCAAGATCTCGACGAGTGGCAGCACATCGTCCTTCACGTCCGAAATCTCGACAGTGAGGTCTCGAATGTATGTCGTGAGCACGGGCGAGGCCGCAAATAGAGCTGCTGTTTCTTCGAGAGTGGGGTGTTGCAGCGCCCGCAGACGGTAGAGGCGGATGGAGTGAAAGAGTCTTCGCCGACTGGGAACGTTGAACGACGTGCAGACGGCCGCGGAGGCCTTGAGTGTCGCGGAATCGGTGGCTGGGACGTGGCCAATAATAGCGTCAAAGATCTCTTGGGGGAGGTCTGCGGGCAGAGACATGAGTGCAGGAGTCAAGTCTCGGCTAGCATTGACAAGCTGTGAGAGTGGTTCTCTTGCCTCCGTCCATGACCCCGTCTGCTGCAGTCCTCCGCCAATCTCTCCTGGAAATTGACCAGGAGGTCCACCGATGGAAAAAGCATCTTGCCGTGCTGCAAGCGAAACGCGCGGAGATCCTGGAGAGACTCGACGCGGTCGTCTACCCCGTTCTCGCCCTTCCGGTCGAACTTACCACGGAAGTCTTCCGATTTTATGTCGCTGGCGATCCAGTTTGCATTGGAGGTCCCAGATCGGGCAAAGGTCCCATGCTTCTGGCGGCTGTGTGTCGTACGTGGCGGGCCATCGCGCTGGGTGATCCAGAGCTCTGGTCGGACATTACTCTGGGTGGAGACGACGCTGGGCCGAAAACCGACGATTTCGAGTCTCTTCTGGGGTTGATACTTGCCCGTGCCGACCGTCACTTGCTGAAAGTGGATGCCATTTGCGCTGCTCTCGATAGTCCCCTGCTTCGCCACTTGCTTCGCCACTCCGCACAATGGGAGGAATTCTCTTGCTCGATTCCTTCGCCGGGCTTGTTTGCTGGTGAAAGTCTCGTCGCACCCCACCTTAGGGCACTCTGTATCAACGGATATTCGAAATTTTCACCTCCACCACCGGGGAAAATCGCGGCTTTCTCTAGCGCCACGGCGTTGCGAAAGGTCGAGCTGTCAGATATTCCATTCGACAGCATATCGCTTCCATGGGAGCAGCTGACTTACCTCGACTTGTCCGATTATGCTGCAAGGTGCTGCTTCACGATCCTCAACCACACGCCCAATCTACGCGAGTTGTATCTTTGGAACGTATCCGCCAGCGAGGAGCTACTCACGCCCGTCACTCTTTGTTCTGTGACGCGGCTCAAGCTCGACGAAAATGCCTTGCATGTGGCACAATATCTTGTTCTTCCCGCTTTGAAGGACCTACAAATCACGGCAAAGGACCCGTCGCATCAGTACGGTCTGCTCTCGGAGTTTCTGCTCCGGTCTGGATGTGCGTTGGAGTCTTGGAGATGTTCTCCGTATATGTCACGGAGACAGGAAACGATGCGACGAGCATGGACTTCACCGGACTCCTCGAATGCATTCCGAGCTTGACAAAGCTTCACATCGAGAATCTCGGCTGGAAAGCACTCGGGCCGTTGATCTCGCGCCTGAAAGTCTCGCAGAAATATCAGGGCCGACGTGCACTCACAATTCTGCTCCCAAATCTCCGAGAGCTGGACATCAGGATGGAAGCCTCGCGCATTCCGTGCGTCGAAATCGTCGAAATGCTTGCAGAGCGCAGGTTTACGGGGGATAGGCGTAACGCCGAGATTCGAGCCGATGGGATCGGGCCGTTCAATTCGCAGAAACCTGGACCCGAGGTGGCACCCCTCCAGAGACTTATTTTCAGGATTTCTCAGTGGGCCAAGCCAGGCGACCCAGATGCTCAACAACAGTTGGTGAGCTGGATTTCGGAGGAGCACGATATTAGGTTCGACGCACTCAAGGTCTATAAACTTGTAAATTAAAGGTCTAATTATCGTCAATTCGACGCAGCGGACGCTCCAGGGCCAGGAATTGCCTTATTAAGACGCCGGGCGTTGAGTTGCCAGTGCTGACATATCATATCGCGTGACCCTCCTTTTCTTAACCATGACCTCAACCAAAGTCACCGCAGCTGCGCTCCGAGATGCCCTCGCACAAGTCGACACGGAAATCATCCAATGGAAAGCGCGCTTGGCTCAGCTCGAAGCACGACGCGAAGGCATCCTCGACAGCCTCGACACCATCGTCTACCCAGTTCTCAGCCTTCCTGTTGAGATCACGGCGGAGATCTTCCGGCATTACGTGGAGAGAGCCTGGATCGGCGGGCCGAGCAACACGCAGGGACCGGTGGTTCTGGCTGCGGTGTGTCGGACGTGGCGCGAAATCGCGCTCAGTCTGCCGGCGCTGTGGTCCAACATCTGGTTAGACGGAATGGAGAACGACCCGGATGAAGAGAGGAAACAAATGGAGCGTCTTTTCGCGTTGCACTTGGCCCGCACCGGACAGCATCCGTTAAAGCTCGATGCGAACACGATGTCCTTCGACGAGTCTTTCGCGCAGCGCCTGATTGGTGTTTCTGCCCGATGGGAGGAGCTCTCTCTTCAGATCTTGTCGCCCGACGTGTTCCCTCAAGACATTTTGCATCTTCCGGCTCTCCGAGATCTCTGCGTCACCTGCGACTCGGACGAGTTCCTCGACAATGACTCGGAGCCAATCATTGCGTTTTCGGATGCTCCCGCCCTTCGAAAGTTGCAACTGTCGGATGTGCTCGTCGAAATGATTGTGCTTCCGTGGGCGCAATTGACGGAGCTTGTTTTGAAGGACCTCTTCCCTCACCATTGTGTCGAGATTCTGGCACACACTACGAGCTTGCGCGACTTAACGCTCGAGCAGACGAGGACCCCTCACGATCCAGCGGCACCTGTTATCACTTCATCGACGGTGACGATGCTCAAAATCCGCGGGTATATGGCGTCGGAGCTAGCCGTCGTAGACTTTCTTACGCTCCCGGCGCTGGAAGAGTTGCAGGTGGCCGTACCGGATTCACCGGAACGCTACGATCGCCTCTCGGATTTCGTTCGTCGATCAAGATGCGAGCTGAAGTCGCTCTCCATCACACACATCGACGAAGACTTGCACGCAACTCTAGAGGACGCAGGTGGGCTTCCTCGCTTCCTCTCCGACACACCCAGCGTCACAACGCTGAACATTACGCGTATGGGATGGGAGTCTTTGAACCGGCTTCTCGTGCATTTGGATGTTTTCCGCTGGACGTACTTGCAACAGCCCGCGACGCAGTGTATGCTGCCAAACCTCGAGAACTTGGAGATCGCGATGGAGGGACCACGGATTCCGTATCCTGAGATGGTGGATACACTGCAGCAACGTAGATTCGGGGAGCGGCTTGAGGAACGGCCGTATGGGGATTCGGAGATGGCGACGGCGCAACTGAAGCGGTTCTGGTTCCGGATCCCGAAGATTGTTTGGGGGACTGTCACCTCTGAAGAGAAAATACTGGAGTGGAGGGCGAAGGGACACGATATCGATGTCGACGACCTCCGAATATTTAGACTAGACGCTGAAGAAGAATAGCAGCTCAGTGCGTTCGGCGCGGTAACGGCCATCTATGATGTCGGCACAGGCAAATGCGGTGCGCTTTCCTGACTTGCTTTGACTTGTCATGGCCGCATAAATTGCCCTCAGCCTCCAGCTTCTACACCGCGCGCTACCCACTCAACGATGATTCCACGGATACACCAGTTAACCCATCTACATCTACACCACACCACAACAAACTAGAAACACACGAAATTGGATGTTCGCTGAGAACGAGTCGGAGAGCCCCCGGGTGCCTTCGCCTTGGGACCCCTTCATCTCTACTCCGCCCTCTCCCTCTCCTAGCCCTATTCCGCGGTTAGTGCCGGAGCAGGACGACGGTATGTCTGCGTTTGTTGGGTGTGCCCGGACTGACGTGGCCACAGGGAATGTCGAGTATAAGCTGCAGCTGCTTTCGCCGAGCCCCGGCCGGTTCGCAAGGCTCGTAACGCAGATGAAGTGGCGTCTACTTGAGGGAGGCGGGCAAGCTTACTACGAGCTCGGCGTAGCGGACTCGGGGATACTCGTCGGCTTGCCGCGCGCGGAGTTGGAGGCGAGCTTGGAGACGTTGGAGATGATGGCCGGGGAAATTGGTACGTTTCGTGCTTGGAGTTATTTTGAGCTACCCACGAACGTGCTTGCAGGCGCAAGCGTTATCGTGGTGAAAGAGATTGAGGTGCCAGCGGCTATGCTGGAAATGGTGTCGACCCCACCGGACGCTTGGAATGGCAAGCGCATCAGCGGACGGCAGCCCTTACTGCTTACTTCGGACGAGTCAACGGCCACAAACACCGAGACGGAGCTCTCTGCGACCGATGTCGACGAAGACGTGGCGGCCAATGTGAAAGTTCGCGGCGCAGACAACATCTTCCCTATGGACGACCTCGACTCGGACGTTCCTTCCGGCCATTTCGACCTCGAAATTGCGTCGGTGTACAAGCCGCGTCCGATGCGCGAGCGTTCCCAGACGCATGCTCTGCTGACGGGCAAGAAGACTCGCGGCAAGGGCAAAAAAGCAAAGCATATCCCTGATTCGCTGCTTTCGACACCGGCGCACGAGTCAGACGGGGTCAAGACCATCAAGGCGCAGAAACGACGCCATGCGCGCGACCGGAAACGGGAGGAGCGCGCTCTGGCCTTGCTCGAGGGTGTAACCGGGACAACGACCGCCGCAGACCCACCCAAAGACCAAGCTTGCGCCGACACGGATTCACTGACCTCGAACCTCGAGGCTTTGCACGTATCCGTTGACCCCGAGCCGCTTGTTCCCGTCCTGGAGCTTGCCGTAGAGGAGCCCGACCCGGATCTCGAGGGCGAGGACGACGTGTTTCCGACGATGGTCACCGCCGTCCCCGAGCCTTTCACTGGCCTCGCATCTTCGCATCTCACCGTGCCTGTCGACACGTCAGCGAAAAGCACAAACACGTCTAACGTCGAGCCCCGGCTGATTGTCGAGGCGCTCGTCGTCCGCAAAATGTCGATTGAAGAGGCATTCCTGGACTTTGGCGGCGCGTTTTCATTAACCTGATCTTGAATGTTTATCTATCGTCTTTATATCTTTTACTACTCTCCTGTATACGTTGTACATCGTGTACTAGACCGTGTTGTTGTACAATTCGTCTTTTTCTGTCTCTTTTTGTGGCCCTAGTTTTAGCGTGTCAGACTCGACCTCGTAGGGCTCGACGAATACGAGCTCTCCGGTTTATCCTCTTACTTCAGCTCTCGAGTACCTGCACAACGGCTGGGTTGGAGATAAGAGAACTATTCCTGTGTTAGAAAACATAACATCGGCGCTTTGTCTCCTCGAAATTTGCGCGTAGCCGACTGATTCTCGACTGGCCCTTTCGATCCATCCCAGCCATCACTGCGAAACACGTCTGCCTGACGAGAAACGCGAAAGTTGCCGAATAAGGCAATTGCGTCATGACCGCCTCGAGCGGGTATAAAAGCCGGGCCGGCTTGGCTTGGCGAGACCAGGTTCTCCCTCAACCACCACCAACCACACACAGTCTTTACTACAACCACACTCTTTACCGAAACTATGCCCGCCGTCTCCCGCGTCCTCGCCGCCCTCGCGCTCGCTGCTACGTTCGTCCTCGCCACGCCCATCCCGCAGACGCCGACCGTACGTGCTCGCTGTTCGTGGCGACGAACCCACGCGCTGACCTCGCCGCATATAGACGCCGCCCGTCGCCAACTGTGCCGCCAACGTCGCCGTCAATGAAGGCAAAACCGTCGTCAACGTCCTCCAGTCGTACGCCACGATCCAGTCGTATGAGAAGCTCTACCCCGACGACTACAACACGATCATCCTCCCTGCGTATCAAGACTGCTGCACGGCCAACAAAGTGGACTCGAGCAAGGGATTCACTGACGCGGTGTCGGAAACGTGCGTTGTCGTCTGCTCGTGTTCTCGCCGATGCTGATGATGTTCAAGGCCGCAGAAGCTCGCGCAGGACCCCAGTCAGAAGGACGCGTCGACTGCGTCGCTCAACGCGAAACCCGACTCGGACAAGGTCGAGAAGAGCACCCCGTACAAGGTCGAGCAGAGCGCCCAGGGCAACGAGAACAAGGCGGGGGACGAGGCGAAGCAGACTACGGGCAGTGACAAGAAGGTGGATGCCGAGAAGAGCGCGACGGTCTCGAGGTGCGTGTCCGACTGAGCCGTGGCCATTTTCTTATTATTCGCGCAGTCCCGACAGCACGCCCGGCGACCTCAAATTGTCCTCTGAGCACACCGTGAAGACTTCTGCGAATCCTGGCCAGCAAGACGCGTCCGCCATGTCGCTTGATCTCCCTCTCAAACCCGATACCGCGGCAGACAAGGCCGAGCAGAAGGCACCTGCCACCCCCAGCAAGGTCGAAAATACCGCCGAGAACAAGAGCAACAAGGTCGAGAGCAACGCGACGGGCACTGGGAACGAGGCGAAGCAGGCCGCCAGCAGTGACAAGAAGGTCGATGCAGAGGCCGATAAAGGCGCATCGGTTTCTACGTGCGTGTTTCCCCTCGACTTCGTCGTGGTTCGTTTCTGAGCGCCCTCCAGCCCCGACAACACGCCCGGCAAGCTCAACGCGTCCACTGAACACTCGGCCAAGACTTCGACTGACCCCGGGCAGCAAGACGCGTCCGCCATGCCGCTTAATCTTCCTCTCAAACCCGAATCGGCGGCGGCCAAGTCGGACAAGGTCGAAGGAGAGGCGAAGGAGGTTCCGACCACCGGCAGCAACAAGGTCGAGAGCAACGCCACGGGCACTGAGAACAAGGTCGATCAGCAGGCGCAGGGCAAGACGGTCGATGCGGAGGCCAAGTCGGACCCCGCGAACACGCCCCAGGTGTCTAGGTGTGCCTGCTGTCGACTCTACCGTAGTTTCTAGCCCTAACTATTTCCAGCAACAAGCTCGCCACGGTCAAGTTACTGTCTCTGCCCAAGCAGCAGCAGCAAACTCCGGCGCAAAACAACTCTCCGACCACCTTTGACGCCGCTGCCAACCACAACATCGGTACCCCTGCGCCGAGCAACCACGGCGATTATCAAGTCAACACCCAGGGACAGTCCAACGGCAGCCCCAGTGGCAACGTCAAAGCCGAAGCGAACCAGGATGGCCAGCCGTCTTCCTTCCGGAACCCGACCGTGGCAGCAGTCGACCCTTCTTCCCTCACCGCCAACCTCGGCAACCTTCTCAGCAAGCAGCCCACCTCGGAGAACAACAAGGCGGAGTCTGGCGAGGATTGTGCGTGCAACGAGCTCAAGCAGGCGCAAAAGGGCGGTTTCTAGTGTACAAGCAAAATCGAATGTAATTTATGTATCATCTCTTGGGAAATTGAGTGGTTTTTGGGTCATTGTGGCGCGTTGCTGGACCTTCGTATCCTGGTTGCTGGTCGAAGAAAATCAAACCATTGGGGCGAACCCTGCGTTGACGGCAGACTTCGCGTTGATGCGGCATCAATTCCGAGCTGCTCTTGACTTGCTCCACCACCTCACGTATTCCTTGAGACCGCTGCGCTCAGCGTGCACGCACGATGACTCTGCCTCTGCCTTCTAAGGCCGAAGTTGCATTCGTTGACAGTGGCCCCGGTTTCATGCGTTCTGTCGCGTTCTCGAGCAGGGGTTTTTCGAAGCTTGAATTCCGTCTGCAACACCATTTACGCGCTTGGCGTCGCGTATTTCTGTTCCGGAGTACGTATAACGACGACGGCCAGCTCCACTCGCAAACCCTTCCTCTCCTTCCCTCACTACTGACCCTCCATTCCTTTTGTCTGAATCCACTCGTTATGCTGACCTCCAGCCTTCTCGCGGTCATAGTGCTCGCAGTCTCGAGCACCAGCGCATTCCGCATCCCTGCCGACCATGGCGCTGCCCACCGTCGACACTTTGCTGCTGTCGAGGCGGAACGTCGCACCAGCAACGTCGTTTCTCTGCGTCCACGCACTCCACTCGTGGACTCCGACGGCATCTTCGACCTGGACCGCGCGCGCGCTGAAACGGTCAAGACCATCAACAAGCACCGACAGAACCTCATTAACCTCGAAAATAACTTGGGGGTTGCGCTTTCCGAGTTGCGTATGGTACGTCGTTCGGCTCAGATCATTTGGGTGCTTCCATTCATTTGGAACTTCAGGGAGCAGTTGTAAAACCCCTTGCGGTATTGCCGCGGGATGTCGAGGCGCGCCTGGCGAAGCGCGCGTTCGACAAACGCCAAGCGGAGGCTTTGACTGACGAGGAGGACGATGTTGAGTGGGCGGGATACATTAGTATCGGGACGCCTGCGCAAACTTTCCTCATCGACTTTGACAGTGCGTTCGGTCTGGAATTCATCCAGTCTGTGTGCTGACGTTTGGATAGCCGGCTCGGCAGACCTGTGGGTCCCTTCGATAGCCTGCGTGGACGACGACTGCGAAAAGAAGTCAAAGTACAACCAGTCCGCATCGTTGACGTCCGAATCCAAGACCGGCTTGTTCTCGATTGGGTACGGTGATGGCTCGACGGTGAGCGGCAAGATATACACGGTAAGTGCTGCAACAGTGAGCTTTCGCGAGTTGACCGTTTGCAGGATACGGTGTCCGTTGCTGGCGTCGAGGCATCGAACCAATACTTCAGCGCCGTGACCAATCTCTCGTCTGCGTTCCAAACCGATCCAACTGACGGTGTTCTTGGTTCGTAACTCATTTCAAGACCCAACTCGAGCTGACACTAGAAAATCAAGGTTTGGGTTTCGTTGCAATTTCAACTCTCCGCGAAGAACCCTTCTTCAACACCGCTGCCACGAACAACACCCTCCCCGAGGATCAGTTCTCGTTTTACCTCGCGTCCAACGACTCTGAACTGTACCTTGGCGGCGCCAATCCCGCGCGATACACTGGCGACATCGAGTTCCATGATGTTGACGCGTCGACCGGCTTCTGGCAGGTCAAAAACGCGAGCATCAAGGTTGGAGAGAAGACGGTGTTGTCAGGCTTCGAGACCATAATCGACTCGGGCACAACCCTCGCGTATGGGCCACCAGACGCCGTTAAGCAACTATATGGCAATATTTCGGGAGCGGAGATGTACGATCCAGGCAACGGTACGCGTTTATGCTCTCGTCAGAGCGAGCCTAGATCACCGAGCATATGCATCTCCGCGCAGGCTATTACTCGTTCCCTTGCGACCCCGCGCCGAACGTGTCCTTCAGCTGGGGTGGAGGCGCAGATTGGGCCCTCTCTGCTGCTAATTTTGTCCTCGGGAAGACATCGGGCAACAGCTCGCGATGCATAGGCGCGTTGGCGGGACAGGATCTCGGACTGGGCGACGGCGTCTGGTTGCTGGGAGACGTGTTCATGCGCAACCAGTATTCCGTGTTCGACTTTTCGCGGAAGACTGTGGGGTTCGCGGAGCTCGCTCCCGTGTCCTGAGCGCAATTTGACTCGGCGCGCATGTTCGGGTACTGGCAGATACGGCGCTCGTAAATGTTTGCCAGTCATGTGTGCCGGATCCGAGGCCGCTTCGGACCCACTTTTGTAGCAAAATCCTGTTGCATGGAAGTTGCACCAATTAAGCAGATACCTTTTCTGAACCAAAGGACGCGTTTTTCGCGTCCCGAGAGGTTCATGAGCCGTCCCCGACCATTTCTTGCATTAGCTCGAGCTCGAAAGATGAGCTTTGCGTGGCAATTCATGCTATCTGGTCTGTTGTTCCGTTCCCACTCATTGAAATGTGGGTTAGGGTGTTGATCACGCTTTAAAAAGGCTTGCGTACGACCCTCACTACACCCCGCGAGTGCTCATGAAGTTGTGCGCGGCCGACGCATTCGACCTCGGCGACGCCTGTGTGCGCGGATCCTGGGCTTCAGCGGCCCCCGCCGTCGTCCTCTTGATCATCTTCGCGTCGCAAATCCACTACCCGTTGCCCAAAGTCATTCGCCGACCTGTGGACATCCTCCGTGCCCAGTTTGGGCAATATCTAACTCTGCATGACGCAGAGGCACTTCTGGCGACGGACGAGAAACGCGTCTCCGAGGCAGACGGCGTAGCGGAAGTGGAGGTCGTTGCCGCAGTCCCACTGTGGCGCACTTTCGTGTTTGCCATCGTGGGTCTCGTGCAGGCGCTTGCGTGGCTCTCGAGCGGAGCATTCGTGCTCATTACGACCCATGCTATCTGGGAAGGCGTCCAGCAATTCCTGGTCGCCGCGACATGGCTCTATACAGTCGTGCGACCCATCTCCCATCCCACCGCAACGCCGCCGTTCGACATGCTTGCAATCTACGTTGCGAATCTCGGCGGCGGAATCCTTCAGCTCGGCGGATATCTGTTCCAGCACACGGCCTACGGCGCCCCATTACCCAGCACACTCTCCCTCGTCGGCTTCTGGCTGAACCTGGTGTTGCTCGTTGGCTTGCTGGTTGTTGTCTGCGCCATGCCTCTCGGCATCCCGTCCAACTTGGTCAAGAAGAGCGAAATCGGCAAGAGCGTTTCGCCGGAGGATTACACGTCCTTGTGGGGATGGGTCACCTTCCGCTGGGTGTATCCACTAGTCCTACGCGTGCGTCAACCGCGTTTCCTGCTTCATTACGTCCTAATCTTTTGTGTGTAGGGACGCGACACGACCCTCAACGAAGGCGACGTGTGGAACCTTTCGCCGAGCATCAGCTCGCGTCCCATCTTCCTCAAGTTCAGCAGCTTAAAGTACGTGATATGGCGTTGCTGCTGAACCGAAAGCTCATGAATTTCTCAAGGAGCACCACCCTGTTCCGTCGCCTTTGGGCAGCCAACTCGTTTGACATCATGTAAGCTCTTGCCGTACCTCGTACCTGGCGCTGAGCTTGTTTCAGCATGGACTTCCTGCTCACGCTGCTCTCGGTCATGTTCAACTACGCGGGCCCGTTCTTCCTCAAGCGGATCCTGGATGCCGTCGACACGGATAACGAGACCGAGAAAGACAAGGGCAAGGCGTATATTTACGCGTCGCTCATGTTCCTCTGTTCTGTCGCCAAGGTGTGTTTTCTTCAGCGTTTAGTCAACCTGTCTAATTAGTGCAGGCACAATGCGATGTGCAACATTTGTGGCTTGGTCGTCGCGCCTCGACGCGTATCCGTTCCGAGCTCATGGCGTCCATCTACGACAAGGCTCTGAAGCGGCTCGATTTCAGCGGTGTTATCGACAAGGAAAAGGCTAAAGCGGCTGCGGAGAAGAAGGCCGGACATGCGGCAGAAGCTTCGAGCGCGACGCTGTCGAAGGCTGAGCAAAAGGCCAAAGCCAAAGCCGAGAAGAGCAAGAAGGAGAAGGCGGACGACCCCAAGCCCGGCGCAGACACGGGCAAAATCGTCAACCTCATGGCTGGCGACGCCAACCGTATCGGCATGCAGGTGTGCTTCGCGCTTCAACTCTCTTTATCCTGTTAATCCTGCTGTAGATCTCCGGCTTTTACTTCCTCTACGGTGCGCCGATGGAGATCATCATCGGCTCTGTCTTCCTCTACCAACTACTCGGCCTCTCCGCATTCGCCGGCTTCGTTATCCTGCTACTTGGTTGGCCGCTCAACAGCTTCCTTACCAAGCGCAGCATCCGCATCCAAAAGGGCGTGCTCAAGGCTCGCGACGAACGCATGGGCGTGCTCACGGAGCTCATTGGCGCCATCAAGTTCATCAAGTTCTTCGCTTGGGAGACGCGGTGGATCGACCGCGCGATGGGCGCGCGCGCGAACGAGCTCAAGTGGATGATCAAGGCGCGGATGAATGGCATTGGGTTTTACGTGTAAGCTCACTGAACTGAGATGGAGCGGGGAACGTTTGAGCTGACGAGGTTGATAGTCTGTGGCTTGCGGGCCCGATCTTCATCTCCGTCATCTCGTTCTGCACGTATGTGATGCTGGGCAACCAGCTCACCATCGGCAAGGCGTTCACGGCCATTTCGTTGTTTGCCATGATTCGCCAGCCGTTGAATGGTACGGTCTATTCGTAGCATCCTTCGGCTTGTTTGATTGACGTTTTGCCAGTCATCCCCAACTTCATTGTCCAGATTCTGCAAACCCGCGTCTCCCTTAACCGTATCGCGGTCTACCTGGACGAGCCCGAGGTCACTGAACAAGTGTCTACCCTCAAGAAGGGCGTCATCAACCCACACTCGCTCGCGGGCGAAGAAGAAGACAGCCAACTCGGGCTTGAGAACGCGTCGTTCAAGTGGAACGAGGTCGACGAGGGCGAAGACAAGGACAAGGACGGCAAGAAGCCCGCCTCGGATGCGGACTCGATTACGACGGCGGAGACTATCGGGCCGGCGGACCACAAGTTCGAGCTCAAGGATATCTCTGTGGTGTTCCCCGAGGGAGAGCTGACGCTGGTCACTGGCCCGACGGCGAGTGGCAAGACCGCGCTCTTGGTACGTCTTTTTCACGTGACCTGTCGTGACCTGACTGAAAATCCAGATGGCCGTCCTGGGCGAGATGACGGCGCTCCCCGGCAGCGGACGGATCATCATGGCCAAGAACCCGAGCAAGATCGACCGATGGGGCAACGCGCACACCATCTCGTACGCGGCGCAGTCGCCGTGGCTCCGACACCAGTCGATCAAGGATAATATCCTGTTTGGGTACCCGTACGACGAGGAGCGGTATAATGCGGTTATTGACTGTTGTGCGCTTGGCCCTGATCTTGATATGCTCGAGGATGGGGATGCGACGGAGATTGGGGAGAAAGGTGCGTTTGTTGTCCGCTGTTGAGCGGCTTTTAACCTGCTTCCAGGAGTGAGGTGTGTTGTCCGCTGCGACCTTGAACAACCCTGACGCGTCCTTTTCGAATAGCTTAAGTGGCGGCCAGAAAGCCCGGTGAGTGTGTTATTCTTTCGATAGTGGATGCTGAGGCGAGGATAGTGTCGCTCTGGCACGTGCCGTGTACGCGAAGAGCAAGTACGTCCTTCTGGACGACCCACTAAGCGCCGTGGTAAGTACCATGACCTTCAATTTGGCCTCTTTGAGCGTTCCATAGGACAGCCACACATCGCGCGTTCTTTACGAGAAATGCCTTCGGGGCCCCATCCTCGCGAACCGTACGGTCGTCTTGGTCACCCATCACGTCGAACTCGTCCTTCCTGGCGCGCACTACCTCGTCCGCATGCTCGATGGGCGCATCGACACGCAGGGCCCCGTCAAGGAGCTCCGCGCCCAAGGCGTTCTCGATGACATCAAGCACGATGCCGCCGTCGAAGTCGAGAAGGAGGAAGCCGCCGTCGCTGCTGAAGAGGCTGTCGGCGAAGCTGAGGCCGTCGCTGCTGCCGTCGAAGGCGAGGAGGCTGCGAAGGACGCTGCGGAGAAGAAGAAGCCGCGCAAGTTGGTCAAGGACGAGCATCGTGAGGTTGGTGGTGTCAAGTGGAGGATCTATAAGCGCTACCTGAAAGCGTCGTCGTACTACACCTGGGCGTTCCTCGCGTTCATGGTGTTGTGTTCGCAGTTGCTGAGTGTCGGCGAAAAGGTACGTTCGCTCACAAAAAAAGATACTCAGTCACTCATCGTTTTTGTAGCTCTGGATCAAGACCTGGGGCGAAGCCTACAAAGAGCCTGCGAACGAAACCTCCGTTTTTGGAGGCTATCGTGCATTCGGGCTCGTCGACTACGAGATCCCCATGGACGTCTCGCACTTCTCGCACGCAGGCATGGCCACGTACGAGCTGCACCCCACCACCAGCGGTTTCTTCGACCACCAGTGGCCGAACGCGTCTGAACACCCGCTGTTCTACGTCGGGGTCTATGCTGCGATTGGGTTTAGCAGTGCGTTGGTCACGATCCTGTCGGCTGTAGCGCAGATCACTGGTGCGCTCCGTGCTTCGAGGTTGCTTTTCAAGTGCGTCTGGTTTGGTTATGTGAGTAGAAGGTTAATGTTGCACAGATCGCTCCTGGTCACCGTCGTCCGCGCGACCTTCCGATTCCACGATACCACGCCCCAAGGCCGGATGCTCAATCGATTGTGAGTCACGTGTTGACCCAATTCCAGTCAACTCTGACCATATTGCAGTGGAAAGGACATTGAGACAATCGACACCTCACTTTCATCGTCGTTGCAGCAAGTCAACTCATCGCTTGCTGGTTTCGCAGCGGCCATCATCACTGTCACCGTGGTGTTCCCTGCGTTCCTATTCCCGTACGTCTGTCCATCGAAGGGCAGTCTGAATGCTCATGAGATTCTGCAGGGCATCCATCATCGGCTGTACGCAAACTACGTCGACCCCAGCCTCCCTTGATCTAACCATGCTACAGACTTCTACTACATCTACGCTATTGGATATCTCAACACGGGTCGCGATCTTCGTCGGATGGAGTCCAACTCCCGTTCTCCCATCTTTTCGGACTTTGGAGAGCTGCTCCAGGGAATCGTCACCGTGCGCGGTACGTAGCTTGCGTTGCCTTACCCGAGGTGGCTAATCGTTTTGTAGCGTTCGCGGCGGAGAAACGATTCCTCGACAATCTGCACACGCGTATCGACAACACGACGAAGATGTGGTACACCTTCTGGTGTGTCTACATGCATACAACTGCTTTGGAACTCTAACCGGCGTAGGATGACCAACCGCTGGTTGTTGCTCAACTTTGACTTCCTGGGTAGCTTGGTACGAGCATTTCTCGTCTATAATGCGAAACTCTGAAGCAGTGATAGGCCGTCCTCTTCACGTCGCTGTTCTCCATCCACTTCCTGGTCAACAACGCGGGTCTTGCTGGTCTCGCAATCACGAGCGCTCTAAACTTCACTGTAAGACTTTATCCGAGACGTAGACATCACTAACAAACGCAAAAGTCATCTGTGTACTGGGCCTGCCGTTTCTGGACCGGACTCGAACTCGACTTGAAGTGCGTTTTCCTTGCATGAAGGCACGTGACACTAATTCTCGTTGCAGCTCTGTCGAGCGCGTTGTCGAGTATTTGGAGCTTCCCCAGGAACCTCCCGCGGTCATCGAGTCGAGCCGACCTCCTGCATACTGGCCGTCGAGCGCCGCGAATGACTCGCTCATCGTCGCGGAGAACCTCACCGTTAAGTACGCGCCAGACCTTCCGGCTGTCATCCAGGGCGTGTCATTTAGCCTCAAGGCTGGCGAGCGCGTTGGTTTGTTGGGCAGGACGGGCTCGGGCAAGTCGACGCTTGCTATGAGTATCCTCCGCTTTGTGAGTCTGCTTTGCCTTGAGAGGAGTGTTTGGGCTGAGGACTTGTAGACCGATCCTTCGAGTGGGCGTATTCTCATCGACGGCATCGATATCACCACAGTGGGAGTGGAAGACCTCCGTGGGCGTTTGGTCTGAGCTCTTCTCCGTGTTGGAATACCAGAACTCATCCTCAGCAGACATTCATCCCGCAAGACGCAACCCTGTTCTCGGGAACGCTCCGCGAGAATCTCGATCCCTTCAGTACGTCCCTACCCCATCGCACATTTCATCGCTGATTGGCCACACACAGACGAGCACGACGATGCCACCTGCCTCGACGTCCTACAGCGCGTGCAGATGATCAGCCGCAGCTCCCACGCCTCACAAGCCACCTCCACCGCCGCCTCGCCCGACCCCTCGCGCCCCGCGTCGCCTTCGCCGGCCGACACAACCGAGTCGGTGATCAGCGCCGCGCTGACCGAGGTCGACTCCAAGACGGTCGTTACGCTCGACACGCAAGTGAGCGCCGGCGGGACCAACTTCTCGCAGGGGCAGCGCCAGCTCATCGCGATGGCGCGTGCGCTGCTGAGGAGGAGTGCGATTGTGGTGCTGGATGAGGCGACGAGTAGCGTTGACTTCAAGGTATGTATTGCTTGAATTCTATTTTTCTTGTCTGACACCGCGACAGACCGACGCCAAGATCCAGACGACGATCCGCGAAGAGTTCACCGACTCGCTCCTACTCACCAGTGCGTTCCTTATCTCCACCACTGTCTTCAACTAACTGTCTACAGTCGCCCACCGCCTGAAAACCGTCATCGACTATGACCGCCTGCTGGTCCTCGACAAGGGCCAAGTCGTCGAGTTCGACACGCCGCACAACCTCCTCCAGAAGGACGACGGCATCTTCCGTGGGATGTGTCTCAAGAGTGGGTATTTTGGGGATCTTGAGGGTGCGGCGCGGGCCAAGGCGGAGAAGGATGGGTTGCTATAGGATAGGATAGGATCTATATGGCTGGAGGGGTGGTGTCTATTTCTAAATGATATTTGGGATGAATTGGCTCTCCATGGATGGGCTTGGAGTCGGACGAGGAATGATCACGTGACACGGCCGCTGACTTGCGTCTCCTTCGTAGAGTGTGAATTTCATACAACGTACACATTCTCCTTCTCAAAACTGTACTCGTCAAGCTTCCTAAAATATGCGATGCGTGCATCTCGCTGGTGACGCGTTAGTGTCAAGATTGTGTAGTAGGAACAGACTCGCGCACCTCCCGCCGCAGTTTGTCGTCTTCATCCTCCGAAGTTTCGTCCCCTTCTGCGTTCTCTTTCCCTTTCCCTTTGCTCCTCGGCTTAGCGCGGGATTTCACCGCGGGCTTGGTCTTGGCCTTGGTCGAAGCGGGTTTGGCTGCTTTCGCGTTGGCAGCCAACACACGCGTGCTTCTCCGCACCGGTGCCTTCGGCGGGTCCGAATCAAGATTCTCCTTCGCCTTCCGGCCCCGTTTCGCGGACTTGGGCTTGACCTCGTCCACTCGCGTCCGTTTCCGAGTCCGTGCCCTCTTCGCCTTGGGTGGGTCGGACAACTCGCCATCGGAATGATCCTCTTTGGGCTTCGACACGGCGCGTTTGCGCACCCTCGGCGGCGACGGCAGCTCCGAGTCAGACGCGTCGTCGTCGTCTGCGTCTGCGTCTGGCGGTTTTGCTGGCTGCGGTCGTTTGACCGGCGACGGGGTGGTGGCAGGACTGCTGCTCAGCTGCGTCTGTGTCTGTGCCGCTCTCGGTGGGGTAGACTGGAATTCTGGTTCCGGGACGGGTGGCTTGGGTGGTTGTGCAGCGCGGAGCGTCTTGAGCTTGCGCTCGACAGCAAAGAACCCGAATGGGTCCGAGTACGAGTCGTCCGGGTTCGGGTCCGGGTCCAGCTCTTGCTCCTTCCTCCTCTCCAACATCCTCAGAAACCGCCAGCCCATCACCCTCAGAGCCGTGGATCCTGTCGGTTGAAGACGTTGGAATGGGCGATGACGGCGGCAGCGAGGACGGGAATGCGTTTAGTTGCTGCTGTTGTTGGTGGTGGTGCATCTGGCGCAAGCGCGCAGCGAGGCCCCCACCAGGAGTCTTCGGCCGCCTGCGCAATTTGCTCGGAGACGCGTACATGCGCGATTTACTGTAATCCAAGAAACGGTGTAGCTTGTGGTGGTTTGTTGACAAGATCGTGACTCGGGTAGGCATTCTGACCTCTGATGGCCGCCGGCGTAGGCTTGCGTCCTGCGCTCCTCAGAATTTTGGATCTGCCCTCCATGGCCATGGCGCCCCTCAGACTCACCTTAGCCTGCTGGGACTATGACCGCGTCAAGGCCATTGAGGATGGGCGCGTGAGGCCGGAGGGGATCGAGTTGACGTTCTTGAATCTGCGGTACGTCTCTCTTGCGTCGTTTGTGGAAGGATATTGAGCCATCAATCCTATTTTTCTACAAGCAAAAGGTTTCTTCGACTACCAGTACCACTACTAGTAGTCTCCCAGCCTTGCATCTATCTCTATCCCCCGCGCCTGACACTTGGGGAGATTTTGGGTCAGAAGATTGGCATCTGCATTCAGAAATGGGGTCCGAGAATCAACTCTCAGTGCAATGCAACAACGCGGAGGCAGTTGCACGAGCAAGTCATCCATCTGCCGAGAGTAAGTGGACGGCCCGGGGGGAATCCGACTCTCTAATTCCTAGCTTCCAAGCTTCTTTCAAAGTAAGCAGCTCCAGGCTGCGCACAGTTTTGTTCTCGATGGCGCGAAAGAGGGCGGAAGTTGGGAGGTTGAATTCGACCGGTGCGGGGTCTCGCCAATAGGGTCGGCGCGGCGGATCGATGTTGACGACGAGGTGCCTGAGCCGTGTATTCGTTCTGAGAAACGACGATATGAGCTCGGAAAGTCGGGCCAAGGGCGGATTGATCTGCACTGGAACTAGTTCTATGTCAGAGACCAGCGAGAGAGAACGGAACTCGGGAACAGCTGACGATAATCCGAATCGCTGCATGGCAGATTCCAAAGACGATCTTCGCCTAGCACAAGGAGACCGAGACTTTTGAGCGAAGGTCCTTGAGCCGCGATGTACTCCAAGGCGTCCACAATAAACGGCTCGGCAATGCGTTGGTCGGGAAGGGTGAAATGGAGGGCTTCGAGACCCGACGGACGTCTTTGTTGCATCCAATTGAAGATTGGCCGGCATCTGTGTTGTCTGAATGTAGCTCGGCGAAGCGTTGATGGCGGGGGCAGGGAATCGAGTTCGGGAGAAAACGCATCGAGCGTGCCGGTGCTTTCCACCGTAAGATCTTCGAGGAGAGAGAACGACGCGATGAATCCAATGGTCTCCGCGAGCTTCCATTTCCCGCAAAGCTCCAGGTGCGTGACGTTGACCAGGACATCTCGAGACGGCAGACCGCATGCGTACTCGTCCCATGGGGTCGACAAGCCACGAAGTGACAACGTTGAGATGAGGCTCGTTGGCAGATGCTCAATGAGTTTCGCCAGAAAGACTGTGTGCAGCCAGCGGTCCTCCGCGATGGGACCGTCGAGTACGATCTCCCGCACAAAAGGCAAAAATGTCACGACCGCGACACTTTTACGCGAACGCGCAGACGGGAAAAGACATGCAAACGCGTGGGCCGTTGTCCGGGTGATAGTCAGGCGATGGAATAGCAGCCTCCGGCTCGCTTCACGACAAAAACTCAGCAAGGAAAAGATCCGAAGCAGTGTGAACGCACGGGGAACCCAAGCGCGGCAGACGAGAGCACAGCGGCCCAGAACTTTGGCTGCGGCCTGGTCCGGTGGGTTGACGGTGTCAATGCTCGCCAGCGGCGCGAGAATGCGGAAGTTGGAGAGTATCAGGTCCACCAATTCCAGAGGCAGCACCGGCGCCATGGACGTCAAGTTCAAGCGCGATTGATGCCAAACCGACTGTCAACATTTCCCAAACGAGAGTGCTGCTGGTTCGAATCCCGCCAGTCCGCGCAGCCATTTCTGCGGAAACCGGGATTATGATTATATCTCTTTTGCTGGAGTTCTGATATTGCTTACCGTATCCACCAGGTCTACCGGGGGCCCCTGCATATTAGTGCAACACAACAGAA
Source organism: Mycena chlorophos (assembly GCA_014461115.1). Classification (NCBI taxonomy): domain Eukaryota; kingdom Fungi; phylum Basidiomycota; class Agaricomycetes; order Agaricales; family Mycenaceae; genus Mycena; species Mycena chlorophos. Next base: position 2,515,503 of record JACAZE010000002.1, on the reverse strand, counting down.
GAGGGCAGGCAGTGTTCAGGTACCATGCCTATGCAACCATGCATGATTGTCGACAATTCCCTGTAGCGACCGCTGCGGAGTTGATTTTCCTTTCTATTCTAGAGATTCAGGTTCAACAAGCCGCGTCGGCGCGCACAGCCGCCGTCTGATCCAGGCGCTTCCGAGTTGGCCCGAAGCTCCTGGTGCCGCGTTGCCTCGGCCGCGTATGCCGCATGTCAGCGAGAGTCGTCAAATCCGCGGGGAGAAGTGCCCGCCTCGGGAGATCGCCACTGAGGGTTAACGGATGGCGGATGGCCAGGCACGGAGTATATAAAGGCTTCGCTCAAGCTCCAAGTCCGCAGCACCTCCCAGCTCTCCCCCGTCGCCTCTTCGCCATGCCAGAAACCCTCAGCATCGCCGTTTGTATGTCGGACGAGGTCACTCTGAGTGATTTCATCCCTCCGATGGAGCTCCTGGCCTCTGTCAACCAGGCGGATGATTTGCTCTTCGGCGCCGAAATCAACGCTTGCATGCCGGAAGGAGTGCCGGTCCGCTTCACGATCGATTACATGGCGCCGAAGATGCAGCCTGTGGTGGCCTTCCAAGGGCTCATTGAGCCCACGATCAACCCCACGATGACCTACAGGGACGCGATTGACCAGGGAAAGCAGTTCGATATTTTGTGGTGCCCAGCTGGTGCGTACAAGCTTTGCGCATTCGAAATTTCTTCCGACTGAATGAAATTGATTTCAGGCCCTCTTCCGGACCTCACCACCTTGGTCCATCGCTTCCCCGAGGACGAGCTCGAGTTCATCAGGATGCAGGCTCCGAAAGCCCGCTATTTGATGTCAGTCTGCGCCGGCTCGCATCAGCTTGCGCTGGCCGGAGTTCTCTCTGGGAAACGCGCCACCACAAACAAGAAATTCTTCAAACTCATCGGAGTGCGTCTCTTGATCTCAATTTGACCCAAACACTGTATCTCAGTCGTGGACAGATGGCGTCACCGAAAGACATCGAATGGGTCCCTCGTGCGCGTTGGGTCGTTGATGGGAACGTTTGGACGAGCTCTGGCGTCTCTGCCGGCGGAGACATGGCGCTTGCGTTCATCGAGCACCTCACCAACGCGGCTGTTGCGCGTCTGATTCGCTCGGTTGCTGAAGTGCAGGAGAGTGCGCAGGATGACGATCCCTTTGCCGAGATCCATGGGCTTGTTTAATCAGTGGTCACATGGGCGCGTTCGACTTGAACTTGCGACCTGCCAGTGGTGAAAAGGAAGAACTCTATAAAATACAGAAAACGACGCACTGCCAGTAGCATTAGAAAAGTAGCACCCCCACTCAAGTTGTATCGATGGAAAAGAAATGGTTCTGGTACACCTGAGCTGAAGTTCAGTGACCCAATGCTTTTGCCGCCGCATCCACCTCGGATGCTCGGCGACAAACGGCCGATAAATGCAGGTCTTCGAGAGTAAGAATATATTAGCTTCAACTCGTACGGGGTAAAGCGCGTAGCGGTGTTGCGGGCAAGCGCGTTGAAAGAACGCGTGTCAATGGAACCGACGGTCGGGTTTTCAACAAACCCGCGATGACAGGTCTGCCGAAGAGCCCGAGCCGTGAGGCGGCGCCGGCGGCCCGAGTTAAGCCGTGGGTCAGCCTCGATTTGCGATAGTAGCAGCGATACGTCAGGCGTTGGACGCGCGCAACTTCAAATTGAGCCAAGCAACGTTGTAGGTGGCTTCCGCTCTCATCCAGAAGCAGCTCGGACCACTGACTTGAAATTTCCATATGCATGCACACCTGGCGGGGTCAGCGACAATCCAACGCAAAGGAGCGGGGCAAAATTCACCTTGATTCTTTTCGGACGCGGATCCATCACCATGCCGCATATCAGTCCTATCCTATCGTCCATCCTATCCATCTAAACGGGGGTCAAGAAACTCGGCCGTCTGACACGCGCCTCTGAGAGGAGGAAGTTGACTGGAGAGTGTGACAGCCACGGCATTCCCAGGTCGTCCTTGCCTTCACCGTGAATGGCGCCGAATGCCCCGATCCGCGACATGGCGGCGTCCATCGTGTCTCCGGCGGTTTCGTTTATAAATTCGCGAGGGCAAAAGGGGCAAGAAACCTCTTTCCTGAGATATGCCGCGCAAGGCCTCTGCCCCCGCGAATGCGCACGCATCTTCCAGCTCTGGCTCGAAATCTCCAACACATACTCGGGTCACCGGTACACCTACGCCAAATCTGCAACGCGGACAGGCCTGTTACAGCTGCAGGCAACGCAAGTTGGTACGCCCGTTATCACTCTTCACTTTCCTTCCGTGATAGTTAGCTGACCAGCGACACGCAGCGCTGCGACGGCAAGAAACCAGTCTGCACCCCATGCCTCGAGGGCGAACGCGAAGATGACTGCGAATATCTGGGTGGCTCGGAACGACCGCAAACAGAAATTCTTCAAGACAGCATTCGCCGGGTGGAAATGAAGATCTCGCAGCTCGAAGCACGTCGAGGATCGATGAGTCCACCAGGGACTCCCTCAAGCAGTGGCGGCAGTAGCCGTAGCGAATCGCCTACAATGGCGCGAAGCAGAGAGCCGTCACTCGGCGCCACGATTGAGTTGTGCGTCCCTTTCCTCAGTGTCCGTTTTAATTTGAGTTCATGATTTTGTCAGGATCGACGCGTTCCTCCCTTCCGCACCCGAACTCGGCTTCTTCCTCGACCCGACGCGTTTCAGGCACTCTGCGCTGCTCGATCTACCTGCGAACCACGCAGCACGCCCCGCGCCAGCTCTGATGGCGGCTGTTTATCTCTGGGGGCTCCGCCTTTCGCAGTCACCGTCGAAAGCACACAAGGAGCCGGCGTTCCTGGCGCGTGCCTGTGAACTCGCGGCGCAGGGCTTGGCAGGCATTCATCCGCTGCGCGTTGTACATACCTTGCAAGCGGAGATTCTACTTGCGCAGTATTTCTTCGCGGCGGAGAGGTTCCTGGAGGGGAAATACCACGCTGCGGCGGCCACCGCGATTGCGGTTGGGCTCGTCAATGGACGGCTCGAGTCGATGGAGGAGTCTGAGAGGAGGGCTGCGTGGTATACGACCGTCGTGCTGGATCAAACTTGGGCGGTGGTGTTGGAGGAAGAGCGCGGTTTAGGCGCGCAAGGCTGGGTGATGGACGATTCACCGCTGGGTCTGCTGGGACAATCAGCCATTTTATGGCAGCGCTCCAGTTCTCTGGTACGGCGATGGGGTGTTGACCTGCGGCGTGAAGAGGCACAGGCGCTCAGCGTCACTCTCGACGAGCTGGTGGCGCTAACGGATGACTTGCAAGCGCGACTTTCACCAAGAACGCCGTTCATTGCGCGCAGTATCGCTTATGCAGCGGAGATGCAGCTCGCATTACCGTTGAACGACTGGGAACGGCGGTTAGGCGCTGCGAGGAACATATTGGCGCTGGTCGCTGATTATTCTCTGGAGTCACCGGCGGATGGTCGGGCGCCGTTTGTGAACCCGATTCTTGGGGTGGGTTCCTTTTTTTTTTTTTGCCCAGAAACTTCCTGCTAACTCCCTGAAGCCGATCTGGCTTTCCGCAGTTCAAGTCGTCGTTGTCAGTTGCGCGACCGACGCGGACGGTCTTCTCGTTAAGCTGCTTCGACGTGCAGTGTTGGTCATCGGGACGTTTTCTGGGACGTGTGTGTTACTGAGTGTGTGGTTCTCGTATTCCATTGCACTGCCAATGCTAAACTTGTGTTGCAGCTCATCATATCTCTTGGATGCAAGAGCTGGTCGCTGGAATTTAATTGTAGCAATAGAACCCATATACCAAGCTGTAAAACCAGTGTACTCGTTAATTCCTGACGAGCCCTTAAGTGTGCCCACAACTCCTAATCTTATCATGGCGGCGTGACGTGAACGTCAGTGGTCTCAGCTCGAGCGCTCATGGCGGCTATGCGCCCAGTATAATCTCGAGTCGTGAGAGCTCAAGAAGCTGCCACGAATGCAGTACGGTGTTCCTGCACCCTTCCCTGGGATGCCCCCACCATTTCCCATCGATCCCCGTCGACAACCAGCCATGCTGCCGTACCCGCCGCATCCAGCGACGTTTCAGGCCACTTGGCCCGGTTTTATGCCGACTCCGGATGGCTGGTACCTGCCCCACAACGGGCAGATGCCTCCACAGCCTGTGCCGGTGGGAATGCCCATAGCAGGCCCGCCAATACCCGTACCAGTCCCAGTCCCCGTGCCAATTCGGCCCCCTGGCTTGCCATTGCCTCCTCCCGCAGCCCCACCGGGACTCGTGAAGCCGCAGCAGCCGCCTCCGGATGCGTGGATTCATGACTTTTGGAAGGGTCGATTTGCGCCGTTTCCAGGGAGCATATCGTCGCCGACGTTGGTCAAGAAGACGGCGTCTCGAGGACTGCCAATCATTTCGCCGCCGGCAAACGGCACTACCACTTCTACCACTCCAAGCCAGAGCCCTGCGCTCCAGCCCCCACATGCCATCTCTCGCGCCGTCTCTTCTCCTTCTAAGACAGCGGAAAACAACAATAACAAAGAAAAAAATGACACAGAAAATGACGGAAAGAAACTCGACAGATATGTGCGTGGTCGTGTCCTACTCCCTGTGTTGGGCTTACGCAGCTTTTAGGCAGAAGTATTTATTCCCCAATACCTTCAAGAAATACAAAACCAAGCACACACCTTGCGGACTCTTCCGCCGATACCCCCATTTCCATCTCTCGAATACATCCAAAAATTCATACCTTCCACCCTCATTGACAAAGTCTCCGCCGCCCGCAACTCGTCTATCCTCACGTTTCCGCCTCCGGCCACGGCTCCGTCGATAACGGCGTCGTACCACCAGCACTGGAACGCGCTGCTTTCGTGGGAGCTGCACAAGCTTGCCGTTGACAAGGAACAGATCGTGCTCTGGAAGACGCCGATCAGGATCTCGAACTGGGAGGCGTCCGAGTTCCAGCTTGCCGTGCCTGGTATCCGCGAGAACACGCCGAAACTTGATATCGGGGACATTCTTATCCTGCGGGAGGTGATCGAGGCGCGGAAGACTGGGAGTGGGCTTGCTTTCGAAGGTGCGCGGCCGTTTTTGATGTCATCTCTGGGTGCTCAAGGGTTTGTTTGTAGGCGGCGTCGTCTCTGCGCGCAAGCGTGAAGGACTCATCCACTTCTACTGTCCCGCGCTCAAGTCGCATATCCAGCAATTCGTTGGCCCGGTCACCCCGTCCGTCGCATCCCATGGAAGCACCGTCTTGTACACAACCGAATCCGTTATTCCGCTTTTATTTAACATTTCCTTCATCCCCACCGCGCGACCGACGTTCCTTATGGACGTTGCGTCGCGTACGACCAACGACGCCATGCATCATAACGAGGATACGGATCGACGACGCGCGGCTCGGCGGTGGTTGTTCCCGGAGTTGGAAGACCTACGGGATGAAGTGCAGAATCATCTGCCTGAGCATAGTTGGTCCGACCCGGGGCTTAACCAGCAGCAGAAGGTGCGGGACTTTGTTCGCTTCGAACAGAACTAATGCTGCCATCATAGCTGGCAGTATCGTCCATCGCGCTCCATCAGTCGCCCATTCCGTACCTCATTATCGGTCCTCCAGGAACGGGAAAGACGCGAACCATCGTCGAAGCGGTGTTACAGGTCCTTCGAGTCCATCCCGAGTCGTGTATCTTGCTTTGCGCGCCATCGAATCCGGCGACGGATACGTTGGTTATGAGATTGCGGTCGTCGTTGAACCCGAAGCAGATGCTACGGCTCAATGACCCCAATCGTACGTTTGCGGAGGTGCCCTTGAGCATTACGCAGTATTGCTGTAGGTCCACCGCCTCTGTTATTATAAGCTGCTAACCACGACCAATCTAGACATCGAGGATGATAGGTACTCGATCCCGCCATGGGAGGACCTGCTGCGCTACCGCGTCATCGTCTGTTCGTGTCTCGACGCGGGCATCCTGTTCGACGCCCATTGCACGAATTTCACTCTCATGCGGCTCGAGAGGGAGATTCTCAAGTCGTTACATCCACTCCGCCCATGCAAGGAGCCCATTATGCCGCACTTTACGCACCTGCTTATCGACGAGGCGGCGCAAGCCGCCGAACCCGAGCTGTTAATTCCGATCGCTGTGGTCCTCCCGGGGACGCAGCCCGACTTGTCGGCGTCACCGTCGAAGCTTTCTTTTGGTTTTGTGAAGCCCGTGGCACCGCTGGTCGTTTGTCCGCAGTTGGTGTTGTGTGGAGACCCAAACCAGTGTATGTTCTCGTGCATTCTTCGGCTATCCCAACTCATATATCTTGTACAGTGGGTCCTATTGTAGCCTCCGACGCGGCGCGGGACGCCGAGTTGGACATATCGCTTCTGCAGCGGCTGTTCGACCGCAACGTGTACTCGAGCTTTGTGCGCAAGGGCTTGACGCTCCTCGCTTCGACGCATTTCCGGCCGTTCACCAACTTGGTTATGGTGCGCTTCGTTTTCCTGACCACCAACTCGCTCTGACCATGGAGCAGAACTATCGAAGCCATCGTGCGATCCTCATGCCGCCGTCAGCAATCTTCTACGACGACTCGTTGATCCCATGCGCCGTTAATGGGACGGTCACGTGGTCCGGCTTACCCAATCCGCGACTCCCATTAATGTTCATCGCGAGTGATTCGCAAGAAGAATGTATCGACGAGGTGTGTGTCATGTCTTGTTGAGTCTGTTTCACCGTAATTCAGACGCGTTTTCAGCGCGCCTCGTGGTATAACAGCGGCGAAATCAAATGCACCGTCGACACGATTACTGCGCTGCTGTCTGAAGCCGCGAGCTCGAGCCCACCACTCGAGGCGGGGCATATTGGTGTCATGTCGCCGTTCAGGGAGCAGGTGTGGAAGATCCGTGAGCAGTTACGGAAAGTAGGATTGAGCGCGGTGGACGTAGGGACGGTGGAAGGTGTGTTTCCTTCCTTGATTCCGGAAGACTCCGAGCTCACTCATTTCCGCTATGATGCAGATTATCAAGGGAGGGAGATGCGCGTGTGTATCATCTCTTGTGTGCGTTCGAGCACGCGGTTTCTCAAGGACGACTTGGCGCGTGGGTTGGGGCTCGTATACGATCGCAAACGGTGCGTGTAGTTTGTTATGTCTGTAACCGGGCGGCTAACATCGGCCTTCGCAGTATGAACGTCGCGATTACCCGCGCCAAGGAGCTGCTTGTCGTCGTCGGAAACCCCATTGTCCTGCAACAGGACCCCTTCTGGCGCAGCTTCCTGCAGTTTACCCTCCGGAACAAACTGTACAGCGGTCCCCCGTTGGACCTTGAGCTGGATGGAAGTTTCATCTCCAGGCTTGAGTACGTGTTCATGGCTTCTTTTCGTTGGTTGCGGGCTGATTGGATGTCCTAGATCGGAGTTGATGGAAACGGAGGGCGAGATGGACGAGGAGGCGCATGGGATCGCGATGGCTGGTGGGATGGCCAGGGAGATACTCAAGGACATTGAGTGAACGTTCAGCTTATTACTATAGTTCCGTGTATTGCTGGCGTTCGCCCAAAGTATCTATCCTGGGTCCCTACATACATACAGCCCTTCTATGAGTGATACAAGAGAAATAAGTACAAAATCGTTCGCTCTCCACCTCCTCTTCATGCCATTATCTCGGCCTTCTCGAGCCCCAAGCTCCCGCGCTTCATCACCATCCGAAGACCACCGAGGATATCGACCGTCTCGTTGTTGATATGCAGCGTGTCCTGTTCACGTGATTCAGCATTACACATCTTGTCTCGCGGGAGAGAAGCAAACTGACCTCCGTACGCATCAGCTTACGAATAGCAATACCCTGCAGGATATTCCGAGCCCGCGTGTCCTCGACGTTGTCGTCGGTCATGGACGCCGGCAGCTTGTCGACCTCCTCGCCGTATTTAGCAAAGATCTGGGTGCGCTCTTCGGGGAGGGACGGCTCGAAGGCATGTGTACCCAAGAACTCGACGGTCTTCTTGAGGTCGTCGCCGGCGAGCTGCTTGCCTGTGTCGGTGTTGCCTTGGATGACTAGTGTCCTGGTTAGTGGGGAACGGTGAGGGGAGGGATAGCCGACGAACTGGGCCGGAAGAAGTGGAATGCCTCGTCGAAGTTGTTCTCGTTTGAGTAGACCGGGACGTTCTGTACGCGGATTTGTTGGTACGCGCTTAATACGACAAGCAAGAAGCTGTTGGGGTCGATTGAGTTGGATCGTAAAGAGTGTGTACCAGGCAAACGGACCGCTTGTATGCAGCATCGACTTTCTGGTGGTGGTAGACCTGGGCTTCGGCGTCGGTTGCTTGGCCGTTGATGACTGCGCAGACGCTCGCTGCGGCGGAAAGACCGCCAGAGATAGCCAGATGGACACCAGATGAGAAGAAGGGGTCGATCTGTTATGGGTTAGATGCAAAGAGTCGAAAGTGTTGTTGTTGGACCCACAAAGCCTATTCAGAAGTCAGTTACTAGAATAAATGAAACCACTAGGGAGGACATACAAGCAGCATCACCAACGAGACGGTAATGCGGGCCCGCATACGCCGACGCGTGGTACGAATAGTCGCTAGCCGCGCTGATCATCGGCGCGTCGGGCTTTCTTGACCATGGTGGCCTCGCCCATGAGGACGCGAACAGCCGGCGCGAGGTCGAGTTCGCGGTGGTAGTGCGCAGAGGTGGACGAGTCTTCGCCGCGCTCCTTGGCCTCGGCGCGCTTCTTGTTCGAGATGTCCTGGTTCTGGACGACGCCGACGGAGGTGGTGCCGTCGTGCAGCGGGATGAACCAGGCCCAGCCGCTCTCATCGGTGAGCGACTCGAAGAAGGGGCCGTTCTCGCGCGAGGTGCCGACGGCGTAGCGGCCGGTTCCTTTCCAGTACCCCCAAGATGCGACGTTCAACAGGTTGTCGTTGAAGACGCGGGTCTTCTTGTACTTTATTGGGAATCAGAATGAGAGTGAATTTCATGAGACCAGGTGTTGCGCACCTTGGACGAGATGATGCCGTTCCTGCCACTAGCGTCGATGACAAAGTCGAAAGTAATCTTGCCTGTTTCGCCGGCCTTGTTCTTCCATACGGCCGCGACGGGCTGGGCGGCGTCACCCTCGCCCTTGAACTCGACTTCGGTGACCTTGGTCTCCTCGATGACGTTGGCACCAGATTTTGCGGCATGGCGGAGCATCAGCTCGTCAGAGAGCGAGCGGACGAGGTTCCATGAGTAGTTGGCCGGGTCTTTCGCGGTCTAAATGTGATATTAGTGGCCGCGGCAACGTGAAGCGGGACGGTGGCGCACGAAGTCAGTGTAACCCTCGCGCTTGTTCTGGTTCCTAAAAGAGCATGAGCTGGAATAGGTGGGGAAGCGCGAAGGACCAACAGCTTGAAAGCGGCTCCCGGCTAGAAAATCCGGTCAGCACAAAGCGCTGCATACTTACCTGGAAGACATACCTTCTTCTGGAAACCAAAGTCCTCGAACTGTTGCTCAAGGTCGACGAAGCGGAGGAAATAGCGCAGAGAGGCAAGTTGGCTTTCGCCGACGTGGTAGCTGGGCACGGTTTAACATGGGTTCCGGACAAGAAAGGACAGAAAACGCACCGAGGGAACTTGTCGGCCTCGAGAAGGACGACATCGACGTTTTCTCGTGCGAGGCAAGTCGCGGCATACGATCCACCGGGGCCACCACCAATGACTGGTCGTGCATTTGAGTCTTCCTGTTCTTCTCCAACGGCGTTCACGTACCCAAGACTTTCGCGGAAGCGGGCTGAGAGTAGAAGCTGTCAGGAAGAAAGAACCCAAGCCCGTGTGATGCCGACTTACAACAGACATCGTTCAGACAAGTAAGTAAGCAGGCGAGGAAGGAATGGGTTTGTCGAGACCGAGCGCCATGGCGGGGCGGGTTTTATGCATCGGTGGCCGGAGCAGAAGGTGGGGCGTGCACTGCGCGGTGCGCGCTCGGAGGATCAGTTTGATCTCAGTTGTGGGTGTAGTTTGCGGCCTTCCGGAAGATGAAGTGGGGCCAACTTGAATCTACCTTGGAGCGTACACTTGGGTCCGCATCGCAGGACTCCCAGAGATACAAGTCAGTGTTTATCCTGCGGCGTTGCGCATCCAGCGCATTGACGACTTGGAGCCGCCGAGCGCCTGGACTCCAGTCTGGGGTTAAGCGCGCGCCCAGCCCGTGCTATTGACAGAGATTGCGACGGGTGAATCTCCGTGAAAAAGGTGGGATCTACATGTGGGTCGAATACGAGTGGACATTCTCTGGAATGGCAGTGGAAGTTCTCGAAGATGGGTTGCCGCAGATGGGCGCAGTTGAGAGCCCGGGGGGCAGCAAGTCGTTTGTTTATTGATGAGGGCGAAAGGTTCAGTGTGATACATTGCGGCAGCTGACGCCTGGAGACATCCTGCGATTCGGCTGGGAGAGGCTCTGAATATTGCCAGCAAGTGACCCGCGAGCACAGGGGCTTCGATTTCCCGTTTTGGAACGCATGATCACCCCGACGTGTCTCCACGTCTCTCACCCTCTTCCACCGTGTCGCGTCTTGCGATGAGGCGCCGACCGCGAACGACGGCGCTATGCATCGCAGCTGCTGTCTCTAGAGTCCTCGGCGCCGCAAGCCCTCCGGTGAAGGTTGCACTCAAGTCGGCATGGCCAGCACCACCACTGTTGCTGGAAATTGTGTACGCATTCCAGCAGCGCGAATTTCCCCCAGTCTCTCATTGTTTTGCAGAGAAACCGTGTCGCAGGAGAACCCAGACGCATTCTTCCCACTATTAGACCGCGTTTCGGACCCAGCAGAGTCCATGCCATCCAGCGACGAGGCCATCCACCAGTTCGCGCTCCAGCTCGCGGTCTCTGGTGGTCTCCTGTCCGAGCCTGGGTCGCTTGCCGCGGTAGAAATGAACCTCGGATTACATGCGGCCACACCCAAGATCGAGGCCTTCTACCAATACTACGAGACGCACCTTTCGACGGCGCCGGATTGCAGGTCGTGGGTGGACTGGTACGGCGAGCAAGTTTGTGACGTCGAGAAGCTGGCCCATCTGGCTGGGCTAGAGACCATAGATGCCAGCAATGCCTCGGACGCATTGTGAGTGCTCAACTTTGTTGCCTGTGTGTTGCAGCTAATCCTCCGAAAGCCCTTCCTTTTCTCCTCCAAAACTCCTCCCTTTCGACCATATCCATCCCTCTCCGAGCTATACACTCGACCGCCCTCCGCGGACCGCCATTTTGTACGGTTCCATCGACTCTCCCCGCTTCCGCGAGCTGCACAGCTACCTCTACGGCCTGGCCGACAAGCCCTCGCCCCATATCGAATACGTGTTCCGCCCTATTCCCGGCCAGCTTCGTGAAGAGCCCAACTTCCTGTCTGGCTATGGTGTGGCTTTGGATTTGAAGAAGATGGACTACCTCGCCTTAGACGATCGTAATGTCGGAAACGGACGCGTTGCGGAAGACGCGAACTCGGACGCCGAAGTGGTTGCTGTCGACCCGGTACTGGCGCTTATTGAGGCGTACCCAGAGCCAGAGGATGCGGCCACCGAGCTTTCCGAGCAAGCCATTGCCCGTTCGTAATTCTACTACATCTACAGCCTCAGCTCATCCTTTGGCATAGGTCTCGGCTTCCAAGCCACTCAGCTCATCGCCGACTCCGACGAGCCACTTGCGACGCTCACTCAACTGGCACAGAACTTCCCGCGGTACATGACCGCGCTCTCGCGACGCGTCGTCGTGAACGAGAGCTTGGAGGTCGAGGTGCATGCCAACCAGCTTAAAGCGCAAGCGGGCGTGAACATGCTGTGGCTCAACGGAATGACCGTCAACGACAAGGACATCACGCCCATGGGCCTGCTCCGTCTCATCCACAAGGAGCAAGCGGTTATGCGATCGCTTACCGGGCTCGGACTTTCGCGTTCTGAGGCCATAGATTTGCTTTCACATCCCGCTGTGAGCACCGCGACGCAGGCGGACTCGGTGTTGGACAATGTATTCGACGCGAGTGACCGTCCGGAGGAGGGCGATGTCATTGTCTGGTGGAATGATTTCGAGAAGGATAGCCGGCAAGTAAACTTTTCTCAGTCTTAACCGCCTCTCATTCATTCCCTTCGTAGATACGAAGGGTGGCTGCCCTCCGTCCACGGGTTACTCCGTCCCATCTACCCCGGCCAGTTCCATAGCGTCAAACTCAACCTCTACAACGTCGTGATCGCCGTCGACCTGTCGCGGTCCAGCAGCTTTAGCATGGTTGTGTCGATTGCGAACATCATCAACCGCGGCTTCCCATTCCGTTTCGGCATCGTGCCGCTCGTCGAGACCGAGGACGGCCTGAAGATGGCGCGCTTGTTCTACCATTTGGTGGATGAGTTTGGCCGCAAGAAGACGATGACGTTCTTCAGGAAGGTCAGAACACTCCACGGCAAGTCGAGTAGAATATCGCTGACGGCGACTTCAGATCGCGGAGACGTTCGTTATGCCCCAGCAGCCGCTCAACTGGAACGCCGTCCGTGCGGCATATAACGAGCTGCTAGAGGATGTGGTCCTCAACGTCGAGAGCGAAGACGACCCACAGGGCGAGGGCCAGCCTGCAACTCCGGAAGCAGCGGGTTTCGACTTTGACTCGGTCATTGAAGGCGACCCGGACGGCGCGGTTGAAGTGTCGATCCAGAAAAGCCGCGTATACGCAGAACGGTTGGGAGCAAGCCTCGCAGAGTCGCCCGGAGGGCATGGCTTTGTGAATGGGAAGCATCTCGACATCGACGATGTGCGATTTCCTTTTTTGTCTGGTTGGGGAATGTTTTCTGAACGATGTGTAGAGTTTCTGGCGAGCGATGCAGGGCGAAGTTGCGCGTCAGCTTCAGTATTTCCAGGAAATGGTGTGCCGATCGACAATCACGTGATCAGACCTGATGCACTTTCAGATCTACAGCGGCAAGATCACGGACGAAAACAGCGCCGAAATCCCGACGTACTTCTATGACCAGCCCACGACCAGCCGACGCAGAAATCAGTACATATTCCCGGCATCGGGCGAGGTCCGCTTGGTCAATATGCCCGAGCTGCTCAGGCGCACTGGGTTGAATGTCAAACGCTCGGCGTTTGTTTACCCTGGTAGGCGTATTGTGCTTCTTTCTTGCCTTTTCTAATGGTAATATCAGCGGAAACCGAACTGATTCCATTGACGATGTTCGTTGTCGGCGATTTCGACTCTTCGGACGGATTGGCGTTGTTACACGAGGCTTTGCTTTCGATCGTGGGTACCTTTACCCATTCCAGAGCCGCACCTTCTGATTCTGTTCAGGACGAAGAGTCCATCACGCGACTAACATTCATTCACAACCCGACGAAACTCGAGGCGGACTCTGGCGACCGACCACACGCTTCCTGGTTGTTGGCGCATCTAGTTGGCAAGAACTTGATGTCAAAAGCTTCGTCGTGGGCCCTGCGTTGCGCTCTGGGTGGGACACCACATACCCCGGAGGACTGGCAAGATCCCCTCGGCCTCCCGTGTGCTCAGGAACTGACGGGCGGCATCGGGATTTCCGAGTACAGCGCTGCTGACTATGCGGCGTTTGTAAGGAGCGGCCGTCTGCTGGCGCGGGAGCTGCAATTTGCCCCGGGCGAGAACGGTGTCGTCATCAACGGACGGGTTCGTGCTGTCTTCGTTTCTTGCAAATATCCCTCTGACGAAGCTGCTTCAGATTGTCGGTCCACTGCCGGCTGGCGCTGTGGTCGCGACGGACTTCAAAACTCTAGAACAGTTCGAATTGACACGGAGAGCCGAGCCGGTCCTCACTGCGCTCGGGGAGATCAAGCCCGAGTCTATCGTCACCGACAGGGCGTCCTCTGCAGAGCTCATTTCGATGGCCACGTCGGTCCTTGGTGCCCTACAAGCGCCCGAGCCTGGAGGTGGGGGCATCTTTGACCCGCCCAAGCGACCAAGGCAGCGCAACTACGAACTGCTGGACGGGGAGTATACCTCGTTCCAGTATGGCGACAACACGACGGCTTTGTACCAAATCGCCGCCATTTTGGACCCGCTAAGCGAGACCGCGGCCAAGTGGTCGAGTCTGTTGGAGGTAATGGGCTCTCTGAGCCTCACAGGCCTTTGCTAATTCATTTCTAGTGGATATCTCACATTCCGGACATCTTCATCAAGGTCTACACAAACCCGGCACCGCAGGAAGAGGTACTCTCCTCTATCACGTGTCAGCCTATGTCACCTTATCACGTGTGTGTAGATTCCACTCAAGCGTTTTTACCGATATGCGCTATTGCCCAGTCTTGCCTTTGACTCTGATGGGTAAGATCCTCTCTTCTTTGACTTTACGAGTACTAAGTCCAGTTTATTAGCAAGGAAGCCAAAACCCAAGCTGTTTTCGAAGGGCTTCCCATCGACCCGATCTATACGCTCGCCATGGATGTTCCATCCTCGTGGCTTGTCCGCCCGCGTGAAGCGCTGTACGATCTCGATAACATCCAACTTGGGAGCCTATCCCATCCCAGCCTCGATGCCGAGTTTGCTCTCGATTACCTCGTCGTCGAGGGTCACGCCCGGGACGCTGTCTCGAACATGCCTCCGCGCGGTGTGCAGATACAGCTTCTCGCTGGTGACGCACAGCCCGTCGACGACACGCAGGTTGTCGCGAATCTCGGTTACCTCCAGTTCAAGGCGAAACCGGGTGTGTTCCAACTCGAGATTCGAGAGGGTCGTGGACGCGATATCTTCGAGATGCATAGCGTGGGCAACGAAGGCTTGGACAGCCGGACAGTCGCAGAGGTCGGAAATGAGATTGCCGTCACGAGCTTCGCGGGTCTGACCATCTACCCGCGCTTGCGTCGACTGCCCGGCATGGAACACGAGGATGTGCTGGCGACGCCCGCTGTTCAAGAGAGTTCAAACTCAGGCGGCATTATCGATGATATTGCTTCGCGGTGCGTCGGGAATTTCAGCCTCCGACGTTTGGACTGAGCAAATACTGTCAGGATGAAGTCGTTCTTTGGGAGCAAGCCCCAGGATTCCACCGAGGTGGCTCCCGTCTCCAATGGGCAAGCGGACATCAACATCTTCACCGTCGCTTCCGGGCTTCTGTACGAGGTATATTTGCATGTCGATCGAGCGTAGGTGGCAGATACTTATCGACAACGTGCAGCGATTCGTGGGTATTATGATCCTCAGCGTGCTCAAGAACACGAAGAGCTCGGTCAAGTTCTGGTTCATCGAGAACTTCCTGTCGCCTTCCTTCTTGGTGCGCTTTTCTCGAGTTTGACCACGGACCGCGGCTCAATGATGTTGCAGGAATTTATCCCGCATCTCGCGGAGGCCTACAACTTCCAGTATGAGCTCGTCACCTACAAGTGGCCTTCGTGGCTTCGAGCGCAGAAAGAGAAGCAGCGCATCATATGGGCGTACAAGATCCTCTTCCTCGACGTTCTCTTCCCGATGGACCTGAAGAAAGTTATCTTTGTCGACGCCGACCAGATTGTCCGTGCTGACCTCAAGGAACTCATCGACACCGACCTGCACGGCGCGCCGTACGGGTACACGCCTATGGGCGACGATAACTACGACATGGAGGGATTCCGGTTCTGGAAGACGGGTTATTGGAAGGAATTTTTGCAGGGAATGCCGTATCATATCAGGTTCGTGCGCTTCATGTTCATCGGCCTCAATCGCGCTCATCGTTCCACGCAGCGCCCTCTATGTCATCGACCTCGTCCGGTTCCGCCAGGTAGATGACCTGGGCTCTTTGTCTGATCTGGTGCTGATAACCTTTTTAGCTCGCCGCCGGGGTACGCAGAAGCGTGCGGTCCGCGAGGATTCCGGCTGACCGTTCTATCAGGACATTCTCCGTGGACAATATCAAGCACTTTCTGCCGACCCGGGATCACTCGCAAACCTCGACCAAGGTGGGAGCATTCCCGTCCTTCTTGACATCCTGGCAATGACAGCTGCGCTCAGATCTCCCCAACAACCTGCAGCGAGAAGTTCCTATCGTGCGTCCCTCGTGGTCTTCTTTCAGCTTTCATTTCCACTCACGACCACGATAATAGTTCTCACTTCATGAGGATTGGCTGTGGGTACGTTTTGAGATCGTTTTGTTTGTTCATTTTCCCTGGTGGCTAAAACTATTTTCGTCTATAGTGCGAGACGTGGTGTGGGTGTGCCTCGTTAAGATTGCAATGACGTTCTGACCACGTTGGCAGGTAGCAAAGATCGACTCCACCGAGCCAAGACTATCGACCTTTGCCAGAATCCACTTACGGTCCGTGGATCCACCGTCTGATTTTGGAGGAACGCCGTGAACCCCTCTCCCCTTGCAGAAAGAACCGAAGCTGGCGCGCGCGCGACAAATCCCCGAATGGGAGGAGTACGACTCGGAAATATCTAGATTCGCGCGGAGGCTTGCCGAAGACGGGATTATCCGTTCGCAGATCATCTCGACTGACATCAACGCGCTTGCTGGCAACGGGGCGAGCAAGCCCAAGGAAGAGGAGCAAAAACCTTCGTCCGCGCCAGTCGATGAGCAGGTTGCCGTCGACCCTGAACGTGCGCGAGACGAGCTGTAACGATATACATAGGTCAAGCTGCGTCAGACAGTACTCTAATTTATTTCGCTGCTGCTGCTTTCTTTTCTGCTGTTGACGGTGTTTCTCCGTCCGTCCGCCGTCTGTCTCTGTCGAATGTCGTGGAACGGGCCTTGTGGTCCTTTTGTATCGCGCTATTCGGACCGCATTTTGGCATTTGCGGAACTTGCCAGATTTCCTGACTGCGCTAATTCGAGCTCTTTGACCTGCCTCGCGGATGGTGGGTGTCGTCCAACGATTACGAATATAGGCCGAGACCTATCGCCGCCGAAGTCCTGGCAAAACTCGCACCCTCCGTCCGTTGCGCACACCACACCATAATTTCGTCCTTGCATTGGCTGATAAGACTCACGAACCCTTGAATGGAGCGCATCTGCGTCGACTACGTCTACGACTCGCGCAGCCCAAATGTACCCCGGCATGGATCCTTGGTCATCGATGGCGCGACAGCAATCGGCGCAACCGCAAGCAGGCCCGTCGCAGCGCCCGCTGTACAATAACCCCGACGCCAATCCTGCTCCGGGTCCTGCTTGGTACCCCAGCTATCACGCCCAAGCGCCACAGCCGGCGTCGGGATCGGCGTCGGGACCGAGGAGCGGAGCCGGGCCCGCTGTCGATAGCACGACGACGAGCTTCATCGGCCGGCCTGTGCGCTTCACGGAGGGGAGGTTCGCGGGGGAGACGATATTTGCCGAGCTGAAGGAGATCCAGTGTCCGGAATATGGGAGGAGGTGAGTCCCATGAGGCGCCGTTGTCCTTCGCGTTGCGTTAAGGCGCGGCGGCCACTGTAGGTTCGGATCGGTCGACCGACGCGTCTTGGACGACCCTCCAGGTGCGTACACACCTCCCACATCGGAAGCCAGCTCTCGAACGCGCGTTGCAGTCGTTGAGCTGCGCCTGTACCACGTCCACAACGTCGGAGTCCCCAATGGCCAATATTCAGTCGAGGTGGACGATTACGAGTTGAGCGCGCGCCTACCTCTCGGCGCTGAAATTGACGCTTACGACCAATTCAATTCAGAAACGTTGCACTTGCAGGTCTTCTCTGCATGGTCGATCTCTTTGAGATTGTTTCGCCGCGGACCGACGACACCGACGCCGTGCTGGCTGTCGTCGATGGCCACCGAATAACAGAGGCTGCCAAGCGCACCCAGTATCTCTTCGGAACGACGTTCGTAGAGGCCTATCTGGTGAAGATCCCGGACAAGGAGAAGAAGAGACTGTTGTTTACCTTCAGCGTAAGCGAGCTTTTCCGTCGCGTCGCGTGGCTCGGTCCGGTTGCGAGGATGGCTTACGCGGTTACCTCCCTCAAGGACCTTGCCGTTCGCTTAGAGGGCCAGTTTCTCTTGCGGTATGTACGCTGATTTCCGGGGGGGTGACCTGAAAAACGCGTTTTCTTTGGTTCATACCTGTTTTTTTCATTTCGCCTAGGTACCGCTTCTTCGACGTGCTCTCGCGCCCAGCGGGGCACGCGTACCCGACAGTGCTGGCGGAGCATTTCGGCGGAGTATTCACGGTGTATTCGACTAAAAGTGCCCCGGCGCTCAAGGAGTCCACCGAGTTGACCAAGGTTCGCGTTCGCGTGACGCGCTTCGATTCCCGCATGGCGGCTGATCTCCCGACGCTTCGTAGGCGCTTGGGCGGCACAGTGTTCCCGTGAACATACGCAAGAAGCAGCGCGCACCGAGGCGCAAGGTCCACTCGGCGAGCCCGAGTTTTTCGGATGATTCGATGGGAACTTCTTGAGCGACAGAACGCTTCTCAGTTCGGAACGAACTCCTTTCCTGGCCACAGAGGCACGATGGCCATCGCATGCATAGCAACTAAAACGATTTACTGATACAATAAAATTACTCCTCGGTACAGTGTAACTGCGAAAGTGGTGTCCATGAGCATACATGTAGTATACAATCAATTCATCATCCAACGTCTCGTCGTTTGTTCATCCCTCCGTCCTTCCTTTTTTCGAATGGAATGGGGTATCTCGTAAAGTCGTGAAAAATTAGTAGGTGCTCGCGGTCCGCTTGCGCTGGTGGCGGCGGCCTGTTATGCAGGCAAAGCACGTTGCGATGGAGGCGAAGAAGAGCACGATGGCGGCGGCGAGCACCATCCAGATCGCATTGCCGAACTTCGAGCTCCCGCCGTTGTGGTCGACGTGGTGCTTGACCGACTGTGTACATCGAATGATGAGCTTGATATCGAAGCGCAGGTGAACGAAGCGGCACGTACCCCGAAGGTGACGAAGTCAATGATCATCACAGCAGTCGCAATAAGGAATGCGAGGAATGCTACCGCAGACGCGACAAGATACCCCAGGCGATGCGAGCAGAGCGCAAGGAGTAATGCGATACCAGCAACACCTGTCCCGATTTGGTGCAGGATGAAGGCTTGCGTGAGCCCGTGTAGGGTGGTATCTTGTGCGCTGTTGAATGCGTCGAAGCCGAGCGCGTTTATCTCGTCTCCTGGAAGGGAGGTCAGCTCAGGCTCTTCACTCGACGAGGTCAAGACCTACCAATCTTGTAACCAACCCCGGTCGGCGTGCAGCTGTGCCCGCCGCCACTGTTCAAGATGCAGTAGCCCAAAGAGCCAAACATAACCGACGACCCATTGCTAAGTGGGATGTGGAGGAAGTCGATTTTGCTAACGGTCGGAGCAGAGATGCTTGCGACCAAGAGCAGCGCGAACCCCGCAAAGATGAGGAAGGTTCCGATGTGGAGGGCGAACATGATGATCGAGACTGGGAGGCGGGGGAGTGGGTGTGGAGGAGGAGGGGCTTGGTGGGTCAGGAACGTGGAGAGCTGGAATTTATAGCTCCGGGTCGCATTGCCCGCGTATGTCTGCTGCGCGCGTCATAAGTGGGGCAGTGACGCAAAAGTTCCACGTGACTGACGTCAAATCGTCGTCCTCTGTCCAAAACAGGTAATTTTGGGGCCGACATAGAGTTCTGGAAGTGGACGTCATACGCGGATGCTTTTCGCTCGCGTGCGCACTCCAAGAATGGTCGCACGACGCACACAAACCAGCGACGCGCTATTCCTCCACTGGCCCCATCAAGCCCTCACCTGCACCCGAGCATGAGGCACCGCACTCTGGATCGCAGCCTCCGCGGCGCGCAGTTCCGACACTTCCCAGCTCAAAGTTCCCTCTCTTCGCCAACACCGCACCGCTTGAAGTACCGGCGACGGAATAGCCGCAAGCCACGGGATCATCGCGCGTAAATTACGCACGTGGTTGGCGAAGAGGTAAACCTCGGACACGCAGCGAAGGTCTTGCAGTGCCGCGAGCTCCTCGCCTTCTACTGGCGGCGCCCCCAGATCATCCAGATCGGGAGGAAGCTCTAGGCGTAGTTGGAATGTTCGACCGCTTGCTTGGAGCCGCCGAATAAAGCCTGCGAGCGACTCTCGCTGAGTGGCGGTCGCACGGCGGAGAGTGGTTTCGATTTTGGCTTCGCCGCTGCTAAACGCGTCGAGGAGAGCGCCGAAAGACGCAGCCACGTCCTCGGCGTGAGAGACCAGATGTAGCCAGTTTCCTCGCACAGTCGGGACACAAATTGGTTTTGTCGTCGTCCACGGGCAGGCGAGCCGGATGGTGGAAAGGCGGGGATGTCTATCGAGAAAGTTTCGCATGGCTTCAGGATCAATGTCGGTCGACGCGACCTCCAGGGTGGAAAGGTTCGATAGGTAGATGTGGGGCAAGAGCGCAGAAATCTCCTCCGCCGAAAGGGTGGAGTTTGGCTGAAGTAAGAGCAAGTCCATGTCGAACTCGATTAGCGTCGCATCCCAGCCATCTGGCAAAGGGCGAACGGCAAGTCCATCGATGTGTGAAATACGGATTTCGCTGCTTAGGCCAACGTGGAGGGAGAAGTAAGGTCGAGATCTGAAACGACCCTTGCGAACCCAAGGCAACAAGGCGTCCAGCAAGCGCTGCAGCGGTGGCCGCCAACCATCGGAATCATCGAATGGCTCCTTGGCATACGCGAGGTGTCCGCGTGCGAACTCCGCATGGCTGCACCGACAGAGCTGCCCGCCGCCGACCACGACGAACGACTTTGAATGCCGTTCCGCGACCGCCAGCGTCAGCTTCCACAGCCCGTCGAGGTACACGGGCGCGGGAATGCGCTTCCGACCACTGGCTTGACGCTCCTCACGCATAGCGAACCCGAGCACGTTTCGCAGCTGCCAGTTGAGCTGGATCTGCGAGAGACGCGGCCACCGCTTGACTATCTCGTGCAGCATGAGGATGCCGGGTCCATTCCCGAACGTCCAGAAGCCCACCCTCAGTTTCGACACGTCGAGAGGGGGGTCGCACACCGACGCGAACAGCACGCGGATGAGGTGCGAACGGATGTCGAGCGTCCCGTCGGTGGGCGTGGTGCGTGTGCGATGCAAGTACATATGGATGGCGAGCTCGTTCAGAAGACGACAGACACGCGCCCAGACGAGGAGCGTGTCTGATGTCCCTTCATCGAGGACGAGCTCCCAAAGCTCGACCGGCAGGAGGGACGCTGCAGGACGGCCCTTCATGGTTATTGTCGAGTGTGAGAGGAGAGGACGTTGACATGCTCTGTCCGTCCGAGTCGTTCAAGGAGGAGGCAGCCAAGCAACCGGAGGCTGTGCTAGATGGCCGAGCCGGCACGTAGATGCCGGTGCGCTGTTTCTTTTCAAGACTTTTGTTCCTGCACTCTGGCTCTCGAAAAGATTTGTGCGCTATAATTATATAACCTAGGCCTCTTCACATTGTCTGGCTACCGCGGTTCCGTGCACTGGGACTTGCAGACCATAGATCGACCTCAGACTCATCAACTCCGCCGCCCACCTCGACGCGCGTCGGGATCGAATGCATACCCTGTGCATACTCAGCGTTAGGCAACACATTCCACACCTCCTGCTTGAATTCCTTCATCTCCTCCGCTGTCGGCCCACCAGCACGGGCATCGGGACCGGCCGCGGGCCAGAGCCAATCGAACTTGAAAACCGCCTCGGAGCTCGAGGGCAGATGCGCCACCCAAGCCAGCGCCGCACGCGCGTCCTCGAGCGAGTCCGTCATAATCAGCACCTCTCGCGTCCCGCGCAGTCTCCCGAGCGCAGCCGCTTCCGAGTCGTGTTCCGAGTCCTCGACTTTCGGCGTGGCAGCAAAGCCCGGCGGGATGTTGAGCAGCAGATGCGTTTCGTTCCCCTGCGTGGTGGTCGCGATGTGCTCGAGCGTCTCTACCAGAGCGGCGCGCTGCGCTGCCGTCTCGCGATGTAACGTCGTCGCGATGCGCGTAGGGTCGTGCGATGCGCCGTACATGTCGAGGAGCGCGCCGATACCCCGTATGTCGGTATGGCAGACGAGGTCGATGGACGGCAGGAAGCCAACCGCGGCTGCAGGTTCGCAGAGCCTGAGCGGTCCACGCGCTGCAGCGTCCGAGTCCCACGGACAAGCCAGTATAATGCGCGATATGCGGTAATGGTTCGCCAGAAACTGGCTCAGGGCACCAGGACTGATCTCCAGCGTGCCCAACACCAACGTCTTGAGCCCCGGGACGCGGAGCTGCGGAAGGATCGCCGAAAGTTGTGCCGCCGAAAAGCTCTCGTTCGGCGCCAGCCTCAACGACTTGCTCTCGAACTCGAGCAGCGTCGCGCCATCACGGTCCTGAAACCCCACTATAGGCCGTAGATGCACCTTGTCCACCTTCTCGACGCGCACGTTCCCCGCCTTGACGGCAACATCCAGATACGCGCAGAGTTCCACCTCCTGCGTCCTGTAGAGCTCCATCCCGCGCTTCCCTTTCAACGCTTTATACGCGCGTTTGACGATACTCGTCTCGCGATACGTGTAGTTCCCCGTCTTCTTGTTCTCAAACACAATCTTGCTGCGCGACAGCACACTCACATCACACCGATGCAGAGCCCCGCCCGCGACCAAGACGAGCGGCCCGCCTCCGCGCATCGAAACGACTCGAATAAGCTTCCACCACGCGTCCAGGATAACCTCCGGCCGAATGGCTTGCTTGCATCCTGCTAGCATCTCTTCAAATTGCCTGCCCAGCACGTTGACGTCGAGGTCTAGACGGATTTCGCGTAGACTCGGGAACTTTTGGGCAATCTCGTGGAGATAGAGCAGTGTGTGTCCCCTTCCGTATCTCCAGAAGATGACATGCAGGCTCTTCAGGCCCACAGGCTCGCATGCAAGCAAGAAAAGCGAGCGCGCGAGGTTCGAGCGGATGCGGAGCGGCGGAGTAGACAGGTCGACATTGTTTCGGTGGAAATACATGCGAATCGCGAGCTCATTGAGGACGAGACAGAGACGCGATGCTGCCAAAAGCCCTTCATCGCTGAGTTGGTCGAGAATGACCTCCCAGACCTCAGCAGGGAGGATCACGCTGGCCAGGCGTGGTGGTCTTCGTCGACTGGGTGCTTGGTCCTGCGGCGTCGGCTGGCGATGTATAGAGAGCCTCTTCATCGTCGTTGACAAGTCCATATGCGTACACGTGATTTTGACTGATGACCCAAAAACCACTCAAGTTCCCAAGAGATGATACATAAATTACATTCGATTTTGCTTGTACATTACAGATGCCCGTTCTGCGCCTGCTTGAGCTCGTTGCACGCACAATCCTCGCCAGACTCCGCCTTGTTGTTCTCCGAGGTGGGCTGCTTGCTGAGAAGGTTGCCGAGGTTGGCGGTGAGGGAAGAAGGGTCGACTGCTGCCTCGGTCGGGTTCCGGAAGGAAGACGGCTGGCCATCCTGGTTCGCTTCGGCTTTGAGGTTGCCACTGGGGCTGCCGTTGGACTGTCCCTGGGTGTTGACTTGATAATCGCCGTGGTTGCTCGGCGCAGGGGTACCGATGTTGTGGTTGGCAGCGGCGTCAAAGATGGTCGGAGAGTTGTTTTGCGCCGGAGTTTGCTGCTGCTGCTTGGGCAGAGACAGCAACTTGACCGTGGCGAGCTTGTTGCTGAAAATAGTTAGGGCTAGAAACTACGGCAGAGTCGACAGCAAGCACACCTAGACACCTGTGGCGTGTTCGCCGGGTCCGACTTGGCCTCCGCATCGACCGTCTTGCCCTGCGCCGGCTGATCGACCTTGTTCTCAGTGCCCGTGGCGTTGCTCTCGACCTTGTTGCTGCCGGTGGTCGGAACCTCCTTCGCCTCTCCCTCGACCTTGTCCGACTTGGCCGCCGCCTCGGGTTTGAGAGGAAGATTAAGCGGCATGGCGGACGCGTCTTGCTGCCCGGGGTCAGTCGAAGTCTTGGCCGAGTGTTCGGTGGACGCGTTGAGCTTTCCGGGCGTGTTGTCGGGGCTGGATTGCGCTCAGAAACGAACTACGACGAAGTCGAGGGGAAACACGCACCTAGAAACCGATGCGCCTTTATCGGCCTCTGCATCGACCTTCTTGTCACTGCTGGCGGCCTGCTTCGCCTCGTTCCCAGTGCCCGTCGCGTTGCTCTCGGCCTTGTTGCTCTTGTTCTCGGCGGTATTTTCGACCTTGTTGGGGCTGGCGGGTGCCTTCTGCTCGGCCTTGTCTGCCGCCGAATCGGGTTTGAGAGGAAGATCGAGCGACATGGCGGACGCGTCTTGCTGGCCGGGGTTCGCTGAAGTCTTCACCGTGTGCTCAGAGGACAACTTGAGGTCGCCGGGCGTGCTGTCGGGGCTGCGAGGATAATAAGAAAATGACCACGGCTCAGCCAGACACGCACCTCGAGACCGTCGCGCTCTTCTCAGCATCCACCTTCTTGTCGCTGCCCGTCGTCTGCTTCGCCTCGTCCCCCGCCTTGTTCTCGTTGCCCTGGGCGCTCTGCTCGACCTTGTACGGGGTGCTCTTCTCGACCTTGTCCGAGTCGGGTTTCGCGTTGAGCGACGCAGTCGACGCCTCTTTCTGGCTGGGGTCCGGCGCGAGCTTCTGCGGCCTTGAACAACATCAGCATCGGCGAGAACACGAGCAAACGACAACGCACGTTTCCGACACCGCGTCAGTGAATCCCTTCCGAGCGTCCACCTGGTTGGCCGTGCAGCAGTCTTGATACGCGGGCAGGATGATCGTGTTGTAGTCGTCGGGGTAGAGCTTCTCATACGACTGGATCGTCGCGAACGACTGGAGGACGTTGACGACGGTTTTGCCTTCGTTGACGGCGACGTTGGCGGCACAGTTGGCGACGGGCGGCATCTATACATGGCGAGGTCAGCGAAGTCATCGCCACGAACAGCGAGCACGTACGGTCGGCGTCTGCGGGATGGGCGTGGCGAGGACGAACGTAGCAGCGAGCGCGAGGGCGGCGAGGACGCGGGAGACGGCGGGCATAGTTTCGGTAAAGAGTGTGCTTGTAGTAAAGACTGTGTGTGGTGGGTGGTCGTTGAGGGAGAGCCTGGTCTCGCCAAGCCAAACCGGCCCGGCTTTTATACGCGCTCAAGGCGATCATGACGCAATTGCCTTATTCGGCAACTTTCGCGTTTCTCGTCAGGCAGACGTGTTTCGCACGAATAGTGTGTCGAAAGACATCGTGGAATGGGTGTCCGACCTCGAAATCTGTACAGAAAGCGTAAATACATTCCTTTTGGGGTGGTTACATCGTATATACAGCAAAACTCTACGCCCAAGAGCCCGCAACGATCCAGGTTGTGTCGTTGTTGAACAACGAAGTAGAGTCGAAGTCCGACGGGCCGCCGTTGCTTGCAGCGTACCCGATGGCGTTGTAATGGCGGAAATAATGAGCCCTGCAATCCACCACCAATAAGTGTCTTTTCTCTGCAAGGAACTTTGATAGTGGATACGCACGGGTAGCTCCACGACCGGATCGAGTTGCCCTCGCCGTTAATCCCACTCTGCGGGCACCAAGTCGCGTCGGTGCCAAACAACACCGAGCCGTCGTTCGCATCGACGTAGAGCTCGAATCCACTATGGCGGATATAGCTCCCAGGCGTATCCCGCGACTCAAACGACACACAGCCCGTGTTCCCAAGATTCGCCCCAAGCGGCGCGACGACGCTCCAGCTCGCAGACAGCTTCAGCGCGCTGGACGACGACGACGACACGACCTGGGTGTTAACCTGGTCGTTCGTGTGCGCGAGGTAGCGCGTGGTGCAGCACGAAGTCGTCGCCTGGAACGAAACAGAAGAGCCAACGCTGATCGCGGGGCCGGTAACGAGGGAGGTGGTGCCGTAGCCAGCGGCTTTGATGTTGGCCTGCACCGAGTTCTCGGTGGCGTCGGACGGGAAGCCCGTGGTCATGACACCTTTATCCCGTTCAGCATCCGCCAGCAAACACACAAAATGCAAACGAACCTTCGTAGAAAGTACCCTGGCTGGCGTCACTGTTGTCGCCACCAATGCCCAGAATGATGGCGCCCTCCTTGGACATGGGGTTGTAGTTGGGCGACGGGCGAACACCAGCGTAGTACGTCGCGACATTGCCGCTAAACGGTGTTATTGGCGCACAGAGCAGTAAGGAAGGCCGACGCACGTAGTAGGATCGCCCCCGCGGACGCTCCAGTGGTTGCCTGGCTCGCCCTTGACGTATCCAGCGATGAAGCGCGAGGTGACCGACGGCTCGTTGGGGTTGACGGCGGTGTTGTCACCTGTGTGTTTCGCTGAGCTGGTGGTATGGGGAAGAGGGGGAAAGCCGCACCGACATAGAGGCCGTTTTCGAGGTCAGCAAGAATCCAGGGGCCGGAACCAGCGCCAACAGCGAATCCAGTCCCAAGCCCAAAGTAGACGGCCCTATGTTTGTGGTCAGCATATGAGCGAAACGGACGACAATAACGTACTCCATGTGTCCATTGCCGGTATCGTGGGCACTAACCTATGCGAAATCATAAGCCTCCGGCGCAGAGAAAAGTAACCAGAGCACTCACCTCCGCATTGCCGTAGTCCATGCAGCACCCTCCGTTGTAGTGCGTGCCATCGAACACAGCGTACATGCCCTCGGCAGCATCACCCTTGCAAACGCTAAGCATGAATCGTAGACGACGACGCGTAAGAACTCACAGTCGCGATACCCTGAAAATCACGTGAGCGGACAATTCGAGGCAAGCGAGAAAACCCACGTTGGTCGCGTCATTGCGATAGCCAGTGCCAGGTGCGATGAAGACACCATAAGCCTTGGCGCCGTTGAGCGTCACTACGGACCTCAATCAGTCGTGTTCAAAGGAAGAACAGCGTGCTCACCAGGTGCTCCAAACGCAGCGGCCAAGTTGTCGTACCCATTCGTGTCAGTGCCCGTCGCAGCACCACCCGGCGGAGCCTGGGTCAAGTGGTTGCCCTTCCCAGATCTGTGATATCCACTCAGTTCGTATTCCGGGCGTCAACACAAAAAAGACATACTGGTCAAAGATGGTGGTGATGACACAGGTGGTCCCCGCGCAGAAGTTCTCGGACGTTGCGTGGTTGGCAACACCACCTGCGCTCAAAGGGAGCACGTTGACCGTGGCCGAGTCCGAATTACGCATGACCTGGTACAACGCGCTGTTGAACGAGGCGTACAAGGCGCGAGTCGTCGAGTGCGCAGCGACACACGGCGTTCCGCCCGACGCGTAGATGTCGCAGGGACCCGTCGCCGAGACACGGGTAGCAGCAAGCACGAAGGCCAAGAGGGAGGCGAAGCGGAACATGGCGATGACGACTATCCAACCATCTCGAGTGCGGAGTGCTCTTTATACGCTCCGGTCAGGGCGCCGGAAGGCGATGTGAAGGTCACACGGCAGTGGTCGTTGGGAGCGACGAGATGACCATTCCGCGTGGATCGACGCGCATTTGATGGCGCATGACCGAACGGAGGCGCGGCCTTGGAGCTTCGTTGTAGCATCATGCGCCCTTCGTGCACGCTGCAATAGCCAGGGTAACAGATCTTAATACACCCCAAGACCACGGATGCCAGCATAGTTCGTCGACACGAAGGTCACTTCAAGGTGGATAGCGTAGTAGCCAAGCGGCCCAAGCCCGAGAAATCCACCCCAAGAAAGAGTGAGGACTCGTGGGTCGGACAAACGGAGCCTCGGGCCCGGGTCTAGAGTGGTTGAGAACTCGCTCTCCGGAGGTGCATCGCAGAACGTACCGACGGGTCAGAAGACAACCCATAACGAGCCAGCGCCGTTTATCCGTGCTTGTTTGTTGTCGTCACCGATAAGAGTTAGCGACGCCCATCCGGCAGCCGACGCTCGGAGCGCGCGGGCCCGTAATGAAGGAAAGATGGTTCCATGATGGGTGGCGGAGGGAAGCAAACAACAGCCCAACACGTGACTGCCATCAGCACCTACCATCGATCCGCGTTCATGGCCATTTTCGGTACCGAATCCAGCCCCGGATTGCTGCCTCGAGATCAAATGCTGCGGTAGTGTGAGGTCGTCTTTGATGGGCTAAGAATTTGTTGTCTATTTCAATTTCCGGATATGCTCAACTCATGTCGATCCTCGCACGCAGAATCCACGCAGACGGCGGCCGATAATTGCGACAAAGATCCTCCAGGACTCTCCATATGCCCAATTCCAACCGCGGCCACCGAGAGACCGATTCTTGTCTGGAAGGATTGACCGTGTAGTCACCCGGATGCAACAGGATGGTCCCCAATTACAGTGATCACTTGTAGGACAAGATCGCCCGTCCTGGTGCCAAAAACGGCCGTACTGGAGCAGCAGCTGCGCAGGAAGCAACGACCATGAATTTCTAGTCAGATACTGATACTTCAATTCGGATTCTATGGTTTGCAAAGGGAATTTTCACTGGTTTGATGTGCGCACAAGAGAAGATGTCCAGTGACTACCGCTGGACGTGTCCACGAGCTGGTCGAACGCCAGCCAAGCGCGACCCAACCAAAACTCGATCAACACAGCCTCACGTCACCTGCTCGCGTCATCCACAGCTTTCCGCCAACCATCGTGTTCTTGGGAAACAGCCGAACCAACTGCTGACCACATAGCCGTGCAACATCCATGCATATCCTACCGCTGCTTCTTCTGCTCCTCCCATCTCCCTCTTCACCCCCATGCCCATAACATTCAGCGTCGCAGCCCACCAAGCCTCTCCCGTCAAAGGCAACTTCACGCGTGGCCTTCCGGCTACACAACTCTTCGTCGAAGCATGCACCCCCCAATACCTCAAAGCCGGAAAGGTGCTCGGCAGCTCTTTCGAGGAGAAGGACGCGTACGCCCCTTCGGAGTCTCTGCTTTCGAGTCGCTAATGTTCACGATAGACCATATGTCCCGCAGCCGGCGCTGGCGTAAGTTGCGAATTGCTCTCAGGCAGCGTTTACTAACCTTGGGGCTAGGCGCCCGTTGGCTCAAGCCATGGCCCGGAATCTGACTCTGGGTTCACAAAAGAGGCGTCTTTCGCGACTGGGTGCCCTCTTTTCCAAGAAACCTAAGCCGGAGCCAGCAGCAGCAGCAGCACCAGCAACAGCAGCGTCAGCACCCGCACCTTCCACGTCGCCGTCGCCGTCGCCGGCCCCCCTCCTCCACACCCACATCATCGCATCTCCAAACGGTCTCTTCCAAACCATCGCCGACGCGTACAACCACCACCACGCACTCGTCCTCCGCCCGGACGACATCTGGCTGGGCATCCTCGTCCAGTTCAACTTCTACGTCAACGCCAACGCCGAACTGCTCCGCGCCAACTTCGTCGCACACGACGGAGCGCGCGAACTCACAGTGAAACGCGCCGTCATGGCCAATTTCGGCGAATTCGCGCGCGCGATGGTCGGCGAGATCGAGAAGAACGTGGTCGACCCCGAGCTTGGGAGGTGGGCTATCCCGGATTTCTCTACCACGACGGAGAATGACCAAACGGTCGCGTCCATAGTGCTCATGGCGACGCTCAAGGCGTACTTCGAGTATGATTTCGACGCGGTTTGTTGTGGGATCCCGCGCGTCACACTCGAGGGCACGAAGGCCGACTGGGAGAAGCTCCTAGCCCGCATCGAGAAGCTGAAAGAGTACGGACTCGAACCGACGGCGTGGTTTCACCTGCTCAAGCCCGTTTTGACGCGATTCGTACGGACGTTCGACGACCCGTACGACAAGGAGGTGCAAGACTTCTGGAGCAAGGTCGCGCATTTCAAGGTCAACGGGAGCGGACCCGACTACTACTCCGGTTGGATCGCGGCGTTCTGCGTGTGGGACCAGCACGGAAAGTGGATCGGTCCGCACCTCAAAGAGGTTGGTGTTCCGTCTCTTCTCTTTCTACTGCTTATAAACATACAGAACGTGGTCTCCGTCAAATCGCCCGAAGACCTCCCCGCCGCCAAGTTCTGGTCGACCTACGCATCATGGCCGCACTCTGAGCTACAAATGGATGGAACGGGCTATCATAGGGTCGAGGCTGCCAGCGTCCCGCCCGCTTACGCCGAAGTCGACGTCCTCCTCATTGACCACAACGTGGGCACGACGACGCAGGCAGCGATGACTGCTGGTGTTATTGGGACGGAGGTGTGCAGCAGTAGAGATCTGACGCTCTCTGAGAAGGGGCAGAACGACGTGGTCAGGCCGGTCGTGGGGTGGTGGTTGTTTGAGAAAGGGTTGTCCTCTGAATACCGCGACTAGAGTCCGCTTGCTAGATGATGCCAATACGAACACGTGAACCTACCTGCTTTTTTCTCTGACCGCCATGAACAAATCGACGGGTTTTCTACGTCGTTGTCGTCTATCATCCAACTGCCGCTATCCGCAGCTGGCAACTGCTGAACAATGATACATACAACCTATGTAAACGCCGCTATGATCTTCCTCGGTTCCCACCAACCACCATGGCCTCCGAGTCCGAGTCCGACTCTCAGCCCTCGGCTGAGTCCAATCTAACTCTTTGGCAAAAACTACGTGTTCTGTTCTCTCTCATTCCTCTACGTGTGTCTCTCCTTCTCTCCGTCCGTTCACAAACAACGCTAACGTGAATACACCCAGCGGTCGCGGTCTTCTGGAACGTCCTCACCACTGCATACGCCCCACACAACAAGGACAGGCCGCTGCGCCGTATCATCGGCGATGCAACGCTGCGCTACGTCGCCGGGCTGGACATCACTCCAGCCCAAGTCCAAGCCTTATTCCCAACGGACGCGAAGATGTATCGCGCGTGGACGAAGCAGACCAGGCTGCCTCATACGGTGGATGAGTTGGGCGATGGGGCGCGGTTGAATTGGATTGGGGAGAAGAGCATCGAGAAGGTGGTTCTGTTCTTGCATGGTACGCGTCTTTCGGTGGTAAGGGAGCGGTTTGATACTAATTGGATGCTGAAGGTGGCGCGTTCGTACTTCCTGCGACGGATTATTCGCTGTTTTTCTGGCGGTATGTCCAAGTCGCGCTGGACAAGAAAGACATCCAAGTCGGCTTCGTTTGGTTGGAATACAGTGAGCTCACAAATTTGCGGTCGCGACACTTGATACTCAACCGACTCCAGCACTCACACCTCAAGCCGTTTTCCCATCTCAACTTGCCCAAGCGCGACTTGCGCTGAACTTCCTTCTCGAATCAGGAGTCCAACCCTCTAATTTGCAAATCGTCGGCGATTCCGCAGGTGCCAACCTCATCCTGCAAGTCCTCTCGCAAGTCCTCCACCCACTCCCCACCGTCCCACACATACCCCTGCCGTCCCCCATCCGTGGGGCATTGCTGATCTCCCCATGGGTCAGCCTCACCGCGTCCAGTCCCTCGAACTTCACAAACGACGGGAAAGACTACCTCCCCCGACAAACCACACTGGTGATGGGCACCCTGACCCTCACGCACGTCCCCGCAGCTCAGCGCGTCTTCGCCGAGGCCGTACGCGCACCTGCGGACTGGTTTTCCGGTGCCGAACGCGTATTCGAGCGTGTGCTTATCACAGCCGGGAGCGCAGAGCTGTTGTGGGACGACATCATGGCATTCGCGGAAGCGTTCAAGAAGCAGCATCGGAGGGCGGAGCTCGTTGTACAGCCGAATGGGCTGCATGAGGATATGTTCCTGGACTTCATGGTCGGAGCCAAGCCGGGTGTGTTGACGCCAGCGATCGTAGAGTGGCTAGCGGCGGGTTTTTCTTCGTAAGCCGTCACGTGCTTTTTCTTCATGCAACTTATCCAATAAACACAGGTAGTACAGCTTGAATTTAGAGATTGGAAACCTTCCCCAAGGCATCCGCGAACCCGCCGACTAATGTGTCGATGTCGGTGGTGACGCTGACCATGTCGAATCCCTGTGCGAATCGGCGCTCGGCTTGTTCGCCCGTCAAGCCTGCACTTGTCAGCCCCAAATTGAAGCAACCTACTCTTGCGCACGCACAGAATATCCCCGCGATCTTTCCTGCCTTGTGCGTCTCCTCAAGGATCCTCGAAATGGCCGCTTCGTGCTCCTTCCCACCAAACTCGACACCCATCGAGACGGCCAGGTCGAATGGCCCGATCTACAACCCGACGCATTCAGAGAAAGGGAAACAAACAGCCGGTGGGCTCACGAAAGTCGCGTCAATCCCCTCCTTGACAATCTCATCTATCTGCGCGACCGCGTCGGGATGCTCGATCTGCACGGTGACGATGACCGCGTCGTTGGCTGCCGCTTTGTAGTCTGCGCCGAGTGCCCCGGCTGCGTGCTGGGAAGTTCGTTGCTTCTGTCGGTGCCCGGGATGTAGGGCTGGTCACGTACGGTGAACATGGGCCCGTACCCGCGGAACCCGGCGGGCGGGTATCGAGACGCGCCAACGACTTTGCGGACGAGTTCCTGTGTTGGTTGGCACTAGTTATTCAATATTTATTCATGTTCCTTACCGGTGTATTGGCCATCGGAACCATGATCCCGTGTGCGCCAGAGTCGAGTGCACGCTTAAAAATGTGAATACGACTCGGAGATCGAGAAACAGCTGCAGGTACCTTGATCATCCACGGCTCATCCGCCGGGATACGTATAATCGGAGAGACGCCGCTCGCCGCGATGATATTCGTCAGGTCGTAGAAGTGGTGGTCTGCACTCCTCGTCGTCGTCCGTTACACTCCGGGTCTGAAGCGCGTTTACGCACCAGTGATCAACCCATGCTCTTCCCGGGCCAGCCAATTCAGCTCCGAGTCTCTCCTTCGACCGAGGTAGTCTAGACGTACCTGCATCGACAAGGACCCACGAAACACCCTTAGTCTGCGCCATAGTCTTCGCGATCGCGGCACTATCCATCTTATCAGACCTTACTAGCACTACAGTAATGGTGGAAAGCGCACCTCGGCAGCGTAAGCCACACCCCCGCCGCACGCGCACGGCCTCCTCCAGCTGCAGCAC
Source organism: Mycena chlorophos (assembly GCA_014461115.1). Taxonomy (NCBI): domain Eukaryota; kingdom Fungi; phylum Basidiomycota; class Agaricomycetes; order Agaricales; family Mycenaceae; genus Mycena; species Mycena chlorophos. The sequence goes on along the minus strand of JACAZE010000002.1, from coordinate 2,482,748 downwards.
TGGCCAACTTGTCTCTCAGCGGGAAGCTCATCGCCATTGCGTAGTCGTGGTGGTCGCTGAGAAAGCGCAAAGGGAACAACGATATTGCGGCCCGGGAACAGCACGACCACATGACCGTACGCGTTTCTGAAGCCCAAAACATCGACGCGTCAAACAGAAAATAAACAAAACGAATCTACTTACTTACGATGTGGCGATAGTAGCTGTACAACATGCAAAATGCGAAAAGTGTCGGTATATGGAAGCAAGCTCCAGCTCCAAAGATCACGAAAGGAAATCAATCTCATCCGGCTCCCCATCCCCATCGTCCACCACAAGCCGCTCCCTTTCAGCAGCACGCTTCTGGAGCATCTCCCTCACCGCCTGCGGAAGGCCCTGCGGACGGCGCTTGATCACCGTCGTCGTCTTAGTGGTCTACGAAAACACTGAGAACCTTTGAAACGCGATGGAGAAAAAGACAGTACCTCGGCTTCCTTGCCCTTGCCTTTCGCAGCCTTGGGCTTGACCACCGCGTTCTCCTTGAGCGCACGACTGCTACTGCTCGCGCTGCTGCTGCTCCTCGACTCCTTCTTGGCCGCAGGTGTACGTTTCTTGGGCTTTGGCTTCTCGTCTGCAACAGCCTTGGTCCGCTTCCTCTTAACCGAGGGCTCTTCATCCGCATCCGCATCGCCCTCAGGCTCAGTCTCGCGCGGCCGCTTCTTCAGCGGCGCACCGGCAGGCTCCTTCACCCCAACCCCAACAGAACGAGACGCAGCCGCAGGCGTCTTCACAGACCCCTGCTTCTCCTCAATCCACGCGTCCTCGTCCTCGTCTTCCTCAGGAATCGCCTCAAGACGCGTTGGTGCTTTCTCTGCCGCAGTTTCGGGCTCGGGCTTTTGCTTCGCCTTGGCCTTGGCTCTGGGCTTGGCCGGTGCCTTCGGCTTCGCAGGCGCCTTACGCGCGTGTTTAGCCGGCGGCGGAGCCTCATCCTCGTCGCCGTCGTCGTGTGCAGCAGGTCGTTTCCTGGATGCAGTACGGTTCGCGGTGGGTTTCTTGGGAGGAACGTCCTCGGCATCAGCCTTGGGTTTGGTTGCTGAAGGCAGGATTATTATGGACTGGCAGGGAGGAATGATAGACCCACCTCGCGGTTTCCTGCCTTTCGGCTTCGGCGCGTCCTCGTCGTCGGCTGCATCCGCAGATTTTTTCTGGGCAGCTGGAAACCGTGTTTGAGAACCAGACGCGTCGTCCGGAATATACGAATATACGCGACGTACCCCGCGGTTTCCTTGCTTTCGGCTTCGGCTTCAGCGGTTCGTCGTCTTCGTCAACAGTAGCCCCAGATTTTGACTTTGATTTCGCTTTTGAGGTGGGTGCGCGTTTTCGCGGAGCGGCGGGTAAGTCTAAGTCGTCGTCCTCTGGGGGAGGCTTGGACTTTGATATTGCTCGTGCTGGTCGGGATTTAATGGTCAGTCGAATGGAGACTGGTCAGACGCACATTTCGTTGGTTTGGGAGCGGGAGGATCGGCGCCTGCGAATAGGAGTCAACAACCAGACCCGACGAAGCAACGCGACGCACCACTGTCCGTGTCGGCCGTATTGCCTTTGCGTGAAGCCGCCGCGCTCTTCCGCTCCAGCGGAGGCTCCTCGTCGTCTGCAAAGTACGCGTCCGGAGTCAGCCAACCACCCCCTGCGGACGAACAACTCGAACCCAAAGAGGCACCTTCGTCGTCCTCTCCGTCCTGCTGCTTCCTCGCCGCAGCGGATTTCCCTCGGCTTGCCACCACTCTTCCTCGGCGGCATCACGACGCCACTCTTCCGCGCGACGCTGACGCTCCTCCGGCCCTTGGCTTTGGTCGGCGAGACCGACATACTCCTGCTCTTGCTCCGACTACGAGCTCTCGCCGGCGACACGGGCTTGTTCCCCATGAGTATGTCGAGTAGGTTGTTGTTGGGCTGTTTGGGTACGAATATCCTGCGGAGCGTGTTAGCCCTGTCCATTGTATGTACAGAGGCGGCGAAGTACGCACCCGCCGCGATTGCGGAACCGGGACAGCTGGCGTTCATGCCGCTTCGTCTTGCTCTCCTGGACGTCGCCAGTGGGCGGTTCGTGGCCCTGTGGTTTGGGCGTCTCCATCGTTGACGAGAGCGTCAACGCGACGCGAGGTCAACTCATGTGAGGGTTGGATGGTTGGCGGCGGGGTTCTTGTTGTCACGTCGCTGTCACTCCTTGCTTTTGACCCACGACCCGTCGCTCGATGGCCGACTCTTGAAGCCTCCTCACGGTGGTCGACTGTGACGACGACTGCCGTACCAACGCCCTCCGAGCCCTTCTCGACCTCAATCCCAGCCTCGTTCTAATTCGCCCATCGGCCCGGCTCCTACTTCACACCCCGACGCCGTTCAGTCTCTAGCCGTCTCGTACTCTCAACGGCACGACCCGGAATGGCCCAATCCACCAAAACCACAGTCCCGCTGTCGCCGTCGTCCAACTTCAAGAAACCCTGTAAAACTCAAGGTCAGTGGAATGAATACACAGTCCGACCTCGTTTTTGCTTACCCCCGCATTTCTAGTTTTCGACTTGGACTTCCTGTGAGCCGCCGTAATCCGTCAAGTCAGCGAACTCACCACCGGCCGACATCTTCGAGCGGCAACAAACGCGCCATATCAAGCCCGCGCGTTACCTCGTAGGTCGAACGGGTCGATTTGCCAGGCAGGACTGGTCTGAAAAGTCAAGGTAAACGGATGGAGGACGCGTCGAGAGTGAGAACTGACATTGACGCAGTTTCTTTTGTTGTTGTTGGGGGGTCCCCAACTCGAACCAGCACCGAGGCTGGTCTCTGCAACTCAGCGACATCAGCGTATTGCAGAGTTTTCAGTCGTTGCTGGCGGAGATGTCGAGGAGGATAACGCGCGGCTGAGAAATCAAGGTGAGCGGAATCGAGGAGATTAGATTGAAGCGATGCGACTTACTGTTCTTGCAGGGATTGAGTCGGCATCTGTGCGGGATGGTGCTGCGTCGAGCGGACGAGTCTCGGCGAACGCGAGCCGGGTAACGTGTGGAACGCGCCGATTGCCGCTGCAACTAAGGTGAGCAGATTGACATTGGAGACGAAGGACATATTTGCTTACCTCGTTGCAGCACATCCGCGGCCCCGGCACCATCTTCGTCTCGACCCGCAACGTCAGTCGGAGGTGCCGAGGAACCCGAATAAACCCACCGGCTCGAGCCCAAAAGGGCCACTCCCGACGCCAAGCCAGTCCTGAACTAAGGTCAGTCTCCCAAATCGATGGCAAATCACTCGTATTCACAGTTGACTCGTATCCCTACGATGCAGCAGCATCAGCGCCAAACTCGGATTCGGGAGAACGCACCGGCAACGTCGTCGCGGGCGTACCGACACTTGGGCCGAGAGCAGGCGGGATCTGTTGAAATGGCAAAGTAAGCGAGTTTGCTGCATAAGTTTATGGTGCACTAACTGACCTTTGTCTTCGCCGCTACAGAGCACGACCGCGTCGGCGTTGATCGAGTCGGCGCGCGCACGACACTGGCGAAGGGGCGGTCTGCGGGATTCAGGGTTGGTGCCGCCGAACTAATCGAGAACGTCGCGAAACTCACCCGTTTGAAGGTCGATCATGGCGAACGGGGCTCGGGCTCGGACAGCATGATGGTGGTGGGTTCTTGCTCGTCGTCGTTGACGTTGGGCTAGAAGGGTCGTCAGCGCGCGGACTTGTAAGAGGAGATACGTGCGAGAGTATGGCTATGGAATTGAAATATAATCAAGCAACGCACCTTCTGGACCGCGAGCGCACCGACGGGCCGCGATTCTCCGCGTCCGAGACCAACAGGGCTGAAGGGATGGTTCTGAGCGGTGACGAGGAGGTCGAGAGGAACCTTCGAGTTTAAGGCTCAAGGTGTAGAACACGAGAGGAAGGGAGGGAAGGAGGGGATGCAGATGACGCCCAATACCTGCGGCTTTTATACCTGCTCAAAAAGATACGGCAGGTTCAATGTTGCTTGAGCGCCGGGGAACGAATACCACGCTTGGAGACGGTGCCTTAGTCGGGGAGAGAATAACGAGAACATATAAAATATTTGCTCTGAGCGCATTTGAAGGCCAGTCGGACATTGTTACAGGTACATGGTATGTATTTTAAGCCAGATTCTGCGCGGTTCCAACGAATCCAAGTCCGCTGGAGGGTTCTGAAGTGAGGGAACGAGAAAAACGCAGCAAGGAAACTGAACGTACGAACCTCGACCAATCTCCTTGAAACATGGCTCCCACGTCAGTGGAGTATGTCAGAAAGGCGGCGGGCGGTGTTTGGAAGATGTCCAGCGGCGGAATCGGGGAGATTTCAGGGTGCGCGAACACGGCAATAAGGTTTTTGAGCGTATCTTGCCGCAGTGAGCTCTGGTTTGAGCGGCGGAGGGTGGAGATTACCTCATCACATGACTGAGTCAAAGCATCGGGCTTATCGGCCTAGCCGATGTTGCTCAAGCTTGCTATCTACGGGGAGTACTTATCAGCAATCTGGAGAGGATCGCGGTTGAATAGAGAGAGATAGAGTAGTTCAAATGTGACGTATAATGCCTACTTATATCTCTAGTCCAAGCCCAAGTCGGATCGCGGCGCATAAGCGCGGCTTTACCGGGGAAGGGGCGGAATTTCCTTTTTTGGCAGGCAGCGCCCACAACGCCAGGCGCAAGTGCGCGCGGCGGGTACGCCCTGCCCCGGGCCGCAAAGGGTACAAAGGGCCTTTTTACTCGTAGAAGAAGGCAATTTGTATGGACAAATAAACTCAGAGAAATGTACCAAAATAAAGATTTGAACTTAAGGCAAAAAAGCACCAGGACTCAGGGAGAATTTTGCGGCCTACAGCATTTACCGCTATGCCAACAGTCCATAATTTGCCGACGGAGGCGGACCTACATGTCATGCCCTCATCCTCGCTTGCGTAAATGTTTCCAGGGGAAATTGTGAGTTCCCCGTTGGCCCTGGATTCGAGACCATCCGAGCTCCGCCGTGGCATCCATTTTCGCCCACGGTGCCCTCAAGCAAGGCATTACAATCTCCCGCTACCCGCTCAAAGTTCAGCGCGGCGTCAATGCCGACGCAGACATGTCACCGGCATCACATTTTCTGCTCCAAACCACCACCATCACCTCACCAGTGTCTTCTTTTGGCGCTCACCGGTGTCGACTCATCCTCAAAAATTTTCGCAACCCCATTCAGGCGTTACCACCAACCTCTGCCGTGCTCCGCTGGGCCATTCAAACACGTACGTCCGCTCGCTCGCGTTTCATTCCCCACTCTCAACCCGACCCAGATGACGCGACTACACTCAGTCGGAGCGCTCCGTGAGCTCCGCTCGCTGCATTTGACGTTATTCGAGACGTCCGACTCTGCATCGTCGCAAACTCGAGCACGGTAAGCTCATTCTCATTACCTCTGAACTTGCTCCGAGCATTCTCCAGAGCCTTCTATTTGGCTATGGCGCGCTGCTCCGAGCTGCACAAGACCCCGGCGCGCTTTTCCCTGCTGTTCATCCGAGTCCTGCGCTCGAGCTCCGGTGGCTTTCAGCGCCGACCAACGTTTTACAGTGATCTGGGAACAGCCTGAGGTGACCTGTTCCTCATTTTGCTGAACTCTTCCACTGACCAGTTTCCAGGACTCGGACGCTTAAGGACGTCCGTCGTGGATGAGCGCCGGCTACGGTGGAATTCCTTGCGCATCGCGCCATCCCAGGATATTCACGGGATCGTCGTCTCCGAGGTTCGTTTCAGTGTGCTGGAAAACTGCGTACGAGGTGCTAACTGCAAGTTTGCTCCAGCATTTTGGCCCCGCGGCGAGCGGCGGAACCATCCGGACACAAAACTGCGTCCACAGCGGCCCGCCGCTGTTCCTGGCGTGGACCCCGTTTGTTCGGCCGTCAGTTTAAGGTGCGATCTCGGAGCGTCTTTTAAGCAAAAAGTGCTCACTTTTTTCCCCAGGATTTTGCCCCGCGGCGAGCGGCATCCTGCCCCGTGGCTCAATGCTGCGGCGGCAACGGCGCGCCGTCGCTGTTCCATGCCGAGCCGCCGGCGGCGCCAGCATTAACCGGTACACCAACCCGACCTTCGACAGATGTTTTGAGGTGCGTTCCGGTCTCGGTTTTGCAGCGGAAAATGTTCATTTTTGCCCGAGGTTTTTGCCCCGCGGCGAGCGGCAAGCACATTGGGCCTCAATGCTGCGTCGACGGCGGGGTCGCCGCCGTGCTACCAATTTTCCCCGTTGTGTCGCCTTCGAAGCGGCATGCCGCTTCACAGCTCAAAGTGGCCGCGGCAACAAGGCTCCGTCGCCGTTTCTCTTCGAGCTCAGTCCTCTCAGCAGCACATCGGCAGACCTTCTGAGGTGCGTTCAGGCGACGCCTTCTTAGCAGAAAATGTTTACTTTTGGCGCAAGGTTTTTGCCCCGCGGCGAGCGGCAAGCGGCTTTCAGCTCACCGCCGCATCGACGGCGTGGTTGCCGTCCCGGCAATATTGCCTGTCGTGTTGCCTTCGGAGCCTGCGCAGACACTTTGATCATGAGTTGCTTGTGTATCTCCCACGCACGCACCAACACCTCACCTCTTGCGCAAGGCATTCCTTGCATCCTCGCGTCCAAGGTGGACTGTATCTGGTATGGATTTCCCCAAGTTCCCATTCTTAACCTGCACTGACCTCAATTTTCCGCGCCGCGCCGAACCGCCAACCCCATCTTGACCGCCCTAAGCACGCCGCACCAAACCGCCAAAGCGCTCGACTGCAACGTTCATTCCTCGCATGGTGCTCAATTCACTCATTTCTGCCCTCAACTTGCACTTACTTGAATTCTCAGTGGAGCGCCCACTCCGCGACGTCGGCGCGCTATTTGAGCTGCATCATGTGCTGCACCGAGTTTTTGGACAACGCCGCGCCGAAACGCGCTGTGACTTGTGCGCTCTTCTGACTTGGCCCCCGAGGCGCGCCGTATCGGCATGATGCGCCATCAGCGCCATCAGATGTCAAAATGGGTGTGTTTTTGCAGGCTTTTTGTATGGAAAGCGCTCAATTTTTTCAAGGTCTTTGCGGCCGGAGGCCGACGTGTGGCTGGACTTGGAGTAGACGGGTGGACTAGCATAGTGCCGAACTTGTACACGTCTAGTACACTCAATACAATTCTGTTCGTAAACCCACTCCCGCGACCCTGAGCACGGCCTTCTTCCAGGCACCCCGCAACCGTAAAATAACCAAATTTTTCCTCCGCTGCGCGGGGCTGAAACCAAACAACACCAAATGTTACGAGAATTACCACACGGCCAAAAAACCTATAAAGTGGCTGGGTCCAACTCGAGCAAGACTTTGCGAGAGCAAGACTTCGCGTTGGCATGAGCATGGCCAGAATTATTGCTGGAATGACCGTACGCGTTTGGCGGGTGCGATTGCGTCAAACAGAAAATAAACAAAACGAATCTACTTACTTACTTACGATGTGGCGATAGTAGCTGTACAACATGCAAAATGCGAAGAGTGTCGGTATATGGAAGCAAGCTCCAGCTCCAAAGATCACGAAAGGAAATCAATCTCATCCGGCTCCCCATCCCCATCGTCCAGCACAAGCCGCTCCCTTTCAGCAGCACGCTTCTGGAGCATCTCCCTCACCGCCTGCGGAAGCCCCTGCGGACGGCGCTTGATCACAGTCGTCGTCTTCATGGTCTACGAAAAACTTTTTGAACCAGGATGGAAAGAAAGACACGAAAGCGTACCTCGGCTTCCTTGCCCTTGCCTTTCGCAGCCTTGGGCTTGACCACCGCGTTCTCCTTGAGCGCACGACTGCTACTGCTCGCGCTGCTGCTGCTCCTCGACTCCTTCTTGGCCGCAGGTGTACGTTTCTTGGGCTTTGGCTTCTCGTCTGCAACAGCCTTGGTCCGCTTCCTCTTAACCGAGGGCTCTTCATCCGCATCCGCATCGCTCTCAGTCTCGCGCGGCCTCTTCTTCTTCAGCGGCGCACCCACGGGCTCCTTCACCACAACAGAACGAGACGCAGCCGCAGGCGTCTTCACAGGCACCTGCTTCTCCTCCATCCACGCGTCCTCATCCTCGTCCTCCTCAGGAATCACCTCGAGACGCGTTGGTGCTTTCTCTGCCGCAGTTTCGGGCTCAGGCTTTTGCTTCGCCTTGGCCTTGGCCCTAGGTTTGGCCGGTACCTTCGGCTTAGCAGGCGCCTTGCGCGCGCGTTTAGCCGGCGGCGGAGCCTCATCCTCGTCGTCGTCGTCGTCTGCAGCGGGTCGTTTCCTGGATGCAGTACGGTTCGCGGTGGGTTTCTTGGGAGGAACGTCCTCGGCATCAGCCTTGGGTTTGGTTGCTGAAGGCAAAATGATTAGAAATGGACGGTAGAGAGGAATGAGCAACAATAAAGACGCACCCCGCGGCTTCCTGCCTTTCGTCTTCGGCGCTTCGACATCCTCGTCCTCGACTACCTCCGCAGATTTTTTCTTGGTAACTGGAAACCGTGTTTGAGAACCAGACGCGTCGTCCGGAATATACGCGACGTACCCCGCGGTTTCCTTGCTTTCGGCTTAGGTTTAGGCGGCTCGTCGTCTTCGTCAGCAGCGGCGCCAGATTTAGACTTTGATTTCGCTTTCGAGGTCGTTGCGCGTTTGCGCGGAGCGGCGGGTGCGTCTACGTCGTCGTCGTCCTCCTCTGGGGCAGGTTTGGACTTCGATGTTGCTCGTGCTGGTTGGGATTTAGTGGTCAGTCGAATGGACGCGTAAGACGCACATTTCGTTGGTTTGGGAGCGGGAGGGTCGGCGCCTGCGAGTAGAGTCAACAACCAGAGCCCGACGAAGCAACAACACCCACCGCTGTCCGTATCACCCTTCTTGCCTTTGCGTGAGGCCGCCGCGGTCTTCGGAGGCTCGTCGTCGTCTGTAAAGTACGCGTCCCGAGTCAGCCAACCGCGTCGGACTCCAGCCCAAACACGCACCTTCGGCTTCGTCTCCGTCCTGCTGCTTCCTCGCCGCAGCGGATTTCCTCGGCTTGCCACCACTCTTCCTCGGCGGCATCACGACGCCACTCTTCCGCGCGACGCTGACGCTCCTCCGGCCCTTGGCTTTGGTCGGCGAGACCGACATACTCCTGCTCTTGCTCCTGCTCCGACTCCGAGCCCTCGCCGGCGACACGGGCTTGTTCCCCATGAGTATGTCGAGTAGGTTGTTGTTGGGCTGTTTGGGTACGAATATCCTGCGGAGCGTGTTAGCCCTGTCCATTGTATGTACAGAGGCGGCGAAGTACGCACCCGCCGCGATTGCGGAACCGGGACAGCTGGCGTTCATGCCGCTTCGTCTTGCTCTCCTGGACATCGCCAGTGGGCGGTTCGTGGCCCTGTGGTTTGGGCGTCTCCATCGTTGGCGAGAGCGTCAACGCGACGCGAGGTCAGGTCATGTGACCAAACACTGAATGGAGATCTCGACCGCCATCGACTGCCGACGACGACCATCTTCCGTCCGCCCGCCATGAGCTGCTCGTCGCAGGCCTACGTCCTCGAGAACACCGTAACCCACGCGCGCCTCCTCCCCACCGCGTCCAAACACGCGTTCACCTACCCGACCTTCTGTTTTCTCGTCTCTGTCAACGCGCTGGAGCGCCATTCGCTCGACCTTGGCCGTGGTTGGGTGTTTGGTTACGGCGGACGGTGGTTGAGGTTATTTGGGCTGCGGACGGACCCCTATTTGGTGCCGGGGAAGAGGTCGATTAGGGAGAAGCTGGTGGGGGTGTTGACGGAGCGCGGGGTGCTGGGGTTAGAGGATGCGTGGATGATGACCATGCCCAGTCTACTCGGCTTCGAAGGGATTAATCCCTTGACCGTGTATTTCTGCTATAATGCGGCAGGGGAGCTGTTCGTGTCCGTCTTGGAGGTACGTTTGTTTCTTTTCGTTTGAGGCGACGAACTCAATGCTCTTAGGTCCACAACACGTTCGGAGAGAACCATGTTTACCTGTTGAAGCTGAGAGAGGGCGAAGACGACGAACCGCCGCGCGGATACGACCACCAATGGACCTTCCCTCGCGCATTCCATGTATCCCCATTCAATGACCGCCGCGGTTTCTACATGGTGTCCATCCGGCGACCCACACACTCACCATCTGCCTCCGCCGACTCTCCACCAAAGCCGAGCGTCCGGATCCACCTCCTCACAGAATCCAAATCCCTCAAACTCACCGCGCTGATCCGACCCACCACCTCCCACCCACTCACCACACCCAACGTCCTCAAGACGCTCTCCAAATATCCGTTCGACCTCTTTTTATCCTTCGCGCGCATCCTCTATCACGCGTACATCCTACACTACAAGAAACGGCTGGACGTGTTCGTCCGCCCCGAACCCGTGCCCGGCGCATGGCTTCGTGAGGAGCACAACGCCGGCCCTTCCCTCCCCATCATCGCCGGCGGCGTCCGGTGGCTCCCCCGAAGGCGTCTTCGAGCGCTACGCCCGCCGGCGCCTCCTTGAGTTCCTGCAGACCCGCGTCCACGAAACCGGCATCTCGGTGCGAATCGTCCCCGGGGACGCGAACATATCCCCACATACATTCAGCGCGTCTAAGGGCTCGAAGTCGCTGACGATATCACTCCTCTCCGCGCGCGCGTATACGCTCATCTTCGTTGCGCCGTCGCCGCAGCACGCCTTACTCCTCGGCCGCGGCGAACGCGTCTTCGAGGTCTCGGACGAGGACCTGTTCGTCACGCTCCTCAGCGCACCGTCGTCTTTGACTTCCCCGATGCCGATGCCGATGTCGGACAACCAACGCCGCCGCCGACGCGCCGCGGTCATCCCTCTCCCGGGACCATCCCCTGACATCGACATCGCCATCCCGGCGCGGCACCCACTAGACGGCTCGTGGGTCGCCACGACGGTCCTCTACCTCCTCCTGCTCCTCGACCGGGTGGAGAGGCTTGCGTTTGGGCTCGCGCGGGCACGGCCGGTGCATGGGACCGAGCCGTGGGGGATGTGGGAGCGCGCGATGCGGGTGCGGGAGTTGAAGGGCCAGGACATGGGGGCGGAGATGGAGATGGTGCCGAGGTACGAGGAGGGGAGTCTGCGGAGTTGAGTTTACGTAGATGGCCATATGGGCGTGCCTGCATCGTGGTTGTTGGATGTATCCAATATCATTTCCCAGTTTGACCTAGGCCTGTTCACGTGATCGTTCTCATGTTGTCTCGAGCCGTCATCCCGCGATACGATGGCTTCCTTTCCTGCTCAATCCTATCCGTATCAAGAGAAGCCTGGACTTCGTTGATACGACCAGGGCCACCACTCCGGGCTTTGTCCTGACTTTGCTCGGTTCCGAATCCGGCCATCCCGCATATGAAGACCACTGGCACAAGAGCTTTCAGTCCCCATCCGCGGCGATTTATGGCTGCCTAGACACTCCTTCGCGACCCGGACCAGCGACTGGGACTACGTATAGCACCGACGTCGACATGTCCGGATCCAACCCGAGGTCCCGAGCTCGAGGCAGCTCCGTAGCTGGCCGATGTGGCGTGTCGCCAGCGGAGTTTGTTCCCGGAAATTCAACATGAGCTCGTACACGTCCAATTTGGCAGCTCTCCGAGATACAAGAACAACACCAGTGACTGCCAGTGCTGCGGTTGACCCGGACTTTGCTCAGGTTTTCCGTATCGTAGGCGCACCATCACAGCGTTCATTATTTCCCCTCGCTCACTAAAATTTCAAGAAAGCGATAGCGGGCGGATCCTGACCAGCAACCGGCTACAAGCGCTTCCACTGCAACTCGATGCGCCAAATTCGCGGCGCAACGCTGTCGACTGCTTAATCTGGATGTTCAAATTCTCCGCCTTTCGTCGCGTTTGAGATCGCCCAGTCTCCTCTTATTTGGCCATTAACCAGTGTACCTCATCTTACTATCTAGGACAGGTGCGGATGCTTGATCGAGTTGGCAATTAATTCAAGTTGCACAGGAAGCGAAGGGCAAGACCATAAAGCTGCTGTTGACCTGAACGGATGGTGAGGTGCTCCATCGGACCTCTATCTCGCCTCGCCTCGCCTCGTACCCAAACCCGCCGTATAAAATCCTCCGGATATCGCGCAGAATTTCCCAGCTTCACATTACCCTCGCTGACCATGCTGGTTTCCATTTTCAACTCTTCAATCACCCCCACTTTCACTTTGGCCGGCTTTCGCGCGCTGTTGCCTTATCTCCCACTCATTACGGTCGCGACCACCGTCGCATCTACTCTCTTTTTCACTGCATTTTTCTTTATTGTTGCGGCGCTGAAGTCGCGCAGCGACCATTCGCATATTCCTAGAGGTGCGAACGAGCTCCACGCCTTGCAAAATGCCCCTACTCACGGATATTCCAGACCTTCCATTCGTCGGGAAGGACGATAAGGAATGGTTCTCTGCTCTCCGCGCTAATTGGCGCGGTTGGTTCCAGTCCATCTCGCTGTATGTTCAGGGCTATCAGAAGTACAGCAAGGTGAGCTTCGTTGAGTTTCTTTTCCAGTCTGATGTTGTGCAGAATGGCAAGATCTTCGTCGTCCCAACCTGGACCCGCGCGCCACAGATCCTCTTGCCACCTTCGATGGCGACATGGCTCTCGATGCAGCCTGAGCACATCTTGAGTGCCAAGGATCGGACATTCGATTCTGGCGAGTTTTTCGTGCTTTTTCAAAGTGATCTTCGGCTTAGAGACTTTCCAGTCCAATTCAAATACACGGTCGGCCACCCACGTACGTCGCTTGCTGGCGCGAAAATGCATCTCTTGACCCTCGACCGTAGACATTCTGAACAACGACATGGTCGAGCTCCTCATCAAGCGTGAACTGACGAAGACCGTCGGCACGCTCAACGAAGAGATCATCGAGGAGATCATCAAATCCACCGACGACCTCTACGGCGGCTCCGAGACCGCCGGCGAGTGGCGCGAGCGCTACGTCTTCGACAGCCTCGCCCGTGCAGTGGGTCGTGTCGTCAGCCGCGTCTTTGTCGGTGCCGAGCTTTGCTCCAATATGGAGTACGTGAATGCGGGCACCAACTTCTCGAAGATGGTTTCGATTTCGTCGTATATTCTCCATTTGTTCCCCGAGTTCCTCAAGCCGTCAGTCGTTTCGTATTTTATTTTTTAGGATGGCGCTGAATAGTTGCTTTTAGGGCGGTTTCGATCCTCGTTACGCTGCCTTCGAAATATTATGCTCGCATCTGCATGAAGCATTTGGAGCCTTTGATTGAGCAACGCATCAAGGATATGCGCGCCAAGGATGCGGATCCGACGTATCCTTGGGAGGAGCCCGTACGCGTTTATTTTTTGCGTTTTTCTCCCCTCTAAAGGCTTTTTTAAAGAACGACTACGTATCATGGATGGTCCGCGAGTCGTTCAAACGCACATCAGCGACCGACACCTCTGTCTACAATCTCGCATATCGGATCGTCATGCTGAACTTTGCCGCCATCGTCACCACCACCATCGCCTGCGCCAACACGGTTCTCGACGTCTGGTCCGCTCCCGATGCCGAAGAGATCGTCGAAGAGCTGCGTGAAGAGATCATGTCGGTTTTGAGCGAGACGAACGGCGTTTGGACTAAAGCCGCGGTGAACAAGATGCATCGCTTGGATTCGACGATCCGCGAGTCGTCTCGTGTTTCTGGAATCGGTGGGACTAGTCTGGCGCGTCAAGTGCGTGCTACGGATGGAGTCACGTATGCTTCTTCGTTTGTTTGCTTTGACCTCCCTGATATTCAGATAGGCTTCCCAACGGGTTTGTCGTCCCTCACAACGCGACTATCGGGGTCTCGATGGACGGTATTCATTTTGACCCGGAGAACTACCCCGATCCGAAGAAATTCGACGCATTCCGATTCTACCGCGAGCGTATGGAGGGCGGCAAGCGAAATGTGGACCTCGGCACGACGTCGAGCAAATACCTGCTTTTCTCGCATGGTATTCATTCTTGGTGCGCCCTGTCATCTACTTCTGAAGCTCTCTGTTGAGCGTTTTCTGGTCTCCAGCCCCGGCCGGTTCTTCGCCATCAACGACATCAAACTCATGATGGGGCATTTGTTGCTCAATTATGAGATTGCTCCGCGCCCACGTCGTGAGCCGAATATCTCCTTAGGAGATATTGCCATCGTTCCGGAGAGTGCGACGATGCAGATTCGTCGGCGCGTCAAGGCGTAAACTTTCGTCCCTCGTTTTCTGAAATGCCCAGATCGAGCTCGACTTGAAGTTGAACTTGAGTCTGGTCTTCTCTTGCTGTTTCTTGATTTTTGCAGAAGTATTTATATGTGCTCGTGTTGCTGTAATTGTATCAATATCCATCATTCGCTCGTTTTCTGAATTTTGCACCGCCGTACGGTCATTCTAATAGGAAACTCTTAAATTTGTGCGCGAACGGCGCTTTCGATTTACCGCCGTGGCGTCAGTTTTGCAGCTGTGGCCTTGCGGGGTTGTGGGTCCAAAATTGATTGGACGACCCCGGATCAACGTCACTGCCACACTCCTCCCATGTCGAGCCAAGGCTGCGCAGTCTTAGCGCTCGTTGTCGCGCCGCAGCGGCGCAGCACGCATCTGCGCAGTCCACACCGCCCAAGACTTATATTCAGCGACGAGCTCAACGTGAAAGCCCACCATGATCATCCCTCCCGCAAAGTCCGAAGAGATCAGCGCTCAGGCTGAGGCTCCCCCTGCGTACGAACCTTCCTCTTCGTCGAGTCGCGTACCTCCCGTCGAGAAGCCGCTCCCGTCCCCCGGCGCTGCGTCGCCCACGTCGCTTGTCCCTTCGTCGTCGGTGATTCGGTCCCGCGTCGTGCAAAAGACGGCATGGGCCCAGTTCGGCGACGACATGGGCCTGTTCATGGCGGATATGGGGATGGGCTCCGCAAAGACGGCCAAGTTCCGCGAGGTGCAGAAGACAGTCACGGGCCTTATACACGATCTCGTGCGAAACCAGACTATCGACTCGAACGCCGCATGTGCCGGGATTCTCGATTCGTGCAGCGAGGCGTGCGCGCAGAACGGGATCAACATGCCGACCTTGCTGCAGCAGCCGTACATCGAAGGCCATACCCCGCTTTATTGGGCGATCGTGAAGCGCCCGGCGGACCCGTCAGAAACGGATAACGGAGGCACGGAGCTTCCGCCGCTTGTGCTCGCGCTGCTCGCCTATTCTGCGCCGCTCAAGCAGGAAACGGTCACCGATATTCGACTGGCGTGCCTACATACGTGCGACCAGTGGCTATTCCAGTGCCTCCGGAACCATCCGGACTACCCTGCGCTGCCGCACAAGGACCAATTGCTACTGGGAGTCCTCGTACCGCCTGATACGGTTCGCCTCGACGTCCCGATGCGGCACGACGCGCCGTTTACGGTGACTTTTGCGTTTGCCGACTTTCAAAAGCGGCTACGCGTTACGCACGAGGTCCGGCTTGATTTTATTTCGCATTGTGAGCGTTTTTTCTTGGTAAGAGAGAGGCCGGTCTGACATTTGAACAGCGCGAATATGGGAACTTGCATTCGCCGACTACACGTCGGGCAGCTGGGGCATCTCTGCGGGCCAATGGGCTGCTCGATTAACACTCTCCGACAAGAGCCCACAGGCGCGGATTGCTGGCGCGTTAATCACCATCGAGCCGCAGACGGACACGGAGGATAACAAACCGCTGGTGCTGGAAATGTCTGGCCAGCTTTATGTCGGGAACCAGCTAAATGCGGCATTACCTGACACCTTTCTCTACCAGTAAGCAATCGCTTCTCTTCTCTTCGCGGCTTCTGTTGTTCCATGGTTGACTCGCGATGCAGACACAACCCGTTTCTCGCGGCAGACGGGACGCTCCGGGGCAAGCTTACTATCCAGCTCAAGGTGTAGAGATACCCAGTGCATGCAAAGCCTTTCGCGCGGAGCTGCAGGCACCGGAGACAGAGTTTGTAGGATCTACCAGTTGTGGCATTCATTTCCGACAAAGTACGCTTGGCAGCACACACGGGCGTGGGCACGGCGCTTCCGCTGCGTACCCAACGGAAGAGTTGGAAGACGCGTCGCGGGAAGGGCGTTCTTGCGAGAACCTCGTTGGTTACATACCTGAGTGTGTGCAGACACTAGCAAGAGAAACGACTGAGAGTGGTTTGCGTATTCATGAATCGCAAACTCTTGCTTTGCACGATCTTCAGAGTGTAAGTCGATGAACGGGACGGGGTCTCTTCTTTGCTTGGCTCTCGATCCCGCCGCCGGGAGCGCCTAGAACGGGTGTAGACGCTCAAGCGCCGTCTATTCTCGAACGCGACGTATCGGCGCAAGAGGAGCCTCGGGCGGAATTACTCACACGAGGACGAGGGCGAGTGTTGTCGGCATTGTTTCTTTTTTGAGACAATCCTCGTGTTCTTGGTGCGAGTGTCGCCTGGTGGCAACGGACGCAGCAACGGTGCCAGGGCAGCGCGCATACCTGCTCGAAAACGTGCTTTTTAACGGCAGAGAGTTGCAGTTAGGGAGCGAGGCCCTGATCAGAGAAAATGGCCAGGGCGTGACTAGGCTTTCTTGCTTCCGACCTTCATTCCGAGCCCTTAAAGAGTGCCGCAGCCTCTTCCCCTCCTTCGCTTCGTGCCCCTCCGCTGCGCCCCCCTCCGCTCATTCACGATCACAATGCTCTTCCAACTCCCCGCATCCGCCCTCCTGCTGGCCCTCGCCGTCGTCACCGAGGCATCGTCCCTCCACGGCGCACACAGCGCACACCTTGCACATCTCCGCCGTCGCCCCCTCAACCCCCGGGGTGAACAGCCGTTGGTCCCGTCCAAGCGACTCAACAAGCGTTCATCGTGCAAGGCTCCGAAGAGCTCCTCCACCCTTTCGGCTTCCTCGACAAAGGCAGCATCCAAGACCACCTCGGTTGCTGCCAATGCCGGTTCAGACCCGAAAACCTCCACGAAGGCTGCAGCCACCCCCACTTCGTCCGCCAGCGATTCCACTGCAACCAACGCAATTGCTGCCGGCGATTTTACCCCGACGAAGCCTTCTGATTGGCCCACGGCCACTCAGCATGGCGACGTCCCCACCTCCACTGTCGCTAGCTCCAGCGATCCGTACCTTGAAGAGCTCTCCAAGGGCATCGATTACTCGAGCTACGACGTCTTCACCCAAGTCCATTCCGGCGACATGACCTACTAGTGAGTTTTCCGTTACCTCGCTTCTTTCTCCCCCCTTCGGTCCGCATGCGGTGCATTATTATTATTATTATGCGGCATATGCACCCACGCGGGGTAGCGTGCATCCGAACGGGCTCTCTGCCCCGCCTTCTTCGTTACCGCATTCAGTGACCATGATCTCATCTTTTTTTCAGCGGTCAAGGTCTCGGCGCATGTGGAGACGTCTATGACGACAACTCGTTCACCGCCGCGGTCTCCCATCTCATGTTCGACGCTTGGCTGTGAGTTGTCGGTACCTTGGAACTGCGACCGAATTGCTTACGAGTAACTACTTTTAGCGGCGCCGACACGAGTGCCCAGAACCGCAACCCCATCTGCGGACCCTTCGTCCCTGGCCGTCAAGCCCTCAACTCAGAAGGCGTCATGGCCACCGCCATCAAGTCCTCCATCGGCGGCTACGCTGAGATTGGCGGCGACGGCCTCATCAACTGCGTCGGTTCCACCGATGCGCGATGCCACGTTCCCATGACCGCCACCGTCACCCACGGTGGAAAGAGCATCCAAGTCGCCATCGTCGATCGCTGTGCAGCATGCAAGGAAGGGGATATCGACCTTACCCCCGCCGCGTTTGCTGCGCTCGCCGACATGAGCCTCGGTCGTACGGACGTCCAGTGGCAGTTCAACAACTGGTACTAAGTATGTTCTCCCCGCACACACCCACTGGGCTTTTTATACGCGGGGGTCGTTTGCTGCGAGCTCAGCCTGGAACCCGCTCCTCCGCGACTATATTGGGTGTCAAGCGGCCCGTGGCCGCTGTTGTTGTTATTCTCCACCATACTTGTTGTACCCTCACCCATTGTTTTCGGGCCTGTCGTCAGACTGGGATGTGGTTTGCGCTTTCGCGTAAACTGCATGGCCAGCTAGGCGCGTCGTGCAATGCTGGCGATTGCATTCCGCGTTCTGATTACATAGTTACTTACATGTTCGCGCATGGCTATCTGTCGCATATCTGCATACATACATGGAATAAGGTAAGATCGTGCATCGAAATTCGAGGAGCAGGTCTGCCGGCACGTGACTGTCAAGAACCTGATTCTGCTAGATTCTGCTTTCATGGCCTGACGGCTACTTGGCTTACTCTCATGGACTCGGCGACCTACTCGACCGAGCCTGATTGTTGAACCTTTACTCAGAGCTCGAGGCGGCACCCCCGGGCCACAGCGTAATTCTGTCCAACAAAGACTCGCTGGTTGGTCGTCTAGTTCCGCCGATTCCCAGCATACCCTCTGTCTTCCCCATGATCCAGACTCGGCTTCGGACTCGGAGCTGACCAAAATTGAACCCCGCGGCCACTCGCATCAAGCTCCCGCCCGACCGGCGTGTCCATTTGACGTAGCGCAACTTGAACGCTCGAAGAAGGCTTCCTAAAGCTGCCATTCAACCAATCCAAATGCAGCTGAAGCCATATAACAGGCGAGCCGTCCGCGGCTGCTCTGGGATCCCCGTTCCCGCACCCAGACCGCCTCCATAGCTCGCCACTATGGCCTCGCCTTCGACCCCAGACAAGTCTTTGTACGGCAAGCTGAGCGTCCTGCAGACGATCGGCCTGGTCCTAAACTTGCTTCCCTTGCGTGCGTCGTTGTGTTATGGCTGGTCATCAACGTTGAAACTCTCTGCAGCGGCCATAGTCCTGTGGAAAGTGCTGACGACATCCCACTCACCGCACAACAAAGGTCGTTCGCTCAAGCGCATCGCGGGCGACGCAGCGGTGCGACACGTCTCCAGCTTGCCTGTCCCCGAGCTGCAAGCTGCGTTTGGGACGGACCTAAAGATGTACGCGGCCTGGGCGAAGGCGAACAAGCTGCCGATTACAGTCGACGAGTTAGGCGAGGGGTCTGATGCTCGTCTGCTTTGGCTCGGCCCAAAGCGCACCGAAAAGGTGGTGCTTTTCCTGCATGGTGAGTGCCAGACACCGTTCCTCGCGTAACGGCAACTGAATTTGTTACGGGAACTTGAAGGCGGCGCGTTCCTCCTGCCTGCGTCCAAGCCCGCGATATCATTCTGGCGCTACGTTCAGGTCGAGCTCGAGAAGAAGGATCTTGAGGTTGGCTTTGCCTTGCTTGAATACAGTAAGCGCGTTTTCGCTTCACGTTGTTAGCTGCTGAATTATTTGGTCTAGCGTTGGCGCCTTACGCGACGTTCCCGACCCAACTCGACCAAGCGCGGCTCGCACTGGATTTCCTCTTCAAAGCCGGTGTCCAGCCGTCCAGCCTCCAACTGGTTGGTGATTCCGCTGGGGGACATCTGATCTTGCAACTGCTTTCACATACACTCCATCCCCTACCCTCCATCCCAGCCATCACGCTACAGTCTCCCATCGCCGGGGCATACCTGATCTCCCCTTGGACGAGCCTCTCCGCGACAAGTAACTCGCACAAAGAGAACGACGGGAAGGACTTCCTCAGCCTGCCCACTATCAAGGCATGGGGCGCGGAGATCCTCAAAGGCTTCCCGCCTGAACACGCCGCCTTCGCCGAGGCCGTCCGCGCGCCGGCTGACTGGTTTGTCGGCTCAGAGAGCGTCTTCCAGCGCGTACTCATCTCGGCGGGCGGCGCGGAAGTATTGCGGGATGATATCGTCGAGTTTGCCGAGACGTTCAAGAAGCAGCATAAGGAGACGGAGTTTGTGTTGCAGGAGAATGGGCTGCATGAGGATATGTTTTTGGATTTCATGTTCAACGAGAAGAAGGTTGGGACGTTGACGCCGTTGACTGTGGCTTGGTTGGCGGCCGGGTTTTCGGCGAAGTAATCTGTGGGCTAACCGGGATGTGATTTACGATATCAGAGCTAAGCCGCGCAATGTGGGTTCAGTAAATAGCAATCTACTCAAAAATGGCCCTTGAAGCGCAAGAGGCAATTTCAAGACTTTCTCACTCGTATCAGAACCAATTTGCTTGCTTTCAAATATACGAAGCGCAATAAAGCACCTTTCACCCGGTTTCATACAGTCCTGGCCACTGCAGCACCAGCAGCGAGTATTTGAGGGTGCCATCACGCACACCATCAAAGTTGATCTCTGCCATCAATTCAGTTCAGTTGAATATCTTAGACGAGGGATCTATCATATTGGGTACTGCTGGAAGCTTAAAGTTCGTTCTCTTCCACTGGTGTAGCAAAATGCGTATACTATATGATTGGAGGTCCACAGAGCATAAAGTGATGCCAGTGATCACCAGTTGAACTAGTGAGGCGTCATGACCAAATTGCCTCGAAGTATCCCGTCCACTCCGATATATGCATTGGGGCTGTCTTGTATTCAGTCCGATTCCACATCATAATACACCGAATACTCACGCATAGCGCAACGAATCAGGGAGTTGGATCCAATACTTTTGCCCTGCAGCTTGAGGAGGGTTGAATTGCTGGATTTTCTTCACAAGGAGATTCTCTGCTTGGCTATCTGACCCTGCAGCTGCAAATTTCAGGTGCAGGGCTCCCTCCCATGCCATTGGTGCTGCCCAAGGAAAGTCGTATTTCTTGAACTTGAGCCGCGCCCACAGCTCTCCGGTTTTGGTCGGTATCATCACCTCATTATGGCCATAGCCATTGCGGTAGAGTGTGCCAATAGTCAAGACCCACACGCGTCCTAAGGTGGATGTGTCAAACCGCGCTATGCTCGACCTTCTCATGAGACATACTCACCGAAAGCGATAAATGTAAGTCTCGTATTGTACCCATCATACGCAACGAGACGCTTTTGGAATTGCGGAACAACGAAGTTGATGGTTAATGGGCCGTTGAGCTCTTTCGGAGTGTCGATAGTGATATAGTCAGCCAAAATCTCCACCCCGAAAAGCAGCTGGTCCTGCTTTGAGAGCCCAGAAATAGCTGAGGATGTCTGGATGCATTCGTAAAGCCACTGGTCGGAATTCAACAGACAAGCGAGTTCGATTTCCTTTCTTGTCGCCGAAGAGGCGCAAATGGGTTCTGCATAATACCCAAGCAGCGCGCGGACAAGCGGGGGGAGCTTCGTGTCGACCGAGGGACGATCTGCCTCGGATGGGCAAGATGGCCGTTTCGCGATGGCCCAGTAGAGGGGAGTGTGGTCATGGATGAAGGGCTCGCTCAAAAGCTCCAAAAAATTGATGCCCTTGTGGGCGCAAGCCCTGCTGTATGTTTGAAGAAACTGCATAGAATCTTGGTTGGATTCAGGAGTCTGCTCGCAGACCATGTGGGTTATGAGCTTCCGAAGCGTGTCGCGGACTTGAAGTGCCGTCGTGGTGCTGAGGTCGCGGAGGTGCGAAGCAGAGTATGGCTCGGTGATTCGTGGGTCTTGGGCCTCAAACCCGGGACTCGATAGAAAGACGGGAGAGAGTGGAGATGGCGGCGGCGGCTTCTCTCCTGCGTGTTGACTCGACCGATGCTCCGAGTAGGACGGCGGCTCCTCGGTGATGTCGACGAGGAGGCCCTCGGAGAGGCTCAGTTGCTTGGGCGATGTCGAAGGCATGATGTGGAGAGTGTGTGAGTCGCGCGTCTGTGGATTCTGAGGACCCCAGTGCAGTCCAGCGCTTAAATAGACGTCGAAGAACAAGGGAACAAGAAAGTTGCCTTGGTGCCGCTAGTGAGCATTTCTTTGGCCACCAAGGAGACACACAATAGACAGAATCGCCATCGCAGATGCCGGAGAGGAAGAACTATCGTTCCAGCGTTTTCCAGCGCTGGCCATGAAGGTCGAAACGAAGTTGTCACTGAAGCTTATCAGTGCCAGAGCACGTGAAAGGGAGGTTCTTCTCCGCGTTCTCCATGTACCCCGCAACAGGTTAGAGGGTCTCCGGACTTGTTGCATGGGTCCCCGCAACCTCTAGCCGATTGTGTGGATGGACACCGGCTAAATGCGACACGCTACCTGCTGATGGTACTCCGCGTCAGCCACAAAAACATGATAAAAAGCGCCAACTACGCGCGTCCGGGTCCCCCGCCGCCCTCCGCCCCAGCCAAATCGCAGTCCTCGACGATGCAGTCTACCGCGACGAAGTCCCAGTACGGAAAACTGACTGCATGGCAGACGCTGGGACTTGTCTTCCATTTCCTCCGTCTGCGTACGTCTTGTTTCCCCGTTTCTGCTCTCGAAAGAAGAATCTCATGGACGCGAATACCTTCAGCGGCGGCCGTTTTCTGGAAGGTGCTCACGACTGCGTACGCGCCGTACAACACGGGCCGTTCGTTCAGGCGCGTCGTTGGTGATGCGGCTCTGCGCTACGTCGCTGGCCTCAGTGTCCCGCAACTTCAAGCCGTGTTCGTGCCAGACGCGAAGATGTATCGCACTTGGACGAAGCAGAACAAGCTGCCCTATACGGTCGACGAACTCGGCGACGGTGCGCGGTTGAATTGGATTGGGGAGAAAACCACTGAGCGGGTGGTCCTGTTCCTACATGGTGGGCTTAGTTCTGCTCGATATCGAAGACGAATGGAGAATTGATAGTGGCTGTAGGTGGCGGGTTCAGTCTGCCTGCTGAAGACTTCTCTCTGTCATTCTGGCGCTACGTGCAACTTGAACTGCGGAAGCGGCAGATCGATGTGGGCTTTGTGTGGCTCGAATATAGTACGTTCTGCCTGTTCTCGGTGGATTCGCACTAAACAAATGCAGCGCTCGCTCCGGATGCGGCCTTCCCATCCCCACTCAGACAAGCTCGACTTGCTCTAAACTTTCTCCTCGGATCGGGTGTCCAACCCTCCAACCTGCAAGTCGTGGGAGACTCGGCGGGAGCCAACCTCGTCATCCAGTTGATCTCGCAGGCTTTGCACCCACTTGGATCCGTACCTCGGATATCTTTGGTGTCGCCTCTTCGTGGCGCGGTGCTGATATCCCCCTGGGTTTCTCTGGCCTCGTCTTCTCAGTCCGACATCAACAACGACGGACTGGACTACGTCCCTAGCAGGACCGCAGCGACTTTGGGTGCTGTGGTCCTGAAAAATGTGCCTGCAGACCAACTGCCCTTCGCCGAGGCAGTCCGTGCACCACAGGACTGGTTCTCCGGCGCGGAGACTGTGTTTGAGCGTGTGCTCATTACAGCGGGTAGCGCAGAGATCCTGTGGGACGATATCCTCGCCTTTGCGGAGGCGTTCAAGAAGCACCACAGGGAGGCGAAGCTGGTGACACAGCCCAATGGGCTGCACGATGATGTGTTTTTGGATTTTCTGGTGGGGGAGAAGAAACTCGGGATGTTGACGCCGGTGATAGTAGAGTGGTTGGCTGCAGGGTTTTCTTCGTGAAATATTTGTTTGCTCTTGTTGTCTGTCACGTGGTCATAGCACGACTCAGTCTCCGCCGCCACCGTCTGTTTACCTTCATGCGTGGGCCAGATGCCGCGCGGCTCCCCGTACCACTCCTTTGTCAAGCCCTACCACATCCGCGTCGATGAGTTCACTGCCACTCCCGACGTCGACACTGTCCCGTTCCTGCACCTTCTGACGCATACCCACTCGGACCATATCGTCGGGCTGCAAGCCAAATCATTCGGGTACACCGTCGTGTGCTCCCAAGATGCGAAGGAAATGTTGCTGAGACACGAGGTCTATAAGGAGCGCGCGTTTTTCGAGCAGGAGTACCGGGCAGAGGCGACGAGGACATATTCTCATCTCAAGGTCGACCCTCTAATCCAGCCGGACGGATCTGTGGTCTACGAAGGATCAAGGGATCTTCTGGTGCGTTCAACGTTTCGCAGATTGTGTTTTGGGACTCACGAAATGCAGAAAGCGCTAACACTCAATACCCCAACTGAGATCGAGCTCTCCAACAACGACAAGGTCACCATTACGCTTTTCGATGCCAACCACTGTCCCGGGGCTGTTATGTGCGTCGTGTTCCACTTGTTTTCTGTAGCTGACGCGCTCCAGGTTCCTCATCGAGGGCAAATACGGCCCGATTCTGCACACAGGCGACTTTCGTGCAGAGCCTTGGTTTCTGAATACCATCGTCAACAACCCCTTCCTCCAACCATACCTCGCGGGCCCAGATGGTTCGCCGGCGATGAAACCGCTCGAGGCCATCCACATTGACACGGAATGTGTGTTCAATACCGCCCCAGTGCCGACCAAAGTCCGTGGCCCGTTCCCTGCCAATTTTCTCCGCTCACTCGCGCTAGGCCGAAGCCACCAGCGGTCTCATCGAACTAATGAAGCTGCTACCCGACGACACCTACTTTTTCATCAACGCTTGGACATGGGGCTACGAGAACGTGCTCAAGGACATCGCCAGGTCCTTCCGGACGCGTATTCACTTTGACCGATACAAAGCCAACATCCTCGGCCACGTCTCCGACCCCTTCCTACGCGAAATCGGCACCCGCGACGCCCATTCGACGCGTTTCCATGCTTGTGAGCGGTTCGCCCGCTGCCCTCACGTGGACGTGGCGCGACCGACCGACAGCAATGGTTTCTTTGCCAACGTCGAGGGCGAGACGCGGAACACGAAAGGACACAGGGTCGTCTACATCAACCCCGTCACGATGACCAAGGAGCGTTGGGACCAGTATGTCATGGACGTCCGCCTTGCTTTGCAATTCAGAGAGCCCATCCGCACCCTGCTCGTACCCCTCTCGCGCCATTCTCCGCTGCCCGAGTTGCAGGATTTCGTCAAACTCTTCCGGCCCAAGCGCATCGTGCCAAACGCGCTCGTGCCCGAACTGCGTAACCTCGACTGGGTTGCGATTCTCCGCATATTCGTGCCGTTTCTGGCACAACGGCCAAGCGAAAAGGATCTCGCGTTGGATGCGGAAGAGACGGCATTTGCGGGGAAACTTTTTGGAGCGCCGATGCCTGCACCCCACGGGGAAGATACCACGGAGGATGCGGCGCTGCAGAATATCGTGGGCGGCGATCCGGTCGAGGATACGGCTCGCAAATACGCCGTGAGCAGCGCGTTGCAGAAGCGGTTGACTGTGATACGATCCTGGCTCGACATGAGCAACCAGACGGCCATCCCCAGTGTGTTTGCGCCTCCACAGACCGCCGCGCAGCAGGTCACGTATTTCCGCACCATGGGCAGCGACGACGACTCGACGGACGATGAGGATGCGGAACGTGCAAGGGAGGTTACGATGCATTGGGCGTTTGGATTGGAGGGAGACGTTGACCCGCATGGCTTGGGTATTGTCAACTCGTCGCCAAGCACGTCTTCTGCCAGCCCAAAGAAGGCAGTCTCCGAAGCGTCGCCGTCGCCGCTGAGGATGCGGGACAAGGGAAAGGGCCGCGCGATTTTCTCCCCGGGCAAGTCGCAGGAGAATGAGCCAACCGGCAAGCGCGGGCGGGAGTGGAACGAGACGCCTTCGCCTGCACGAAAACGCGTCAGGGTGGTTTCACCAAGGAGCGAACTGGGCTCACCATTCTCCGTCTCGAAGGCCTTTCCTTCGAGAGAGCGTTACATCTCTCCGTTACAACCGATCGACACCAATGCCGTCGCCTCGACGAGCAAAATCGGCACCACGCCTCGCAAATACCCTCCAAGTCCTGTGACCCACACACCTGATTCGACACCGTCTGCGATCTATTCTTTTGGTGGCGGGCGGTACGGCGTTGTCGGCATCTTCCGCGGCGCGTCGCCCTCTAAGGGAAAACAACGCGCCGAGCCTATCACTGCTCCTCTTTCTGCCGAGCCCAAGTCCCCACCGCCAACCCTCCCCGCCGCACTCGCATCCATCTCGGCCGAGCACAAACGGCTCACCGACCGCCTCAAGTTGCATGATCGCCTCATCGCTGGCCCGTCTCGCAAAAACATCTCACCCGCGTTCTTTGAGAAGCGCAGACGGCTGCAGGAGCGCGAACGCCTGCTGCGCGGGAAGTTGGGGTACCTCCAAGCGCTCAGCGACGGCAAGGCCGCGGTGCCGGTACGGCACTATCACTTTGACCCACCGAGCGCTAGGCCGCGGGGGCCGCCTGCCGATGGGGAGGATTGGTGGGAGTGGAATGGGGTGGTGTATGATCAGGACGAGCAGAGTGGGAGTGGGAGTGTTGGGGAGGATCCGGAGCTGAGAGCGAAGATTGAGAATGCGCTGAGGGAGGGTAAACCGCTGGGTGCTGTGGTGCCGCTCTTGGGTTTTAGCCAGGACTCGGAGAGCCAATGTTCGGTTCAGGTGTGAGTATTGTTATTACTATTAGTTGTTAGAACGCTCTGAGGTTTCGTCGATGTACTGTACTGTTAGTCAGATGGTCTTTACCGTAGTGTTCTTCGTCGCTGTTGTACTACGATTGTAAACCGTAGTGTACGGGACGCAACCCAACGATTTGTTGTCATCGCAGCACAGCCTCAGAACAAGGACCTTCGCGTCATAAGAAAGACAATTGAGCTGCCCGCAATACGGCGAACTAATGGCCACCTCATGCTGGAGCTGCCCGTCAGCCAAGTAACTTGCATTCAACGATGAACGCGCTCACATGGCTGACTCCCTTGCTCAACCCACTTCTTCAATCCTTCCGCCATCCCCGTTACCGCCTTGGCCAAAGCCGTTCCTTGCCACAACCAGACAATATACGCGAGCGGCCCTTTGAACACCTCAATGCTCTCGTATCGCGTCTTTCCGCCCTCGACCTCGGTGAGCATCTGCCACCGTTCGCAGAACAGCAACCAGGTGGGGAAACCGGCCGTGATCCAAGCAGCGCGGTAGTTTTCGTGGTCGATAGTAGTGATGCGCACTTTCGTACTGTGGACGCCGCCCCAGCCAGGTTGGTCCATCGTTGGCGGAAGATGGACGGGGGACATGAGGATTGTTTTGCCTTCGACAGGTGTTTGGTCGGGTGCGGGAGAGCCGTTGGGGGATATTATCGTTTGGTTGCGGCTACGCGGGACGGTCCTTTCGTCAGAAATCTAAATGTACCGAAGACGCGCACACGAATGGGTTCCTTTGTAGAGTCAATTCGCGGAGATTCGCACTAAAGTTGTTATGGCGCACCAGTGCTTGTACGACCCAAAGTCGAGTAGCGCAGCCCATACTTTGTCCCGAGGCGCGTCGATGACGATCGAGTCGGTTGCGCAGAATACGCCTGAAGACGCGAGAGGAGGAACGCCGTTGGGCATTGCACAGACTTGAGGGTACGGGAGAGAAGAAGGCGCGTAGACGCGATGATCGCTGGAATTAGCCGATGGACCCACTTGCTGCGAACCGCCACGAATAGCTCCGTGCTATGCTCACTCCTCAAAAGGGACACCTCCATTCTTGTCGTCAAACAAAGCTGTCGAGCTGTGGTCATCGGCACAGCGACCACTGTGGGCGACGCTTTGTTGTTCGTCCAAACGTGGTGGGCACGCTTATAAGGGCTCAGGCCATGGCCCCCATCCCAACTTCCGCCCATTTCGATGCCCTCCCACCCCGCGCAGCAACCATACGTCCCAGAAGGCGTTCTCGTCGACATCGACTTGAATGAACCTCGAAACGAGAACACCGGCGTCACCTTGCCCTCTTCGGCGGAGATTCAAGCTCAGAGGGTCCCCAATGTACTTCTCGCGTGGCTCTCTGAGGAACAGCAAGCGGCGCACCAAGCAATCCGCTCTCAACTCATCAAGTGTCTCTCCGAGCTGGTCACACCCTTCCAGTCGGACGAGGTGTGCGTTGGGCTCTTCGACTCCGTCAGCAAGGCGTGTGCCACACATGCAATCGACATGGGCTATCTACTGCAGGAAAGGTCCTTTGAGCGCACATCCTACAGTGGCCCGCGGACGATTTTCCACCCTGTAATCGAGGCTCAGAAGTCTCTTCTTGAGAACGCCTTGGGGCACCCGCCGCCATCCGCAGAACACCTCCCGATAGTCGTCCGCGCGCTGCTCGCGTACTCAGCTCCACTCGCGCGCGCGACGCGGAGAGACATCGAGGATGCATGCCTACTGCTCGGGTCCCCGCACGACAACTGGCTCTTCCAATGCATCCGCTGTACCTCGGACTCGTTTCTCTGGGAGGCTACGTTTAACAAGCGATTCTACCCCGACGCGGTGCTCCTCGAAAGCCCAACTCGCTCTCTTATCACGATTGATTTTGCGCTGCTCGAGTTCCAGAAACGCATGCAGGTCGAGAAACATGCTACGTTCGAGTTCATCGCGTTCAGTGAGTTACAGTCTTTTCAGCTGCCGCTAGCGCTCACACTAAGCGATGGTCAATAGAGCATTTGTGGATGCTTTCTTTCCACAACATCGCAGTCCCGGGGCCTAGGCCTTCGACCCGCGTTCCGGGTCAGAGATACAGGCCCCCCGTCGATATCGACGAATGGTGGGTGTTCTTGGGCGGCAGAGGCTATGGACGCCATCCTCCGCCGATGCCAGGGGCGTACGTGTCGTTGGATTTGGAGCCGGCCTTGACGTTGAGGCTGAGCGACATTGATGTCGCCTCGAAACATCTCAGCAACGAGGCGTTCCGCCGCGTCGACGAGCGCATCACGTGGAGGCTTCCTTCAGGTTGCTGTTACGCGTTCAAGCTACCGGACTCGTTCCAAGTCTCGTGAGCAGACTTGACAAACTCGAAAGAGATGTGCTGATGTCGACGCAGGGACGGTCCTCATATCGAGTTGGAAGGAACGCTGCAGGGCAAGTTGACTTTGGAAGTGCCGGAATGGAGGTAATACTTGTGGGTGTGGACATGCGTGTACAGAATCTATAATATGAAGGCACGAAGACTCTTTCCCACGTCAAGAGCACGTGAAAAGTCACGGGGTTAGCTGATCGCTCAAGAGCCCGCAGCCCGCGTCGAGCATCAGCGAGGCGCGGTGCTGCGGGCGACTCGGATCCAGCTCAGCGTCCTGCGCCGGAGGCACAGGTGATATCTTGTCCATACGGAAGAGGCACATTCAGAATCACGTGATCGCATGACTAAGCATTTAGAGCGACGACCCCTTCTCAAACAACCACCACCCCACCACCGGCCTCACCACATCATCCTCGCCCTTCTCAGAAAGTGTTAGATCCCCGCTACTGCACACCTCCGTCCCGATAACACCAGTAGTCATCGCCGCCTTCGTCGTCGTGCCCGCGTTGTGGTCCACGAGGAGGACGTCGACTTCGGCGTACGCGGGCGGGATGCTGTCGGCGTCGACGGAATGGTAGCCCGTTCCATCCATTTGTAGCTCGTAGCGCGGGTATGATGCGTAGGTCGACCAGAACTTAGCGGCGGGGAGGTCCTCGGGTGATGTGACGGAGACTACGTTCTGTATGTTCATAAGCCAAAGAACAAGAAAGAGAGACAAGCAAGGAACGCCGACCTCTTTCAAGTGTGGACCGATCCACTTTCCATGCTGATCCCAAACGCAAAACGCCGCGATCCACCCAGAGTAATAGTCCGGTCCGCTGCCGCTAGCCTGGAAATGCGCGACCTTGCTCCAAAACTCTTGTACCTCCTTGTCGTACGGGTCCTCGAACGTCCGCACGAACCGCGTCAGGACGGGCTTGAGCAGGTGATACCACGCCGTCGGCTGGAGTCCGTACTCTTTCAGCTTCTCGATGCGAACGAGGAGCTTCTCCCAGTCGGCCTTCGTACCCTCGAGCGTGACGCGCGGGATCCCACAACAGCACGCGTCGAAAATGTACTCAAAGTACGCTTTGAGCGTCGCCATGAGCACCACCGACGCGACCGTTTGGTCCTTCTCCGTCGTCGTCGAGAAATCCGGGATGGCCCACTTCCCGAGCTCCGGGTCGACCACGTTCTTCTCGATCTCGCCCACCATCGCGCGCGCGAATTCGCCGAAGTCGGCCATGACGTCGCGTTCCACTGTGAGCGTGCGCGTTCCGTCGTGTGCGACGAAGTTGGCGCGGAGCAGCTCGGCGTTGGCGTTGACGTAGAAGTTGAATTGGACCATGATGCCCAGCCAGATGTCGTCCGGGCGCAGGACGAGTGCGTGGTGGTGGTTGTACGCGTCGGCGATGGTGTGGAAGAGGCCGTTTGGGCGCGCGATGATGTTCTTGATGAAGGGACTAGGAGACGCTGAGTGCGCAGGAGCTGGAGCTGGAACTTCTGCTGCCGATTCCGGCTTAGGTTTCTTGGAGAAGAGCGCGCTGAGCCGCGAGAGACGCCGCGGTTTCGAGGTCACAGTTTGCGTGCGCCTGGACTGGCGGTCACTAAATGTGCTCGAAAACATTCTACAACTTACGCCGACGGCGTCTGCGGGACATATGGCCTGTCTTGAGCGTCAGTAACCCGAAAGTAGACACTGCGAAGGGCGGCGTACGCATCCTCTTCCTCGAAAGAGCTGCCTAGCAGCTTGCCAGCTTTGCGGTATTGGGGCTCGCATGCGCGAGCCAAGAGCTGACTAGCCAGCAGGCCGTCTGTGAAGTTGCCTTTGACGGGAGAGGCTTGGTGGGCTGCGACGGTGAATGTTATGGGCATGGGGGTGAAGAGGAAGGTGGGAGGAGCAGAAGAGGCAGCGGTAGGATTCGCATGTGAGTGCTGTTGACCAAGAAGGCGACGGTTGGCGGAAAGCTGTGGATCCACGCGAGCAGGTGACGCGAGGCTGTGTTACTGTCTTCCTGTGAGGCTGGTTCTCTTGCGAATCGATTCCGTCGACGACGATCTACCCACAAGTACTACTTCAGGCTTGACAATACTAGCGGTGACGCGATATGAGTCGATAAATCGATTCAAGGCTTGGGTTGTCTGATTTGGCACCCAAAATTCTAGCTGTAATTTTTTGACTTCAAACATTTCTCTGCAGCAGTGTGGTCTAGTATGCTATCTAGATTCAGCCAAAAGGCTGTAGCCATCCTTTGTGGCGAGAAAAAAGTCTCTGTTCTTGTCTTTTGATCGGACCCTTACGGTCCTTGATAACCTTGCATTCCCTTTTACCCGTGAGGTGGTTATCTCTATGCCCAAGCGGCTCCGACGATCCAGGTCGTGTCGTTGTTGAACAACGAAGGAGAATCAAAGTCCGACGGGCCGCCGTTGCTCGCAGCGTACCCGATGCCTTTAAAATGGCGGAAATAGTGAGCCCTGCAAGCCAACAGTCAGTCGTTCTTCTTTGCGAAGGACTCGAAGTAGATAGCGAAGAGCTTGAAGTAGAGAGATAAACACGCACGGGTAGCTCCACGACCGGATCGAGTTGCCCTCGCCGTTAATGCCACTCTGCGGGCACCAAGTCGCATCGGTGCCAAAGAGCGCCGAGCCGTCGTTCGCATCCACGTAGAGCCCGAAACCGCTATGGCGGATGTAGCTCCCGGGCGTGTCGCGCGATTCGAACGAGACGCAGCCGGTGTTACTGAGGGTCTGGCCCAGCGGGGCGACGACGCTCCAGCTCGCGGAGAGCTTCAGCGCGCTGGAGGACGAGGAGGAGACGATTTGGGTGTTGACTTGGTCGTTGGTGTGTGCGAGGTAGCGCGTGGTGCAGCATGCTGTTGTTGCTTGGAACGAAACGGACGAGCCGACGTTGAGAGTGGGACCGGTAACGAGGGAGGTGGTGCCATAGCCGGCGGCTTTGATGTTGGCCTGCACCGAGTTCTCGGTGGCATCGGACGGGAAGCCCGTGGTCATGACGCCTTTAAGTATCCTGTTCAGCACTCATTCGCCAGCAGACACAAACAAAATGCGGATGTACCTTCGTAGAATGTACCCTGGCTTTTGTCGCTGTTGTCGCCGCCGATGCCCAGAATGATCGCGCCCTCCTTGGACATGGGGTTGTAGCCTGGCGTTGGGCGGACGCCAGAGTAGTACGTGGCGACGTTGCCGCTGAATGGCGTGTTACTGGTGAGCAGAGCAGAATGAGGCCGACGCACGCAGTGGGATCGCCCCCGCGGACGGCCCAGTTGTTGCCTGGCTCGCCCTTAACGTATCCGGTGATGAAGCGCGAGGTAATCGACGGCTCGTTGGGGTTGACGTCCTTGGCGTTGCCTATGCCAGTGAGCTCGTGTTATGGGGAAAGGAGGAAAAGCCGCACCGACATAGAGGCCGTTTTCGAGGTCAGCAAGGATCCAAGGGCCAGATCCAGCCCCACTAGCGCCCTTGCCGGTCCCTTGCCCAAAGTAGATGGCCCTAGCCTTCTGCTCAGCGTATGAGGGGAGCGGAGGAAGTGCACGCACTCCATGTGTCCGTTTCCAGTATCGTGGGCATTTACCTATAGAAAATTGTGAGCCTCAGGCGGAGAAAGTAACAGAGCATACTACCTACCTCGGCATTACCGTAGTCGAAGCAGCATGCAGCGTTGTAGTGCGTGCCGTCAAACACAGCATACATACCCTCGGCAGCGTCGCCCTTGTAAAGTCTCAGCCCGAGTCGTCAACAACGGCGCGTAAGAACTCACAGTCGCGATACCCTGAAAATCACGTGAGAGACGATTTCAAGCAAGGAAAGCAGTAAATCCACGTTTGTCGCGTCATTGCGATAGCCGGTACCAGGCGGGATGAAGACGCCATAAGCCTTGGCGCCGTTGAGCGTCACTACGGACCTCAATCAGTCGTATTCGAAGGAAGAATGGCGTGCTCACCGGGTGCTCCGAACGCGGCGGCCAAGTTGTCGTATCCATTGGCCTCGGTACCGTTGGCCTCACCACCTGGTGGAGCCTGCGTTAAATGGTTGCCCTTTCCGGACCTATAAGACTCCTTTAGTTCGTATTCCAGCCTCGAACACAGAAAACATACTGGTCGAAGATGGTGGTGATGACACAGGTGGTCCCCGCGCAGAAGTTCTCGGACGTTGCGTGGTTGGCGACACCACCTGCGCTCAAAGGGTGCACGTCGACGGTGGCCGAGTCAGAGTTACGCATGACCTGGTACAATGCGCCGTTGTACGAGCCGTACAGTGCACGAGTGGTCGCGTGCGCAGCGACGCATGGCGTTCCGCCGGACGCGTAGATGTCGCAGGGACCCGTAGCCGAGACACGGGTAGCAGCAAGTACGAAGGCCAAGAGGGAGGCGAAGCGGAACATGGCGATGTCGATTAACTCGAGTGCGGAAACTTCTTTATACGTTGCTTTCGGTCAGGGCCCCGGAGGAGGTCACAGGGCGGTGGTTGAGATTCGAGAGACCGTTCCGCGAGTGGATCGACGAGGACCTGATGGCGCATGACCCAACGGATGCGCCTCTGCCCAGGATACCAGTAATGAAGCCTCAGAAATCTTGAATAGGTCAGAACCCGAGGCGCACCGCTGAACGTACCCACGATTCCGGAGACGAAATCCAGCGCAGCAGCGCCAACGCCCAGCCAAGAACCAGCCACTTTGAGGTCAAACCCGGGAAAACGAATCTTCGGACCGGCCGTTTTCGCTGACATGAAAGCAGATTGTCACGGTGATCCCCCGTAAAATAAGGGCAACATGGTGGCAGACGGAAGCAAACAGCGGCAGGCGCACGTGATCAGCTGGTCCGCTTACACTCAGAGCAGCGGCCCCTTCTCAAACAGCCACCATCCAACCACCGGCCTGACCACATCGTTCTCTCCCTTCTCAGACAGCGTCAAATCCGCACTACTGCACACCTCCGTCCCGATAACACCAGCAGTCATCGCCGCCTGGATCGTCGTGCCCGCGTTCTGGTCGACCAGAAGGACATCGACTTCAGCATACGCAGGCGGGATGTTCTCGGCCTCGACCCTATGATAGCCAGTCCCATCCAAGTGCAGCGAATCGCGCGTCGCAATCGTCCACGTGTAGGTGTACCAGAACTCGGCGGCGGGGAGGTCTTCGGGTGGTCTTTCGGAGACGACGCCCTGGATGTTCATAAGCCAAAGAAAGAGATGCAAGAGAGACGGAATACAAACCTCTTTGAAGCGCGGACCAATCCACTTTCCGTGCTGATTCCAAACGCAAAACGCCGCTATCCACCCCGAGTAATAGTCCGGTCCGCTGCCATTGACTCGAAAATGCGCGACCTTGCTCCAGAAGTCTTGCACCTCCTTGTCGTACGGGTCGTCGAACGTCCGCACGAACCGCGTTAGTACGGGCTTGAGCAGGTGATACCACGCCGTCGTTTCAAGCCCGTACTCTTTCAGCTTCTCGATGCGAACGAGGAGCTTCTCCCAGTCGGCCTTCGTGCCCTCAAGTGTGACGCGCGGGATCCCACAACAGCACGCATCGAAGATGTACTCAAAGTACGCCTTGAGCGTCGCCATGAGCACCACCGACGCGACCGTTTGGTCCTTCTCCGTCGTCGTCGAGAAATCCGGGATAGCCCACTTCCCAAGCTCCGGGTCGACCACGTTCTTCTCGATCTCGCCGACCATCGCCCGCGCAAACTCGCCGAAATCGGCCATGACGTCGCGTTCTACGGTGAGTTTGCATGTTCCCTCGTGGGCGACGAAGTTGGCGCGGAGCAGCTCGGCGTTGGCGTTGACGAAGAAATTGAACTGGACTAGGATGCCCAGCCAGATGTCGTCCGGGCGCAGGACCAGTGCGTGGTGGTGATTGTACGCATCGGCGATGGTTTGGAAGAGCCCGTTCGGACACGCAATGGTGTTCGGGATCAAGGGAGAGTCCGGCGACGCCGACGCCGACGCCGACGTAGAAGGGGCCGGTGCTGGTGCAGATGCGGGTGTTGGAGCCTCTGCTGCCGGCTCCGTCTTGGGTTTCTTGGAGAACAGAGCGCCAAGTCGCGAGAGACGCTTCTTTTCTGGCTTCCGAGGCAGAGTCGGAGTCGGGTCCACAACTTGAACTAACGGGCGCCTACAGCCTGAAGCTCAGTAAACGCCGCTCGAGAGCAATCGCCGACTCACGCCAACGGTGTCTGCGGGACATATGGACTGTAGTGCGCATCAGCAGCCGAAAGCAGAGACTCGGGAGTGTTGCGTACGCGTCCTTCTCCTCAAACGAGCTGCCTAGCACCTTCCCCGCTGTGCAGTGTTGGGGGTAGCATGCTCTAGCGAAGAGCTGACTAGCCGGAACGCCCTCCGTGAAGTTGCCTTTGACGGGAGAGGCTTGGTGCGTTGCGACGCTGAATGTTATGGGCATGGGGGCGAAGAGGGAGATGGGAGGAGGAGGAGAAGAGGCGGTCGGTTCGTTCGCATGGTGAGTTGCCGTTGACCAAGAACGCGATGATTAGTGCTCTCCGGCGCCAAGCTGAAGTCGCTCACGCAATCGCTCGCTACAAAGATCATCCGGAAGATAAAGATGAGCGACCCAAACTACCAAAGGCTGCTTCAACGCACCAGAACTGTCCACAACCTCGAGCTCGCACGGGCGGCGGCGGACGACAAAACAACTGCCGCGACGAGCAACAAGGCATCCGACAAATCCCTTTGGCTATCAATCCGGCACCGAGATATCTCGCGGAACATACGTTTCTTCCTGTGGATGTTAATCCACGACGGCTATAAGGTTGGCCGCCACTGGGAAAAGATCTCAGGATACGAGGACTTCGGTGAGTGCAATGAATGCGGATGCTGGGAATCCATGCAGCACATACTCACCCAGTGCCAAGCTCCCGGCCAAGAGAGGGTATGGGAGCTAGTGGCGGAGCTGTGGCAGCTCAAAACCGGAGACGAGGTCAAGCCGACAGTGGGCGACATCATGGCATGCGGATCTATCAAGTACGCAGACAGCGGCGCGACCCGCCTTTTCCGCATCATAATATCAGAATCGGCACATCTAATATGGAAATTGCGGTGTAACCGAGTAATCTCCGGCAAGCCACCCGCGTCGCGGGATGAGATAACGCGAAAATGGCTTTGGGCAATCAACAACAGGATTCAGATAGACATGGCAATGACCGCCAGCGATAAATATGGGAAGAAAGCCATCTCCCCCGCTCTGGTCAAATCAACTTGGAAAAATACACTTAAGAATGAGCCGGCTCTCCCGAATGACTGGCCGAAGTCTAAGGGAATCGGGGTTTTAGTGGGTGTTGGTTGAGTAGGCAATGATGGGCAGCGCGGAGGGGCCGATTCCCCTCTGTGCTTGCCCGGAGCCTATGAAAACTGCAGCCCCACACGAAGCGCCATGGGCGCCAGTGCGGTCGCGCATTTCCTCGAGTGGGTTTTTTTCCGGCTGGCCTGGTTTCAAGTCCAAGGCCTCACACATCACGGGTGGCGAACGACCAACAATGTTGGCCCCGCGGGGAGGCGCAAGCCCAGGAACCGCGACAGGGAAGGATTATATCCGATTGTTTGCCGCTACCCAACGTGCCACAAAAAAAAAAAAAAAAAAAAAAAAGAACGCGATGATAGAGGCGCGTGACCTGAGACTGACCATGAGTGAGAATTTTCATTCGGCGCTCTAATCGCAACGTCGCCACACAAATCCCCCTGTTTCCCTTGCTATTCGCTCGCTGGTCCTCCCGGTGGTTTACAACACAACCCATTAGAGGACCGCGCGCTTTCACGGTTCATTTCACTGTTCGGCCGCCATTGGGCTCTTCCTGCGATATTGCAATGCGACACTCTTGAAGTAGCACTACACGTGGGTGCCTTGTTGGGGATATTCTCCCGGAATACCAGACTTGGGCTGCCTCAAGGCAGCGGTTGGCTACTTGATATAGATACGGCGAATCGGACGCGAAGCGCATCCGGGTGTTATTATTCCCAGTGGTTCCCTTTGTACGACGGAACTCTCACTCTCGACGCGGAATGTGCCTGTACCGACATCCGATTCGTCCCTACTTTTCTGTAAAACCAAAGGCAGCGCTAGCATCTCGCAAAGTCAGATGGAGCACATTCCATAGGATAGCCTGCGAGGAACCATTCCGCAGTTGCGGAAGTTTTGAGCCTCGAGGACAAGCGAGGTCGCAGGTTCACGCCGGACCTTGCATCTATTCCTGGCAGTGAGGACTCAATCGGAAGCCAGAGCTCAAGGAACGAACAGGCATCGATGCATCTGGATATCTGCACCAGTTGTGAAGTTTTTTTTTTTTTTTTTTTGGAAGGGCAGACCTCAAAAGACCTCGCGCCTTGTTTCGGGTTGTGCGCTGAGGCGTCACCAGTAGGAGTCTCGAGCTCAAATCACGCTGGCGCCGCGGTAGTGGATGGCCGTGGCCCGACATGTTTCTCCCCACGTCAGTTGCTCGCAACGTCCATGTTCATCCGCTTCGCGAAATGACAAATTGGATTCCCCTTCGCGGGCGATGCGACGTTCCCGGAGGCAGGATATAGTCTTTCACTCCTCCCTCAGAATGACCGTCCCGTTTTGCGCCCTCCTGGCTTCGAATTCGTCTGGTGAGCTGGCGCCAGGCTATCTGGATCTTTCGCGCAGCTGACTGGGGACCTACAGCGTCCACCGAACAAGCAGCAGGAGCATCTGCTCAGCATTCGCAACATACCTGTGCCTTTCCTTGCGGACCCTCTTTCCCGTCGCCTCCGGGAGCAGCTGCATGGGGCACCTCAAAAGCTTGTCGCACTTCCGCAGCGACTGCTTTCGTAACTCTTCGACTCAGACCTGGACGACTGCCCTGAATAGTAAGCTTTGTTGTGTGCCCGCTGCCCGCACCCTCACTCGTTTTAGCGTCCGTAACCGGGATCTTCGACTCGCCAAGGCCGCAAGAGTCTGTGGTCACTCCGTCTCTGCACTGACGCCAGAGTCCCCGAGGATGCTGTAGCCGCTTCTGGTCAGTCCGCCCCTTTTATCATCGCGGACATTCACGAATATTTTCTGGATTGTCCCCCGGGCTAAGCAGCGCACCCAAGCCACGCGTACGACGTCAATGCTGCACTTGTTGGGCGCGCCAGCTTCCGAGCGACACAAAGGAGGCAGCCATCGATATTCGTTACAGAGTCAATGCAGACGGCTCTTCTCCCGCCACCATGCGAGCTCGATCGCTTTAATGCGCCATGCATGGCGACCTGGCCTGATCTCGCACCTACGAGATTAGGCTTTTCTGAATTACCAGTGCGTGCAGTCTTATTGGCCTGTGCCCCACCGCAGAGTGCTCAATTATCTTCGGCCCCACCGATAGGTGGAATCAACGATTTCATTTG
Source organism: Mycena chlorophos (assembly GCA_014461115.1). NCBI lineage: Eukaryota > Fungi > Basidiomycota > Agaricomycetes > Agaricales > Mycenaceae > Mycena > Mycena chlorophos. Next base: position 2,444,761 of record JACAZE010000002.1, on the reverse strand, counting down.
GAACGACTGTCCCGCAATGAGCTGCACACACCCTTTGCGCCATACATGCTAGTGCCCGGACTCCGCTTTGCTTACTGGCTCCTGGGTTACGCTCATGTCGGTGAGCCCTTCTATGTTATTCCATGATCGTCACCCGAACCCACATTTTCACCCCGAAAGCTTTCCTGCCATCTGAATACTTTTGGCGCACATCGCAGGCCGGATGAGGCGTACTCGTGGTATTCCCAAAACGTACCAGCTGCTCGCTCGCCCCTTGGCGCTATTGGCCCTCGGCTCCAGCGCCGCGACCTCGCGCAAGTGGAACGTCCATGTCGGCCCTCCAAGTCGCATCCGCTAATCTCCCCCTTCGTCACTCACTCGCAGTGGCCCACTGCCATGCGAGTGGACGACGAGAAGGGGGACAGCCCCGCAGACACCGTCGCCGTTACGCTTCGTTGGCGATGCTTCCGGTGAATTTTGTCCACCCATTCCAGGAAATGGGAAGGTACTGTTCGTGCATCATTTTACGAGTATGGTCTCCGCTCATCTCCGAATGACCTCCAGTGTTGTTTGCACCGAAGTCTTTTAAACTTTTGCTCCTGGTCGCGTCGAAGCGTATACCACTCATGATATCCTCAAAACATCTCAGTCGCCTGGTCGGCCTTTTGTGGTAGTTTCTCTTGGTTTTAAAGGGCGCGGCTTCATTCAAGGTAGTCCATCCCTTGGAGATACCTCCGCTCATGTCCCCTCCTCTTTCACCTGCAGAAATCGCCGTTTACGCTGCGCTGGCCAGGCTCAAGGCCGCCCAGCCCTGTCCAAACTTCGAGTCGTTGCCCGGGCACACCGACCATTGGCGCTGCGAGATTGGCGATGCCTTCACACTCTACCGGTGCAACGGGGAGGCAGGCAAACTCGCCAAAGAGCTCATGAAGTATGGTATGTGGTCGCGTTGTTACTTATATTCTGGCTCTGACGTGCCCGCTCGTAGGCCAGATCACTTCGCTCAATCAGCTTTCGGAATCCGGCGAAGAAGGGGCAACGGTATGGTATGTGCAGACTCTGCAGAATAATTTCAGTGCGTGACCAAGGCTGCATTATCCTCCATTTCACTTATGTTAATCGTTTACCCAGAGCGCGTCGTCGGTAGCTTGGCGGTGCTGGACTCCCAGCTTCCGAGGCAGCCGTCGGACTTCATAACGTCCATTGCAACCGACGTCCTCGTCGATGCTCTGAGACGCTCATTCGAGGCTCGCAACCTCATGGTAGTGCGGAAGAACACGACCACCCAGTCGGCGATCCCGACCGGCCCTACTGTCACTGCATATCGCGTCGAGAATTTCGTTCTCACGGAATCTCGGGATCCCGAGGCGCCTGGGTTGGCTGATACAGTGTTGTTCACCCGCTGTGCGGCTTCAACCGGAAACACGAAACGTGGCTATCGTCCTTGTGGCGCTTTACTAGCCGTCGGAAACGCCGGCGCGAACGGCGCGGAGCCCGTTAACTGCCCTCGCGATTACTTGCATTTGAAGAACTGACTCTCTCTCTCTCTCTCTCTCTCTGGCAATGTGGTAGCCGTTCCCTTCGTCGTATATCTTCTGTTGCCTCCGTATTCTTTTCTCTTGTCATGCCGTTGTGCAAACCCCCAAAAAAAACCGGAGGCTTCGCGCTTTACTGTACATGTCCCGAGGTCCCTGGAAATGTTAGCTCTTCTATACGCAACAAGCAATCCCGATCTTCCCAATCCCGATCTTCCCGATGTCGTATGTTGCCCGGCTTCGTGATTCTTCCTCGGTAATGGACTGAGCGAGGCCGTTCTCCGATAAAGTCCCCTGCGAGCACGCGTGGTGTCGAGTCTGCTTGTCGTGCAGCTCGCGGACCCTGATGGTACGAGTTTCGTCGGATTCTCTCGTCGGTTGTGGTCTAGGAAAACTTGGGTACTAGTGGCATCGCACCCCAACACATTCATGCGCGGTGGAGAAGACGGCGAAGACGCCATTCCTATCAAGCAAAAATTACACATTGCGTACACAGCGCCTGATCGTCGGCCTCCGTCGGACGCGGGGAAGTCAGTGCCGCGATCGATGTAAAGGACGATCCAAGCTAAGTTCCGTGCCGTCTAGTAATCAATCCAATCCGAGGGTGTTGTGGTCGAATTTTCAAGCATTTAAACGAGGCGCAACTTGAGCGCCGCTAGGGATGCAGAAAAAGGAAGTTTCCTTGACGCGTCAGACTAGCCACCTAAAACCCAGAAGGTGAAAACACACCGTATGAGCGCTGCACCCAATAATATTTCTGATGCTTTCAAGCTTCGAGCAATCCTCGACGCGTCTTGAGCTCAGCTTCAAGCGGAGCCGGCACCGCAGAATATGCCAGCATGCTAGCAGTATGACGGCTCGTTAGGCAAACCCACGCCCAAATCTAACCGCATCAACCGACCTGGGAATCAGTATTAATAGGCTACTGTGTTCGAAGTTCACAGAGAGGCTGTATTGCGCGTATCTAAGCTGGCACCGACTCCCAGGTACGAAGTCGGGTTTCCCCCAAGATAAAAAAAAGACCGGTAATCAAACTCCTTCGAGGGGGCGCGCTTTAGTCTGCGTGCTTATTCCCACTTTAGGAGCACCATCGTATATTAATGGGACCAAAGTTGAAGAAGCACCCCAGTTCTACGACTTCATGACGGCAGCAGCGATGAAGACGCGTTGGTTCTTCGACGATTATGCAAGAAGCTAGAATGCGCCGTGACTGGACACGTGGTCGTGTTTTGGTTTTGAGTGCTATTCACAGACTACGGCAAGAAATAATCAAAAGATAAGTATATTCATTGCACAACAACGAACTTCTCCTCAGATTCCTCGGGCCGTACCAGCTCGAACCCATCTTCCTCACTCTCGTCCGCCAGAACCGCAGGCTGCGGAACCGGCGAACTCTCCGGCGTCGTAAACTCTAACTCTTCGTCTTCCTCCTCAACAACGCCTCCTCCGCCGCTTCGAGCTCGAGTTCGGGCGTCGCTGGCAACGGTGTCGGCGCGTCAACGACCATGGCACTAACTTCGTCCTCCTCGCTCTCCTCTACCTCCTGCTCCTCCTGCTGTCGTGGTTTCGCTTGCTCCCCGAGCACATGCGCAGCCCAAACATCCCTCCAAAACGCCTCGACCCCGCCCGTACGACGCTGCGCCTTGCATCCCTCACGCGTTTGTCACCGTAGCTCTCGACACCATCAAGCGAGACGAGCAGACGGGAGAGCAGCTCGGTGTAGGTGTGTAGGGGAACGTTGGTTGGTGTGTATGCGAGCTTCGCAGGCGTCGGCGTCAACTCCTCAGTGGTGGTAATGGAGGAAGGAGCGGAGACGGAGACGACGCCAGCGGGAGATTGGTAGTCCATCGTCGTCGGCTGCACGAAACCCGCTTTCAGCGAAACGAAGTCATCTGCGAGGCGCGCAATGGTGCGTAGGGAGCGGTGGACGCGGTACGCAGTTTGGATAGTGGTTGCTGCGGCTTCGAGCTGTTCGTTCGAGAGACTTGGTGTCGCGGGTCGTTCAGGTTGTTTGGGGGAAGAAGGGATTTGGGTCGGCTCGGGGGTAGTGGGTTTCGTTGGTGGGGAAGGCGCACGAGCAGGGCTGGCGCTCGCACGCATAGGCTCGGGTCGCCCTTGGCGCATCGCCTGCTCGAAGGCGGCTTGTCGACGACGAGCTTGGAGGACCGCTCGTTGATGCGGAGACAAGTAGAAGGGATACTCGTCGTCCTCGTCCGGCTCGTCGTATCCGTCGGGGAAGTACCGGCTAGCACGAGCCCGCTGAGCCAATGCGCGTCTCCGCTCGAGCTCTTGTTGCTGTAGTTGGAGCTCAAGCTGACGACGACGCTCCAGCTCGTACGCGCGGGCGCGCTGCTGCTGGGCCGCGTAGGCCGAGAACGGGGAGTAGGTCGGTTGGGGGCGGGGATAGTAGCCAAACATCTTTGTGATCGCTGGTGGTGGTCAAGAGATAAGATGTCGATGGGGACAGTGGAGGCGCGATTGGATTATATATCGGGCGGCCATTGCGTCAGGACGGCGGTGGAAGGTGGGCGCAGAAGGCAGAAGGTTCGAGACGGTTCTATGGCGTCCGGATTAGGCAAGTGGCGTGAGTCCGTCGGTGATGGCGGGTGATGGCGATGATCCGCTGGGCTGTGGTTGCCCGGAGTCGCCCGTCATCTCCACGCAACCTGACTACGCCGCACATCCCGACCACGCCCGCAGGTGGCTGCGCCGGACAGGCTGAGAAATTTGCTGACACCCGAAGATGCTGCGCGAATTGATGGCCTCCGAGATCAAGCTACGGACTGCGGCCGCGCCAATGGCAATATATAGCACAGACTCCGTGCCAGCGGCTCTCCATTCCCTTCCACCACCACCACACACACCCTCTCTTCAACTTCGAGCGAGCTAGCCAACGATGACGGCGTTCGCACTCACAAACTCGACCAACCTCTCCTACCACCACGACTTTTACTCTCACTCGGGAAACGCGGTCGCAGGGCCATCGTGCCATGCGCAGTCCCTCGAGTACGAGGACCGGGAGAGCGCCCGCGCATTGGAGAGGCAGCGCGAGGCCGCGAGCAGGGTCGCGGCATGGATTCAGACTGCTGGGCCGATAACTGCAGTGCGTCCTCTCTCGAGCTGTTATCTTACACAGCAGCTTACCGATTACTCAGTTCACCCTCCCTTATACATCGACCGCGTCGATTGGGAGCAGCAGCCCACAGTCCTCCGCATCCGAACTCGACGACCTGGACTTCGACGAGTTCGATTTCGAGCTGGACGACGAGCCGCAGCCGGTCCCAGTACACACTGGCTCCGAGGATGATTCGGACGACCTCTTCTCCTTCCCTACAAAATATCAGCAACCGATCATCCACGCACCGATTCCTCGACGCGCATCGCGGTCTCGCTCCCGTTCGCGGTCCAGGCGCGGACACAGTGGCAGCGGGCGTAGCGGCAGCGGACACCGGCCACGCGTGCCGTCGCCGCTGAGCCTGTATGTCATCCAGGAGGAAGACGATTCCGAGTAGCCGGTCGGGCCGAATCGCGTCTCTGGGTTTCTTGTGCTTGTTTGTCTCTTGCTCATATTTCGGACATTGTATCTCCATCCACGGTCTCTCGCATAACATCTTCATCCTCCATCCATACTCACCTTCGCATCCGTAGAATACACACCACAAACCGGAAAGTAGTCTTGTCCGTGTCGCTTTTTGTATCCATATAAGTAGTTTGGGCTCTTGAATTGAGAAACACGCAAGTGGTCTTCTGGAATTGAGTGGCTCAGGCTGATGGTCCGAGTTGATCTCCTTGAGAGCTGCCTTGAGAAGGGATGATGTGAATCGAGACACAAGAAACTGTTTGTCGAGGACAAGTCGAGGAGGAAGCAAACACACATCGAATCACGTGCGCTGCGATGCGCTTGCTCCGAACGTCCATGAACCGCGTATTTTCGGCATTATTCGATGCAGTAGGCAACTCAAGTGTACCTTGCTCTCGACTCTCGGCTCGTCGGCATATCGCAGCATCGTTTCCGACCAATTACACTTCGAGACCGGCGCATCCGATTCCGGTCCCTCTGGCAAGCCTGAGTTAGCGGCCTCGAAGCCTGCGCCACAGTCTCAGAGCGGCACGAAGAAACAAGTCGGAAGGATCTTCTCCATCTTCGTCCTGCTCGTCGCAGTCATATTGCGATGAATGGCTACTACGAGCGCGTTCGCGTTGCGCATGCTTGTTTCAAGTCGCCTCGTCCATAAACCGTCTACCACTATCTCCAACGCGACCTCCGCTCAGCCCATAATACACCACTTGCGTCTCATCCGCCAGTAGACGCAACCTTCTTAGCCACCGCAGCCGGACGATTGTCCTATCGGATCGAGACCAAGACCAAGACCAACTTGCCTGTTTGTGCGTGCCTCTCGACGTCGAATCTTTGTTTCTCTAAACTCCGCATAATTCGATTTGCTTTCCTCGATTCCCATGAACGGTACTTACTCCGGCATCGCGTTCGTACTCTGCCAATGACGCGACTTTGAACGAGCTTCGAGACGCTGGTCAAAAATGTCAAGGTAAATAGGTTCAAGACTCATCAGACATAAACAAACATTTAACGCAGTTACAGAGATTGTCCTTGGCGTTCGTCGGCGGGCGAAACTACCATTCGTATAGGTCGCGAGCGTTCCAGTCAAACTGCGACCCTACAGCCTCCTCGGAAAGACCCCAGACGCTAAGTAGTCCCTTCAGCTTCGTGATACCACTCTCCAGCAAGATTGCAGCCACCCGATGATGTTGTTCATCTCCGAGGCGTTGGACAGCGAACGCAAAATCGATTAAAACCATCGAATGTCCCGCCTGATAGTCTGGGCCGTCGGGAAGGAAAAATTGGCTTCCACGGAAGTCTCCTTGGTCAACGCCGGCATAAAGCAAGGCGCGCAAACAGTGCCTGAGGTGGTGGGCCTTGACACGGTGAGCGTTACTGGCGACAACCGAAGCATGGCTTACGAATGTCGTCTGCTGCTGGAGGTTCCATCCAGAAAGGTCCAGATCACTCACCAGCGGGCCCCGGATGATCTCGAAGAGGCCCCCATACGCAGAAAAGGACTCGCCCACGTTAAACTAGTATCGAGAGTGAAAAAATGCCAGCGAAAATATTTAACCACGAACCCGATGGAACCCATAGCAATGCGGAAGCATCGTCCCTTGATGCTCGCCGAGACGATGGTACGCGGACTCCTCACGCTGCAACATGTCGGCTGGAAAGTTCACCGGATTGAGGCGCGTGGAGGGCTTCCAGCGCTCAAAAAAGCTCATCAGGACAGGGCGGTCGATCGGGAAGAGCACGTCGACGAAGAGCTTAAGGCAGACTGGATGAGAGACTCTGCCGTCTGGTGCACGTAGCGTTCCGAAGAACACCTGCGAATACAGATCGCGCCGGCTGCGGACGACAGTCGTGATCTCGAACTCCAGCTCCTTGTAATCCCGTAAAAGCTGGTCGATTTCCTGCGAACGTGGTCGGGGATTCCTCGCTACCCACGAGCGCGTCTCCTGCGGGATCGGATGATTGGGCAGGTCGTCGGTGCAGCGCCAAACCCACTCGTCCTTCTTGAATGCATCGACATCGACACGGAATCGGCTGCCTACCCCGATTGCCAGCGCAGACCAAGAGTTTGCCGCGGTCTCCTTCCATGCAAGAAATGCCTCGAGGTCGGGAAGACTGCGCTCTAGGGTATAGCGGTCGAAGTCCCCAAATCCGCGGGGACGAAGAGGGAAAGCAAGCGGAAGACCAGGCTTCGTCGGGTGAATTGTTCAATGCCCCTAGAACTGGGGTTCTCCAAGGAAATCCCTCTCGCTTGGGGACAGGGAGTTCATGTAGGACCTTGTTGACAATGTGTCGAAGGGAGGTACTGCCAGTTGTAAGCGAGAATTGGGATACTCGAGCCACCTTGAAAGTATGCTTGGAAGAGACCTGGGCTTTCGTCACCAGACAAGCACGACGCTCATCTGTAAACAGAATGAAGCGAGGCTGTTTTGCAAGGAACAGTTGCTCCCAGGAGTGAAGAGACGAGAGAGCCGAAGCACACTGGATGTGGGAGCCGCACAGATTGAAGCCATCCCAGCAAACAGAGTCAGAGCTCTGCTGAGGATTAGCTGCGGCGAGAATGTCAAAACCCCACAGACTCACAACAAAGATAATAAGGCACCAAAGCTCCTTCTCGCTGGGCGACCCTGATTCGCGGGATATAGCGCAAGCGAAGTTGCCTATTGTCAAGATTTTACGATAGGACAGGGATCAAGGATCTAGAGAGCTCACTGCCTATGTATTCTTCTGTAAAAGCCAGTTTCGTGTCTTCCGGAGCCACTGCCTGGTGATAAAGAGCCAGTACAGGCTCTATATACTTTGTGCCTCGTGAATCCCTGGCAAGAAATGAGAGAAAGTCATAGGTGGGTAAATTTCAGTGCGGACGACGGACGTTGGGCGGTATACCGGGAGCATATACTTGGCGAAGCGTAAAGTGGCCACACGTTGTTGATATTTGTCATGGTCTAGCTTCACGGATGCCCCATAGCCGCGAACAGTAGTCTCATTCTCGGAATGGTGAGAGCAACTAGATGGGACAGAGGGCAAACCGTCAAAAAGAGATTCCCATCCAACATCCAGAAACTCGGGAGGAGAAATGGCCACCAAAGGTCCAGCATGCGACATCAAGTTTGCATGCGACATCAAGTTTCAAGACGGGTGGACCCGGTGGAGGCTCGGTTGACCCGCTTTCAAATCCCGCCCACCAACATGCAAACACCAGAGCCACCTCTCGCAACTACACCGGTCGAGCTCTTCTCTACCGGCAGCGAGAGTTTAGCGCCATCCATTGCCCTCCGAGACGCAGCACTCCAAGACTGCGGCTACGACCAAGTCTGCGGTATAGATGGGACGAACGAGTACCTCGACATGATGGCGTGCTTCCGATTCTTCAAAATCCCGTTCTACACGCCGGACTCGTGAGGTCTTTGGTTTTTCTCTAATGAGCCCTCTCAACTCTAACGCACTCAGGTCATCCTTGACCAACAAATACCTCCGTCCGGTCTGCGACTTTCTGGGAAAACATATTTTTGAAGCTCAATGGCGGTTCATGTTCGAAGAAGGTACCCAAACAATTTCTTGTCCCTCCCTATGTTGAACCCGCGTCGCAGATTCCTCTACCGTCAGGCTCTACGCTCATAACGAGCTTCAATCGCGTTTGGTGTGTCTCCTGTACCTGAAGGTCAGCCTGTCCATTGCAAGAGAAATTAGTATTGACCGAGCCCACAGCCAACGGAATCTATATGCTGGGGCATCTCGCTTTCTTGTCCAGCTACGATGGCTATGTTTGACGAGCTTGCGAACGACTTCGCCACCGAGAACCCGATGGCCATCGTTGTTACCGACGAGCACAGGGCATTCGTGGTCCTGTCACTTCGCCATCGAAGTCTCGACAACCCATCTGCCTGGGCCACTCAATTTACTTCGCTCGTTGGCGACAACTCATTGCGTAACATCATTGCACTACTCGTCTTCAGCCTTCCTGGTCCCAAAAACTTGTTCTTTCCAATGCTGCTACCGCTTCAAGGAGCGATGAATCACGCCGAACCTACGCTAAACTCCCCGCGATGCTTCCGCGACTTCGACTGATACACTCTGGAGCGATCGTTGCCTTATCTCAAAGCTTTTCTCGCTTGGAAGACGGCGAATATTCCGCATCTCACGGCGCGCATCGGTTGCGGGGCGCGCTTCCGAGTCGATGTCAAAGGTTTTGAGGCCAATGAGGGCTTGTGGCACTCTCAATTCCCAAACCTCGCCGCGCCCAAGCGCGCGCGCCTTCAAGTTTTGCGGAATCCCCGTTTTGGTGCAACGGATATTAACGATATTCTGGACTCTTCGAATGTTGTCGAGTTCGAGCTATCCTCTGTTCGGCGTCAGGGACCCGATCTCTTCTCGCAGGTCTACTTTGGCCACTTACGCACCTCGGACGGACGCGCGTCTCCGCGGCTCTGTCTGAAGTTGTTCGTAGATGTGCTCTTTCCCCTCGACGCCAAGGAGCTGCGTTCTCACTTCCGCAACCGGCCACCACATCTCCGCTTGGCCTACTTGAACTTTGCGGAGGACATGGTTCGCAGGGAGGAATACGCGTACCACCGGCTCTCCGGATACCAAGGAACGCTAGTTCCACGACTTTACGGGTGTCATCTCGTACGTTCGCCCTCATCTGTCGTTCGTTCTGACGAGCAACTCAGTTCACGAGTTCCGAACTGCCTCCTGCATATGGCATTTTATTGGAAGCCATCGACGGTCCCGATTTGTCTCAAGTCGACGTCGAGTGCTGGTCAGAAGAGCAGCAATTGTGTTTTGTGAGTGCACCCCGCCGAACGGATCTATGTATCCTCACGCTGCGCACCAGACCAATCATCTCCGCGAGTGTGTTCGTGCAATGCACTACGCTGGGGTCGATCAGGGCGATATTCACGTTGGCCAATTCCTGCTCCCCGGTGCCGCAGGGCTCGACGACCCGGAGGACTACGTATATCAAGAAGGCGACCCAATCGTGCTCATGGATTTCGCTTTTACACGTCCGCGACTGGGAGATGAACAGGTACCTGGAGTCATTTCACAAGCACTATTCAACGGGATGGCGATTTTGCGAGAAGAGCTCCGGGAATTTGGTTTCCGCTCAGAAAATTTTGGGCCATCCTGGAGGACATTGGATCTTTACGAACACTGAACCGCGATCAATTGAATGCAAGCCTGAGATCGATGAACTCTGACTTGCAGAGAACTTGAAGGCGATCACCCAACATTCAGTCCTCTTCGGTAAAGTGTCGACCTCTCGCTTTGCAAATTATGTCTGAGTATCTTTAAGATCAAGTCATCTAGTATTCTATCCGGCGCAACATCTACTGTAGTAGTAGTCAGGACAATCCGCGTTGCTAATATTCCCAAATGTCTCTTGCGTCGTAATCAAATTGCTGCCACGAGAGGCCTTTCTCGATCCCGCATGCGACAAGGAGCCTCCGAAGCGTTTGTATTCCTCGCATCTCTGGAGGAGCGGCAATGTTTATTGCCTGCTCGTCGCCCAGCCGCTGTATAGCGAATGCAAAGTCAATCAAGACGAGACCATGACCAGCTTCGTACGCAACCCCATCGGGAAAGAGAAATTGGCCTGGATGAAAGTCTCCCTGGTCGACGCCGGAGTATAAGAGCACACGAAGACAATGCCGGAGGTGGCGACAAAGCGCAGTTTGTCGCTCATGGTTCCAGTCCTTGAGCTTGAACCCCGCCAGCGTCGGACCAGGTATGATCTCGAAAAGTCCGCCATACGCGTCAAAAATTGTCCCGAAAGAGAACTGCGAGAATGATTATAAGCATTTTTGGAATAGCTGGAGGGCAGCAGCTTACGCGATGAAACCCATACAAATGCGGGATCATGGTCCCTTGGTAGGCCTTGAGCCGATCGTACGCGCCCTCCTCCCGAAGCACCATTTCATCGGGGAAGTTCAACCGACAAAGCCGTGCGGCTGGGTCCTCCGTTTCCGCAAATTCTTGCGTGATCAGCCGGCCGTCCACCGGGAATAATACATCCAGAAAGAGTTTAAGACAAACCGGAGGAGAAACGCGGCCGTCCGAGGCATGGAGTGTGCCAAAGAAGACTTGCGAAAAGGAGTCCCGTTCATGGCGAACAACTTCGCTCACTTGAAATCCAAGACTGGTGCAAGCAAGCAGGTCATCAACAGAGGGGAGACGCGGTCGCAACTTCCGAGTAACAAACTCGTGAGTTGCTTCTGGAGTAGTCGGAATCGGAAACGGGCATCGCCAACGATACTTCTGCGGAACTTGCTGGGCAAATGCCTCGACATCGACTCTGAAGCGAGTTCCAATTGTAACCGAGGCAGCCATAACCTCCTCTTCCGCCTGCTTCTTCCACACAAGAAAAGCCTCGAGGTCAGGCAAGCTGCGCTCCAATGTGTACCGGTCAAAGTCGAGAAATCCTCGCGGATTTGATGGAAGAGCGAGCGGCTGCTCGGAACTGCGCTCACAGTTCAGTGCTCCGGAAACTGGTGTTTCCCAGGCACGAACTTTGGGCCGCGGAAAGGACATCTGCGACAACACCCAGTTGAGGATATGTCGGAGAGACGTTGTGCCCGATGAGAGGGGATGAATCTGGCTGATGACGAACTTGTAGAGATGCCAGTCCGCTGCCATGATGTTGTTGCTCAGCACATACGCCTGCATCTCGTCGGTGACGACGATGAATGCTGGAGATGTTTCTTCTGTGTTGAACATTTCTTCACAGTCCTTGAGAAAGGCGATGGTTTGGGAGCAGCGGATTGTCTCGGGCGCAAGTCCTTCCCAACAGAAGCTGTCGGTAGACTAGTCAATTTAATCTCAGTTTCTGGTGTGAACAGCGGTCCGAGTTTGGCTTACAACGAATTTCACAAGGCAGAACAAGAATTTGCCGTGTGCATCTTCGCCATAAAGACGGAAGATCTGATCGTCTATTGCTGCGAGATGAGATTCGGATCGGAGCCAGAGGGAAGCGGTCACGGACTGTTAAGCCAGCTGTGCGTAAAAGATAGCTCGGCGGCTTCCGGCAAGAGCATGACTTGCTGCTGAAAGCGTATCACAGGTTCGATGTACTTTTCCGCAAAAGACGCACTAAGAACGGGATGAGATGGGCTTGAAGTAGATACAGAGACACGGACGCTACGCCAACTTCTGGGACGATGTACGTCTTGGAGCGCAAAGCTGCGACGGTTGTGCAGTACTGAGCGTGGTTAGGAGAGAGGCCGATTGGTTGATGCTGCTTAATGCCGTCCTGTTCCTCTACGTGCGAATGTTGGCAGCTGCCAGCGCGATAGTTGCAGTGGCGGGCGCTGGCGAGGACCTCGCAGCCTATACCAAGAAAATCCTGAGGTGTTGTCGCGCCACAAGGCATGTTGTCAACCCGCAAATGGTGACATAATCGACGTTCGCTTGTGGCCCCGATTAGCTCGACAGCATATCTTCATACTCACTTCGAGCCTGCCCGTGAACGGAGTCTGGACATTAAATGCGCCAGAGTGATAAACCAGTGAACAACGAGTTGTGCGCTGCTGTGAAAAGTATCATGGCACCGGGATACTTCCGTAGCGATTGGTATTCATGATTCCATATTGTTAACCACCGTCTACCGCAACATACAACACCTCCCCGAGCGCGCGACCGCCCAACGCGCCAGGAATCTGGCGCGGGGAGTGCATGTACGTGTCGGCGGGAGCCCATAACTATAGTACGATAGCGAAACGAAAGCAAAGTAACGAGCAGCGAGATCATCATCGTAAAGATGGCGCAGACGTGCTTGCAGGGATCTTGGTTGCCTCCACAACGTCGCCCAGCTGCTGGTTGCGCTTCTGCGCAAGTTCCAGTTGTCTTTGAAGCGTCCTGCGCAACATATAAGTTCCAACGATGCACCGAAACGAAGGAAACATACTTGAGGTTGCTTTCCAGCTCCGCAACGCGCTCCTTGCCACCTTGCCTCTCCCTCTTCACCCTCTCCTCCGCCGCCTTCAACCTCGCCTCGTACTCCTTGACGCGCGCCTCCCACTTGGCGTCCGCCACCGAGCTCTTCTGATTCATCGTCGCGACCTTCTCCTCGGTGGCAAGGAGCTGGTTCTGCGCGTTGTTAAGCCGCCTCTCGGCGTTCATCGCGCGCGCAGTCAGCGCCCGAAGCTCCATCGAGTCGGTCTGCCCCGGCTTACGAATACCAGCGATCTGAGCAGAGAGCTCGACGTTGGTAGTCTGACGGTCACGTGAGTCTGGGGTAATGCACAGCTGAAATTCGCTCACCCTTAGCGCATCGATCTCGCCCTCCTTTGCCACGAGCTTCCGCCTCCATCCAGTCTTCGCATCCGCAAAGCCCTTGACGCCCGCCTCGAACTTGTCGATCTGCTTCCATCGCATATCTAGCTGCTTCCGCATCTCGGTCAGCTTCTCCATGAAACGCGCCTCAGCCTCCTTGGCGCGCTTGTCGAAATCGACTTGGATTTGGCTGAGCGCCTTTAGCCGCGTGATGAGGTTGTCGTGGAAGACGGAGAAGTTGGTGAACGGTTTGGTCTCTGCTCCGGCCTTCTTCTGGGGAAAAATGTGAGTGGAATTCACCACTGTGAATAAGCAAGCTCACCGGTGTCTTGTCAACACCCAAGATCTTGTCCATGTATTGGTAGATCGTGAGCAACAGCGTGTTCCGTTCGGTCAGCTGGTCGCGGTACTGGCTCTCTGCAGAAAGCAGCGCTCGCTGATCCTTGCTTAACCGTGCCTCTAGATCCGCGACGCGCTTCTTGTACCCAGCGACCTCCGCCTCGGCCGCCTTCAAGCTCGCTTGGACAGCATCCAAACGCTCGGAGGCGTTGAGTCGCGCCTGCGTCTGCGTGCTCAACTCGCCCTTGAGTGCGAGTATCTCCGCATGCATCGCATCCATGGCCTCGTCCCTCCCACGGCCTCGACTCTCTCCGTCTGACAACTCCGCTCTTGCCCTCGCCAACTCGGACTCGACCCGCTCCAAATCTCGCTTGAGCCGATCGACCTCGAGCTCCAACGAGAACCTCGCAGACGAATGCGTCTCCCCGGCACGCTTCGACTCGCCCTCGAGAGTCTTGAGGGCGTTCTGCACCGCTGCCAGATCCGAATCACGTGCGCCCAATTGAGCTTGAGTCCGCGCTAAATCCGCCAGAGCACTTTGTAGCGCGGACTCTTTCGCTTCTACTGTCCGTCGTTCTGCACGTAGGGCGGCAGCGTGTTCGCGGGCAGCAGCATCAGCGTCCGCAGCAGCTTGGTCTAATGCTGCACGTTCGGCTTGTAGCTGGGCGACGAGGTCCTCGACGTGAGTGGCGAGCTCTTCTTGTCGGTCACGATGTGCGTGTATTTCGTTGCTGCAGGTTTCGTAGTTTTCCGTCATCTGCTCGAGTTCCGCTTTCAGCGCCGCGATTTTCTGCGAACATAACCGTTAGCTCAGCTCAGCGTGTCAAAGTAAACCCACGTCTCGCAGAGCAGCGGAAAGCGCCTCCAAGCGCTCCCGCTCAGCCATCTCCTCATCACGTGCCCGCTCCGACTCTTCCTTGAGCCGGTCGTTCTCGTCCTCGAGCACATAAATCTGGTCGCCGAGTTTCTCGATGGTGCGGTCCTTGGCGTCGGCCTCTTCCTCGAGATGTGCAAGCGCGGTTTCGAATTTGGAGTGCATCTCTTGGTTATTGGCTTCATAGTCGGCGATAGTTTGGCGCATGTCGCGGGTTTCTGTTTCGCGTTCCGCAAGAACCTTCCGAAGAAATAAGCAATGAGTACAAGGGCGGAAGTTGGCGCACATCTCGCAGTTCATCGACCTGATTCCGCGCCTCCTCGACTTCCCCGCGCCATTCCTCTTCGACGACATTGACGACGCGCTCGTGCTCCGCCACCAGCTCGTCAATCTCTTGGTTCTTGAGCTCGAGGTCGTCTTCCTTCTGCTGCAGCTCGATCATGGCTGCAGCCAGCTTGTCGCGTGCGGCATTGAGTTCCTCCTCCACCACTGCGCGCTCTTCTCGCTCCTCCAGGATCATAGCACGGCTCTCGGATCGCTCGTGTGCCTCGGCTCGTTGCAGCTGCTGCTGGAGCTCCTCGTTCTCGAGCTGTAGTTGCTCGACCGTGTCGATCAGATCCTCCTTCTCCTCTTCTCGTTGCTGCAATAGCGCCGCTTGGTCTTCGAGTCGTTCCCGGAGATCCGAGACGTTGTTTTCGAGCCCAAGTACGCGACTCGAGTCGGGCCCATTTGCTCGTTCAACGATGCCCCGCAAATGCTCCAACTCCTCGTTGTTATCTTGCAACAACGCGGTCATCTCCTCCAGTTGCGCCTCCAGCTCGAGGTTACGGTCAATGACCATCGCGTCCGCAGCCTGGTCCGTCGCCCGCTTTCGCAGTTCACGCAACTCGCGTTCCCTCTCCTCCAACTTTTCCTCGAGCTCCCGTTCCCGTTCGCGATCCCGGCCCCGGCTGCCCGACCCGCCGGCGCGCTGCAGCCTCTCGAGCTCGCGCTCGAGCTCCAGGACGAGCTTCTTGAGCTTCTTGAGCTCCATGCCGCGCTGCTGGACCTCGATCTTGAGGGATATATTCTGCTTGAGTGCGGCGTCGATCTGGTCGGGCGCCAGCTGGGCGAGCCGTTCCTCGAGAAAGTGCACGCGTAGCTTGATGTTGAAGTTTTCTTTCTTGAGGTTGTCGATGTGCTACAGGAAGAGGGGGGTTAATCTCGTCGCCTCGACCGTGGTGAATGCAAGCACGCACCTTTTCCTGGTCGCGCAGCGTCAACGCCCCTTTCGAACCAGATGCCGGCGGTGGCCTTGCTGCAGCCGCTGCCCCACCGCCGCGTTTGGGACGCGTGGCAACGGGTGTGCCCACACCATAATCTGCGCCATCGCCGTCGTCCTTGTCTTCGTCAAAGTAGCTTGGTTTGTCCGTCACCGTCGTGCGTCGGGAGAAGACTGGCGGTGAGGGGGTTGCGATGGGTTGTGAGGATTGTGCTGAGGTGCCCGACGAGCTGGATGGGACTCGGAGCTTGGCGGGGGTGTGTTGGGTTGTGAGGTCGAATGAGCCGAGGGACACTTCGGGGAGAGTGCCGCTGCCCAGGGAGAGGCCAGACGTGTCACCCGAGAGCGCGGCGGCCATGGGAGGAGTGGGTGTGGGTGGTTGTTGACTGTAAGTCGCGATCACGAGCCTGTCAACAAGTGCGCCAATAGAGTCAAGTACTCTTCCGCCACAATCCATTTCACCAGCTATTCACGTGCGCCGCGTCAACTTGACAACGTCCTCCATGTCGTCTAGACTGTCGCCGCTGCAGTTCTTGGACATGGGAAGCGAGCAATTGACCTCAAACGTATCTTCGGCTCCTCAATGCCCCCACCCTCAGTCAATTAACCTCAAAAACTACGGCATCTCCTTCTTTCCAACGTTGAACAGCTATCGCCAGAGAATGGCCGCTTGGCGCTTCAAGGAGCTGGATTTTGCGTCACTATGTCCCAGGTGCCTCATATGCTGCGCGCTATCTTCTGTATCGACTCCAGGTTGGCCTTAGCGACGCACCGCTGCAGAAATATGTTGTTCCCGTCGTCGCATTTTTCCGGAAACATCTCCTCCCTAACCACGGAGACTACACGATTGCGTCTCATGAAGGTACCAAGAATGACTGTACGTGTACGCTGCTCAAGCCAGCTTCCTGATATATGATATTGAACTCCGTCAGCATGGGATCTTGTGCGCATTCACAGAGAGAGAGACCACAAAACGAAGCTCTTTGCCCTGCTTCTCTTTGTCGTGCGTTCTCCATTCTTCCTTTCCCCTTTTTAAAAGTTCCAGCCCCCCCGGAGCGATATGCTGGGACGGATTGCGCGGCGACCCGGCGTCACGGTGCATCACATGCAGCGCTTGCCAACCCTTGGTCGAAGAGTGGGAGATTCTGCTCCAGTCCCAACAACCAGACTTCCTGCTGGTGACGGACGAGCACCACGTTTGCATTGTCCAGCAGATCGATCTACACTTGGCCAACGACGTCCAACTCGTCCACTACGCTGCATCTTCGGGCCAGACCTCGCTTCGAAACCTCCTGAACTTTCTGCTCTTCCAGCACAGCAGTTACAAATTCACTGCTTTGCCATGGTCAAGAAACGTTCAAGGCGCCTTGAATCTGCCAAGCGGCCTCGACAAGCCGATTTCCCGGTCGCCTCATGCCTACCGCCATCAAGACTACGACCGCTACACGGTGCAGCGCAGTCTCCCCGACCTTCTCTCTCTTCTGGAATCCAAGGAGAAAGAAGTGCAGCGTATCTTCTCCAACCCGGTCCGCCCAGGAACCTCGTTCCGCGTCACCGTCGATGCGTTCGCCAAGGAACAAGGTGTGTGGCGGTGCCCGTTCCCTACACCACCGATTCCTGCTCAGACGCATTCGTACGTTTCTCGCGG
The DNA here is from genome assembly GCA_014461115.1 of Mycena chlorophos. NCBI lineage: Eukaryota > Fungi > Basidiomycota > Agaricomycetes > Agaricales > Mycenaceae > Mycena > Mycena chlorophos. The sequence goes on along the minus strand of JACAZE010000002.1, from coordinate 2,427,280 downwards.
CCACCGCGAACGGCTCGCCTTGGTCGACTCGATCCTGGACGAATGTACGACCACGACGTTTGTTGTGACGGACGTCGTCCAACACAAGCCGAACACATTCTCCCAAGTGTTCTTTGGCTTCCTGCGGGATCCCGACGGCAGAGAATCACCGCTCGTCTGTTTGAAGCTCTTCCTCGACGCTGCGATCCCTGCTAAGCGAGATGTGCTCTTGGACGACTTCGACGAATTTCCTCCGCGGTTACGCCTCAGGTCTCTTCACGACTCTGACGACCTCGCACATCGGGAAGAGAGCGCATACGACCGTCTTAAAGGGTACCAAGGAACGATGCTCCCTCACTGCTACGGCTTCCACCGGGTATTGTTTCTGTTGCAAGTCATGTTTCTGTGACTGACTCAACGCAGTTTAGGCTTGATGGCAGATTTAGCGCGTACGGTGCGCTCCTCGAAATCATTCACGGTCCCTCTCTCGGCGATTCCCGTCCGTCTGAGTGGAGTATCGCCCTCCAAGAAGACCTCGTATGCGCTTTTTCGAGGTCACTGTTCATGCTTAACCGTTTTCCAGGTGATTCATCTCCGAGAGTGTCTGCGAGCCCTCTTATACGCTGGAGTGGACCAAGGAGACTTTCACGGCGGCCAGATACTTCTTCCCGGCGGCCGCGATGGTCGTCCGGTAGAGGCGTTGGTGTTGATCGACTTCGCCTTCGCTGTACAGCGTCGCGGCGATGAGCAGCAGCACGGTATTGCCGCGACATTGCTCGAGAATGGGATCTTTACTCTCAAATACCTCTTGGAGAGACTGCGTTTGCAACCCGATGTTATTGGCCCTCATTTTGATCCTCGTTCATTACATGTACACGAGTACTAAGAGCATTATTTCTCTATTGGTCGTGTCGGTCAACCCGTGTACAGTACCGCGTTCCTTTTTTGTTCAAGGTGCTTTTTCGCGTATGCTCTAAACTCTCGAGATCTCACACATATGGTGAACTTGAGGCTGCTTTCATAACACGCATGGAATGCTTTTTAAAGCGCGCCCCGAAGATTTGGCCGCAAGTGATTTCAGAATCAAGTCGATCAAGACCAGCGCGCTTGAGTAACTTTGTTGTCATTCTCTCGCCACAATCCAAGCGAAAGCCGGCGTCCCAGCCAAGTGATCTTGAGTGCTACCGGTTCGCCTTCTTTACGCGCTCCTTCGGGAACTCGACCGGCGCATGCAACACCGCCCTTCTCTCGTCCGCAACACTATCCGGCAACCCCAACCTCGTCCGCTCCCTCTCCGTCAACTTGATGACCTGGCAGCCCAGATTCCTGAATATCGCCGAAACTCTACACAACAAATCAGCAAAACATTGCGGAAGCACAAGAACAACAATACGTACTTGTCGGTTGGCATCGCCAAATCCTGCGCGATGGTCGTATGATCCGCCGCATACCCATCGACGCGTAGACAAAGCGCGAACATGTGCGACAAAAGTCGGACTTCGAGGTCGGGTGTCGTTCGCGGTTGCGTCGTGTCCCGCGCCGTCTGGGTGAACCGCGAAACCAACGAGTCGATGACCGTGTCCGGCACGACGGATAATCGGGTGGAGAGGTCTTCGCGCGAGGGTTTGCGGGACATTTCCTTGCGGAAACCCATCATGCAGGAGATGTAGAAGAGAAGCTTCAGCGTCTTCTTCCTGTCCTTGGTCTTTGCCCCGGTCAACGCCGCCTCGACACGGGTGTTGACCCAACTCGAGTTGCGCAACGGCAACAACTGTCGCCGGTCCCCAGGCGTGCCTGCCTCGTAAAACGCCGCCACCGACAATCCCTTCCATTCTGCCTCGGGGATGATCCCATGCAGCGGGTACACCTCGTCGACGTTCGCTGTCTCCGCATCGAACGGCGGTATCGGGCGCGACTTGTCCGCGAGCTCTTTCGCCGCCTCTTTCGTCATGAGGCCCTCTGCGGCCTTGTCGATCCCAGCCATGACAAAGTCAATGGTGCCCTCCATTGCGCCGACGTCGACCACGTTCCGTTCCCTTGCGCGGATGGCGGCTTTCGCCTTTTTCGTGCCAAACGTTTCGCCGAGCGCGGTCTTGGCCATGAAATACTCGGTTGCGGACGGTGCGGGTGCAGGTGGGATGGATTTGAGCGCCTTGACGGTTCGGGTGAGGACGTGCGGCGTCATGGTATGCGGAAGGACCGTCAGGGACGACGTCCGCTTGTTGTGTATCGCAATAACGTAGCCAATCCCTGCTTCCGCGACGCGTCGGGTTTCTTGCTCGTTCGACTCGAATTCGACCGCGTCGGTTTCGGCCGCAACGAGCAGCTCTTCGCCGGTCTTTTGCTTCTTGACGTAGGATTTGAATGGGGTAGACTCGGGCGCAGAGAGGCAGGGGAAGTTCACTGCCAAAACGAATTCGTAAAATGCATGCAGTCTTGTAGTTTTTGCAAACGCACCAAGGACAGGCCCGGCACGATCCGAGGGCACAGTCTGAGTTGCCATTTTGACCGCCAGCTCTCGAGCGGGAGACGGTTCGCGTTTGCGTTTGCGGCTCGTTTCGCCAGCCATGAAAGTCAAGAGCAAGTGTTTTGGTAGCGTGATCTTTCGAGATGAGGTCCCTCCCAACTCTCAATTTCTCTTGCATACCGAGCTGCTACGTGAATTTTGTCCTTAACATGGTCCAGAGAGGGCAAAGGAGCGACCCAAGGCAACGAAGACATTGATCATTGCAGGCTGCTCTTGCCCTCCATCTGGCCGGCCAACCCTCAAGCTCACTGGGTCGCAATACCAGAGACGCCGGCCACTGCTCCCTGAGACACTCGTCGTCATCGCCAACACAAGCCGGCCATCTCTACGCCGCCGTTGATTTATCCCGCGAAGCGTCCGGACTCCGGATTTCCGCACACACCTGGTGCCTGTGCCTACCACGTACACCTGGGTAGGTCCATGCGGCTTCGCTGCGCCTCTGCACCGTGGATTCCTTCGTTGTCTGACCGAGCGAAGGCACGACCGTCCTGCAGTGCCCATTGTATGTGTCTCTAAACTTACCATCAACACCCATGGCGCTCGTAAAAGCAGAGGAGACGCCGACCGCGGCTGTGAAGCCCGAGCCCGTCGATGTCAAGCCGACTCTGCTACCCCGGGACTCTGTTGGGAAGGTCGAGGAGGGCGCTGGAGCAGTGAAGGCCGAGGAGGGTACGGAGGACACCAAACCGCCACCTCAGACGCTAGCCAGTCCAGTTACGGACCCCGCAGCGCTGTTCAAGGACGAAGGGGACGACGTGACCATGCCCCCACCGCCGTCCGCCGAGCCAGACACCCCGTCGCCGTCGTCCCCGTCAGACTCGGTCGCAGGGCCATCCTCACGATCCAAATCTCGCTCCAAATCCGCCTCCACGGCCCATTCCCGCTCAACCACGCCCCCAGTGGCGTCCACGTCCCGTAGTTCGAAGAAAAAGGCGCCCATGCCTGTACAGCTCATCGGGGACCTGCCCATTGCGCGCGACGCGGCGCTAGCCACGTTCACCGAAATCGCGGCCAACACGTACCAGAACAAGTCCCTCGGCCGCTCACGAGAGGCTTTGGAGGGCATGTCCTGCGAATGCGCCTTTACTCGGGGTGCGTATTGCGCTTTTTTGGACCACCCTCTTGTTTGTTTTGCGTCGTAGTCGTACCCACAGTCCTGACTCGTACATACTCGCGCAGCCTACGCTCCTGGACGGCCCACCTGCGGCACAGACGACAACTGCATCAACCGACTCACGCTCATAGAGTGTCTGGACGACTGTCGGGGCGGCATTTACTGCGAGAACCAGAGGTGCGCCCACTTGCGTTGTGATGTAGCCGCTTTGGCCCTCATGTTCTACAGGTTTCAGCGAAAGCAGTATGCTTCTATCGATATCGTACAGACTGAGAAGAAGGGATTCGGGCTGCGAGCTGAGGCGGATATTCCCAAGTGCGTGTGATAGCGCATTCAGTGATTTAGACGCTCATTGCTTCGCCTCAGGGACGGGTTCATCTACGAATACGTAGGCGAAGTGGTCAACCCCAACTCGTTCAAGAAGAGGATGCGGGATTACGCCGATGAGGGGATTGAACACTTTTACTTCATGATGCTGCAGAAGGACGAGGTGCGTTTTACATGCAGACACTTGTCCCCGCTCACATCTCCCTCTAGTTCATCGACGCGACGAAATGCGGCGGCATCGGGCGCTTTGCGAACCACAGCTGCAACCCCAACTGCTACGTCGCGAAATGGACCATCGGCTCGTTCGTGCGCATGGGCATCTTCGCCAAGCGCAAGATCCAGAAGAACGAGGAGCTTACGTTCAACTACAACGTCGACCGATACGGGTGCGTCCTGGCGCGTGCGTTTGTGTGCGAAATGTGATGCTGATGTCATCTTCCCCCACCCTAACAGGTTCAAAGCTCAGGACTGCTACTGCGGTGAACCGAACTGTGTTGGCTTCCTCGGTGGCAAGACGCAGACGGATATCGCGGCGGTGGACGACTTGTACCTCGATGGTGCGTTTCCCCACCATGTATGCCGGGATCCTGGAGCTAAAGGTCGCTCGCAGCCCTCGGTATCACCGATGAGGACGATATCATTGCGCTCAAGGGCAGTAAGAAGAAGAAGGGCAAGAAGATAGACGATGAGGACTTTGCGCCGACCCTTAGCGCCATCACCGTCGCCCAGTTGCCAAAAATTATTGCCGCGCTTCGACAAGCACCCAGTCGACATTTCGTTGTCAAGCTACTCACTCGATTCAGTGTACGTTTGCGTTGTCCTCACATTTAACAGCTGTATTTTCTGATCACGTGAACAGATGACCACCGAAGAGGGCACACTCCGCGAGATGCTGAGACTCCGATGTATGACGCTTATGAAGCAGCTTTTGGACGACCATTACCCCAAGAACCTTGACATCATCACCACCGTGAGCGATTTGTTGCCGAATCTTCCAACAGCCCTGACCCGCTCTTCTCAGATAATCGGCTTCCTGCGCTTCTGGCCATTAACGACCCGCAACAAGGTCGACATGTGCCGCATCAACGAGAGCGTGCAAAAGATCGCCGACGAGGTCGAGAACGAGAAGCTCCGCGACTCGGCCAAGGAGCTCGTCGCGCACTGGGAGACACTCCCCATGGGGTACAGGATACCGAAGCGTACCGTCACCGGCGAGGAGAAGACGGACGAATGGGAGCAGGCGCAGACTTTGCTACCCACTCCAGTCGCGGATCTCAGAGACCAGTATTATGCGCCGAAGACGTCGTTCAACCACCGCCCGCGAGGATGGGATCGGGACGGAACGCTGAGTGGTCGCGGCGGCCAGGGGTACCAGTTCGCCGATGCGGGGCCTTCTTACGAAGAGCTCTCTGCCAGCGAACGCAGTCGACGGACCGAGGCGGATTCGAAGCGGGAGGCGGAAGCGATGATCGCTGCGGTGCTCGCAAAGCAGGCTGCGGACGATGCTGCTGCCGCCGCTGCTGCGGAGGCGGAGAAGGCGAGGAAGGAGAAGAAGGGCAAGGAGCGGGAGAAGCGGAAACATCGGTCGTCTTCGTCGAAAAAGAGCTCGGCAACGCAGACGCCGGAAGAGCGCGAGGCGAACAAGAACAAGCGCTTGTTGAAGCTCGTCGGTGCGGTCGTGGTCAAGTCGATGTCCAAGTACGGCAAGGGTCTTGAGCGGGACAAGTTCAAGAAGCACGCGAAGGAGGTGTGTGGTTTCGTTTCGTTCGTTCTCAGCAGGTGTTGACACATCTCGAAGCTCACGCAGATTATCGCCGACAAGGAGAAAAAGTCGTCGAGCTATCGAGAAAACAAGCTCGATACACTATCCGACGAGAAGGTCGCCAAGATCAAGAAATTCTCCAAGGTGAGCGCTTGCCAATTGCGCTTTCGTCCGCTCAACGCCGCCAAGGAATACATCGCGAAGGTCATGCGCAAGATGGAAAAATCGAACTCGCACAAACCGTCGTCCTCCACGCCCTTGACGTCTACTTCGTCGACGCTGGACACGCCCAATTCGAACTCGGCGGACAACGCAGATGTGGATGGCGACGTTGATATGCCGGAGATGACCGTCGAGGAGGCCATGGATATGGATCCTGCATCCGGGAGCGACGACGATAGCGACGGAGACGAGGATGGGGACGAAAACGGCGAGGAAGCACGTGATATAGACATGCGCGACGTGGACGCAGACCCTTCACCAAAGGCTCACGGTGGCTCTTCACCAGCGGATCCTCGACGAAGACCGCCAGACGGTGGTGAAAACGGTGCCAACGGACACGATGCTTGGGGACACCCGCCGCTTCCTCGTGCTGACGCTCCAATCGTCGCGTAGCTCGAAGTTACACTCTAATCGCGCTGTATTGTCTGTATACTGACTGACCGAACGCAAGTGCTGGAGTGGTTTTGGACCTCCAGAGATGCACGCCTACAGGAATGACATTGGAATTTCGGTTTTCGTCGCACACAGGATTCCAGGCGAGCGGTATGATATGGGAGCAAACTAGAGAAGATCGGTGAACGAAATTTGCCTAGATACAGCAAGACACCGGGGCAGCAAAGAGCGGTCGCAAGTCTGTACGCAAATGCAACAACAACTCGGTCCCTCAAGATCTTCAAAGCGATTGAAGCTCCAGCTCCGACCTCAAGTAACCAATTCACTGGCAATTCACTGGCACGGCCCCGGATTATCCACCAACTTGTATACTTACTCTCGGAATGCATGTTCTTTTGCACGCTCACCATTTTTGAACTGGGTCACTTGCGCGAAGTCCACTGGCTTCTTGACGTCCAAACGAAACTCGTGCTCGACCTTGCTTGTCCGGAACCACCACCACCATGGCCGCGCCGCCGCTCGTCGTCTCTTCGGGCATCCAACGCCTGCAGAGCATTCTGAATGCCCCGATTCCGCCTTTCGCCGGGCAAGACCAAGCGATCGCGGACACTCAGGCTCGCCGGCGCCAGCGTCAGGCGGAGCGAAACCAGAACGTTAACGAGCCCGCTCACTGCCAGTGGATAACCGGAAATATCAGCGTAGCCGAGGCTCCCGATACACAACTCGAGCAGTCGTTCAACGATCTCCAAGCCGCAATAAACAGAGGCTACTATCCCTGGAACCCATATGGCGATTTCAGCCAAGTCTCTCTGGAGCCGATGCGCGATATCGACGACACGGTGGCTGAGATGGACCGCTCCATTGCGCGAGCCCCCGAGCACGGTTGCGATTGTCCGACCACTGCTTATACTGTCGCGTGCGTTATTTCAAAGTTCAAGTTCAGCCCAACACTCACTGCAAGCGCTCGTTTATTCAGTACGAGCGGAAATCGGATGGTTTTGGAGGTGCTGATCGTCCTCCTGCGCGCTCTGCCGAAGCTCGGTCACTGGGCGAGCGCCATCCATAACCTTCACCTGGGAGGGGAAGTCGTCGACCAGCAAAGTCGTGAGTGAAGCCATTTCTAATTGGTCGTGGACTGATGCTTGTCCAGACACCAGCCTATTCTTGAGCAGCGTTCCCAAGGATCGGAATACGCGACAGGCGATGCGGGTGGTCGAAAACTACCAGAGAGGACCGAAAGTGGGGGTGACCAAGGACCCGGTTCGCGAACGTCTTCTCCGGAAATCGCGATATTTTCCTACGGAAATCAAGTCGGAGGGATACTTGACCTACAGCGGCAGAGAGCTCGACAAGCCCGTTGTGTTACTGACCATTGAGACGACTGTGAGCTTCAGGCTTTGTAGAACGATTCAGCACTAACATATTTCAGGATCTCGGCATCGTCGTTCCCAGTGACCTCACGGTCCTCGCGCAGGGCGGGTGGTATCTGAACGGGAACGGTCGCGCTCCTCGACCCGTCGTCGGTGCCCGAGCGCCGGCGGCGCTGACGCCGAACCAGAAAGAGCTGCTCAACTTTGTCGGGAAGATCGCGGGACACAGCAAGTCGTACGGAGTCGAGTTCGTCGTCTTGACGGATACGATCAACCACGTCTTGCTGCAGCTGCCGAAGAAGGCCAAGTGGTACGAGGATTCGAGCGTCGAGACGGAGATCAAGTGGGTTGTGAGACGCGAGGCGGATCCGGTACGCATGTGGATGTTGTGGGCGTTGTCGCAGGGGGCCGAGTATGGCGCGAAGATGTTGAGGGATTACGAGGGTCGTTTGGGCCGAGCGAGATTCCACTGAGATGAGTATGTTCTTGGAAGATAACGCCTTGTCACGCTATCACGTGCAACTCTGAGGTCGACCGCGAACCGCCATGACGCCGGTCGACCCTGCTTACTACCGCTATTCGCATCTGGAGCTACACAGAGGACTGCGGACCGCGAAAGCTGGGTATATCTACTGGAGGGTACCAATCAGGACCCTGAAGAATGCGGAACGAGATGGCGATATGTGCGTCCAGCGACTCCAGCCCCACTTTCTGGCTACTCATTACTCATTCCTTCAACAGTTCTCACAGAACAGAATCAGAGCCGACTACAGCTCGAGGTCGATCGGCTCAAGTGAGATTTGGAGCGCGTCGAGTCTGAGTTGGCGAGGGCATGCGCAAGAGCGGAGTTGTCAGACGGAGAGAGTCGCGGCCGTGGGAGGGACGAGGCCATGGATGCGATGCTTACGGAGATACTCGCGCTCAAAAGCGAGCTGAGCACGCGCGCGCAGGCGCGACTGTACGCCTCGGAGCGTTAGATGCGATCCGAGCGAGCCTGAAGGCGGCCGAGGCGGAGGTCGCTGGGTACAAGAAGCGCGTTGCGGATCTGGAGGCGCGGTTAAGCAAGGATCAGCGGGCGTTGCTTTCTGCAGAGAGCCAGTACCGCGACCAGCTGACCGAACGGAATACGCTGCTGCTCACGATCTACCAGTACATGGACAAGATTTTGGGTGTCGACAAGACGCCGGTAAGCTCTCTTTCTCTGACTGGTGTTGCTTGCTCACGGAATCGTCTTTTTCGCAGAAGAAAGCCGGGGCGGAGACCAAACCGTTCACCAACTTCTCCGTCTTCCACGATAATCTCATCACACGGCTAAAAGCGCTCAGCCAAATCCAAGTCGATTTCGACAAGCGCGCCAAGGAGGCTGAGGCGCGTTTCATGGAGAAGCTGACCGAGATGCGGAAGCAGCTGGATCTGAGGTGGAAGCAAATCGACAAGTTTGAGGCGGGCGTCAAGGGCTTTGCGGATGCCAAAACTGGATGGAGGCGGAAGCTCGTGGCGAAGGAGGGCGAGATCGATGCGCTGAGGGTAAGCGAATTTCTGCTCCCCGGGCCTTTTCCGAACTCACGTGATCACTGGCTAGACCACAAATGTCGAGCTCTCCGCCCAGATCGCTGGTATTCGCAAGCCGGGGCAGACCGACTCGATGGAGCTTCGGGCGCTGACTGCGCGCGCGATGAACGCCGAGAGGCGGCTTAACAACGCGCAGAACCAGCTCCTCGCGACCGAGGAGAAGGTCGCGCGTCAAGGAGTACGAGGCGCGTCTGAAGGCTGCGGAGGAGAGGGTAAAGAGGGAGCGGCAGGGTGGCAAGGAGCGCGTTGCGGAACTCGAGAGCAACCTCAAGTACGTTGTTCTCTTCGTTGCCACGGGATATTGAAGCTGATCAGCCACTCAGGACGCTTCAACGACAGCTGGAGCTCGCGCAGAAGCGCAATCAACAGCTCGGCGACGTGGTGGAGGCGACCAAAATCCCTGCAAGCACGTCTGCGCCATCTTTACGATGATGATTTCGCTCCTCGTTACTTTGCTTTCGTTCCGCTATCGTACTATAGTTATAGGCTCCCGCCGACACGTACATGTACTCCGAGCGCCAGATTCCTGGCGCGCCGGGCGGTCGCTCGGGGTAGACGGAGGTGGCAATTTAGGATCATGGATCATTGGGCTTCCTCAGATCGCCGTCATGGCATTACGAGCGCTGGCAGGAGGTTTCGCCGTCTTAAGACAGTGGTGGCTCGCCTTGATGGCACGACCAGTACTAATCGAGCGGGAGGGACAACAATTTTGAAGCTAGCTTGTTTGCGCTGTATCCTCCAACTCTTCGAGTCAGGCACGTCGACGAGATCATGCTCTGCATACAGCACGCCGGCTGCTTCCACTGGCATTGGACTAGATCAGCGGTGACCATAAGGCTATCTCGGGGTGTCCCTGGACGAGCCTGTGGCTCGCTGTTGGTCCGCCGGCATCTCGTGTGGCCCCGCAGGCAACGGTGACCAAATTCTCAGGCCTTTGTTCTATTTCGGACCTGCCATAAGCAGGCGCTGCTATAAAAGCTGGTGGAGGAAGGAGCTATAGCTATCTTACATCGCTCAGAGCCTTCACCAATTTCGTCAACACCCATGGCCACTAAACGCGTTGACCTGTTCGACGTTACGCCAGAAATCCAGTTGATTCGGGACATCCTCGAGACCCGTCTCCCTCATTTCCCCCGTCCATCCGACGCTGTGGATCCCACGCTGCCCAGCAAGAAAGCCAATAACCCCACTTCGAAGTGGGCAGAGCAGAACTTCGGCAGGAATATCTGTCTCCAAAGAGAGGCAAACTCGGACTTGGAATATGCCTTGGAGACATTCATGGACTGTATAGTCCAGGGAAGATATCCTCCACAAGAGCCGGGGAAGTTGATGGACGACATTGGCGTTGCAGACCCGGACGGTTCACATCGCCGAGCATTTCTCGAGAGCTTGGACCCAATTCAGATTCCAGAGACCAGCCTGAAGAATGTTTCTGCACTTCATACAGATGTGTTCACGAGGCACTGGGTCGATACTCCGGGAACAGAGGAGGATGTGAAGTAAGCAAAATATTTCTTTTCGCCTTAATACTGACAATCGTAGAATGTAGTCTTGTAGGCATCAGCGGCAGGATGTCAGGCGGCGGGGTGATTAGATAATCATCCCGCCCTGCCCCGCCCTCTGGGTGCTCTGCCCAGGTTTTCGACTCAGAAGGGACCCGGACATCTCGCAAAGCTGTCTGCCAAAATTTGCGGTGATAGGTGTAGCCATTGCGGAGAACGAGCCTCCGCAATCAGACACTGATTTTGGCAGGCAGAACTCCAGTCGGAGGTGGCTCGGGATTCAGGGACCACCTTGAGATCATTTTGGTGCCCAAATGGGGGTTTTCGAAGTCGGCGAAGATGATTTCGGGCCTGCCGAGGCGCCGGGAGGTCGGAGTGGGGCGGGGCGACGTTTTTGATGCGCCGACGATTAGGTAATCCTCGCGCCGCCTGACATCACACGTCAACTGCCAAACAGACTGTAATCTATTCTCCCCTCCCAATCAATCACACAAGAATAGATACAGTCTGTCTAGAGACTACGTAGAATGGCATTCGTGCGCATAGTCGTCAACCCTATTGTAGAACTTGTCATGGCCTGCCCAAAGTTGTGCGGTTTGGCGACATCTCTACATCGTCTTTCATGTGTCTGTGAGCCAACAACACGGGATCGGGATGCACCCACTGGTATGCCTTGAAAGAGAGCTCCTGCGTATACTAATCTTTTCATAGGTCACGGAGTCCGCAATGATGCTATCATCTTCGCTGAAGTCATTCCAAGCCCTGAGATTGAGGCAGTTCAGAATTATCTGGATACATTGGCTAGCCAGCCTGGTCACACAGGGCCAGTGACCCGTTCGCAAACTGAAGAAAGACAGGCAATCTTGGATGCACAATATGAACGGTATAAGGAACTGGACATCAATGCATATTTCCCCAGTGATCTGAAAGGTCCTGATGCCTACTCTACATATGGAAATGAAGAACTTTCAAAACGAATGGGTTTTGTTGTTGTTGAATTCAAGGAAAGTACATCCTGTTTAGAACATCAAGAAAAAATGCTGACCTTACTTTCCAGGCTTTGGGAATGATAAACAGAGAAGCTATTGCAAAGCTTGCCTCCGAGGAGAAATGCTTAACCGAGAAGGGAACAAGGAAGAAGACCCAGGATCCCCTTCACTTGAATGGCCACATGGATGTTCTCCCGCCAAATCACACGCTACAGCCATGCCTTTGGTGTGGAGTATGTCTATCTGACAGACTTCAAAACCCATATGATCTTCAAAGTCCCAACTCCAAAGCAAGCAGCCACCACAACTCCAACGGAGCCTGTAAAGATTTAGTCTTGTAGGCATCAGCGCCAGGATGTCAGGCGGCGGGGTGATTAGATAATCATCCCGCCCTGCCCTGCCCCTCTGGGTGCTCTGCCCAGGTTCTCGACTCAGAAGGGACCCGGACATCTTGCGAAGATGTCTGCCAAAATTTGCGGTGATAGGTGTAGCCATTGCGGAGAATGAGCCTCCGCAATCAGGCACTAATTTTGGCAGGCAGAATTCCAGTTGGAGGTGGCTCGAGATTCAGGGGGCACCTTGAGGTCATTTTGGTACCCGAATGGGGGTTTTCGAGGTCGGCGAGGACGATTTCGGGCCTGCCGAGGCGCCGGGAGGTCTGAGTGGGGCGGGGCGACGTTTTTGATGCGCCGACGATTAGGTAATCCTCGCGCCGCCTGACATCACACGTCAACTGCCAAACAGACTGTATACTATTCTCTCATCCCAATCACACGAGAATAGCTACAGTCTGTCTAGAGACTAGTAAAGATTGAATGGTTTATTAAGCCAGAAAAGGTTACAGAGCGCATGTTTCTGTTCTGGGCATTGTATGCAGGATGTATGAGTATTGAGCCTAATATAGAGGCCAAGTTTCAGAGTATTTTGGAAGAGGCTAGGGTTGACCCATAGGGAATAGACAAGCACAGACTTTGGATTGTTCTCAGATTTCAATGAATATTTATCTATTAGTATCATTTAACAGGTTAACAAAAGAATTAAGTGCAACTTGAAGCTGAATAGTCCGAAACCCATCCATAGAATGTCACATGCATCCAAACTAAAGCTTCTCACAGGTTGGGGGCCTTATGCGGCTCTATGAGTACTCTTGTTGCCATGGGTACCAGAGTACAGTGTTGGATGGCCCAACGAAATAGAATCAGTCAATGGAACAGTCAATAAATCACTTACCTTGAGCCTGTAAGCACATATTTGGGCTGCATAAAGAATTTGGGGCAAGTAAAGACATCCCATACATACATTCCACTATTTCTGAGTCCCATATGAGAAGGATGTCGGGTACCAGAAATTCACGTTCCTCGCATGACCAAAACAGTAAGTTGAGATCTTCACCAGAGCAGCAAAAGATGGAAATTTGAGATGGGGGATGAATATACATGGTTTGAAAATGTAATCCCAGGTTGAGTACCAACCAAAAAAAAAAACTGCAAGCCTTGCAGAAACTGCATTTAGAGAAAGACAGGGGGCGCCAGAGCCACAGTCTGAATTCGGACAGCTGATGTCAATTTTTTCTTGATGTGTCACATCTCTTGTCGACTGTGTCGTGCTCATTTCCTGTCTAGAGATGGGCGTGTTCGGTTTGGGTAACTGGTTTGAATTCAAACCGAACGTATGTTCAGGTTCAGTTCTGCGTGAGAGCTGAACCTGAACCGAGTTTGGGTTCAGGTTCTCTCCGACCCAGGCTTTTGCCAAACACGTTCGAACCTGAACATTAGAGACCTTGGGCCCGGCCATCAAATTAGGTTAGATCGCTGGATATGCTATATCTGGATGCTCTCACGGGTCATGATGTATGGCAACAGCATCTCCGCTGGCAATAAGCCATAAAATAGAATGGTGCCAAAAACTCATGTTTTTGCGCTTTTCTGGGTTTAATCAGACTTGAACAAGGACTAACACGTGCCCGCATGGTTGGTGAGAGCTAATCGACAAGTGGGGATCTGCGCCCAACACATGTAATAGTGCTGAAGCCCAGTTTCCTTTAATTGTAATCATGGCGGCTTGGAGAGGAACTCAACCCGTGAAAAGCCCCGTCGCAGACAGTTGAGAATCAGGTATAGGTCACTTGACAGAAGTTGGTCAGAATTGGATTTTGGACAACTTTCATTTTTGTCACATATGTGACATATTAGATCCGGTACAAAGACTTTTGATTCAGGTATAGGTCAATTGACGAAAGTTGTTCAGAATTGAAATCTGAGCAACTTTCATTTTTTGTCATATATGTGACACTGTACTAGGTCACACCCGTCATTTCCTACATTTTTCCATTTTGGGAAAATATGTCACAAAGTGTGACATATGTCACATATGTCACGGTCGTCGCCCCCTATGCCGCAGGACCCTATACGGACAAACAGCACTTCAATAGCTTCAAAACTGACTGAGATACACTCAACTTTATTGCAGCAAGTTCCATTACAAACTCGTAATGGTTACCCTATACTTTATTGCAGCAAACAGCTTCAAAAGCCTTAGGTTTTTACCAAACTTTATTGCAGCAAACCTTAGTACGATACCTTCAAAGAGAACCTAATGTAGACCAACTTTATTGCAGCAAGTGCCCTTAGTTCAAGCTAATACCGTCATAAAGCACTATATAGACCCCTTCCATGCCTTGGAGAGCACAAGTCCTCAGTTTATTGCAGCTTTATCGCAGCATTTATTGCAGCATTGGCAAATCAGCCAACTCATGCTACTTAACATGGACTCGAGGGCCCCTCGTCCATGCTAAGTAGGCTGGATAAGTGGGAGACATAGGTGCCTGGGGAGGGGGGGACACCGGTGAAATACGGCTAATTAGGTAATGAGGATGACAAAAGAGCAGGGATGGCAGCCGATTTTTTGCGAAAAGTTGGGGGTTAACCCAGTGGGCGTTGCACAAAAGCACTGAGTTTCCTTATGAGGAAACAATCCAAAAAGAAAGCGGAAATAAAAGGCCAGGAGAGGGTGTGAATTTAAAACCTCTTGGTGCCCTCTTTTCAGTAAGAGAGCTACACTTACCACTACACCAACAATGCACAGTTAAACAGGGTTCTGATTGGTATATATGGGGTACTATGCTAAATAAAGCTGGTAAGGCCGACGAGCGGCAACGCCTGCTACCGAGTTCAAGTACACACCAAAAATACATTCAAGTGAATATATTTTACCGACGCAAAACAAACGAGTGAAAAACTACTGCGCAAATACGGAGGATAAAAATAGTTTTTTAGAGCATCTCATGACCTACACCTAACAACACCGAGTGGACTTCTTTGGCGTCTCTGGCGCAGGCGAGAACGTGTCGAAGGCGTTGTCGACGCCGCTGTTGCGAACACCGCGCTTAATCGGAGAACGCACAGCGGGGCCGGTGGGTGCGGTGTACGTAAAGGCAGGAGCGTCGCCACGGTCGAGCACCTTGAGCCGTTCGATCTGAACCTGGTAGACCTGATGAACCGTCAGCCTTGCGCAAGATGAGAGAGAAAATGAACAGAAAACATACCTTGCGACCGACTTTGCCGTAGCGAATCTGGTCGTACTTGTTGACATATACCACGATGGACACCTGTGCCAGGATCAAGGTACCCTCATCCAGCTTCTCGCCCAACTCGTTCGGCGCGATCAGCGTCCCATCGACGTCGCGGAAGTCCTGCTGGACAACCTTGGCGTTGGTGAGGTCGAAGAACGTTCTGCGGTGGCCCGGCAAGATGTCGGGGTGGTAAGTGTCGCCCGACGCGATGGTCTGCAGTCCATATCAGGTTTAAAATCAGGGAAGAAGAGATATGTGCATACCAGCGACGTCCCTGGCGACCACCGGAGCAGTCGCGGCGACCGGCATTGCTGCAGGGGCCGGCGGGCTGGCCGCAGATGCGGAACTCTTGGTCATCCGCTTGCGCGGGGACTTGGCAACCTTGCCGCCGTTGCTCAATGGGTCAACCTGCCGTGTCCTATCAGCCTCCACAATGAGAAAAAAAATAATACGGACCACGTAGACCGGTCCCGCACGCAAGTACATGATGTCGGGCTCGGCAGCCACGGAAGCTCCTGGGGAGCGACCGAGAGCCTCGTTGATGTCAAACGCCTGCGGAGCGAATTAGTTTGAGGCAAGCGATGGATGGAACAAAAAAAAAAAACTTACTATGTTTTCATCGACCTCCTTCGTCTCGTGCTCGCCGCGGATCGCATCGAGCTCGACACGAGCATCGCGCAGCAGCTCGACGATTCCAGGTCCGGCTCCGGTCGGAGGGCGAAGGCTCAGCTGCATGCGATACGATCTGGAAGTCGCGTCGTCAAAAGACTGGAGTAGAATGTATCAGACGATGCAAGGCGATGATGAACAAGATAAATATGAACCTCAAATGGGAGCTTCACGGGAGCTGGCCCCAAATGAGTGCCCTGTTCGGTAGACCCAATCTCCCCGAGCAAGTTGGCGGTGAACGGTGCGTCATCCGCAGCCCTCACGACCTTGATGTTCCCGTGGAAATCAGGCTCGGCCTCGACGTAGGTGTCGCCGCACGTGTGGTGCCCAAGGTGCGAGCCGTCGATCGAGGCAAAAAGACGGCGCGTCTGGATGGTGGTGGGTTCGGGTGCCGACATGGATAAGTACCGAATGAAGACGAAGAGGGTGAAGACAGCAAGCGAGAGGATGAGGAAGGGTTGGAAGGAGGAGAAGGCAGTAAAGGCGCCTATTTTGGTGCAGAGTAAGGTGTCGCAGGGGATGGGGCTCCAAACACCGCGAGGCCTTTTAAGGCGCCACGATATCCTGTGGTATGCGTCAGCAGAGCAAAATTGGCGAAAAAAAGTGCGACGCACCGTGGGTCGTCGACCGGTTCGTCCGGACGTCGGCAAACACGTTTCACAGGGCGCTCGGTCCCCGAGGCACCCGCCACGAGGGAGTCTCTCCAAAGACCGACGCCGCCGATGGCACTGGGGGCAACACCGTGTCCTGCAGCACTCAAGGCGCCCGGCGCTGAGACGAGGGCGCGAAGAGGCGGGGCTGTCGGGAACGGGCTCGGGGGGTGCCTCGGGGACGGTGGTATGCGTCACCGAAGATCTGCGCTGGCGCCGCATGCGCTGGCGCGGCGAAGCAGTCGAGTTCCTGCTCGCTTGAGCCCGTTGCTGGCTCGGGTTGGTCAACAGACGGTCGATATCCCGTTGCAACCGGGTGAGCCGGGCGCGGTCGCCCCCAGCCACAGCATCCGGCTCATCTGAGCCGCCTCCAATGGCGGGTAGGGCGTCGGGCGAGAAGGTGCTGACGAGATAAGCCTGGGCAGCGGCGGATTCCTCGGCAGACCCATGCACCATCACGGTCTGGTGCGCCAGCATGTCGAGCCGGCGGAACTCGTCCCGAACATCCTGGCTCGGATGGCGCTGGATAACGCGGCGTTGGAATGGGCGGAGGATGAAGACTCCGGAAAGAGAGGTGGCGCGAGAAAGCATGACATAAGGCGATTCTGTTCCGCTTGTGCTCTCAAGGTCCACGATAACCACATTCATTGTCTTCCCTTGGGCCTTGTGAGCCGTCATCGCAAACGCTGGGACAATCGGCACCTGAGTTCTCTTGATCAAACATTTCTTGTGTGAATCTGGATGGACAAAACGCATGTCGACGGTCTCGGTCATTATCGCGGCATGTTTTTCAGGCAATCCTGGCAGCGCTGGGCCCTCCATATCCGGTATATACACAACACACGAGTGCAAGTTTCGTTCACCACACTGATTTACTCCATAGCGTATTTTCTTCAAGATACCGGTGGCTCCGTTCACGATCCCACTCTGTACATCGAAATTTTGGGTAACCATGACTGGCATTCCAACGGCCAAAGGTAGCCTTCCAAGCCGATAATTAGTTTCTCCGGAGTGAAGGCCGCGCAGGTGATCCTGTAACGGACCAGAACCAACCTGGGATCCATCGCTCCCGCGCGTCCACCGCGTAATACCAGTGCAATCTTTGCCCAATCCGAGCCGCGAAGACCTCCGAAGCACGTTCATTCAGAACATCTTTCAGCTCGTTTGTCGGAACAATAATCGGTGCATCTTGAAACTCGGGTTGGCTCCAGTCGGGTCGCAGGCGCGTTACAAGTCGCGAATTTAAGAGCTCGAAGTCCTCGTCATTACATCGACCCTGTCGCAGTCGTGAGAAGCTCAACAAAGCGAGCCCCTTCGCCGTTCTACCCTTGCACACACTCAACCTGCTTCAAGATCACTACAATTGTCACCAAAAGCCACAGAAGCTTGCCTAAAATTGTGTGATGCTACGTGAATTCGTGGAGAATTCCGCAGGCGCGAGGCCCTCGAGATTAGGGTCTTAACACCGTGAGATGCTCCCGGATTCCGGGAGCATCGAGCGGGCGACCGTAACTCGAGGGAATCCAACAGGGCATTCGAGGACCGGTGTCCGGGTCGACTCGAATGCCCGTGAAGCCGACGAACTCCGGGAACCGAGAGTTCGTGGCTTCTCGCAGGCGGTCGTCGTCAACGACGCCAAAGTCCGTCTAGGACGACGTAGAAGGTACAAGCACGAGGGTGTGATACAGATAGTAGATACAGAGGCGTGTAGTGGACGTACGGGCGTCCGAGACAGGGTGGCGAGCGGCTCGATCGACAAGAAGATGAGAGTCGAAGTCAAGTTAAGCGCGCGTGTGACGTCTAGTCACACACGGCGTTAGTAAACAAATACAAATATAGGTCACTTGGACCGTCTACGCTACACCTTCTCATCACAAAGCCCCCCACGGTCCGAGCGACCTTTAGTCCGCGTCTGGCATGTCCACGTCGTGCTCGTCCTGATCGTCCACGTGCATGCTATTCTCCTCGGGCTCCGCCATACGTCGAAGAAGGGACGGCTCGTCCTGCGCAACGGGTAGCGCCGAAGCCGGGGCTGCGCTGGACCCTTCGCCCCTGAACGGTACCCCGAAAACGCTTGCGGCATAAGCCGATCCTAGAGTTATCGTTTCGGCCGGCTCAGGGTTGGGATCCTTGGCTTCGACTCGGGTTCCAGAGTCGTCCAGGTACCCCTTGCGCTTGAGGTTGGCCAGACGCCGAGCCTCGTCGCGCTTACGCGTACTCGGAGCGTTTCGGTTCCGCCTCTTCCTCTGGGTCGTGGTGCCGCCCAATCGATCCTCCAACGGCAGCTTGCTCGGGGAACCTTCTATGCGCGGTCTCAACGACCTGGATCCTCCCTCGACGAACTCCCGATCCAGCTGATCCATTGCCGCCTCTCTTTCGCGGGCCTCCACTCGCTGCTTCCGCTTTCGTTCCGTGGAGGAGACAGCCGCGTGAGGAATCGCTGAGTCCTGAGTGCGGTCCAGGAGCGAGCGCTCCTGCGCGTCGGAGCTGGCCGAAACTTCCGGCTCTGGTGCTGTCTCCGCGCGGGGCGCCTCTTCGTCCTTCGCCTCGAGCGCTGGTGGGGAGGCCATCGGCTCGTCGTCCCTCGCTGCTTGCTCGGCTTCCGTAGCTGGCAGCGAGGGTGCGGCTGTCGCTGCCGAGGAGGTAGCCGCGGGGACTTGCACGGGATTATGGAAGGATCCGATTGCGGTGGCCGAAGAGGAAGAATCCTCACGCGTCAGCTCCGGCGCGCTAGAACCCAGACCTCGCATACGGAACGCGAAAGTGGAGTCCGGATCTTGTAGCAGAGTGTCGAATCTGAGAGGCGCGGGAGCCAGCCTGGTAGTAGGTGCAAAGAATCTGGGTTCATCCCTTCTGGAGGCCTCGGCGTGAGAGGCGATCGTCCACGACGAGCTGGCCAGGGTGAGCGGTTGGCGAGGCGGCTCCGGCAGGCCCTCCGGATCTTCCAGGAGAGCCTCGTCATTCTCGAATGCCTGCGTGGCCAGCCACTCGCTTCGCACATATATCTGGAAGGCTTGGAAAGCTTCTTGCTCCAGGAATTGCACGTCGATGTCCAGCCACTCCTCGCTGATGAATCCCCAGGCGCTCTCGCCTCATTGATTGAACGGAAGGTCAAGACGACCGTCGCTCCCGAATGCGGATCGCCGCCAGTCCTCCACGACTTCTTCGTAGCCTGGACATGCGGTCGCTGTACCACAACTCCCTAGCTGATACAAGAGGGTTCGGACCGCCTCCTAGATCGACGCCGCGGAGTATAAGCTGGTTAGAGGCGGCGGGCGCATTGTCCAGGTCTCGGAAATCGGCCAGTTCGTCGCCTACGAACTCCTCCTTCACTCTCCTCTTCTATAGCACGTCCTTTCCCTTTGTCAGGACGGCCCTCCGCGTCTTCAGTGGTAGTGCTAGGTCTGGCCGGCGACGCCGTTGATTCCGGAGCGGGGGCTTCCCTTTCCTTTCCCTTTCCCTTGCCCTCGGATACCGAAGGGGCAGGGACTACGGGAGGTCCCAAAAAATTCTCATCGTCGTCGTCTTCGTCGTCTTCGTCGTCATCGTCAGAATCGCCCGGCGGTGGCGGAGCACCCGAAGGTCCACGATGGGCGTCCTTTTTGAGAGGTAGCTGCGAAGGATGTGGCACCGGAGCGAGAGGGTTGCGGAAAGCTTGCGCCCGTTAGAGACGCGGTTTTGTACATCCACGCCGGCGACGGACGGCCTTCCAGTTGCCATGCTCGTCCCTAATGAAGTAGTCGACCGCTGGCGCAAGAGATCCATAGTCCTTCTCGTTAACAATTCCTGCCGGTATCGGGTAGTTTTTGACCGTAAGGCGACGATTATTGTCGTAGTCGAACCAGTCGTGGCTGGACCCTCCAGATCCGCTCTTCCGGGCTACCTGGAAGAATCCGGATCGAAGGTTCCGCTCTTGGTAGACAAAAGCCGTAGGCTTGCCCCGCCCGGTCGTCGAGGAACCGCCCTAGGAGGCACAATCCAGTCTACTCTCTGGGGGTCTATGCAACGACGTTTGATCTCCTTTGCGGCGTGACGATCCTGCTGAGTCCGGGAGCGATCACCCAATTTCGCCAGTTGCTCTTCTCGCGTCGGTGCTGGTGGCCACGGCTTAGGAGCCCGATCCGGCTCTGGACTTGCGTCACCCCATCCGAGGCCAGCTAGGCGCTGGTCCGAGTCAGAGCCCCATCCTCCTTGAAGATCGGTCGACCCCCAGTTACTCTCCTTGTAGTCCCAGCCCTTAGGTGACTCTGATCTCTGGTTCGGCACCGCGGCAGCCGCAGGTGCTGTGGAAGCGTTCCGTGAAGTAGATCCGGAAGGCCCAGAGTCCGTCCTCGGCACCACGGTCGAAGGAGAGTTGCGTGGAATGCGATAAGAAGACAGGGCGCTCATTGGAGTAATCGCAAATTTGGTGGGGCGCGCCCATTTCTCTCGCACTTCGTCCGGAAGGGCCGGGACGTCGTAGCGGAAGAAAGCCAAGTCCGATTCGAAGGAGAAACCGGATCCCCGCGTGAGGCAAGGCGCGGTATGGGTTCAGGTCCACCAAAGTGCGTAGAGTTTCCGTTCCCGCTAGGTAGTCTGGCCACTGGGTGTAACGGCGAAATGAAGCGATTTCGAATTCGGGACTTTATACGCGATGAAGCAAGGCACGCCCAGACGGAGCCACTTCCGACCCGGTATTCCTCACCCTCGTTCGCCCAAAAGCCCATATACTGCTCCTGAACCACGCCCTGTGTGATCGAGCGGTCGGGAGTCGCTTCTACCGCACGGACCATATCCAACCAGGCTACGGTGTACCGTAGGTCCGATTGAAGAGCGGCGTAGTACTCGATGGCGGCTTCCCAAGCCAATTTCGTCTGGAGAAGGTTGAGGGGAACCAACGACGGCGCGTTCGGGCGGTATCCTTTCGGGCGTTATCGAGGTGTGATCGCTGCTCCTGAACGTCTTTCAAAACGTCTTGGACCTGTCGGTTTAGGTCGTGCAGCAGCACCGTGAAGCGCGATGTCGCTGCAAGGAAAGGTGGCCGAATGGGCGTCCACACCCACCCAGTACTCCGTCAAGGGAGCAAACGCCGGGTACCACGGCGCCTCTCGGGTTACCGAAGAGGGCGCGCGGACGAAAGGGAAGTAGGTGCGGTTCGAAAGTAGTCGTTGGGGCGCTAGGCATCCGTCATTTGGGCCATATCGACCGTCCGCTCGCCTGAGTTCAACGGGTGGCGGACGACCGAGATCGGCGATAAGACCCGTAAAACAGACGTCGCGCTCGAGTTCGGCGACCAGAGGAGTACGGGCGGGCTTCCCTCGGCTTTGACGACACGCTCATGGGCTGAAGGTAGCTGGAGATCGAATAGCAACCGCCAGCTAGCGGCGACCGGTTTCCGGAAGCCCGCGGTAGCGGTGACTCGAGTCTGATTGTAGCGAATGGATGGATGAGGTGAAGGAGCCATGAGAATTATCTGTGAAGAGTACGTTAGCGCTGCTCTTACTCGCTGAACGCCGTCCGGTATACCAGGGACGACGAACTGCGGATCGAGATGGGAGTAGGAAGAAGGAAGGATGACGTGTGACATTGATCGATAAGGAATATAAGGCCCGATCAGGTCACGTGCGCCGGTTTCTTGACGGACGTCAGAGACCTTGGACGCGTATGTACTCGCGTCTAAGCTCGGGGGAGTTGCGTAGACTGTATTCAGAGACCCATTCGTCCTCCGCAGGGCCATAGCCGACCCAACGTACTAAGTATTGGCGCTGGTTGCCGTTGCTCTTGGGTTTAATACGATGGCCCAGAATAGCTTCTACCTCGTATTCTTCACTAGCTTTCAAGTGCTGGCGCATGTCAGGCAGCTGGGCGCGGTCGATTCCCATCTCGGACTCCGAAGGATGGTACTTTTTCAAATGCTCCAGATTGATGACAGGATGCATGGGGTACGAGTCGGGTAGACGCAATCGGTAGACCAACGGATTGATCTTTTCCATTACCTCGAACGGTCCCGCTCCTCGCTGAATGAGCTTTTGACCAACGCCCGCGACGTCAACCAACTCCAGGGTGTGAGGATTGACCAACACTAAGTCCCCTTCGTTAATCTCCTCTACAGCGCGTCGAGACTTGTTGTACGAGCGAGCCTGGCGTTCCTGGGCTAGCAAGACCGCGTCTCGAGCTGATTGGCGATGGGACTCCAGCAGACCTATAAAATCCTCGCCTTTTTGACTCGGCAGAAAGGGGCGCTTAACCGGATCCTCTTGGGGGACCAGAGACCCGGCTGCGGTGCGTGGGTGGTACCCCATTAGGAGGAATGACGGTTTGTACCCCGTAGAGCCGTGCTCCGTAGTGTTGTAGGCGAAGTTAAGGTCGGAAAGCCATCGAGCCCATGAGGACTTGTCGGTCGCGACGTACGCCCGGAGCATTTGCTCGATTAGAGCGTTCAATACTTCCGTTTGACCGTCCGTCTGAGGATGATGCGCTGATGAAAGGGCCATATGCGCTCCATACTGCAGGCAGACGGCTCGCCAAAACGCGGTTGACCAATGCTTGTCCCTGTCAGATATGATCCGCTCGGGCATTCCGAAGCGGTTCACCACCTGCTCGATGAAGTGCTGGGCGAAGCCTTCTTGAGATAATTGCGTGTGTGTCGGGACGAAGATAGCGTATTTGGTGAGCTTGTCGACGAAAACCAGGATAGCCGTATACTTCTCCTTTCCCGAGGGAGGGAGGCCCGTAATCATGTCCATAGACACTGTCGCGAATGGGTTGGAAGGTACATGAGCTGGTCGCAGACTACCCATTTTCTTGCGGTGGTCCGTCTTGATCTTCCTGGCATACGTCGCAAGTGCGCACGTATTCTTCGGCGTCGCTCCTCAGCGTAGGCCAGTAGAACAGCTCCCTCAGACGAGCGGTGAGCTTCGCGATTCCCGCGTGAGCGGTCTCATTCGGCGACTCGTGGATCCATTTAAGCACCTCAGGCACTCGAGATTTCGGGACGCATAGACGCGTAGTCCAGTCTGCATCTATGAAATATAGAAGGCCCTCCCGACTTCTTTCAAAGCGGGAGGGGGTAAGCAGCCGGTCCCGGTTCGCCACGGACTCGGCGTACTTCCCTTTGAAAAACGAGTCCTTCGAGTACGCTTCCGCGAATCGCCGCGTCAGCTCTTCGTCTATGGAGACCAGAAGATGGGCTCTGGTGTTCCACGAGTCGTCCGGGTCATCATCTGAAGGTCGGGTTCCCACCGGATACGTCCAATGATCCTCTTCGGGGAAGGGCAAGTCCTCTTTCGCACTCGCGGGATCCAGCGAGGGATCGAGGACTCCCTTCGGGTCGATGGAATCCTTTGAAGGAGATACGGCACCATCCGCTTCTACATCTGATTCCGCTGCTTTGGCTGCCTGGCGCCGAGTGGTGATAAAAGACTCTTTATCCGTAACTTCGTCCCACCACAGGGCTACGAAGGTGGCTTTAGCGGCCGGGGCAAATGCGCTGCGATTCTCCGCTCGCTGAGCTTGCTCTTCCTTCTCCTTGTCCGGCAGAATAGGAAGCTCCAAGTCGACAACCGGCGAAGCGTGCTCGGGTATCCGGGGCAGCCTCGATAGTGGGTCAACGTTAGAGTGAATTCGGCCCGGCCGATGAATGATACGTAAGCCAGGGTATGCAGAGAATACGGCCCCCCACGCGGCCAGGCGTCGGTTCGCATTCTCGTACGATTTCGCCCACTGGAGAGCAGAATGGTCGGTGACCAGCACCACTCTCTCTCCTTCGACGAAGGGTTGGAAGCGCACCAGCGCTTCCTTGGCGCCCAGCGCTTCTCTTTCCGTCGCGCTGTAGTTGCGCTCAGGAGCCTTTAGAGTCCGGCTCCAGTAGCAAATGACCCTCTCGACGAACACCTCGGTGTCATCTAGAGAGTCGGCCCATTTCGCCTTCTCGAACTCCTCTTCCCACTCTTTGTGCATGGACGTGAAGAGGCGAGGGACGGGATCTTGGGCTTCGAAAGCCTTCTCAAGGCGTTCGTACACTGGCGTTCCCTTGAGATCCCCAACACGGATGGCCTGCACCTGCTGTAGGCTGGCTCCCAAGGCCACGTCCGACGCGTCGGTGTACAGTCGGTAATGAGCTCCAGGTACCGGATGTCCCAGGACCGGGGCTAGTGAGAGGGCATTCTTGGCGTCCAGGAATGCCCTTTCGTGCTCCGCCTTCCACTCCCACTTGGAACCCTTCGTCAAAAGACCGAATAGCGGCTTGACGATAAAGGCGTAGAACGGAATGTAGTTCGAGAAGTAATTGACCATGCCCAAGAACTTCTGCAAGTCTGACACCGTTGTGCGGTCGTTGAAGCTCTTGAATAGCAGCCACTTTCTCTTGGTGGGTGGACAGACCAAGTCTAGACACCTTCTGCCCCAGGAGCATGATGGAGGTATACCCGACGAAGCATTTCTTAGGCTCTAGGGTGATACCGGAAGCCTGGATCGCCCCTAGAACCTTGTCGAGATGCTTAAGATGGTCCTCCCAGTTGGCTGAGTAGACGACGATATCGTCTACGTAGACCAATGCGAATAACCACAGGAAAGGGGAGAGCACACTTTGCATGATGCGCTGGAAGATAGAAGGCCCATTGCGCAAGCCGAATGGCATCCTGCGAAATTGCCATAATCCGTGGTGCGACCGGAAAGCAGTCTTGGCTTTATCCTCTTCAGCCATATCCACCTGGTTGAAACCCGCCAGCGCGTCGAAGGATGACAAAACTTGCGACCCGGATAGAGCCTGAACGATCTCGGATTGCCTAGGGATCGGGAACTCATCCGGGATTGTCAACGCGTTAAGCTTGCGGTAGTCTACCGCAATGCACGGCTTGCCGTTGCGGAATACGACCACACACGGAGCCCCCCAAGGGCTCACCGAAGGCTCGATGACTTCGCGCTCTACCCACACGTCCATTTGCTTATCGATGGCCTCCCTTTTAGCCGGAGAAGCCGCGTACATGGGTAGCGAAACAGGCTGCGCTCCTTCTCGCAAAGGGACCGTGGCTTTTGAGTCCACGTGCCCGAGCCTGCCTCCCGTACCGAAAGCGCCTCGGTTCTTCCGAAGGACCTGCTTTGAGGCGCGGAAGGACGTCTGGCGGAATGCTGGGGCCGAGGCTGACTGCTTCCGTCACATCCTGGTCCGCCCGGCAAATTAGGGTCGGGGACCTCCGTGGTTTTCGGTCCCCACAATTCCTCTTCCTCGTCGTCGGATGGGGCGGTCTCTTTCGATTCGAAAGCCGGAAGCTTTTTGGAAACGCGGGTTCTGTAACTTGGCGGTAGCCCGTATAACTCGGGCAATAGATTCGGCGCTTGCTACCAGTCTTTTACGCTCCTCGGGTTCCTGAGGATCATCGGCGAACTTCGGCTGGATTCCGTAGCAAGCCTACCACGTCTTCCGCTCGGATGAACCACGGGCGTGGGCTGGTATTGGCTACTGGAATCTTTGGATCGGCGGATGAGATGAAAGTGTCCGGTGCAGCCAGGACACTTCCGTCTTCCATAGTGAGCAGTACTTTCTCCACGAGCCATTCGTCCTGGTCCCCGAAAGCCGCAGAGACGAGGACGTTATGGACGGAGCCGGCGGCGATCAGTACATCTTGCGCAGCCACAACTGGGGGATTTTCCCTAGGCCTGTAGGTTCTCGGCTCCTTCCACTTTCGTTTAGACGACCCTTCGCCCTTGTCATCCCACTTCGCGCGGAGGTTTGATAATCTGAGCGAGCAGCACGTCCTTGACTCGGAATCCGAGGTCAATTTCGTCCGCGGAAGAGGTTTGAATCCGATGTCGCGTTTGTCCCACTATGATTTCCCCTTCGCCGGAGGCGAATCTTCGGACCCCGAGCTCGTACGACGTCTGGAAGTCTTCTCCTAGCAGTACCGGCACGTGCATGTCCCGTACCACGTACGCTTCAAGTTCGAAGCGTATAAGCTCCTCGCTCATCGTCGTAACGTATACCGGGACGTGTACGTAGCCTAGCACTTTAGCCTTGCCGGTCAAGTGGTAGAGCTGCATACGTAGCCCTTCCTTGGGCGCAGGCAGGCCAGGAATCGATTTGGCGAACTCTTCCGAGATCAACGACAAGTCCGCGCCGGAATCCAGGCGCGCGACCACAGGAGGCTGCGACGGACTTCCCATCCTTGCTATGGTATGCAGAGCCCTCGTTCCCAAAGACGCGAAGCCATCCGGACGTTGCACTGCCTTCGGGATAGCATGGAATTGTTCTCCCAGGGGAGAAGTAGCGGTTCCTCCTTCGGCTTCGTGGTGAGGTGAGCAGCCAGACGATCCAGAGCTTCCTCCGGCAACATTGGAGCTTCGGCAGGAGCTTTGCCCTTTCCCTTCAGATGCGAAGGAATGGGCTTACTGAAGGCCTCTCTTCGTCTGGTGTTCCTGGGACGCGCGAGAGACCACAGTCAAAGCCAATTTTTGGGTATCCGTTTCGGCAGGGAAGGTTCGGGAGGACGAAGGCAAGGAGTCAGGGTCCTCCGAGCTGAGGGCGAGAGGCAAGGCAGGATACGCGTCAACGGAACTGTCATTGGACGTACTCGACGAAGAGACAAATGACTTGGCCGCGTCCGTCAGAGCCAGGAATACATGAGCTAAGTGTACGGAGCGGATGGACTGATAAACA